>CM077086.1:48867852-50067852 GCA_039513925.1 Platanthera zijinensis
ACATCTAACATAAGCTGTGTCGAGTAGTAGAAGAATGACTATGTCGACACATGGAGTGTTGTGTCGACATCATCAAGACTTGTGTCGACACTTAGTCTATTTATGTCGACACATGTGAAGCAGTTTGCTAAGTGGTTCATGCTGAGTTGTAAAGTCTTTGAAGAATCAACTGTCATGACTGGTGACTCGACAGCTGTCATAACCAACATGTCTGACACCTTTGTCAGAACTGTCAGAAGGTTGTTACAAACCGGATCAGTCGGTAATCATGAGGAAACCCTATATAAGGGACTGATCCTTGACAACCAGAGATAACTAAGAAAGTGAATCATTAAGAGAGAATTCAACAACAAGAAAAGGGGAAACCCTTAAGAAGGCAGATCCTGAACAGTCTGTAAGAAAGATTCAGATCTTATTCTTAATTTAAGGAGGGAGCTATCTGAAGATCAACTTCTACATCAAGTGAAGATCAACCTTATTTTGTTCAATCAAGAAGCTTTGAAACAGCTAAGTCAGGTTGGATCTGAAGATTCAGTTTATTCAAGAACTGATCAAGAAGCTCACACCAATAGAGAGTTCTATCTGGTGAAATTTTTGTACCTCTTAAAACATTCGATTTCTTGTAGGATCTTTCGTAAGATCTGAGTTATAAGCCTGTAATTATAAAGGCTGAGGTAGAGCTGAGTGTCTGAGGTGTAGGACTTGTGAAAGTCTGAGTTGTTAGCCTAGTGATAAAGGCTAAGGTAGGGCTGAGGCCTGAGGTAGGGTTCTTGGGAAGAATCTGAGATAAGACTTGTATAAGTCTGAGCTATAGGAACCAATCTGGTTCTGAGTTGTAAGATTTGTGGATCTGAGTAAGTGGAAGGAAGTTGGGCTGAATCCAGTTCTCTACTGGATATGCGAAGGGGGAAAGTGGATGTACCCATACCTTGGGGAACCACTATAAATCTGTTGTATGTTGTGCTGCGATTATTATGCTGTGTATTGAATTTTCTGTGTTGAGTTAGAACTAGCTAATATCCTAAAATTCTTAAAGAAAATTAGAACCTATTCACCCCCCTCTAGGTGTCTAGGCTCTTGAAATCAAGTCTTTCAAGTGGTATCAGAGCCAGGTTACTCAAAGGTAGACCTAACAGTCCGAGTGAATCTCCAATGCAATTAACAAATTTCAAGAATGAGTTCAAATGAGAATCAGAAGGAATTTTGATCTATGAAATTGCCTATCTGCAGTAAAGAATGCTTTGGCATATAGAAAGAAAGGGTCAGGTTGTTTATGGAAGCATTTGATCCAAGAATCTACACCACAGTACAAGATGGTCCCTTCATTCCAATGAAGGTATCAACTCTGGATGCAAATGTTAAAACCCCTAAGAGCTATTCTAAAAATGACTAAGGATGAGATCATCCTATCAACACTAGACAAAAGAGCACAAAACATTATTGTAAGTGCTATAGATGATGCCATATTTCGAAATCTGATGCACTATAAAACCTCTAAGGAAATGTGGGATACCCTGATTGTCTACATGGAGGGAATAGAAGAAGTTAGAGAGGACATGAAATCTATGCTGAATCAAGAATATGAGAGCTTTAGACAAGCAAAGACTGACACCATAGCTGAATGTTACAAGAAGTTCTTTAGGATAGTAAATGAGCTGATGACCTATGGAAGAGTCTTCAGCACATATGAACTGAATGACAAGTTTCTTAGGTCACTAACAAAGGACTGGGACACAAAGATATGTGCCATCAGAGAGGTGGCCAGGCTTACTGATACACCTCCATCCACACTATTTGGAAATATGCTATTAAATGAAATGCAGCTCACTGCTAGAAAAGAGGAGGAGAAAAGCAGTAGGTCTGAGTACAAAGAGAAGTCAGTAGCCTTCAAGGCTGAAGGCACAAGAAATGGTAGGAGAAAGTCTCCTTCTCCACCCAAAAGGAGTGCTGAGGCAGAAGAAGAAAATCCTGACAACAGTACATCAGATAGCCACACCTCTGATGAGCACTTTGTTGCCTTTACAAGGCAGTTTCAAAGGTTCATGAAAAAGAAGAAACGGAGAACCAGGCCATCAACATCCTTCTCCAAGGATGAGTATTACAAGAAAAAGAAGACTCCTAAGGAGGACAGGTATGCCTTAAAACCTAGTAAACAAACTAATTCTAAGATTGTTTGCTATTATTGCAACAGGCATGGACATGTCATAGCTGACTGTCCAGACAAGAGGACTGAATCTAAAGATAAGAAGAAGCATCAAGTGAAAGGCAAGAAGGAGAAATCCTTTGTTGCTCAAAAGTAGAAGAGTTGGACAGACTCTTCATCTTCAAGATTAGGAGAAGAAGATGATGCAGAAGCATATGTTAGGCTGTTCTCAACAGAAGAGGATTATAGGGAACTAGAATTCCTATAAATGCCGGACTCCATAAATGGAGTGGAAGACTATTGTTGTAGAGGGCTGATGGCTCTGTCAGAAAATGATCAGTGCCAGGATCAGCCTGATCCAAGTAAGGTGAATCCAAGTGGCAATAACCCTATATGGTACTTAGATAGTGGATGTTCCAAACACATGACTAGAACAAGAAGAATGTTGAGGGACTATGTACCCATAGAGAATGGACCCAAAGTAATCTTTGTTGGATCAGAAAAAGGAATCATCAAAATATTTGGTAACATTTCTAGTGATTCAATTACTATCACTAAAGTGGCTTATGTGAAGGGTCTAAAACATAACCCGATTAGCATAAGTCAACTTAGTGATCTAGGTTATGACATCTCTTTCCTCAAAGGGGAGTGTCAAATAAGGAGGTCAAGTGATCAAGAAATCATTTTGACTGGCACTAGGAAAGGGAATGTATATTGTCTTAACCTAGATTGTGAGTTTAACAACTCACCCATTTGTCTAGTTGTAGGAGAGAAAGCTTCACTATGTGTCAAATGGCACAAGTGGCTAGCTCATCTGAACTATAAGTCAATAGGACAGCTATTCAGCATGGGGTTAGTGAGGAATGGTCCTTAAGTTAAGTGCATTATAGAGGGTGTGTGTTCAGCTTGCCAAAAGGGCAAATAGACTAAGTCCTCTTTCCATGCACTTGATACCAAAGATTCAATGAGATGTTTATATCTCTTGCATATGAATTTGTTTGGTCCTATGCCAGTTCATAGTCTTGGTAGGAAAGCATATACAGTAGTTATTGTGGATGACTATTCTAGATACACATGGATTTTCTTCTGGAGGAAAAAAATCTGAAACCCATACTGTTTTCCAGACTTTTGTTAGAAAAATTCAGAATAAATATAACAATTCAGTGGTCAAAATTAGAAGTGACCATTGAACTGAATTTCAGTCTGAATGTATGACAAAGTTCTGTGAAGAAATTGGGATTCATCAGGAATTTTCCTCACCTAGAACTCCCAAGCAAAATGGAGTTGCTAAAAGAAAGAATATGACTCTAATTGAGGCAAGTAGAACACTACTTAGTGACACTACTCTCCCTGAGTACTTCTGGGCAGTGGTAGTAAATACTGCATGTCATGTACTCAATAGAGCCTCAATCAATAAGAAATATAAGATGACTCCCTATTAGACTTTGAAAGACAGAAAACCAAGCATTTCCTACTTCAGAATCTTTGGTAGCAAGTGTTATGTCCTAGATAATTGCAAGCACTACCAAACAATGTTTGCTGCCAAATCTCTTGAAGGGATATTTGTTGGGTACAACAATAATAGTAGGGCATACAAAATCTACAACTTGATTACCCAAGTTGTAGAAGAATCTGTCCATGTTATATTTGATGAATCTAAGTTGATTAATAGTGAATTGTCTAGATCTTCAGTTAGTTCTACAGGTCTAATAGATAGGCTGGACAAGCTGACAATCAATGAAGAAGTTCCTGCTAGGCTGTATAAAGAAAAATATGCATGCTGTCCAGGGGGAGAACAAGACTCACTAGAATAAGAAGACAATGAGGAGCATCAGGTTGAGGAAAATGAAGAAGGGCATGAGGTTGACAAATTCCCCCAGCAAGAAGACACTTGAAGGATCATACAGCTCACCAAATTATTGGTGATGCAAGTCAAGGTATTCTAACAATGATCAAGAGCATGTACAAAGTTCTATATTCTAGCTTCATGTCACAAATAGAACCCAGGAAGTTTGAAGAAGCCATGCTAGACACAAACTGGATTGATGCTATGCAAGAAGAGCTGAATTAATTCAGAAGATGTAAAGTCTGGGAACTGGTTCCTAAACCAAAGGATCACAATATTATAGGAACCAAGTGGATCTACAGAAACAAACTTGATGAGAATGACACTATAATCAAGAACAATTCCAGACTGGTAGCAATAGGCTACAGGTAAGAGGAAGGGATTGACTTTGATCAAACCTTTGCCCCAGTGGCAAAGCTGGAGGCTATAAGGTTTTTCTTGGCCTATGCTTCCTATCAAGGGTTCAAGGTATATCAGATGGATGTAAAGTCAGCATTTCTGAATGGTGACTTAAAAAAGAGGAAGTCTATGTTGAACAACCCTCAGGTTTTGTAGATTCTCATTATTCTGATTATGTATATAGGCTTAGGAAAGCTCTATATAGTTTGAAATAAGCCCCTAGGGCTTGGTATGAAACCTTGTCTGCTTTTTTTATTGAGAATAAATTCTCTAGAGAAAATATAGATAAAACTCTATTCTTTATGGAATCTAAAGGCAAGATAATCCTAGTCCAGATATATGTTGATGACATTATCTTTGGATTTACTGAAAACAATCTTTGTAGAAAGTTTGCCAAACTTATGCAAGGGAAGTTTGAGATGAACAGTATGGGTGAGCTGAAGTTCTTCTTGGAACTTCAAGTAGACATATTGATGATGGATTGTCAATATCCCAGTCTAAGTTCACCAAGGAGTTGATTAAGAAATATGGAATGGACTCAGCCTCCACCTTGAAAACTCCAATGGGAACAAGTATGCCTATAGACAAAGATGAGATAAGGAAACCTATTGATGAGTCTTTGTATAAAGGGATAATTGGCTCCCTACTCTACTTGACTGCTGGTAGACCTGACATCATGTATGCTATATGTGTCTGTGCTAGGTACCAAGCTTGCCCAAAGGAATCTCATTATACTGCAGTTAAGATAATTTTGAGTTATCTTAAGGGCACACCTAATTTAGGTCTTTGGTACCCTAAGAATAGAGATTTATTACTAACAAGCTTCTTAGATGAAGACTTTGCAGGATGCAAAGAAGACATGAAGAGTACTACAAGAACTTGTCAATTCCTAGGTGGAAGGCTGGTGTCATGGTGCAGCAAGAAGCAAATAAGTGTAGCTATATCAACAGCTGAGTCTGAGTATATAGCTGCAGGCAGTTGTTGTGCACATCTGTTGTAGATAAAGCACCAACTTGAAGATTATGACATCAAGGTAAGTAGAATTCCACTGTTTTGTGATTCTACTAGTGCTATTTCTATTACTAAGAATCCTGTATCACATAGTAGAACCAAGCATATAGAAATTAAGTTTCATTTTATCAGAGAACATGTTGAGAAGGAAGATATTATTCTAGAATTTGTGAACATAAATAATCAAATAGCTGATATATTTACAAAACCTCTGGATGAAATTAAATTCAATTATTTTAAAATTGAATTAGGTATGTTTAACCTAGAATAGGTTAGCACAAACTTCCCTAAGTAGAATATGTAATCACAAGATTTCTCAGAAAATTTTTCTAAGCACAAAGTTTGTGTCGACACAAGCAAATTGTGTCGACACACTCAGTATGTTGTGTCGACAAAGAAAAAGGATGTGTCGACACAGAAACAGTATCTGTGTCGACTGAAGAATAGTTGTCGTCAAAACTATGTCGAGACATGACCAGCCCATGTCGACACTGACACAAGTATGTCGACACATAGATATGTCGAAACATAGATATGTCGACACATAGACATGTCGACTAAAATAATTTTTGTCGAGACCTAAGTCTTTTATGTCGACACATGTACAACTATGTCGACAAGTATTAATACTAAGTAAGGTGTGTCCTTTGACCTAACCTTTACCAGTAGACTATAAATAGGGGGAAACAAAATCTGGTCGACTACGCCTTCATATTTCTCGACTCTAGACCATGTATTGACATATATATTCACTTCTCTTCTCTTCTCTCTCTCTCGTCAATGACGCCCCACCAGGACGACAAGGTTAATGAAGGTTATGAGCTTGTTCGTGGGGGATTCACGACAGCTTCACAAGACATCCAGGGTATAATTACCCTAATTTCGGAAAATGGTTTGGAGTTCTTGGTCTCAGAACCAACAAGAATTTGGAAAAAGGAAGTACTAGAATTCTATTCATCAGCAACTGCCGACACTGAAGGGAAGAAGATCAAAGGCACAGTTCAGGATTCCCGAGTGAAACTAACACTAAAGACAATCAGGAAATCACTCGAACTTCCCATGGTTATAGATGATGATGAAATAGTTCCATCCATGACTAAAGAAGCACTAAGTTGGTGCAGGCTGTACACTAATACCAAAGTTGGATCATCCATTACCCGAAAAGGGATGAATTCCCAAGGAAAGTTTCTGTCTGAAATAGTAGGCAAGGTGATTCTGTGTAAGACTGGTGGACATGACAGAATTTCAGTCTACATGTTCAATCTAATGACAAGGGTCATATTCACTGTAAAAATAGACTGGGCATCAATAATATTTGACAAGATCCAAGGAGTAAAGAAATCAAAATTGGGTAAGATCCTAAGTTTATGTCTAGCTTCTACAATACAAGATGTTATGAACCAACTACAAGGATCCAAGATCAATCATATGAGGAGGATGGATGTAAGGATTCTATCCATATGGGATAGAGTATTGACCAAAGAGGTTTTTATTCCACAGAAACATGTTAAAAAGGATAAGAAAAAGAAATAAATTGTTCAGCAAGAAGAATCCTCCAGTGATTCTGAAGAGGAGGTAGTCTTCAGTTCAGATGAAGACCAACAACAAAAAGAAGCTTAAGATCAAGTTGAGAGCAGTCAACACCCGAAGTAATAGATAGCCACCACTCTAGGGGGAGAACACCCTGAACCAGCAGTACAAGACACTGAACTATCTGAGCTACCTGCCCAAGGGGGAGGCATTAATGTAGCTACTCTGGAGAGTGAGTATGCTGCTGATACAGTGATGGACATTATATCAGATATAAACAAAGAAGCACTGGAGATTGCTTAGAAGAAAGCACAAGATGTGCAGATGAAGGATACAACTCAAGATGAGCAAGTAAGTATCTCCTTTAAAGATCTGAATGTTTAGGGAGAACCTTTTGTTTTCCAAACTAATCTTGTTCCTCCTGCTCAGATGCAGCAGAAGGTAACTATGGAAGAGCTGTTTCCTAATTTACCTGCAGCAAGGATTGAGGGGGAGCAGCTAATAGAAGAAAAAGAACTATCAGGAACTGAGGGGGAGGAGCTACTGGATGCCCCAGTTAGTAAAGCAACTGTAGATATAGAAAGTACCTCTCAATCTTCTGATGATGAAGAAGCCTCCATGGCTAAAAAGAGAAAACTAGTTTCTCTGAGGAAAAAGAGCACCGGCTATAAAAAGGCCTTATAAACAGTCACTTGACCTCCCGCTCCAAGCATGGACTTCAGTTCATTACTGGTCTAACTGCAAGTAAAATTGGATGAACAAAGGCAGTCCTTAGAGAAATATATGGATGAGTCAAATAAAGAACTGCAGTTTCAGCTGGCTCAAGACATTAAATCCATCAGATTTGAAGTCAATCTGAATAAGAAAGAGATGATAGATTGCTTTCACAAGGGTGGTAAGGCTGTAGTATATTTGGCTGAGTAACAACAGCTAATAAAGACTTAAGTTGAGGACATTGCAACCAAGCAAGGATATATTTTAGAAAATCAATTCAGGTCAAATGAAAATCTCAAAGACTCCCATGAAGAAATTCTCAAAAAATTGGGAAGTATTTCTACTGATGTGAAAACTGAAATATTAAAGCAAATACAAGAAGATCTAGCTGCTGTCAAAACAACCATTGGAGCCTCTCAAAAGACTATTTCTGATTACTTGACTAAATTCAAAGCCTACTAACAAGAAGGTACAAAATATCTAGCTGATCAAATAAGGTTTCAAAAGAATGATCTGAGAGATCATATAACTAGAGAAGTCATAAAGGGGAGAGAATGTTAGTCAAAGCCAGCTCTGATCATGCAAAATGGGTATCTAACACCATCATAGTTGTAAGACCCCTTTTTTTTTCTTTTAAAACACCGGGGTCTTAGGCCCAGAACCGCCACTTTGCGGTGACACCTTCACGCCCTGAAGGGTAATCACTACAAAGCGCCGATTCTGCCGGCCAATTCGATCACAGAAAGGTAGCACAATAAAATAAAAGCAAGTCCACAAGAATATCACATATATAGAAATAAAACTCCACGAAGGGAGTGTCCACAGAATAATACATCAGAGTAATAGAATATGGGCTTAAGCCCGGTACAACATGTTCTCACTACAAATCACTCATGCGGAAGCAAAACAAAACATCTACTCAAGGTCGAGACTCACGGTCCCGGCTGTATGAACTCCGGAGCTAGACTGCCCTACTCCAAGTGCACCGGTCTCTCGGGCTACTCCCCTGTGCTGCGCTCCACGATTCCCTAAAATGATGCGGTTCGAAAACCGTTAGTCATAAAGACTAAGCCCTATCATCCCCTAACCCCTTCCCCCATGGCTCCTAGGTACCGAGCAGAGAGGAAGAAAGGGGAGGACATGTAGGTGTAGAATAAATCAAAGAAACAGGTGGCGGAGGAACTAAACTAGTAATCCTATAATAAATATGACAGAAACAGAAAGTAGGAAAAGTAACCTTAACTTATGTGCAGAAGCGCATAAGCCAAGGGATCTTCTGCAAGGCTCCCATCATATAAAGTGTCCCATACCACTTATACGTTGGGGTGTCGGTTATCAAACAGCAGCATATAATTATAGAATTAAACCTTAGTTTATAAACTTGCCCACACAAGCTTATAGACCAAGGTGTCGTTTTGCAAGTCCTAATGTATAAGCGTCCCATATCACTTATACTTTAGGTGTCAGGGTTAAATGAATCGATTATGCTATGACATGCAAGTGGGTATGATGAAACATGCAAGTGTAACTCACACACCCAACTCTGTGCACACAGAGCTTTAGTTCCCCCTTTCGGAGCCGTTACCTCCCAGGATACCTCCGTAGTGGCAGACGGAAGCGGTGGGTTGGGACTCGCCCACCTCTAAACCAGTAAAGAACTACCGGTCAAATCTATCGTACGCCTCAACGCTTGGTGTACTAAGCGGACTCCTGCGTACTCTTGCTGGCTGGCACACCGGACTTCTGTTGGCGAAGTTCTAACCACACTTACCGAGTCAGCGTATTGGCGTCGGTGCATCGACCCTCCAATACCAAAGACCCACCACCTTAATTTTCATTCCTTTTATGCACATGCAAATTTAATCGTAATCACACAAAAACCGAGCCAAAGCTCCCCGGACCAAAACGTCCGTCTCTTAACAAACCGAGCCAAAGCTCCCTGGACCATTCCGTCCGTCTCTTAACCAACCGAGCCGAAGTTCCCATCAATCTTCCTGTGCTAACAGTGTTTGTGAAAGGTGCAACCCTAATTACTAAGTTACTCTTGTCAGTTTGTTATTGCAGTTTACGTTAACCCAGGACTGCCCCCAGTATTCCCCGTGAAGGGCTCTCAAAGGGCACTAGGAACTATGATGGTAGCTGAATCCCATCGTTCCCTTTCGCAAGGCACTTATTGTTATTGGTTGATTCCCTTTACCCATTCCCTTCTCATATTACGATAGACTATCCTAGAGTGACTTTTAACCTTCCTCTATTCGGGAAAGACAATCTTTCGTCGAACCCGGGCACCTCTTAACTCTAGCAAACACCACTTCACACTACTCTTCATATCATTCTATTACGAATTCATTCACATCTATCCACCCAGACAAACTGACTAACTCCAACAACTAATCCAGATCATGCCCTATTGCAATTCAACAATTTGCTATATGCAGACCAACCTAGACTATATATCGAACCAGTTAGGAAATGATCCAATACTCATCCAAATGTCCTAACTCATTTACTGGAGGTTTATCATGATATGATTAGACTATAATCAGAAAACTATAATTTTCCTAATTTATCTGGTATTTAATTAATTTCCTCAAAATTCCTTGGGCTACTGGTTTGAACATGAACTACCCTAATTACTCATGCAAGATGTCCAAAAAAATTATTATAAATATTTTGCTATCTCAAAATATTAAATCCACATGATCATAATTTTTCTATTATCAAAAGAGCACTAAAACTATTTTATCAATATTACCTAACTTTCGTTATTTATGAATCAAGTACAGAAAATATTCATCGAAAAATTATAAATTAATTATATTATGCTGGTACAACCTTAAAAATAGCATTTTCCAAGTTTCATAATTTTTCAGCTACAATATCATCCAAAAATTAATTTTCAAAGCGTAAAACCCCTTTTTAATATTTGTGAAGGAAGTACTAGATTTACTCAACTAAAAATTATACAACAATTCGGGAGAAACCATTCTGACCTAAAACATTTACTTCCTAAGATTTCATGGGGTTTTAATGAACATAAAGATTCAAATAATTAAAACATCAATTAGAGCTATAACAATTGTTACAAATGAAGTGCTAGAAATAGACATCATATAATTCCAGTAAAATTACTATAGATTTTACCTGCCCCAAAACTTACTTTACCTGAGTTTCATAGCTTTTAGATAATGTTTAGTGATAGGTTTTACTTAATTAGTATTTTACCCTAAAGCTAAGGTTAGTGTTTCGGGGTATCTACCTATCTCCAATTCCTCCAAGATTCCATCCAGATAATTCATATCATGCTAATGTCAATTCTACTGAATTTCAAGTCAATATAGGAGCAATTGCCCTAATGTCCTTCAAAACCCTCAAAACCCTCCATCCAGGGTTAGTTTGGATCCTAGGGTAAACCAACCCTAAATCACACCTTTTTCTCCAAGTGGGTATAATAATTCCTCTAAGTCAGTGGTCAAAATATCAGCCTTGTTGAGGTGATATGACCATTCTAACCTCTTGTGCATTTTTTTACTCAAAAACGCCTCATTATTGCCTAGTTAAGAATATGTGACTTCCTATTCAAAACTCATCCAAATGAGTTGGAATTTTGTACAGAACTAGGTTTTATAGCCAGGGACCACTCACCAAAATTTGGGAGGGATTGGAGGTCATTTGACCACTTAAATAAATTCCTCTAACTTAATTAAATTAAAACAGAAACTTTAGGCAAAGTATCTCTAAAAATTCCCATTTTTGGACAGCCTCTAGATATGGCTAAGGGTAACTCCCTTCCCAAAATTCAGGTCATTTGGACCAGGGACGAAGCGTGGACATTCATTTTAGTTCCTGCCCAACTCTAGGTACAGCCCCCGCTAAAACGGGTGCTGCGGTCAAACCGCTCACCCAAACAAGTTGAAATCAATTTCAAATTAATCTAGACTCAAAGGGCTACATCTTTTGTGACTAGATATTTTCCTAAAACGGCCTCTAAGTGCCTCGTTTTGCAGCATCACAATACGCCTATTATACATATATTTTTCTCCTTATATTATATTTAAAACTTTATAATATAAACATGTTTACTGTTCATCTTCTATAGAACCCGAATTCAGAACTCAGAAAATTATATTTCATGTAGCCCTTCCGCGATCTGTTGCCGGCCGTCCGGTCACTTCCCTGGCCAACCACCACCACCACCACCTCCGTCGAGGCAATGACTATCGGTCGGCGGTGGTTTGGCCGCCGGAGGTGGCAGTTTCCGGCGTACCCAAAAATATATTTTTCATGGTTTTCCATGAAAACGCGAGATAGGTCCGGCTCCGTTGAGCACGAACTCTTTTCTAAGATCCTAAGATCTACCCACAAAAGAAGAAGTAGAGGAGGACCTTATTCGCGGTTTGGAGACGAGATGAATGTCGGATTGTCATGGCGCGGTGGTGGCGTTCCCGAACTTCTCGTACAACAAGAGCAATAAATCTGAATCCGTTTGGTCAAGAGTGTAACCTTCTCATCTTGTTCTAAGGAGGCTTTTATAGATCTCCAAGTGGGGAGGGGAAGGGTGAAACGTTCATGGCTATGAATGCTCTCTCTCTCTTAATAATATTTCGGTTACGATGGAGGGAGAGGAAAAGGTGGAAGATGAAATGGCTGATCCAGGTGGCGATTTCCTATTGGGTCAACACTTCCTCATTTTACTAAAAAATTAGAGAAGGAAACGGCCCATTTAATACTCCTGGTGTAACTTTCCATACCAGAATTTATTATAACGCGTGTTAGAATAATTTCGGGCATGAACCGACATTTCGTCCTTCGTCACGGGCGTGACAAGTAGGTCACGGGCGTGACAGGTGTTCTACGGTCGACGTTCATCGAGTTGAGGTCGACGTTCGTCGAACTGAGCTCGACGCTCGTCGAAGGGGAGTCATGCCCTAGGTCACGGGCGTGACACATCGGTCACGGGCGTAACAGGCACATGATGCAAGTTCTGTGCTCGACAATCGTCTTCCGGAGATCGACGATCGTCGAGGGGGGGGGGGGGGGGGGGGTCACGCCCTAGGTCACGGGCATGACACGTGGGTCACGGGCGTGACAGTCCCGAGTTGCAAAAATCTGCGCTCGACGATCGTCTTCCTGAGATCGACGATCGTCGAAGGGGTCATGCCCTAGGTCACGGGCGTGACACGTGGGTCACGGGCGTGACAGGCCCAGGCCGCAAAAGTCTGCGCTCGATGATCGTCTTCCTGATATCGACGATCGTCGAAGGGATCACGCCCCAGGTCACGGGTGTGACAGGTCGGTCACGGGCGTGACCAACCCGTGACTCGAAATCTTGGTCGATGGATTTCAATTTTTGGGCTTCCTAGGGTTCTATCACAATAGACCGACTCCTAGGAGTCTAGCCGGAAATGGGATGTTACAAGAGCTACACTTGGATTTCCACCCCTATGTGAGGATGATAATACAACTGATTCTGGTGTTCAACCTGCCTATATTGGAGGTGATTAGCCAGAGGTTGCATAGGTCATTTTCCCTCCAGTTGATTTTGACATAGTCCAGTAAGAAGTTCAGCAAATGTATAGCCCTCCACAGGAGGCACAAAATGTTATTATTGAAAAAGTAGAAATGTTAGAGGCTGCCAAGGAAGCTCAGAAAGAAGCACAGCTGTCCAAGAAAAGGTTCAGAGAACAGGCTGATTTGAAGCTTGATTTTGAGCAATGGAGCCCTACTTCCAGGAATATTATTTTGACTACCTGGAGCTGTGAAGGACAAGACCTATGATAGGGGTAAATGGTACTCTAAGCAAGAGTGGAACAAGTATCTAGCTAGGCAAGAAGCCATTCTTCAGTACAGGAGGAGTGCAAAAGCTGGGAAGTTACCTGCTAATGTTCTGGAGCCTAACAAGTACTTCCCAAAGCCTTTTCACTATTTTGTAAGGCAAAGGATTAAGGCTGAAGAATTGAAGAAGAAGGATCTGAAAGGAAAGAAACCAGCCGATGATACTGAACCTACTGTGCAGGCTAAGATCAGATATGGAAAAGGAATTGTAATTAAGGAGCCTAGTCTATCTTAAAATAGATAGGCTAATGTCTAGAACAATGTAATCTTTTCTATGTTCTAAAGAAAAACATGTAAACCTAGAATTTTCTGATTAATGAATGAAATCAGTTTCAGTGTTGATTTTAGTTGTTATCCTACAGTGAAATATATGTACATCTATTTTTCTGTGTTTTATTATGAGTGATATATATCTTTGACTAAGAGTTATGACTTCTCCAAATAGGGGGAGATTGTTGGGTACACTGAAAAATATGTACCAGATTTGGAGAAGCCTCCCCTTACTCAATGATATATATCAGTTTGTATTTGATGGGATGCTTGAGTTTCATTGTGCAGGTGTAAGGTTTGCAAGAAAATTTTCTAAGTACAAGTGTGGACACTTGTGAAGAATCTTGTCGACACCCAGAAGTTGTGTCGACACTAGAAGCAAGGCCTGTGTCGACACCCAGGCATTATGTCGACACCTGAAGAGGAAGCTTTGTCGACACACAGGAATTGTTTCGACACCTGAAGAAGGTTTGTGTCGACACACGGGACTTGTGTCGACACACACTCAACGCCATCTATCAGCAATAACTATACTGAGTCTGAAGGGCTTGTGTAGAAACACAGGACTTGTGTCGACACACACTCAACGACATCTGGACATACACTCAACGCCATCTGTCAGCATCAGCTATGTCAAGACAAGGAGCAGTTGTGTCGACACACAGGACTTGTGTCAACACACACTCAATGATATCTGGACATACACTCAACGCCATCTGTCAGCATCAGTTATGTGGAGACCATGAGTAGTTATGTCGACACACAAAACTTGTGTCAACACATCTAACAGAAGCTATGTCGAGTAGCAGAAGAATGACTATGTCGACACATGGAGTGTTGTGTCGACATCATCAAGACTTGTGTCGACACTTAGTCAATTTGTGTCGATATACGTGAAGCAGTTTGCTGAGTGGTTCATGCTGAGTTGTAAAGTCTTTGAAGAATCAACTATCATGACTGGTGACTCGACAGCTGTCATAACCAATAGGTCTGACACCTTTGTCAGAACTGTCAGTAGGTTGTTACAAACCGAATCAGCCGATAATCATGAAGAAACTCTATATAAGGGACTGATCCTTGACAACCAGAGATAACTAAGAAAGTGAATCATTCAGAGAGAGAATTCAACAATAAGAAAAGGAGAAACCCTTAAGAAGGCGATCCTGAACAGTCTGTAAGAAAGATTCAGATCTTATTCTTAATTTAAAAAGGGAGCTATCTGAAGATCAACTTCTACATCAAGTGAAGATCAACCTTATTTTGTTCAATCAAGAAGCTTTGAAACAGCTAAGTTAGGTTGGATCTGAAGATTTAGTTTATTCAAGAACTGATCAAGAAGCTCACACCAATAGAGAGTTCTATTTGGTGAAATTTCTGTACCTTTTAAAACATTCAATTTCTTGTAGGATCTTTTGTAAGATCTGAGTTGTAAGCCTGTAATTATAAAGGTTGAGGTAGGGCTGAGTGCCTGAGGTGTAGGACTTGTGAAAGCCTGAGCTATAAGACTAGTGATAAAGGCTGAGGTAGGGCTGAGGCCTGAGGTAGGGTTCTTGGGAAGAATCTGAGGTAAGACTTGTATAAGTATGAGCTGTAGGAACCAATCTGGTTCTGAGTTGTAAGATCTGTGGATCTGAGTAAGTGGAAGGAAGTTGGGTTGAATCCAGTTCTCTACTGGATAGGCGAAGGGGGAAAGTGGATGTACCCATACCTTGGGGAACCACTATAAATCTGGTGTATGCTGTGCTATGATTATTGTGCTGTGTATTGAATTTTCTGTGGTGAGTTAGAACTAGCTAATTGCCTAAAATTCTTAAAGAAAATTAGAACCTATTCACCCCCCCTCTAGGTGTCTAGGCTCTTGAAATCAAGTCTTTCAGCATGGTTCCTTTTACCCTACTAGTTACTTAGGTGTTCTTCCTTTTGAATGCCTCAGGTTCAAAGCAGTAATAAGTGTGACTGGTAGAGTTCGTGGTTTTTCAGAGCTATGGCCAGTTGATGTTGCTTGTTTTCCTCCTCAGTTTAGTGAGGTAGTTGTCTTTTTTATTTCAGATTAGACTTGTATCCTGTGAATTCGTGACAGTTTGTTGACGCCCATAGTATTAGTTTCTGATGTTTGACTACTTGCAATTTTTACTGCTGTTACTAACTGTTAGTTATGCACTTGCCCTATGGGAAGGATTTATGTTAGGATACATGTTAGGTATTTTTAAATATAGAAACTTCATTCTAGCGTAGTTACATAGAATCTCTTTTAACTAAAATTCATTCTGTTTTAAGAGCCATAAAACTATATTTTTACTTATACTAAATGTAGAAGTCACATTCTATTGCAAAAATTACTGAGTCTATATGCTCATCTAGGATAATAAATGAAATAAATAGAGTATTTTCCGCTCCGTAAACTTATACTTTCTCACTCGTGTACTAGTTGATCCACCAAACCGAGGAACACGATCAGTAAAACCTATAAAATATAACATATGTTTTAAAACATAATTCATGTGTCTTTTTTTTAAAATAAGCGAAAGGACAGGATTGCATGAATGTCTGCAGTTGTCCCCTGTACGACGTGACATCATAATCACATATTTTCTTTCACTCTGATAGTATTTTAATTCTGAGAAAATACGAGTTGTGACAGTTGGTATCAGAGGGAGGTTGTTCGATAAGTTAGTTGGATGACTAATTCTGATATAGTTCTAGTTGTCTAAATTTATTGCATACACACACCTAAGTGTCATCAGTATATCTTGGAGAAAACATAAACACTATACTCATAAGCATGACAAGAAGTATACGTAGCATATTATATAGCATGTGATGCATAATATGTGGTTTTGTATGGATCATCATAGAAAGCAACATGTGACTGTTATGTAGTATGAGATGCATAACAATCATCACATAGATGCCCATTAGATTTTATTTTATTTTTGATACATGCAATATTATGTAGTATGAGATGCAAATATTTCATGTGTACGCCGCTCATGACATGCATTAAGGAATTTTTAGAATGCATATCACTACATGCATAACATAATATAGCATTAGCACACATGCTAAGTTAGGATCTACATGATGAAACTCATATATACATGATTTTAAAAAAAATTAAGCATCTATGCATTCATATTTTATGCACAGGAGTCAGTGGGATGATGGTTCATCATCCTAAGTTAAGAGCATAATATCATTTCATGAATTCCCAGAGCAAGGTAATAGCAAGAGCAAGTATTTTCACATCTCTAATCTGATTTGAGTTAGGAAATCTAAGTTTGCTAGCTGAGGTGTCTTAAGCTAGGTATTGACTAGATGTACGTTTATCCTGTAGAGATGCCGCCAAAGCGTATTGTGACGAGGTCGACTCCCTAGTCAGAGGGTGAGTTGTCAGGTGCGCAGAGCGAGGCCATAATTGAAGCATTGCGGCAGAGCAATGAGGCTCTGACAAGGCAAATGATTGAGATGCAATCAAAAATTCAAGCATTATTGACTGCCGTTTTAGGGCAACAGCCTAGAGTGCAGGACCTTATAGTGGGTCAAGGCGTTCCTTCCTCTGGTGCCCCTAGTGTTGCTGCCACCATAGATGCACTTCATTTCGTATTTCTAGCATATAGGAGCGCTTAGGACCTCCTACCTACGACGGTAAAGCTGAATTCATGGCGTTAGACGACTGAATCATAGCTATCGAGGAAATGTTTTCCTATTTTGAGATTTCTACTGACTAGAGGGCGATGGTCACCGCGTACGAGCTGAAGGGTCTTACAAAGAGCTGGTGGTTAAGGGAGAAAGAGAATCTTATAGATGGGTGTTCGTGGGAATCATTCAAGGGATTGTTGCTCAAGAAATTTCTGCCATCGGTCGAGCAAGACCGTCTGATGAATAATTTTCTGCACCTGAAGCAAAGACAACTCACCGTTAGTGAGTATGAAGTTGAATTTAGTAAGCTGAGCATGTTTGCTCCAGAATTGGCAGCCTCTAAAGCGGGCAGAGTAAAATGCTTTCTGGGTGGTCTTAGGAGCGACATCTAGCAGTTGGCAAGCACATATAGCTCTAAAATTTATGCTGAAGTAGTTGAAACTGCTCTGACGGTCAAGGAAATTGATAATGCAAAGAAATGTGGCCTGCACGTGAGGCAGGACAAGAGAAAGTCTGATGAGAGTGGAAGCTCTAGGGCATTTGGCCCTGCTTCGAAGAAAGGACGGTAGGAAGTGTGTAGTTTGTGTGGTCATCCATGCCATCCTGTTGAAAGGTGTTTCAGGAGACTGGATGTGCATAAATAGTCTCAGGTGCATGCGATCCAGGATACACCAATGGGAGATCTTGTCTACACCTACTGTCAGAGGAAGGGGCACGATGTGACCCGTTGCTTCAAGAAGGCTAGAGCTTTCTTCCAGTATGGTCAGAAAGGGCATAGGATGCTGATTATTTATAATCCCAGCCCACGCTGCAGGCGGTTCCTTTGCAGACTCTACCGCCGCCCCCGCAGCTCGTGGACAAGGGGAAAGGAAAGATCAATATGCTGACAAAGGAGGATGTTCAGTCCTCTGCCCAGGTTATTTCAGGTTATTCTCTGACCTAGCTAGCAATCTTTTATGGTGGATTTTAGAATTCTGTATTTCAGTTGTGCGCGCAATGTTTTCAGGTGAGTTTAAGGTAAAGAATAAGTGGGCGCGAGTTCTCTTCGATTCAGGCGCTACTCACTTCTTTGTGGCTAAGAGTTTTATAAACCGACATCGTTGGGCCATTGATTAGTTAGATGATGCTCTGAATGTCAAGTTCCCCTCAGGAGATCTGGTGATGTCAAGTCAGGGTATTCAGTAGTGCCCTATTTCTCTAGGTGGTTTCCTAGCTTTCGCAGATCTGAAGGTGTTAGATTTGGTTGATTTCAACGTAATATTAGGCATGGATTGGCTGTCCCGATATGATGCGATCATCCAGTGCAGGGTTAAGCACTTGGATTTCAGGGGGGACAATGGCCAACCCATAAGCATGTATGGCTTGCTGCATTAGGACTCCCCAATCATTTCTGTGGTACGTGCTCGTCAATTCTTAGAGTCTGGATGTGAATCTTTTCTTGTTTCTGTTTATGTCCTGGAAATATCACTTGATGTGCCTCGTGTCGAGGGCATTTCTGTGGTGCGAGAGTTTCCAGATGTTTTCCTGGACTTCCTCCTAAGAGAGAGGTGGAGTTCGTTATAGATCTTGAGCCAGTACTCGTCCTATTACAAAAGCACCTTACCGCTATTGTAGTGTGGTTTTATTAGGCCAAGTTCTTCTCCCTGGGGTGCTCTAGTTCTTTTCGTGAAGAAAAAGGATGGGTCGATGAGGATGTGTATAGATTATCGAGAGCTGAACAAGGTAACTATCAAGAATAGCTATCCTCTGCCTCAGATAGATGACCTATTTGACAGATTGCGAGGTAGTTCAGTATTCTCAAAGATTAACCTTCTTTCGGGCTATCATCAGTTGAGAATCCGTGAATCAGATGTTCCGCAGACTGTTTTTTGCTCCCGATACGGTAATTTTGAGTTTCTAGTAATGCCATTCGGGTTAACGAATGCACCTTCTGCCTTTATGGGCATGATGAAAAGAGTGTTCAAGGACTTTCTGGATCAGTTTGTGGTTGTATTCATCGACGATGTTCTGGTTTATTCCAGAAATATTGAAGAGCATGCCTTGCACTTGCACTTGGTTTTGGCTACTCTGAGAGAACACAAGTTGTATGTGAAGCTAAGTAAGTGTGAGTTTTGGCTATCTCAGGTGTCTTTCTTAGGTCATGTTGTGAGCAAAGGTGGTATCTCTGTGGACCCGACAAAGATAACAGCAGTGTTGGATTAGAAGAGGCCTTCAATGTTTAAGGAGATAAGGAGCTTCTTAGGGTTGACAAGGTACTATAAGAGATTTGTGAAAGAATTTTCAACGTTGTCAGCGCCGTTGAACAAGCTTACGCAGAAGAGCGTAGCTTTCATTTGGAGTGATGCCTGTAAAGAAGCCTTTCAGGAACTTAAGAAGAGATTATGTTTTGCTCCAGTATTAGCGTTTCCTACTGAAGGAGTAGAGTATGATGTTTATGTGGATGCTTCGTAAGTTGGACTCAGTTGCGTATTGATGCAGAATGACAACGTGATTGTGTATGGATCGAGATTATTGAAGATCCATGAAAAAACTATCCTATGCATGACTTAAAGTTTGGTGCTGTCATTTATGCTTTGAAGCTATGGAGGGATCTTCTGTATGGAGAGTCGTACAAGATCTATATGGATCATAAGAGTCTAAAGTATGTCATCACTCAAAAAGAGCTGAATTTGCGCTAGCGTAGATGGTTAGAGTATGTTGCGCAGTATGAAGTTGATATCCTTTATCATCCTGACAAGGCTAATGTTGTGGCGTATGCCTTGAGCCGAAAGCCCGCACATGTCTTTAACCTCTCTATATAATCTTAGTAGAGAAGTTCTTACTGATGGACATAACTGTTGGGAGTAGTGCTTCACAAAGTAGCCTGGAAGTTTTAGAGCCTTCATGGATTACGCTTACTAGGCTACATCAGAAGGACTATCCCGATCTACAACATATTAGAAGCAGAGCTGAAAAAGGGGAATTACCAGACTTTTCGATCGATGATGTGGGTACCTTGAAGTATCATGACATATATTGTCTTCCCGCTATTGAGGATATTCGAGCAAAGATAAGTAGTGAAGCGTACGGTTCTAGTGTTGCCTACCACCCTAATTCCACAAAGATGTATCGAGATGTGAAGCAAATTGTGTGGTGGTTAGGTATGAAGAATGATATAACAAGGTTTGTATCTGAGTGATATACTTGTCAGCGTGTTAAAGCTAATCATAAAAGACCTAGCGGTAATTTAATGCCGTTAGATATTCCGAGTTGGAAGTGGGATATCGTTTCTATGGATTTCATTACCGGGTTGTCAAAGTCTCCCCGAGGGTATGATGTGTTGGTTATTGTCGATAGACTGACAAATTGTGCTCGCTTCGTGCCTTTCAAGATTGACTATTCTATGAAAAAATAGCCAATCTTTATTTGGAAGAAGTCATCAGGTTACATGGTGTGCCTACGAGTATTGTGTACGACCGAGACTCTAGGTTCATTTCTCATTTCTAGCAAATCATACAGGGAGTGTTAGACACTGATCTTAGATATTCTACTACTTAGCATCCTTAGAATAATGGTCAGACATAAAGAGTGAATCAGATTTTGGAGGAAATGATTAGATGCTATATTCTGGACCATGGTGGAGCTTGGGATAAATGCCTTGGACTGATGGAGTCCGCGTACAACAACAGCTATCAGGAGAGTTTGCAAATGGCCCCCTTTGAAGCCTTATACGGGAGACGTTGTCGAACTCCCCTGTTTTGGGCTGAAGTTGGTGAGAAGTCTTTGCACGGTCTGGAAGCTTTAGAAGATATGAACATTTCATTGACGCATATTCGTGAAAAGCTACATCTGACTCAAGAGCGATGCAAAAAGTATGCAAATCAACGCATGGTTGATCTAGAGTTTGTGGTCGGGGGCATGGTTTTTCTGAAGGCCTCTCCGATGCCAGGTAATAAGAGGTTTGGAAGGAACCACAAGTTGGATCCAAGGTATGTGGGACCTTTCAAGATTGTGGAGTGCATCAGAGTGTCAGCTTATAAGCTGGAGTTGCCAGCTTCTTTCCCTGGTGTTCACGACGTGTTTCACATGAGCCAATTGCGAAAGTGTGTCTGTGGTGATTGGCATGTCTTTGACTCGGTGTCCCAGTTACAACCTAGTCTCTCATATGTTGAAGAGCCTATCCGTATTCTGGAGACACAAGATTGAGTGCTAAGAAGTAAAATAATTTCCATGGTTAAAGCTCTCTGAAAAAATCAGGACGTCTTGAGTGCAACTTGGGAATTAGAATCTACTATGAGAGAATATCATATTCAGTTGTTCTCCTAATCTTCTCTGGTTAGTATTTCTATTGAGCGAGTTTTTATGTATTTCTCTCTTTGCTCTCTGGTTTCGATGCACGACCTAAGTTTCGGGGCGAAAATTCCTTTTTGGAGGGGCGACTGTAACACCCCTGATTTTCTATCAATTATTTTAATTCTCTTGGTGATGTCATAATGACGTAAGGCATTGCGTTAACGCGGAGTTGACGGCGCGTCGCAATTAGTGCGTTTTCGCGTCCGTCAGGTCGACCCGACCAAATCTTGCAATTCTCATCGAAATGGTAAAATTTCACGATATGAAATTAAATAGATTAATTTTGAATTTGCCCGTAAAGTTTCGTCGCGATCCGAGAAATATTGGAGCCTCGACGAATTTCAAAGTTTTGTATATTTAATGTTCGCCGTAAACTTTAGAAATTAATATCTCAATAACAGCGCATCGGGTTCTAATTTTGAATTTGCCGGTTGATTCGTAGCATCAGCTTTTGTCTTAGGTGCGAATTTCATTCGAATCGGTGTGCGTTTAGCCCTTTGTAATAATATAATACTTATGTTATTACTACTATTATTTTATTATTATTATATATATCTCTACTAATATACGAAAACTACTCTTTGGTGAAACATTGCCTGATGTCCCTATATTGCCCTTATAGTTGTATTCATAATTACACAATTATACCAAACTTTATATTAGTATATCATAAAGACAATATCCTTTTAGGTAACTACACAACTTTTCAATATTAAAATACAAAAAATAAAAATACTAGATACCCTAAACCTATTATCTCTAGCTAGGAATGACAAAAGAAAAATTAATATTTTAACGTTAAAATATAATTTGTTTTACAAAATAAAAATTGTATTCTTGATTTATAATTTTTTACGGTCATTTTGAGTACTGATATGTATATGTTGCGGGTCGGGCGGAGCCCGCCGGGAGCGGCTGAGCCCGCCGTCGTCGGGCTGAGCCCGCCGGGAGCGGGCTGAGCCCGCCGGGAGCGGGCTGAGCCCGCCGGGAGCGGGCTGAGCCCGCCGTCGTCGGACTGAGCCAGCCGGGAGCTGGCTGAGCCCGCCGGGAGCGGGTAAAGCCCGCCGTCGTCGGTTGGGTACTGTCGCGCGAGGCCATAGGGGCGGGTAATGCCCACGACAAATGTTGCCTCCCACGACAAATGTCGCCGCTCACGACAAATGTCACCGCCCACGACAAATGTCGTTCCCACGACAAATGTCGCACCACCGACAAATGTCGCATCCCGGCGAATGTCGTACCCCGCCGAATGCCCCCTAGGCCAAAGGCCCGTTCCTGTCACTTGTATATATATAAAAATAAAAGATAATTCGTTGAATGCCCCTCCCATTCTAGCGATACTCACTGAATCGCCCATCATTCCTTGAATTCCTCATTGCTAATAATCATAATTATTATTATTACTGTTATTATTATTATTAGTTTTTATTTT
This sequence comes from Platanthera zijinensis, assembly GCA_039513925.1. Lineage (NCBI taxonomy): Eukaryota > Viridiplantae > Streptophyta > Magnoliopsida > Asparagales > Orchidaceae > Platanthera > Platanthera zijinensis. Next base: position 48,891,004 of record CM077086.1, read on the forward strand.
ATATATAATATGTGAAGAAGCCTGACTCATCTTCCTCTCTCTCTCCCTTTTCTCCCGTCGAATCAGATCGAATAAACCTTTTTCGGGAGCCTTCCGACTGCCACCACCGGAGTTCCGGTGCACGAAATCTTCGTCGGAGCATAGATCTGGAAAGCTCTTGACGAGAGCTACGTGTGCGTGATAAGTTTTGTCTGTTTCGTGAACTTTTAAATGTTAGGATTTTCGGCCCTAACCGCCGTTTTGACAGAATATTTATAGATTTCGCCTTCCCGCGCCTTCGCTTGAATAGATATACGACGTGGAGTTATTCGGAGAGCGATTGCGGGAAAAAATCGAGGCAAGTGTGGTTTCGTTTGCTTGTCTTCATTTGCATTTACCTCCGATCGTAGGGGGTTTAATAATTCTTAATTTGTCGAGCAGATTAGTAAGTGCCGGTCGGCGAAATTATAAGTTCGTCGTGTATTAGTCCATTTCATCAGCGTTTGTTCGACGTGTCGTTTGTCCGTCGTGTCATTTGGATCGTCGCGTTGTTTCGACCACGTAAAACACTTGTTTCGTAGTGAGTGTCGTAAGTATTGTGAATGTCTTGATGCGTACCGTTTAATTTGGAATACATCATTATGAAAGCCATGGAGCCTTGCCAGGCTATTCGTGTCGTCGTGTCGATCGTGTGTCAAGATTTTTGTTTAAATCTCACATCGACTGTAGAAATTAAAAGTTTATAATATGACTCACATAAACATTATAGAATGTTTGTTGGGCTGTGCACGTTGGGGTTACTCCCTCGACACAGTGCCATGTTTGTTGGGCTGTGCGCACTGGGGTCACTTCCTCAGCATAGTGCCATATTTGTTGGGCTGTGCGTGTTTGGGTTACTCCTTCGACACAGTGCCATGTTTGTCGGGTCTGTGCGCGTCGTGGTTACTCCCCTGACACAGTACCTCTCTTGTTGTAGATCATACGACGAGGCTTACTCGGTGTTTTAATGACCTTCTTGAGCGGATCCGTCTCATTGAAATTGACTAATAATGTCGAAAAATATATACATATATTGTAATGCCCAAAAAATCCTAAAAAGAAAGAATTGGAAGTTAACGCGCGGCGGTAGCGTTAACGCCGACGTTAGCCCTTGAATTAAATCAACCTTCATCTCGCGTATCTATGGCGTGGCGGTAGTGGTCTATCGCGTGGCGTACCACTCTACGCACGCAACGCTCTCGACGAAGCGTTGAGTGACTACAGCGCGGCGGTAGTGCGCTAACGCGCGATGTTAGCTGATTAAATTAACCTATGCCTCGGGAAGTTACCGCTCAGCGGTAGTGAGTTAACACAGTCGATATATTGCCACGTGGCAGTGCGGTGGAGGATTCTTTGGGTGACAGAGCGATTTCCATTGGGCAAAGCGACGACCGCCTCAGATACCGCGCGGCGGTAGCAAATACTACGCGGCAGTAGCTTGCTATTAAGGGCTAGATTTGAGATTTCGTTCTCATTTTCCTCTCTCACACTTTCTCTCTTGGTTCTTGAGCTTCTTGAGGGAAGAGGAGGAAGAAAGTCCAGGAGGCTAAGAGGAGAAGCGATCCAAGGTGTATTTGTTATCGAAATTACGAGTCGACGCTATATCTACGGAGAGGAAGCTGTAACGATCAGTTCTGAATAAATTGGTTTCAAGATACCCTAAACACCTAGAGGGGGGGGGGTGAATATGTTCAATTCTTTTTTTAATTAGGTAGATAAAATATATCACAGTTATACAAACTATGCTACAGCTATCACAGCACAGATCAAAACAAACACAACCAACACAGCATACACACAGATTTATAGTAGTTTCCCAAGTGATGGGTACATCCACTTTCCCCCTTCGCCTATCTAGCAATATACTAGATTCGGCATAACTTCCTTCTTTCTTCTCAGATACTCAGATCTTACAACTCAAAACCCAGAATGGTTCCTACAGCTCAGACTTCAGCAAATCCTACAACTCAGATTCTTTCAGAGAATCCTACCTCAGAGTGAGTCCACACACCTACACTAAGGCCAGCAAGCCCTACTTCATCCCTTATAACCAGGCCTACAACTCAGATCACAAAGATCCTACCTCAGCCCTTATAACCAGGCCTACAACTCAGATCACAAAGATCCTACCTCAGATCTATAAAAGATCTTACAGAATTGATTGAGAGAATGATTATTTCTTTACCCAAAAAGAAATGGATTAAGACTTCTTGATCAGATCTGGAATGAACTGACGACTTCAGATCCAACCTGTCTTAGCTTCTTCAAAGCTTCTTGAATCTGAACAAAGTAAGGTTGATCTTCTTGAAAAGTTGGAGTCGATACACAATCCAGCTCTTCTCATCTTTCATACGTGATTCTGAATTCTTTTTGCAGACTTGTTCAGGATCTGCTTTGTCTTTAACAATGACTTGTTGATTTCAGTATGAACCAGCAACCCCATCCTCCTCTTTTTGGATAGAACATGTCTTTATATAGATCCCATTCGAGGTTACCGACTGATCCGGTTCATAACTGCCTTCTGACAGCTCTGAAAGATTTGACAGCTTTGTCAGTTATGACAGTTGTCAAGTCTTCACTCCTGACATCTGATACTTCGACACTTTTATCTCAACAAAAAGTGTCGAGACAAAATTTCATATATGTCTACACAAATGGAACATGTGTCGACATAATTCTTGATGATGTCGACACTTCTCATAGAATGTCGACACAGCTCTTCTTTATCTTCTTGACACAGCTTCTATAGAATGTGTCGACACAAGTCCTGTGTGTCGACATAATCTTCTTCCCGTCTCAACATAGTTGGTGTTGACAGAATTCTTGAGTGTGTCGACACAAGTCCTATGTGTCGACACAATTGGTGTAGACTGAATTTCTGTGTATCAACACAAGTCCTGTGTGTCGGCACAATTACTGTAGACTGAATTTCTGTGTGTCGACACAAGTCCTGTGTGTCGACACAATCTGGCTCCTGGTGTCGACACATTTCCTTCACAAGTGTCGACACTTGTACTTAGAATATTTTTTCTGCATTTCTTTAACCTGCACATTGAAACTCAACATCCCATCAAATACACACTGATGTATATCATTGAGTTAAGAGGCTTCTCCAAATCAGGTACACAGTTTCTAATGTACCCAATAATCTCACCCTATTTGGAGAAGTCATAACCCTTAGTCAATGATATACATCACTTATAATAAATAAGAATTATGATGTAAAAAGTCATTACAAAGACAGGATTAACCATAAGCAGAAATAACATGTAACAATATTATCACAAAATATGTTATAATAATATTAATCATGCATCACATAAACATAAGTATTCAATATCAAATCATGGCTAAATTAAGGTATTCATTTTCATATATAAACAGTAATCAAGAACAACAAGGATTTAGGATAAAAAAGATTACATAGTCCTTAACCTACTCAATCTAACCCTAGGATTGATCAGGTTCCTTAATGACAATTCCTTTGCCAGACTTAATCCTAGCTTGTACTCCAGCTCCTGTGTCATCACCCAGCTTCTTTCCTTTAAGATCCTTTTTCTTGAGCTCTTCAGCCTTGATCTTTTGCCTTTCAAGGTAATGAAAAGGCTTTGGGAAATACTTGTCTCAGCTACTTTACCAGACTTAATCGGACTCTCAGTTCGTTCATATGAAGGTGGGAGAAGAAGAGCGAGTGACAGTAGGAATGTGATCTTTGCCTTTTAGCTTCATAACTAAGACTATGCTTTAGGCTACTGCTCTAACTGTGAATAAGACTAGTCTCAGCTACTTTACTGAACACCCACCCAATCTCGATTTGACATTGAATAGAATTCATATTCTCAAGCAAAGATTCTTCGAACACGCTTCAATCTGATTGACCAGATCAACTACATCCTGACTAGGCTCCATAGAGTTTGCAGGTATCTTCTCAGCTCTGAGGTCTCTTTTGAACTGGTATATCATATCTTGCTGCTCCTGATATTTGCTCCATTCCTATTCAGAATACCACTTTCCTTTATCATGCATATTCTCATTGACAACATTTCAAGAAGTCAAAATAATATTCCTGGAGGTTGGACTCCATTGTTCAAAATTAGGTTTTAATTCTGCCTGTTCTCTGAACCTCTTCTTAGACAGCTGAGCTTCTCTCAGAGCATCCCTTGCTCTTTGTGCTTCTTTTTCTATTTGTAATACAACTGCAGACATTTCTATATTTTCAAAAATAACATTTTATGCCTCCATTGGAGGACTATACATTTGTTGTACTGCATGCTGGATTTCATCAAAGTCTGGAGGTGGATATATGACTTGGGCTACTTCCTGCTGAACCCCTTCAATGTAAGCAGGTTGAATTCCAGATTTAGTAGTGTTGTGATCATCACAAAGGGGTGGATAACCAAGAGTTGCTCTGATGCCATTGGTTATCCATTTAGCATGATCTGAGCTTGCTTTGACTAATACCCTCTCCCCCTTTATGACTTCTTATTCCACATGGTCTCTCAGATCATTCTTATGAAATCTTACCTGATCAGCTAGATAATTTATTCCTTCTTTATAGTAGGTCCTGAACTTCTTCATTTGATCGGAGATTGCCTTTTGAGATGCCTGGATGGCAGTTTGGACAGCAGCTAAATCCTCTTTGATTTGTTTGTCAAAATCAGACTTTACTGTAACCAATTATTCCTTGATAGCTGTTGCTTTACTCCCGAGATCTGTTAGAATAGTATTATAGGAGTCTTCTAGATTTTGATTCATTCTAATTTGATTTTCCAGGACATAACCTTGTTTGGCTGCAATGTCCTCTATTGCAGTCTTGGCCTCCTATTGTTGCTTGGCCAAGTAGACTACAACATTACCTCCCTTTTGGAAGCAATCTGTTATTTCCTTCTTATTCAAGTTGACTTCAAACCTAATGGATTTGATATCCCGGGCCAAGTGGAATTGCAGATCTTTGTTGTTCTCATCCACATATTTTTCAAGAGCAATTCTCTGCACATCCAACTTCAATCGCAGTTGCACTAAAAGTGAACTGAAGTCTACTACAGGAGCAGGTGTTTGTGGGGAAGTCTTCAAGGCTTTCTTATAACCTGAGCTCCTCTTCCCGAGATCTACAAATTTTCTTTTCTTTGCCCTAGAGGCTTCTTCTTCTTCAGAGGAATCAGATGAACTAGCTAAGTTTACTGTTTCTTTTTGTCTAGGGTCAAGGATTGGCATCTCCCCCTCAGTTCTTGCTCCTTGTAATTCTGGAAATAGTTCTTCCAGTGTTACCTCTTGTTGCATCTGACCTAGAGGAATAACTTTCTCATGCTCAACTGGTGCTCCCCCTGGAATTCAAGGTTTTTTCCATGGGTATTTCATTCTCAGGAACTTTGTGTTGCTCATGTTGATCAATGACATTCATGAGAACATCCTGTGCTTAATTCTCAGTGCCTTTGGCAGCTTGATTAATATCCTGTACTACCTCTATCATAGATAGATTGGCTGATTCATTGTCCAGTTCAGCTATTTGGATATTTGTATTTAGATCATTATCTCCTCCTGAAGTTGATAACACTTGTTGATCTGGAACTTGAATAGTCTCCCCTGGAACTGATCCACAGAGATGTTGCTGTCAGGAATGTTCTCCTCCTACAACTTATCATCAGTGCCAAGTTCTGGAGGAGGAGATTTCCTTGTCCTTTCTGGTCCTTCTTCATCTGAGCTGAAAACAACTTCTTCCCATGAATCACTGGATTATTCAGCTGTCTTGGCTAGAGATTTCTTTTTCTGGACCGTCTTCATGTTTTTTTGAGGTGTAGAGACATCCTTGGACAACACTCTATACCACCTGAACAGTATTCTTAAGTCCATTCTCCTCATATGATTTATCTTAGTACCTGACTTCTGGGTCAGTGTTTCTGGAATACAAGTAGCCAGATAGAGGCTAAGTATTCTACCCAGATTGGGCTTCCTAATCCCTTCCTTAATTTTCTCAAGCATCACTGTAGCCCAGTCAGTCTTCACTTTGAATATAATTCTGGTCATGAGACTGAACATGTAGGCTGAGATCCTATCATGTCCTACAGGTTTACATAATATTACGTTTCCCAGAATTTCTGAAAGGAATTTCCCTTGGGAGTTTATTCCCTTCCATATCATTGTTGCTCCAATCTTTGTGGATGGTGATAAGCCACACCAGTTTAGTACACTAGCTGTCATTAATGAATCTGGTTCATCTTCTTGTTTGATTTTAGGAAGATGTAGGATCTTACTCAGACGTTTTATTCTAACCTTGAACTTCTGTCCTTGAACAGTGGATTTGATTTTGGTGCCAGTTGAGTCTAGAGAAGCATTTGAGTAGAACTCAAGAACTTCTTTCTTCCATATTCTGGTTGGTTCAGACACTAGATATTCTAATCCAGCCATTGTGATTAGATTAATTACCCCCTTGATTTCCTGATTCGTATCATCAAAAGCTTGTCGAACCAGCTCATAACCCTCGTTGATGTTCTCTTCCATCTTTGGCGCCATTGTTGTTCGTTCTGAATCGTACAGTCGACAGGATTTTGATCTCTCTTATTTATATGATTCTAAGAAAAGGAAGACCAAAAGATGTGCCTAAACTTAGAATCTTATATGTTGATACTTAGTTGCTAGTGTCGACACAGACTACTTAGGTCATAACGGAGAATATAAAGTCTCGACAGCGATATGTCGACACAGACTTTTTGTGTCGACATAAAGTTTTATAGCTGTGTCGACACAGTGTTTTCTTTTGTCGACACAACTAGTTGATAATGTCAACACACGCCTTGTAGTGTTGACACAGATTTTATAACTTAGCCAAAATTTACAGATTTTCTAGAAACCTAAAAATTATATATACCTTTTGATTTTCTTGATTTATCAGATTATTTCAGGTTCAACATACCTAATTCAATTTTAAAATTATTGAATTTACTTTCATCCAGAGATTTGGTGAATATGTCAGCAATATGATTATCAGTGTTGACAAATTCTAACCTTATGTCTTCTTTTTCAACATGATCTCTAATGAAATGAAACCCGATTTCTATGTGCTTAGTTCTGCTATGTGAAACAGGATTTCTAGTAATAGATATGACACTAGTAGAGTCACAATATAATGGAGTTCTACTTACGTTGATGTCATAGTCTTCAAGCTGATGTTGTATCCATAACAACTGAGCAGAGCAACTGCCTGCAGCTACATATTCTGACTCAGCAGTGGATATAGCCACACTTGTCTGTTTTTTGCTACTTCATAACACCAATCTTCCACCTAGGAATTGACATGTTCCAGTAGTGTTTTTCCTATCTTCTTTGCAGCCTGCAAAGTCTGCATCTGAATAACCTGTTAGCAGAAAATCTCTATTCTTAGGGTACCAAAGACCAAGATTTAGTGTACCCTTAAGATATCTCAAAATTCTCTTGAAAGCATAATAATGAGATTCTTTTGGGCAAGCTTGATACCTAGCATAGACACATGTAGCATACATGATGTCTGGTCTACTAGCAGTCAATTAAAGAAGGGAGCCAATTATCCCTCTATACAAAGACTCATCTACAGGTTTTCCTGCCTCATCTTTACCTATAGGCATACTTGACCCCATTGGAGTTCTCATGGTGGAGGCTGACTCCATACAATATTTCTTAATTAACTCCTTGGTGAACTTAGACTGGGATATGGATAATCCATCATCAGTCTGTCTTACTTGGAGTCCCAAGAAGAATTTCAGCTCACGCATACTGCTCATCTCAAACTTCCCTTGCATAAGTTTGACAAACTTTCTACAAAGGTTGTTTTCAGTTGATCCAAATATAATGTCATCAACATATATCTGGACTAGGATGATCTTGCCTTTTGATTCCCTTAGGAATAGAGTTTTGTCTATTTTCCCTCTTGATAATTTGTTCTCAATGAGGAAAGTAGACAGAGTTTCATACCAAGCCCTAGGGGCTTGTTTCAATCCATATAGAGCTTTCTTAAGCCTATAAACATAGTTAGAATAAAGAGGATCTACAAAACCTGAAGGTTGTTCAACATAAACTTCCTCTTTTAAGTCACCATTCAGAAATGCTAACTTTACATCCATCTAGAAAACCTTGAACCCTTGGTAAGCTGTATAGGCAAGGAACAACCTTATTGCTTCCATCCTTTCCACTGGGTAAAATGTCTAGTCAAAGTCCATTCCTTCTTCTGGCCTATAGCCTTTTGCTACCAGTCTTTCTTTGTTATTGACTATAATGCCATTTTCATCTAACTTGTTCCGGTAGATCCACTTAGTATGACATTATGATTCTTTGGTTTTGGAACCAACTTCCAGACTTTACATCTTTTGAATTGATTCAGCTCTTCCTGTATGACATCAACCCAATTTGGGTCTTGTATGGCCTCTTCAAATTTCTTGGGTTCAATCTGGGATAGGAAGCTTGAACATAGAACTGTGTTCATGCTCTTGCTTCTGGTCAGAACACCATGTCTTGCATCACCAATGATTTGGTGTGTTGGATGATCCCTTAGATGTCTATTTACTGGAGGGAGTCGTCTACATCTTGATTTTCTTCATTCTCCCCACCAAGCTATACTTCATTGTCTTCATCATCAGCTTATGGGTCTTCTACTCCCCCTAGAGAGCATCCATCATTTTCCTCATTCTGTCTTGCAGGCTGGTCTTCACTGATGGTTAGCTTGTCCATCTTTTCCTTCAAACCTGTAGAGCTAGAAGAAGTGCTAGACAGCTCATAGTTGATTAGCTTAGATTCATTAAAGACTATATAGACAGATTCTTCTACAGCTTGAGTAGTCAAGTTTTAGACCCTATATGCCTTACTATTATTGCTGTACTCAACAAATATCCCTTCTTGGGACTTGGCAGCAAACTTAGTTAAATAATACTTGCCATTGTTAAGTACATAACACTTGCTACCAATGATCCTAAAGTAGGATAAGTTTGGCTTTCTGCCCTTCAAAATCTCATAGGGAGTCTTCTTGTGGATTTTGTTGATGAAAGTTCATTTGAGAATATGACAAGCAGTGTTTACTTCCTCAGCCCAGAAATATTCTGGGAGAGATGTGTCACTTAGTAGTGTTCTACCAGCCTCAATAAGTGTTCTATTTTTCCTTTCAATAATTTCATTTTGCTAGGGAGTTCTTGGTGATGAGAATTCTTGATGAATCCCAAGTTCTTCACAGAAATTTGTCATGCATGTCATGCATTCAGACTGAAACTCAGTCCCATGATCACTTCTAATCATAACCACAGAACTATTGAGTTCATTCTGTATTTGCTTAACAAATGTTTGGAAGACAGTTGGGGTTTCAGATTTCTTACTCAGAAAGAATACCCAGGCAAATCTGGAAAAGTCATCAATAACCACAAAGGTATAGACTTTACTACCTAGACTATGAACTGACATTGGACCAAATAGATCCATATGTAGGAGGTCTAAACACCTCACTGAATCTTTGATATCAAGACTTTGGAAGGACGCCTTGGTCTGTTTTCCCTTTTGACAAGCTGAACATACACCCTCCTTGATGCACCTGACCTGAGGACCATTCCTCACTAACTCTTTACTAAAGAGTTGACCTATAGTCTTGTAGTTAAGGTGAGCTAGCCACTTGTGCCATTTGACATAATGAGAAGCTTTCTCATCTGCAACTAGGCAAACAAGAGAATTTTTATTCTCACACACAAAATTTAGACAATAGACATTTTCTTTTCTATAGCCAGTCAAGATAACCTCTTGGTCACTTGACCTTCTAATCTGACCCCCATTGTTAATAAAAGAAGTGTCACAACCAAGATCACTTAGTTGACTTATGCTTATTAGGTTAGGTTTTAAACCTTTCACATATGCCACTTGAGTGATAGTGATTTAGCTATTTGAAATTTTACCAAAATCTTTGATTACTCCCTTTTCTGATCCACCAAAGATAACTTTGGGTCCATCCAATGTGGGAGTAAAGTCCTTTAGCATACTTCTAGTTCCAGTCATGTGCCTGGAACATCCACTGTCCAAGACCATATTGTGGTATGGTCACTTGTACTCACCTGCATCAAATAAAATTACCTAACCTTAGAGCCCCAATAGTTATTGGATCCTAGGTTCAGGTTAGATTGAAATTTGACATGCTTGTCGTAACCTTTCTGACAGGTAAGCTAGCATTTTTCTGGACATTAGTATTGTGTCAACAATCAATGGCATAGTGACCCACTTTACCACAACAACAATACTCATATCTATTGTATCTTCTTTTAAGTACATGCTTAACAACATTGCTGTCAACATTCCTCAATTCTATAGAAACAACGGTCTTTTTATTAAGTGCTGGGGCTGGTGCATCAAATACTGATGATTCCTAAAGAACATGGTGTGTTTGCTCATGGACTGCCCTATTGGCATTTGCACCCTTGCCATCCTGATCACCATGCTCACAGTGACTATGTGTGATGTCATGGCCATACCTGTTAGTAGGCTGCATCACTTTCCTGAAAGGAATAGGGGGTTTGTAAGTTAGTGGTAGAACTGGGGCTTTGCCTTTCCTTTTGGAATTAGCTGCCCTTATTCTTCCCTTGAAGCCTAATTCTTCTTTACCCTTTTGAGCAATGAAGTTATCAATTAAGGTTAAGACTGACTTTGGCTTTGAGATTTTAGCCACACGATCCCTCTCTTGTTGAAGTCTGACTTCAAGATTTTTGATGTGATTATTTTGGAAGGTAATTGTTTCTATCTGAATGATTGTTATTTTTTCAGTCGGCTTACTTCCTTCAATTTCAGATCCAACACTTTTGCTGATTCTGAAGCAGCTAACTTGAAAGAGGCAATTTCCTTAGCCTGCTTTTTGGCAAGGATTCTTCTTTTCTTAAAAGTTAGCAACAGATCACCATACTTATTAATTAGTTGATCCATATCCCCTTCAGACTCATAATCATCCTCAACTCTTGATGCTGATGCTTCTGATTCTGGTCTAGTATAATAATCAGAAATTGAAGATAGATTGTATACCTTACTGGGACCAGGCTGATACTGGCACTGATCTTCCTCAGACAGAGCCATCAGCCCTCTACAATGATGATCTTCAATCCCATTTATAGAGTCCAGCATTTGCAAGAATTCAGTCTCTACAGAATCCTCTTCAGTAGTGAACAATCCAATATAGGCTTTAGCCTCTTCTCCAGATTCTAATGATGAGGAGTCAGTCCAACTCTTCTGCTTCTTGGCAACAAAGGATCTCTCCTTCTTGCCCTTATTTTGATGCTTCTTTTTGTCATTAGATTCCTTTCTTTTATCAGGGCAGTCAGCTATGACATATCCAGACCCATCTTCCTTAGAAGATTTCTTCTTCTGGTAGTAGTCATCCTTGGAATGAGAGGAGGATGGCTTAATTTGTTCTCCACTATTTTTTCCTCATGAATCTTTGGAATTGCCTTGTGAAGGCAGCAAAGTCTTCATCAGAATTCGAGTTGTCTGATGTGTTGTTGTTAGAATTATCTGAGTTAACTTCAGCAGCTTTCCTAGGAGGAGATGGAGACTTTCTCCTGTCTTTCTTTGTTGCTTCAATCTTGAGGGCCACAGATTTTTCTTTGTACTCAGACCTATAGCTTTTCTCCTCCTCCTTTCTGGCCATAAGCTGCATCTCATATGATAGCAATTTTCCAAATAGGGTTGAAGGAGATGTATCTGCAAGTTTGGCCACTTCCCTGATGACACATATCTTTGTATCCCAGTCCTTGGTTAGTGATCTGAGAAACTTATCATTGAGCTCATATGTGCTGAAGACTCTTCCATAGGTCATCAGCTCATTAACTATTCTGAAAAACTTCTTATAACACTCAGTTATGCTATCTGTTTTGGTTTGTCTAAAACTTTCATATTCTTGATTTAGCATAGACTTTCTATCCTCTCTTACTTCTTCTGTCCCCTCCATGTAGACAATCAAAGTGTCCCACATCTCCTTGGAGGTTTACAATGAACCAAGTTTTGGAAAGTCGAGTCATCTATAACACTAACTATTATGTTCTATGCTCTCTTGTCCATAGTGGCTAAGATGATCTCATCCTTAGTCATTTCAGAGTAAATTTTTGGATTCTTGAGGTTAGCATCAAGAACTGAAATATTCATAGGAATGAATGACCCTTCTTGAACTGTGATGTAGATTCTTGGGTTAGATGCTTCCATGAATAATCTGGCTCTCTTTTTCCATATGTCAAAGATTTCCTTTCTACATATGGGAATCTTCATGGATCAAAGTTCCTTATGATTTTTAACTGAACCCATTTTGGCTAACTGATAACTGCCTTGGAGATCAACTCAGACTGTTAATTCTATTCTTGAGTAACCTTCCTCTGATAGCACTTGAAAGAATTGGTTTAAAGATACCCTAAACACCTAGAGGGGGTTGGGGGGTTGGGGGTGAATAGGTTTAATTCTTATTTTAATTAGGCAGATAAAATATATCACAGTTATACAAACTATGCTACAGCTATCACATCACAGATCAAAACAAACACAACCAACACAGCATACACACAGATTTATAGTGGTTCCCCAAGTGATGGGTACATCTACTTTCCCACTTTTCCTATCTAGCAGTATACTAGATTCGGCCTAGCATCCTTTTTTCTTCTCAGATCCTCAAATCTTATAACTCAGAACCCAGAATGGTTCCTACAGCTCAGACTTCAGCAAGTCCTACAACTCAAATTATTTCAGAGAATCCTACCTCAGAGTGAGTCCACACTCCTACACTCAGGCCAGCAAGCCCTACTTCAGCCCTTATAACTAGGCCTACAACTCAGATCACAAAGATCCTACCTTAGCCCTTATTACCATACCTACATTTCAGATCACAAAGATCCTACCTCAGATCTATAAAAGATCTTATAGAATTGATTGGGAGAATGATTATTTCTTCACCCGAAAAGAAATGGATGAAGAGTTCTTGATCAGATCTGGAATGAACTGACGACTTGAGATCCAACTTATCTTAGCTTCTTCAAAGCTTCTTGAATCGGGACAAAGTAAGGTTAATCTTCTTGAAAAGTTGGAGTCGATCCACAATCCAGCTCTTCTCTTCTTTTAGACGTGATTCTGAATTCTTTTTTCATACTTGTTCAGGATCCGCTTTCTCTTTAACAATGACTTGTTGATTTCAGGATGAACCAGCAACCCCATCCTCGTCTTTTTGGATAAACAAGTCTTTATATAGATCCCATCCGAGGTTACCGGCTGATCCGGTTCATAACTGCCTTCTGACAGCTCTGACATATGTGACAGCTTTGTCAGTTATGACAACTATCAAGTCTTCACTCCCGACATCTAATACTTTGACACTTTAATCTCAGCAGAAAGTGTCGAGACAAAACTTCATGTGTCTACACAAATGGAACATGTGTCGACACAATTCTTGATGATGTCGACACAGCTCATAGAATGTCGACACATCTCTTCTTTATCTTCTCGACACAGTTTCTGTAGAATGTGTCTACACAAGTCCTGTGTGTCGACACAATCTGCTTCCTGTCTCAATATAGTTGGTGTTGATAGAATTCTTGAGTGTGTCGACACAAGTCCTGTGTGTCGACAAAATTAATGTAGACTTAATTTCTGTGTGTCGAAACAAGTCCTATGTGTCGACACAGTTGTCGTAGGCTGAATTTCTGTATATCGACACAAGTCCTGTGTATCGACACAATCTGGCTCCTTGTGTCGACACATTTCCTTCACAAGTGTCGACACTTATACTTAGAATAGTTTTTCTGCATTTCTTTAACCTGTACATTGAAACTCAACATCCCATCAAATACACATGGATGTATATCATTGAGTTAAGTGAGGCTTCTCCAAATTAGGTACATAGTTTCTAATGTACCCAACAAGTTCCATCCGGATCAAATATCAAGCACATGGCTCCGAAGCGATCGATAAGGACAATGACTTTCTCCTTAGATAAGTGAAGTCCTCAATTTGCATACGTGCATGGAATCCCTCACCAAGTGGTGACGAAAAGGGTGGTTTCCAGCATGTAGATCGTTGTGATCCCCGATAAAACTTTCATATAGATCCGGAATCGAAGTACGGAATAGACATGTTGTGCGAAGCCCATCTAGATAGGTTGGTCTGGATTGGTGATGAATTGATTTGCGTGCAAGAGAAGACTCTGTGGATAAAATGTGTAGAATCCGGGGTCTAAGGGTGTACAGGATGCTGTAGGGATAGTACTAGAGGGATCTCTAGGAAAAACACCCAAAAATGGGGAAGAAGGAAATTCTGTCCCTACCGCGCGGCGGTAGTGCTACTGCCGACGATAGCTTCCAATAAGCTATGAGGCCTGTCTTTGGGAGACCTAGGGTCATTGTTTGTAGCTGTGAATTCAAGTAAGGTGGCCATATGAGCCAACCTGAATGTTGTTGCGAAGCCTGTGTTCGTGAGACAAGGTGCGTAGCATTAGAAGCCGTGAGCCTAGAGAGCCCAGCAATTGGCCATGTGTGTCATGATTGATCATTACAGGCTCAGGTTCTGGGGACATGTGAGCGGCAAGTGATGTTGAGAGTCTATTATGCCCAACAAAAAGGCCAGAGAGCCGAACAGGCAAGGGGAAGTTGACCCGCATCTTGTCATGGGGCTTGATTGCTTTGGCTTTCGTTTATGACATGGCGATTTGAGCAACGAGAAGAGTACTAAACTGTATCCCGTATTATGTCACTTCGGGCTAGATTGCCTAAAGTAAATGGCTTTCATCATTGGCATGATGACAGTCTTAGGCCCCAGGCCGAAAAGACTAGAATGCTTAAGTATACCATCAAGTCTGGGGCTATGGATGGTGGTGGGACCCGGGAAGCCCGGTATACTGAGAATGTGCGTGCACGGGGCATGTGACCGATCGAGCTTGCGTTTGTCACAAATGGTGCTTAAGTGTACGCTATTATTTGCAAAAAGATATTTATGCTGCTGCTGCTGTAGGAAAGGAGAACCACCGCCCCGAGTGAGGGGTGAGGTCGTTATAAATTGGTCAGCTAAAGCCGACCATTGCCTTGTTTTTCATCCTTGTAGTAGAATGTCCTTGTGCAGGTGCTGGAGAGTCGAGCGGGAAATAGCGAGTTTCAGCCCATTGATGCTATGCCGGCCCTCGAAGGCCAAGCCAAGGCTTTTTAGTGTTTTTATGTGTGTCCGACCTGCGCGCCGATGTTTGTAAACCACTCTTTTTTGGAAGAACATTTGTAAGGCCTTAAGGCCGTAACTTTTGTGTATTTTTTAATAATATTTCTATGGTTTTATATAGTGGACATTATTGATACTTGAGTTCAAATTAACCCTTGAAGCTTCCGCTAGAATGCTCTGAGTTAGGATTCATTTGGTCTTTTAATATTAACATGTAACTTCACTGACAGTCTGTGTAATATAGCGCAGGGCCCCGACCGAACCCTCTGTTATATTTCATGTGACGGATGGAGTTGTTATAATTTTAGTATCAGCTTATCTCGGTCTTCCTTCTGCGAATTCGCGGTCAATTTCTTTTGAGGGGTGACATGCACGTATATGTGCTTACCAATATAAGAAAATGAACTCAAGAATGTCCACTTAGGAATGAAAATATATATGTATGAGGAACCTGTATGTTCTTATTAGTCGTGTTGTGCCTTATATGTGGTCGCTAAATTGTGTATTTACACTTATAGGTGACTAGAAGTGGTGCGGGGCAGTCTGACCCCACAACATTCTATTGAGAGTGTGACACCAACTAATGTTCCTACACCTCCTCCTTCTGCAGAAACAATATGCTTAGTTGCTGAAGCAGTGTTTGCAATGATGAATGCACAACCGACTGGGTAGGTGCAACCTACGCTGGTGCTAGTACATGTTGGTGTAGATGAGCCTATAGCTGCTAGGCAAGTGCCTGCTGAGGCTTTGTTTGATAAACGAGCGATTTAACGACAATTGAAGCACTTCATGAGCTTTAGTCCTCTTACGTTTACGGGTGCAATATCCCCAATGCAGGCAGAGGACTAGCTTTTGTGCGTCAAGAGGATATTGACGGCGATAGAGACAAAGGAGGGATAGAATGCCACCTTGGCCACTTTTCTGTTAGAAGAAAAGACTCGGATTTGGTTGGATGAGTTGGAGTTACACCACTTTGCGGACAGAAGACTATCAGAGATCTCGATGGAGGAGTTTTCGAGATTATTCTTGGCAAAGAATCTGCCGTCGTCGAAACAGATTGCCATGGAAAATGAGTTCCTTCGTTTGAATCAGGGCGAGAGTAGTGTGGATAACTAATTGCATGAGTTTACTAGGTTGGGATGTTATGCAGGGTCTACTTTTGCTGATGAAGAGCGTAAGACCAATAAATTCTATGAGGGACTGTAGGATGAGCTGAGGTTACTGCTCTTGGGTCCGATGAACCAAGGATTTCAAATATTGGTGGATACAACTCGTTCGTTAGAGAAGGAAATGAAGAGGGTGCAGGGCAAGAGGGACTTGGCTTTGATAAAGCCCGAGCTCAAAGTGCCGCATCCTGCAAAATCTGAGTATCGAAAGAAGTGGAGAACAAAGTCTAGGTCTTCTAGATAAGCTCCATTTTCTATTACTTCTGGAGCAACGTCTGGGCAAAGTACGCAGACACGTTATACGTGTGGAAAACTATGACATTTTTCCCGTGAATACCCAGTGGCTTACCAAGGAAGGACAAAAAGGCAGGAGCATCTTACATTAAGAAGGGAAAGGCAGTGGAGTCCACTACATCCCAATATGCTCCAACTCAACTAAGGGTGTACAATCTTGGCCGGCAGGAGGCTATAAAACAAAATGACGTCGTAATAGGTATGTGTTAAGATACAGTTTTTACTACTTTCTATACTTAGTACCTTGTACGTTGCTTGTGTATTAATTGTTTGAATATAGGATTTGTCCTTATTCAGGATTATCCTACAAGAGCACTGTTCGATACAGGTGCTTCTCATTCATTTCTATCTGAGGATTTTATATCACTGATAAGAGTGCCTACTCTTGTGTCAATAGATAAAGTAAAGGTGTTCTTACCTAACAAATGCGTGATGCAAGCAGATAGGTCTAGTTGTCCTGAGGTATGGATTGGAAGTCAGTATTTCGGATTGGAAGCATCGGTGCTCCCAATATCTGAGTTCGATGTAATCTTTGGCATGAGCTGGCTCTCAAAGCAGCATTTCTGTATAGATTGCAACTCTAAGGAAGTCACACTGGAATAGAATACCAAATGAGATACTAAGTTTGCTGGTATGCGAGGATCGAGCAAGATATTGATTTCTGCTCTCCAAGTAGTCAAGGCTGTTCGAAAGGGCGAGGAGTTGTTCTTCATGTTGTTGAAGGCTGTTGAGCCGAAGTCTAGTTTAAGTAATGTTCCTATTATATCCGATTATGCTGATTTGTTTGCTAAAGATCTCCTTAGGCTACCTCCCCAGTGAGAGATTGACTTCGCTATTGAGTTAGTGCTAGGTGTGAATCATGTGGCCCGCTCACCGTACCGTGTAGCGCCAAAAGAGATGGATGAACTAAAAGTTCAATTGCAAGAATTGCTAGAGCAAAGCTATATATGTCCAAGTATGTCATCTTGGAGTGCACCGGTCCTCTTTGTGAAGAAGAAGAACAGAAGCTTACGTCTATGCATTGACTATCAAGAATTAAACAAGCTGGCGGAGAAGAACAAGTATTCGATTCCACAGATTGATGACTTGTTTGATCAACTGGTGGGATCAACTGCCTATTCAAAGCTATATTTAAATTCTGGCTATTATCAGTTGCGCATTAGGGAATGTGACATTCCCAAGATGGCGTTCGGTACACACTATAATAACTATGAGTTCACTGTAATGCCGTTTGGGCTAACAAATGCGCCATCGGTATTCATGAACTTGATGCATCAGACCTTTCAGGTGTACTTAGACCTATCTGTGATTGTCTTTATTGACAACATATTGGTGTAATCTCAATGATAAGAAGATCATGCAAATCACTTGAGGATGGTTTTGGATACCCTGAGAAGAAATAAACTCTATGACAAGTTCTCAAAGTGCGAGTTTTGTCTATCGTCTGTGGCTTTTTTTGGCCATGTGGTTAGTGGAGAAGGTATTACGGTGGATCCGGTGAAGATAGTTGCGATACGGGAGTGGCCTGTGTTGTATACTATTACAAAAGTCAGGAGCTTTCTTGGACTTGTTGGCTACTACAGGCGCTTCGTAAAGACCTTTTCACGGATAGCCTTACCTCTCTCTACACTGATGAGGAAAGATCAGAACTTTGTTTAGACTCATGAGTGTGCACGAGATTTTGAGGAGTTAAAGAGTTGTTTGACCACGACACCTATCTTGAGTTCGCCATGTGGTACGAAGGGCTATGTGATGCTTCAGGGAGCGGCTTAGGCCGCGTTCTTCTTCAGTTCAGAAAGTTTATTGCTTATGGCTCACGCCAGTTGAAAGTGCATGAGCGAAACCATCCAGTCCACGACTTGGAGTTGGCGGGTGTGATTTTTGCACTTAAGCTATG
The DNA here is from genome assembly GCA_039513925.1 of Platanthera zijinensis. Taxonomy (NCBI): domain Eukaryota; kingdom Viridiplantae; phylum Streptophyta; class Magnoliopsida; order Asparagales; family Orchidaceae; genus Platanthera; species Platanthera zijinensis. Next base: position 48,909,544 of record CM077086.1, read on the forward strand.
ACATCTCTACTTATATGGCGTGAAAGTTGATATATTCACGGACCATAAGAGCCTTAAATTTAATAGATCAGAAGGATCTGAACACGCGATAACAGAGATAGATGGAGTTTCTCTGGGACTACACTTTTCAGATACATTACACTCCAGGGAAGGTAAATGTGGTCGCAGATGCCTTAAGTCGTAAGACTCCAGTACGAGCAAGTTGGTTATAGATGCATGATGAGCGTCAGATCCAGGAGTTAGAGGCCTTAGATATTTCTTGTGTTGACAAGAATGCCACTGCAATTGCGTGCTTGAACTGGACGGAGGTGCAATATGACCTCATGGGAAGAATTCGACGAGCAATGGAACTCGATGAGAGTATGAAGCGCTATGCTGCAGATGGGTCAAATTCCCAATTCTCCTTAGATGACGGTCATTTGCGAAAGGACGGTCGTTTGTACGTCCAAAATGTAGGTAAGCTGCAGGAGGAGTTGATGTATGAAGCACATTTTACTAAATACTCAATCTACCCAGGGAGCACAAAGATGTACAAGAACATTAAAAAGATGTTCTGGTGGTCTGGTTTGAAGAAGGACATAACTCTTTATGTGGCAAAGTGTTAGACTTGTGCCTTGGTAAAAGCTGAATGTCAGAAGCCTGGAGGTTTCTTGAAGTCGTTGCCAATTTCGGTGTGGAAGTTCGATGATATCTCTATGGATTTCATGCATAGGTTACCGAGATCACAGAGCGGGAACGATGCCGTATGGGTGATCGTTGACCGATTGACAAAGGTATCACACTTCATACCAAATAAGAAAGATGATTCTGTTGAAAAATTGGCTAAGTTATATGTTGACAACATCATAAGGCTATATAGTATGCCCCGTAGCATCGTCAGTGACCGAGATGGGTGCTTTACTTTGAATGATTGGAGGCTAATCCACCATTTGTTGGGTACTAAACTAAAGTTCAGTACGGCCTTTCATCCGAAAATGGATGGTCAGACTGAGAGGACCAAAAGTATAATGAAGGATATGATCTGTATGTGCGCCTTGGATTTCATGAAGAGGTGGGAGGACCATCTCTATATGATCGAGTTCGCCTATAATAATAGCTATCAAACTAACATTCAGATGACGCCCTTCGATGCTTTATACGGTAAGAAGTGTCGTACTCCTTTAGCTTGGGCGGAATAAGGCTAATTGAAGTTATATAAGCGTAAAGAAGTCGAAGATGTAAATTCAACTATATGCACTATTCAAGAGAGGCTATTGGTGACCCAAGATAGACAAGCTAAGTAATGCATTGCCTAGAACCTAAATGTGAAGTTTGCGGTTGGCGATTGGGTACATCTGAAGATAAAGCCATTCATAGGCGTGTATAGGATTCGACGCTTGAAAAAGTTGAGTCTGAGGTTTCTTGGTCTATTTGAAGTGGTTAAGCGGATTGGAGAAGCTTCCTATCAATTAGCTCTTTTTACGAAGTTAAGTGGTTTACACGATGTGTTTCACATATCGGTGATGCGGAAAGCTTTGCAAGAGCCGACACAAGTGGTGGCTGATGTTCAGGTACCAGTCGATTGTGGGATAACGAAGAAAGTTAGACTGATTCAGATCAAGGATACGAAGGTCAGACAGCTATGAAATAAGGCAATCAGGATGATCAAAGTGTGTTGGGACAATTGTGGTTGTGAAGAACTGACATAGGAGCGTGAGCAAACCATTCGAGAGGAATTTCCCGAGTTGTTTTTGTAAAATCATGTTGTAAACTTGTGTACTATTTGCCTTCACATATATATCAAATTTTGGGATGAAATTTCTGTAAGGAGGGGAGGTTTGTAATGCCCCAAAAATTCATAAAAGGAAGAATTGGAAGTTAATGCGCGACGGTAGTGTTAACGTCGACGCTAGACCTTGAATTAAATCAACCTTTGTCTCGGGCATCTATCGCGTGGCGTTAGTGGGCTATCGCGTGCCGTACCACTCGAAGCACTCAATGCTCTCGATGAAGAGTTGAGTGACTAAAGCGTGGCGATAGTGCGCTAACGCACGTCGTTAGCTGATTAAATTGACATATGCCTCGGGAAGTTACCGCTCGGCGGTAGTGAGTTAACATCGGCGGTAGCTTGCCACGTGGCAGTGCGGTGGAGGCTGCTTTGGGTTACAGAGCGATGTCCATTGGGCCAAGTGGTGACCGCCACAGATACCGCACATCAGTAGCAGATACCGCGGGGCGGTAGCTTGCTATTAAGGGCTAGATTTGAGATTTCATTCTCATTTTCCTCTCTCACACATTCTCTCTTCGTTCTTGTGCTTCTTGAGGGAATATGGGGAAGAAAGTCCAGAAGGCTAAGAGGAGAAGCGACCCAAGGTGTGCTTATGATCAAAATTACGAGTCGATGCTAGATCCGCAGAGAGGAGGCTATAACGATCAATTCCATCCGAATAAAATAACAAGACATGGCTCCGAAGCAATCGATAAGGGTAACGACTTTCTCCTTGGACAAATGAAGTCCTCAATTTGTATACATGCATGGCACCCCTCACCAAAAGGTAAAGAAAATATTGGTTTCCAGCGGGTAGATCGTTGTGATCCCCGATAAAACTTTCATATAGATCCGGAATTGAAGTACAGAATAGGCATGTTGTGTGAAGCCCATCTAGATAGGTTAGTTTGATTGGTGATGAATTGATTTGCGTGCTGGAGAAGACTCCGTGGATAAAATGTGTAGTTAAACATGTAGAATCCAGGGTATGGGGGTGTGCAAGATGCTGCAGGGATAGTACTGGAGGTGATCTTTAGGAAAAATGCCTAAAAAAGGGGAAGAAGCGAATTTTGTCCCTACCGCGTGAAGGTAGTGCTACCACTGGAGATAGCTTCCAGTAAGCTACGAGGCCTGTCTCTAGGAGGCCTAGGGTCATTGTTTGAAGCTGTGAATTCAGCTAAGGTGGCCATCCGAGCTAGCCTGAATGTTGTTGTGAAGCCTGTGTCCGTGAGACAAGGTGCATAACATGAGAAGCTGTGAGCCTAGAGAGCCCAACTATTGGCCATGAGTGCCATGATTGATCATTGTAGGCTCAGGTCCTGTGGACATGTGAGCGGCAAGTGATGATGAGAGCTTGTTGTGCCCAACAAAAAGGCCAGAGAGCCGAACGGGCAAGGGGAAGCTGACCCACATCTTATCATGGGGCTTGATTGCTTCGGCTTTTGTCAATGACATGATGATTTGAGAAACATGAAGAGTGCTGGAATGTAGCTTGCGTTATGACACTCTGGGCTAGATTGCCTAGAGTAAATGGCTTTCGTCGTTGGCATGATTAGAGTCTTAGGCCCAGGGCCGGAAAGACTAGAATGCTCAAGTATACCATCAAGTCTGGGACTGTGGATGGTTGTGGGACCCGGGAAGCCCGGGAAACCCGGTACACCGAGAATATGCTCTGAGTGCACGAGGCGTGTGGCCGATTGAGTGAGAAATAGTGGGTTGAATCCCATTGATGCTATGCCGGACCTCGAAGGCCAAGCAAAGGCTTTTTAGTGTTTTTCATGTGTTGCCAGCTTGCGCGCCGATGTTTGTAAACCACTCTTTTTGGGAAGAACATTTGTGAGGCCTTAAGGCCATAAATTTTGTGTATTTTATAATAACATTCCTATGGTTTTATATAGTGGACATTGTTGATACTTGAGTTCAATTTAACCCTTGAAGCTTCCGCTAGAATGCTCTGAGTTAGGATTCATTTGGTCTTTTGATATTAACATGCAACTCCGTCATCTGTCTGTGGAATATGGCGTGGGGCCCCGGCTAGACCCTCTATTATATTTCATGTGACAGATGGAGGTGTTACATATATATAACCCTTTTTGGCACTTGGTAATGAGGTGGCATAGTTTACAACTGTTTAGTTTGTTCCTTTCTTGCTGTTTCTTCTTAGTTATTACTAACTTTTGCCTATAGTTTTCTCGCTTAGTTCCAGTCTACTTTGAGGTTTGTATTTGTTGCTTGGTTCCTTTTACCCTACTTATTACTGAGGTCTTCTTCCTTTTGAATGCCTCAAGTTCAAAGAAGTAGCAGGTGTGACTGATAGAGTTTGTGGTTTTTCAGAGATGCGACTAGTTACTTGTTTTCCTCCTCAGTTTAGTGAGGTAGTTTTTTTAGATTAGACTTGTATCCTATGGGTTTGTGTTAGTTTGTTGATGCCCATAGTGTTAGTTTCTGATGTTTGGATACTTACTATTTTTACTGCTATAACTTACTGTTAGTTATGCAATTACTCTCTGGGAAGGATTTATGTTAGGATGCATGTTAAGTATTTTTAAATATAAAAACTGCATTCTAGCGTAGTTACAAGACATCTCTTTTAACTAAAATTCATTCTATTTTAAGAGCCATAAGACTATCTTTTTACTTATACTAAATGTATAAGTCACATTCTATTGCAAAAATTGCTGAGTCTCTATACTCATATAGTATAATAAATGAAATAAATTGAGTATTTTCTACTGCGTAAACTTATACTTTCTCACTCATGGACTAGTTGATCCACCAGACCGAGGGGCACGGTTAGTAAAACCGATAAAATATAACATATGTTTTAAAACATAATTCATGTGTTTTTTTTATAAAATAAGCGAAAGGATAGGATTGCCTAAACGTCTGCAGTTGTCCCCTATACGGCGTGACATCCTGATCGCACATTTTCTCTCACTCTGATAATATTTTAATTTTGAGAAAATGTGGGTTGTGACAGTTGGTATCAAAGGGAGGTTGTTCGACAAGTTGGTCGGATGACTAATTCTGATATAGTTTTAGTTGTCTAAATTCATTGCATACACACACCTAAGTGTCATCAATATGTCTTTGCGAAAACATAAACACTATACTCATAAGCATGACAAGAAGTATACAGGGCATATTATATAGTATGAGATGCATAATATGTGGTTGTATAAGGATCCTCATAGGAAACAACATGTGATTGTTATATAGTGTGTGATTCATAATAATCATCACATGGATGCCTATTAGATTTTATTTTATTTTCGTTACATATGATATTATGTAATATGAGATGCATAATATTTCATGTGTACGCCGCTTATGACATGCATTAAGGCCTTTTTAGAATGCATAACACTGCATGCATAACTTAACATAAAATTAACACATGTGCCAAGTTAAGATCTACATGATAACACTCGTACACACATGATTCAAAATTAAAATTTAAGTATTCATGCATTCATATTTTATGCACAGGAGTCAGTGGGATGATGATTCATCATCCTAAGTTAAAAGCATAACATCATATCATGAATTCCTAGAGTAAGATAACAGTAAGAGTAACCATTTTCACATCTCTGAACTGATTTGAGTTAGGAAATCTTAGTTTGTTAGCTGAGGTATCTTAAGCTAGGTATTGACTAAATGTACGTTTGTACTGTAGAGATGCCTCCAAAGCGTATTGTGACGAGGTCGAGTCCCTTGTCAGAGGGTGAGTCATTAGGTGAGCGGAGCTAGGCCGTAATTGAAGGGCTGCGACAGAGTAATAAGGCTATGTCAAGGCAAATGATTGAGATACAATCACAAATTCAGGAACTATTGACTGTTGTTTCAGGGCAATAACCTAGTGTGCAGGACCCTGAAGTGGGTCAAGCCATTCCTATTCCTCCTCCTCCTTTGGTGCCCCTAGTGTTGTTGCCACCATAGAGAAACTTCATTTCATATTTCCAGTTCTTAGGACCTCCTACCTATGACGGAAGAGCTGAATTCATGGCGTTAAATGACTGGATCATTGCTATCGAGGAAATGTTTTTCTATTCTAGGATTTCTGCTGACGAAATGGTGATGGTTGCCGCGTACCATCTGAAGGGTCTTGCGAAGAGCTGATGGTTAAGGGAGAAAGAGAATCTTATAGATGGATATTCGAGGGAATCGTTCAAGGGATTGATGCTTAAGAAATTTCTGTTATCGGTCGAGCAAGACCGTCTGATGAATAACTTTCTACACCTGAAGTAGAGATAACTCACCGTTAGTGAGTATAAAGTTTAATTTAGTAAGCTGAGTAGGTTTGCTCAAGAATTGGTAGCCTCTGAAGCGGGCAGAGTAAAATGCTTTCTGGGTGATCTTAGGAGCGACTTCCAGCAATTAACAAGCGCATATAGGTCTGAGATTTATGCTAAAGTGGTTGAAGCCGCCCTGAAGGTCGAGGCAATTGATAATACAAAGAACCATGGGCTATACACGAGGCAGGAAGAGAGAAAGTCTAATGGAAGTGGAAGCTCTAAGTCCTTTGGCCCTGCTTCGAATAAAGGACGGAAGGAAGTGTGTAGTTTATATGGCCGTCCAGACCATCCTATTGAAAGGTGTTTCAAGAGACTAGACACGCAAGAGCAGTCTCAGGTACATGCGATCCAGGATACACTTAAAGGAGATCTTGTCTGCACCTACTGCCATAGGAAGGGGCACGATGTGACCCATTGCTTTAGGAAAGCTGGAACTTGCTTCCAGTGCGGTCAAAAAGGGCATAGGAAGGCTGCTAATCTGCAGTCCCAGCCTACGCTATAAGCGGTTCCTTTGCAGACTCTACCACCGCCCCCGTAGCTCGTGGACAAGGGGAATGGAAAGCTTAACGTGCTGAATTAGGAGGAGGCTAAGTACTCTACCCAGGTAATTTCAGGTTAGTCTCTAACCTAGCTAGAAATCTTTTATAGTGGATTTTAGAATTCTGTATTTCAGTTGCCCCCATAATGTTTTTAGGTGAGTTTAAGGTAAAGAATTAGTGGACACATGTTCTCTTCGATTCGGGCGCTACTCACTCCTTTGTGGCTAGGAGTTTTATAGACTGACATCATTGGGCCTTTGATCAGTTAGATGATGCTCTGAATGTCAAGTTCCCCTCAGGAGATCTGGTGACATCAAGTCAGGGTATTTAGTAGTGCCCTATTTATCTAGGTGGTTTCATTGCTTTCGTAGATCCGAAGGTATTAGATTTGGTGGATTTCGACGTGATCTTAGGCATGGATTGGCTGTCCCGATATGATGTTGTCATCCAGTGTAAGGTTAAGCGCTTGGATTTCTGGGGGAAAATGGCCAACCCTTGAGCGTATATGGGTTGTCGCGTCAGGACTCCCCTATCATTTCCGCGGTACGAGCTCATCAATTCTTAGAGTCTGGCTGTGAATCTTTTGTTGTTTATGTTCTGGAAACTACACTTGATGTGCATCGTGTCGAGGACATTTCTGTGATGCGAGAGTTTCCAGATTTTTTTCTTGTTAGTCTTCTCGGACTTCCTCCTAAGAGAGAGGTGGAGTTCATTATAGATCTTGAGCCAGATACTCGTCCTATTGCAAAAGCACCTTACCGCATGGTGTCGTATGAGTTAGAGGAATTACATACTTAGTTGGATGAGCTATTGCAGTGTGGTTTTATTAGGCCAAGTTCTTCTCCCTAGGGTGCTAACAAAACGATACAGGTACCTAATTAGATGATATCGTCCTATAAGGTCACCTACCACCATTCTCACAACCATTTTCTTATAAAAAGAAACTTGAAGAATGCTAAGGTCTTCAATTCTAAACTAACTCAGTCACATACACATTCTGCCCCCAAAGTAGTTCAAAAGATAAGGTATACCATTCATGAGTGTTTGTACTATGGTAAAGTAGGACACTTTACTATGGACTGCTGGTATAATCCAACAATGCCTCATGCAAAGAAGGCCTTCTCCATAGTGTTTCTTTCAATAGAAAGTATGTTTCAAATGCTAACAGGAACCAAGAAGCCAAGGAAGGTTGGTTTCCTAAGGTAAACTAAATTGTTTTTGCAGGATGTTTCAAGTACTAGTCTTAGGCAAATATGATACTTTGACAGTGGATGTTCCAGACAAATTATTGGAACAAGAAGTATTCTTAACGAGTTTACCCCAGTAAAGGTCATCTTTGGTGGTTTTGATAGAGGTGTTGGTTCCATTGATTCCAATGTCCTAGATTTGTAAGAAGTCAAGCAGGTCAATGGTATACACATAGTTGTATTTGATGTATATTTATGTTCATGCATACAGGTTGGTCTTTGTCACAATGATTGGACATATAGTTCAAGAGACAATGAAAGGTGGACTCATAGTGATAAGATGGAAATTCAGAAAAATGCCTAAGTCTAGAAGCGTTGAGTGCGTCAAACTCACTCAATGCCACACAACTAATAGCGCTAAGAGAAGGCAGGCAGTCAAAGCTTAAAGTATTGAAAAGGCAGAAATGTGGCTAAGTCCATAGGTATTGAGTGAGCTCAACTTACTCAACGCCATATGGAAAGAATCGTTGAGTCAAGGATATTCTGTCAACGCCAAAGTATAAGGAAACAGAAAGTTCGACTAAGTACAGAAGCATTGAGTGAAGCTCATTCACTCAACGCCAAGTAAAAAGGATTTGAGTCTAGTCTTCCTATGAAGAAATAAGAATTTGGTTGTCCAGAATCATTAAGTGAAGCCAGTTCACTCAACACACTCAACGCCAAACTTCAGCAAGACGACAAGATTACAGAAAATCAAGCTAAGTATAAAAGGGTTGAGTGAAGCTTATACACTCAACGCTCTCAAAGATTTTATGTTGAAAGGGAAAAAGAATATAGCTAAGGCAAAAAGCAATGAGTGAGGCATATGCAGTCAACGCTCTCAAAAGAGCTGAAATATTTCTAAGTCCAAATTCGTTGAGTATGGCCTATTCACTCAACGCCACTCAACGCCTAGTAGAGCTGAAGAAAATTCTAAGTACAGAATCATTGAGTATTGCTTATCCACTTTTCATTGAGCTGAGATATGAGTTCATCGAACTGAGTTGAGAGTTCGTCAAAATCAGCTTCTACTTTTCGTCGAGCTGAGCTCCGAGTTCATCGAACTGAGTTCAGAGTTCGTCGAACTCAGCTTTCACTTTTTCGTCGAGCTGAGCTATGGGTTCGTCGAACTGAGTTTTGAGTTCGTCGAACTGAGGATTTCTAGAATGATGCTTGATTTTGCTAAGTCCAGAATGATGCTGACGTCAGCAAAGTCAACAAGTCAAAGAATTTCAGATTCGTTATTTAAATGCTGCAAATCAACATTAACGTCGTCGTAAGTCTATAGTGAATCTCAATTTGATTAAGCTGAGATTTTAACCACCATTAAAACTGGGACACATGTCAATCATCCTGCAAATTGACGAGATTATAAATAGCAGTTGAGATCGAGATCAAATTAACTTTTCTGATTAACATTAATTCATTCTAAAAATGAGAAGCGGGAGTTCGTCGTCTTCATCCGCCATTATTACAGAGCCAAGAACTTCAAATTGATAAATTTGAAGGGTTTCTAAGTTCGCTGGTGCAATCAACATCTGCTACAACAAGTATAGAGGATATCTCTGAAAAAGACGAATCAGTCTAGGCAAGCCCTAACTAAAATTGCTTCACAATTCAATCTGAACCAAAACTGAAGATCATTTTCGGAATCGAAGAAGAAGAAGATACCTGTGCCAGATTCTGACTAGATAGAAGAATAAGGTAGAGGAATTGCAATCTGCCTTACAGGTTAGCTGTTTAAAGATCATCTTCCCCTCTTTCATCAGCAAGAACAGAATCAAGATTTTGAGAAATTTCCATCACAAGCCGCATACCATTGAAGATCAATTTTCTTGTTGCTGGGAAGCAGATATGGCTGAGATTTTCTTAGCCCATGAATAAATCGACTAAGGTAGCAATTTATCTTGAGTCTAATCAACATTCCTCTTTCAAAATAAGTGGATCTATGATAGATCTGTGTTGAAGCCTAGATTGATTAGTCTATGTGAGAGATCTGTGTGATCATATTGAAAAGCCTAAATTATAAAGGCTGTGAGAAGGATCTGTGAGAATTGTGTTAGGGCTGTGGGCCTGTGATTGTATCCTTGTGTGGATCTGTGTGGGGATGTTTCTCCCAGCCTGTGTTAAGGGCATTTGTGCATGTGTTTGGTAGTCAAGAGATTACTGTGTGGAAAGCTGTGAGCCTGTGTTGTAAGTCTCAGTGGAGACTGACTAATCCGGTGGGATCGTGCTATAATCTCTGAGGAGCCATAGTTTTTGGAGAAGAGCATTATTTAATATACTGTTAGAAAGGTGGAGAGGGATAATGGATGTACCCATACACTGGGGAACCACTATAAAATCTGGTGTGTTGTGACTTGTGTTTTGCTGTGCTGAGTATTGTGTTCTTGAAAGCTGAATTATGTATACACAATAGGACATATGTCATAGAAGATTTTAAAGAACTATAAAAGACTGCAATAACCTATTCACCCCTCTCTAGGTGATTAGCTACCCTTGTAATCAAAGACTTTAACAAAAATCTTTGATCCATGAGCTTGGATCACAAAGAGCATGGATCCATGAAACTTTATCTCTGCAGGAAGGAGACTTTTGGCATATGGAAGGAAAGGGTCAGATTGTTCATGAAAGCATCTGATCCTAGGATCTATATCACAGTTCAAGAAGGACCCTTCATCCCAATGAAGACATCTGACCTTAATGCAAATCTTGAGACTCCAAAGAAGTACACTGAAATTACTAAGGATGAAGTCATCTTAGCAACAATGGATAAGAGAGCACAAAACATTATAGTAAGTGCCATATGACTCCAGCTTTCAAAACCTGGTGCACTGCAAGACCTCAAAGGAATGTGGGACACCTTGATAGTTTACATGGAAGGTACTGAGGACGTAAGAGATGATAGAAAGTCAATACTAAATCAAGAGTATGAAGCTTTCAGAGAGATTAGGGAGAAGACTAAAACTAACTGTTATGAAAGGTTCTTCAGGACAGTTAATGAGCTAAAGACCTATGACAGGGCCTTTAGTAATTATGAGCTAAATGATAAGTTTCTTAGGTCTCTTACTAGAGATTGGGACACTAAGATATGTGCCATTAGAGAAGTGGAAAAGCTGGCAGATACTCCTTCATCCACACTGTTTGGTAAGCTGCTTTTATATGAGATGCAGCTGACATCAAGGAAGGAGGAAGAGAAGACTAGTAGAGGCCAGGCCAAAGAAACTATTGTGGCCTTCAAGGTAGATAGATCCAAGAGGAGAAAGGAGAAGAATCCTTCTCCCCTAAGAAGGGCAGCTGAGACAGGAAATTTAGATTAAGAAGAATCAGGCTGTAATATGTATGATGAGGAGTTTGCTTCTTTCTCAAGGTAGTTTATAAAGATGATAAAGAAGAAGGGGTGGAGGAGCAACCTACCTCTTCCTTCTAGCACAAAGAGGACTACTATAGAAAAAATAAGAAACCCTCCAAAGAGGGCAGGTATGATCCAAAACCTGGTAAACATTTTTCTAAAAGGCTGATTGTCCTGATAAGAAAGAGGCTGGTGAAAAGAATCATCACCACAAGAGAAGAAAGAAGGAGAAAACCTTCATTGCTAAGAGGGAGAAAAGATGGACTGAGTCTTCCTCATCAGAATCAAAAGAGGATAATGAAGCCTACATTGGGCTGATGGCAAGGTCATATAAGGAATCCTGCCAGGATTAGCCTGGACCATCTAAGGTACACTCTTCTTCCAGCTCTTCATCTAAGTCTATGTATGTGACTAGTACAGATTAGAGTGCTTCTTCATCAAGAGATGAAGATGGCTCTGAATCTGAGGAAGACAGAAATCAAATGATTGAAAGATATGGTGAACTTCTGGAAGCATTCAGAAGGAGTAAGCTGCTAACCAAATAGCAGGCTCAGAAGATTGCATCTCTAAAGCTTACTGCTTCCCAGCATTCTGAAACAGCAACTTTGCTAGATCAAAAAACTAAGGAAGTTAGCCAGCTGAAGAACATTAATGCTATTCTGATGATCACCTTAACCTTTAAGAATGGTCATATCAGGAATCATGTAGGTAAAATCCAAAAGGAGAAGGAGCTAGTGGCTAAGTTTTCAAAGCCTTGTACTGTGTTGCCTTTGATAGATTAATTCTCCTCCCAAAAAGATAAGAAGGGGTTAGGCTTTAAAGGGAACACTAGAGCTGCCAATTCTAAAAGCAAGGGCAAAGCTCTAGTACAGCCACTAGCCTCCAAGCATCCTATTCCTTTCAGGAGAGTGCTGCTACCATCTAAGAAGTATGACTAAGAGAACATCTATGGTCACTAGGAGAATGGTGGATCCACCAATGAGAACAAATCTGTTCACCACTATGGTGGTAGGAATGGCCAGGGTGCTAGTGCCTACAAGGCATCCTATGAAGAAATAAAAATGGCCCATCCTAGACCATTTGTGTTTGGTGTACCAGCCCCCTCTCAAAATATGTCAGTCAACAATCATACCAAAGAAAAGTCTGTCAGCAAACCAGACTAGGGCATATCTGAAGCAATCATGAGCATGCTCTCTGAAAAGAAGGCAGCTGCTAGTAAGGTTAAAGATACCCTAAGTACCTCTACTGCCAGATAGATCCCAAATTAGGCTATGGCTAGAAGACATAAGAAAAAGACTGTTGTTGTACCTGCTGGACTGAGAGCTGCTGACAGTAATGCTGTTAAACCAGCCCTTAAAAGAAGGTAAAACATCTATGAGTGCTAATTGTAACACCCCAATTTGTCGTAGGAGCGACGGGGATCGATTTTGGCCAAGTCGGGTTTTTGGTGCAGGTGACACGGGCCCCGACACGGGCGTGTCGGAGGCCGTGTCGGGCGTGTCGAGCTCGGGCCGTGTCGTTGACCAGCGCAGGTCGACGATGGTCGTGTGGTGGAACACGGCCTAGGACACGGGCGTGTCCCAGGTCGTGTCACGCCTGTGCTGTGCGGTTGGGTGCACGGGTAGTGACACGGGCACGAACACGGGCGTGTCTAGTTTGACACGGGCGTGTCCAATGCCGTGTCACCAAGCCGTGTACCCCTCTGACTGCAAAGCGTTGATTTATTGCACACGGGGGGCATGACACGGGTCCCGACACAGGCGTGTCGCAAGCGACACAGGCGTGTCGGAGACCGTGTCACATGCCGTGTGCTGGTTTTCAATTTGGGTCGAGACGGCGAATGAGCTACACGGCCGTGTGCCAACCCGTGTTCGGCCCAGATTTTATGATTTTGGATTTAATCCGGGCCGTTCGTTTCCTTGGCTTTGGATCCGACGGTGGGGGGCTGCTCCTGGGTGGTTATGGCCGGGAAATAGGGTTTAGAAACCCATTTTTCTTTGGCCCATCTCTCTCTAAAAGTTAGAGAGAAGGGAGAGAAAGGAGGAAGGAGGAGTCCAAGATCCGGCCGCCGGAAGAGCTTCGGAGTTCCGAATCGCGATCCGAGTCCAGATCCGCGGAGGCGACTCCGTTGCGGTGCTTTCCAACCGTATAGTTTTCGATGGCGCCGCGGAAGAATGCAAGGGTAACGATTTCTCATCCTTGGGCATGTGAAGCCCTCTTTTCCTTTGCATAGGAAGCCCTCTCTCGCGAGTGAGCGAAGAGTTGGAGCGTTCCTTGGGGTAGATATGTGAAGTCCCCCTTGTGTAGAGTCCGTATGCGTCAACGGACATAGGCATTGTGTGTGAAGCCTATCCGGACAAGTAGAGCCGGATCGGTGATGTTGCATTGCATATGAACCGGGGAAGACTCCGGGTGTTTGGGTGTTTTTCGGGTTTTCTACGTGGTAGATTGCATCAGGGAGCCTTGGAGATTAACTCCAAGGTGCACCCGGAAAACTGGGCAAAAGCGGGTTTTGCCAACACGGTGGCCGGGGAGCCAACGTGAACATAACCGGGTTATGTGATTGTTGTGGCGGAAACGGGACTCAGTGAGTCTTGACCTGCGCATACGGCTTAAATTGCCGTTTCGATATGAGCACGGGTCAGGCGGAACCGTACCCGGTCTATGTCGTTCGGTAGGACCGTTGGCATGGATGAGGGTCTTCGGCGGTCTATGGCTTAAATTGCCGCGACCAAGGCCAGGAAGGCAAAATGCTCATATGGATGATCGTCCAAGAGGCGGTGGTGGATTGGGAACGTCTATGGCTTGAATTGACGTGACGTTGGCCGGTTCGCCGAGAATGTGCCCTAAGTGCACGGGGTGTGTGGCCGTGCGAGCCTACGCCTGTGTTGATGTGTGTTCACATTAATATATTGCCTACACTAATAAAGTGCAGGGAAAGAGCATTGCCGCCCCGATTTTGGGGGCGGGATCGTTATAATTTGGTCAGCATAGCTGACCGTTGCTTTTGTTTGCCACCGGGCGGTGGTTTGTGGCTTGCAGGTGCTGCAGAACAGAGCGGGAAATAGCGGGCTAAAGCCCTTGTAGCTGTGCCGACCCTCGAAGGCCTTTTTGCTTATGTTTCTTTCCCGTTTTTCATGTATGGCCGGCCTGCGAGCCGAAGTATGAAAGCACTATTTTGTTAAGTGAACAATGTAAGGCCTTAAGGCAGTTCTCTTTTGTGTATGATTACATTCCTGAGTCGGTAGTGGACATTCATGCTTTGTAGCAGGGTTCTTATTTCTTTTGCAACTTAATAATTTGCTTCTGCTAGGTGTTGTGTAGGACGACATGATTGGTTGAATGGTTTCAACGCGTAACCAACTGGTCTGTCCGTAGTATATGGCGTCGGGCCCCGGCCGGACCTACTGCTATATGCTATACGACGGATAGGGGTGTTACAAATTGGTATCAGACTACTGGTTTCGGTCGAGCTTAAATGAATTCGTGGACGAATTCACTTTAAGGGGTGGTGAGCACATGTGTGCGTCATCGTTATAACATGAAAAGAACCCATGAATGCCCACTTAGGAATGAAAATATACATGTTTGAGGAACCTGCGTGTTCCTATAATTGCTGTTTGCAGTAATTTTTAGGTCGCTTATCGGTGTTTTGCACGATTATAGGTGACCAGAAGTGGTGCTGGGCCGTCTGAACGGCCAGGTTCTGAGGCGAGCAGTGCGCCAAGCGATGCGACTGCAACACCTCCGTCTGCCGAGACTATTAGGTTGGTGGCAGAAGCGGTCATGGCAATGATCAATGCGCAGCCTGCAAGGCAGGTACAGCAGCCCGCTCCTGCTATGGAGCAAGTACCGCTTCAGACGGCAGAGCAAATGAGGGTTGAGCAAGTAGTGTTGGAGCCAGAGTTGCCTCGGAGAGCAACGGAAAGACAACTGAAGCACGTGATGGGCTTTCACCCACCTGTATTCACGGGGGAAGAAACCCCGACCCAAGCAGAGGATTGGCTCTCAAGGGTCAACAAGGTGATGACTGTGACGGAAACGGAAGAGTGGCAGAAGACCACTATAGCGACGTTCCTTTTGGATGGGGACGCAAGGTTATGGTGGGAAGGCCTAGAGCTACATCAGTTGCGGGGAAGGCCGTTGGCCGAAGTTTCGATGGAGGAGTTTGCGAGACTGTTCATGGCTCGATACCTCCCCTCGGCGCAGAGTATTGCGCTAGAAAGCGAGTTTCAGAAGTTGGTGCAAGAGGATTGCACCGTTGATGAGTACCTCCACGAGTTTACTCGGTTGGGGAGATATGCCGGCGCTACCTTCGCAGACGAGGAGCGCAAGATGAGCCGCTTCTACGAAGGGCTAAGAGATGATCTAAGATTGCTACTGTCGGTGCCCAAGACGCAGGGTTTCATGACCCTGGTCAGTTCGGCCCGGTCCTTGGAGAAGGACATGAAGAATGTCCAAGCAAAGAAGGAATCCGGTAGCAAGAAAGCGGAGTTCAAGGTACCGACTACGTCGAAGTCGGGCTACCGCAGATTCTATAAGAAAGCTAAGACGTCGGGTCCAACTGCTTCAGGTGCCTCGGGGGCAACTACCAATCGAACCCCGGGCGCTTGTTTCACGTGTGGAAAACCGGGGCACTTTGCCCGTGATTGCTGGAGTGGACGCTCAAAGTCCGAAAGGAAGCAAGGAGCTACCTACGAGGAGAAGGGCAAAGCGGTGGAGTCGACCGCGTCCCACTATGCTCCGACTCAGCCTAGAGTCTATAACTTGGGCCAGCAGGAGGCCATCAAGCAAGCGGATGTGGTGACAGGTATGAGTTAATTTATAGCAAGTTAGCTTTAATACCGTTATCTATTGCTTGTTAGCCTAACATTATTTGTATAGGCTTTGTTGTGATTAGCGATAGTCCGGCACGGGCACTGTTCGATACGGGAGCTTCACACTACTTCTTGTCCGAAAGCTTTATATCGTGCATCGGAGTCCCTTCTTCGATGGCGAAGGACAAGTTGGATGTGCTGCTACCGAATGGGTGCTCGATGCGTGCGGACAGGGTGTGCGCCATAAAGGTTCACATTGGGAGCCAAGAGTTCGACTTGCTAGCGTCATTGCTGCCGCTAGTAGAGTTTGACGTGATCTTTGGAATGGATTGGCTGTCAGAGCAGAAAGCTTGGATTGACTGTGACCGGAAGGAGGTCAAGCTGGGTGTAGGGCGGGAGACTACATTCGAGGGGTTAAAGGGGTCGAGCAGGACACTGATGTCTGCTCTTCAGGTGGTGAAGGCAGTTCGTGCTGGTGCAGAGCTGTTCTTCGCAATAGTGGGGGCTGTGGAGCCAAAGTCTCCGTTGGATAGCATCCCCGTGGTTTGCGAATACCCCGATGTGTTCCCGGATAGTCTTCCCGGAGCCCCACCGCAGCGGGAGATTGATTTCACCATCGAGCTCGTACCGGGGGCCAAACCGGTGTCACGTGCTCCGTATAGGTTGGCGCCTAAGGAGATGGCAGAGTTGAAAGTTCAGCTAGAGGAGCTGATGGAGCAAGGGTATGTGCGTCCAAGCTCGTCGCCTTGGAGCGCACCGGTCCTCTTCGTTAAGAAGAAGGACGGGAGTATACGGCTGTGTATCGACTACAGAGAGTTGAACAAGCTAACGGAGAAGAATAAGTACCCGATCCCGAGGATTGATGATCTCTTTGATCAGTTAGTCAGATCGTCGGTATACTCTAAGTTGGACTTGAAATCGGGGAACTATCAGCTGAGGATTAGGGAGTGTGATATCCCGAAGACGACATTTAGTACGAGGTATGGGCATTTCGAGTTCACGGTCATGCCGTTTGGACTGACGAATGCGCCATCAGTATTTATGGATCTGATGAACAGGACGTTCTGAGATTTCCTGGATCGCTTTGTGATCGTCTTTATTGACGATATTTTGGTGTACTCGCAGTGCGAAGAAGACCACTTCAAGAACTTGCATTTGGTATTGGGGACTTTGAGGAGGAATGAGCTTTACGCAAAGTTCTCCAAGTGCGAGTTCTGGCTACACTCGGTAGGGTTCCTTGGTCATATAGTGAGTGGGGAAGGTATAGCGGTGGATCCGGCGAAGATTGTTGCGATACGGGAGTGGCCTGCGTTATCTTCTGTCGCGGAAGTCCGGAGTTTTCTTGGGCTTGCCGGATATTACAGGCGCTTCGTAGAGAACTTCTCGCGGTTAGCATTACCTCTCACGAAGTTGACAAGGAAGGATCAAAAGTTCTTGTGGACGCACGAGTGCGTGCAAGCTTTTGAGGAGCTGAAGAGACGGTTGACCACGGCGCCAGTGCTTAGTTCGCCGAGTGGGACCGAGGGCTTTGAGGTGTATAGCGACGCTTCGGGTAGTGGCTTGGGCTGCGTGTTGTTGCAGCATGGGAGCGTGATAGCGTATGGATCGCGTCAGCTGAAGGTGCATGAAAGAAATTATCCGGTGCACGACTTGGAGTTGGCGGCCGTGATATTTGCACTCAAATTGTGGAGGCACTACCTATACGGCGTAAGGGTCGATATATACACCGATCACAAGAGCCTAAAATATTTGTTGGATCAAAAGGACCTTAATATGAGGCAGAGGAGGTGGATGGAGTTCCTAGGGGACTACACCTTCAAAATACATTATGTACCTGGGCAGGGCAACGCAGTTGCGGATGCGCTGAGCCGCAGGGCTCCCGCCCAAGCCAACTGGTTGTCGGTGCATGATGAGCGGCTAGTACGGGAGTTGGAGGAGCTTGAGATCTGTTGCGTTGACAGGGAGACGAGCACCAAAGCAATGTTAAACTGGACAGAAGTTCAGTATGACCTGGCTGACCGGGTTCGGCAGGCATTGGAGTTAGATGACTCCATGAAGGAGCTTTTGGAGGCCGCTCTGGATGGGTCAAATTCCCAGTTCTCGGTGGAAGATGGTTTATTAAGGAAGGATCATCGGTTGTGCATCCCGAGTGGGGGTAACCTCCGGGCGGAGTTGATGTACGAGGCTCATCATACCAAGTACTCAATCCACCCAGGGAGCACGAAGAAGTATCGTGATCTAAAGAAGCTGTTTTGGTGGCCGGGGCTCAAGAAAGATGTGGCGTTGTACGTGGCTAAGTGCCAAACGTGCGCCTTGGTGAAGGCGGAGTGCCAAAAACCGGGAGGATTTCTGAAGTCCTTGCCTATACCGGAGTGGAAATTCGACGACATATCTATGGACTTTGTGCACGGGTTGCCAAGGTCGCAGAAGGGGAATGACGCCATCTGGGTGATCGTACATCGGCTAACCAAGGTGTCGCATTTCATTCCGCATAGGAAGGACGATCCAGTGGAGAAGTTGGCAAAGTTGTATGTTGACAATATTGTTAGGCTGCATGGTGTGCCTCGTAGCATTGTGAGTGATCGCGATGGGCGGTTCACGTCAAATGATTGGAGGTTGGTGCAGCAGATGCTGGGAACGAAGTTAAAGTTCTGCACGGCTTTCCATCCGCAGACGGATGGGAAGACTGAGAGGGTCAATAGAATGATGGAAGACATGCTACGCATGTGTGTTCTGGATTTTGGTAAGCATTGGGATGACCATCTTTATTTGGTGGAGTTCGCGTACAACAACAGCTACCAAGCGAGTATACAAATGGCGCCCTTCGAGGCCCTGTATGGTAGGAAATGTCGCACGCCGTTATCGTGGCTTAAAGCGGGTGAGGCAAGGTTGTACAAGAAACAGGAGGTGGAGAGTGCTACCTCGTTAGTGCGGATCATTCGGGAGCGCTTGTTGATCGCTCAGGACCGGCAGGCGAAGTATTACAATGCCAAGCACCGAAACGTGGAGTTCGCGGTAGGTGATTGGGTATACCTGAAAGTGAAGCCGTTCAAGGGGGTTTCGCGGGTAAGACGCTTGAAGAAGCTGAGCCCAAGATACCTTGGACCTTTTGAGGTTCTGGAGCGAGTCGGCGAAGCTGCGTACCGTTTGAAGTTATCGGTGGAGTTGAGTGGATTACATGATGTGTTCCACATCTCTGTGTTGCGGAAGGCGGTGCAAGAGCCTTCGTAGGTGATCGCGGTTGACCAAGTGCCGGTGGACGAAGGTTTGACGACAAGGGTCAAGCCCGTTCGTATTGAAGATGTTGAGGTCAAGAGGCTTCGTAACAAGGAGATCCGGATGGTTAAGGTCCGGTGGGATAACTGCGGGCGTGAGGAGCTCTCTTGGGAACGGGAGCAAACTATGCTCGAGGAGTACCCGGAATTATTCCGCTCAGGTACTGTTTTACGTTAAGTCCTGTTTTTCCTTTATTAATTTCGTGGACGAAATTCTTTAAGGGGGGTAGAATTGTAACACCCTAATTTGTCGTAGGAGCGACGGGGATCGATTTTGGCCAAGTCGGGTTTTTGGTGCAGGTGACACGGGCCCCGACACGGGCGTGTCGGAGGCCGTGTCGGGCGTGTCAAGCTCAGGAAGTGTCGTCGACCAGCGCAGGTCGACGATGGTCGTGTGGTGGAACACGGCCTAGGACACAGGCGTGTCCCAGGCCGTGTCACGC
The DNA here is from genome assembly GCA_039513925.1 of Platanthera zijinensis. Classification (NCBI taxonomy): domain Eukaryota; kingdom Viridiplantae; phylum Streptophyta; class Magnoliopsida; order Asparagales; family Orchidaceae; genus Platanthera; species Platanthera zijinensis. The sequence goes on from CM077086.1 coordinate 48,929,238, forward strand.
CTGTGCTGTGCGGTTGGGTGCACGGGTAGTGACACGGGCACGAACACGGGCGTGTCTAGTTTGACACGGGCGTGTCCAATGCCGTATCACCAAGCCGTGTACCCCTCTGACTGCAAAGCGTTGATCTATTGCACACGGGGGGCGTGACATGGGTCCCGACACGGGCGTGTCGCAGGCGACACGGGCGTGTCGGAGGCCGTGTCACATGCCGTGTGCTGGTTTTCAATTTGGGTCGAGACGGCGAATGAGCTACACGGCCAGGCACACGGCCGTGTGCCAACCCGTGTTCGGCCCAGATTTTATGATTTTGGATTTAATCCGGGCCGTTCGTTTCCTTGGCTTTGGATCCGACGGTGGGGGGCTGCTCCTGGGTGGTTATGGCCGGGAAATAGGGTTTAGAAACCCATTTTTCTTTGGCCCATCTCTCTCTAAAAGTTAGAGAGAAGGGAGAGCAAGGAGGAAGGAGGAGTCCAAGATCCGGCCGCCGGAAGAGCTTCGGAGTTCCGAATCGCGATCCGAGTCCAGATCCGCGGAGGCGACGCCGTTGCTGTGCTTTCCAACCGTATAGTTTTCGATGGAGCCGCGGAAGAATGCAAGGGTAACGATTTCTCATCCTTGGGCATGTGAAGCCCTCTTTTCCTTTGCATAGGAAGCCCTCTCTCGCGAGTGAGCGAAGAGTTGGAGCGTTCCTTGGGGTAGATATGTGAAGTCCCCCTTGTGTAGAGTCCGTATGCGTAAACGGACATAGGCATTGTGTGTGAAGCCTATCCGGACAAGTAGAGACAGATCGGTGATGTTGCATTGCATATGAACCGGGGAAGACTCCGGGTGTTTGGGTGTTTTTCGGGTTTTCTACGTGGTAGATTGCATCAGGGAGCCTTGGAGATTAACTCCAAGGTGCACCCAGAAAACTGGGCAAAAGCAGGTTTTGCCAACACGGTGGCCGGGGAGCCAACGTGAACATAACCGGGTTATGTGATTGTTGTGGCGGAAACGGGACTTGGTGAGTCTTGACCTGCGCATACGGCTTAAATTGCCGTTGCGATATGAGCACGGGTCAAGCGGAACCGTACCCGGTCTATGTCGTTCGGTAGGACCGTTGGCATGGATGAGGGTCTTCGGCGGTCTATGGCTTAAATTGCCGCGACCAAGGCCAGGAAGGCAAAATGCTCATATGGATGACCGTCCAAGAGGCGGTGGTGGATTGGGAACGTCTATGGCTTGAATTGACGTGACGTTGGCCGGTTCGCCGAGAATGTGCCCTGAGTGCACGGGGTGTGTGGCCGTGCGAGCCTACGCATGTGTTGATGTGTGTTCACATTAATATATTGCCTACATTAATAAAGTGCAGGGAAAGAGCATCGCCGCCCCGATTTTGGGGGCGGGATCGTTATAATTTGGTCAGCATAGCTGACCGTTGCTTTTGTTTGCCACCGGGCGGTGGTTTGTGGCTTGCAGGTGCTGCAGAACAGAGCGGGAAATAGCGGGCTAAAGCCCTTGTAGCTGTGCCGACCCTCGAAGGCCTTTTTGCTTATGTTTCTTTCCCGTTTTTCATGTATGGCCGGCCTGCGAGCCGAAGTATGAAAGCACTATTTTGTTAAGTGAACAATGTAAGGCCTTAAGGCCAGTTCTCTTTTGTGTATGATTACATTCCTGAGTCGGTAGTGGACATTCATGCTTTGTTCAGGGTTCTTATTTCTTTTGCAACTTAATAATTTGCTTCCGCTAGGTGTTGTGTAGGACGACATGATTGGTTGAATGGTTTCAACCCGTAACCAACTGGTCTGTCCGTAGTATATGGCGTCGGGCCCCGGCCGGACCTACTGCTATATGCTATACGACGGATAGGGGTGTTACAAATTGGTATCAGACTACTGGTTTCGGTCGAGCTTAAATGAATTCGTGGACGAATTCACTTTAAGGGGTGGTGAGCACATGTGTGCGTCATCGTTATAACATGAAAAGAACCCATGAATGCCCACTTAGGAATGAAAATATACATGTTTGAGGAACCTGCGTGTTCCTATAATTGCTGTTTGCAGTAATTTTTGGGTCGCTTATCGGTGTTTTGCACGATTATAGGTGACCAGAAGTGGTGCTGGGCCGTCTGAACGGCCAGGTTCTGAGGCGAGCAGTGCGCCAAGCGATGCGCCTGCAACACCTCCATCTGCCGAGACTATTAGGTTGGTGGCAGAAGCGGTCATGGCAATGATCAATGCGCAGCCTGCAAGGCAGGTACAGCAGCCCGCTCCTGCTATGGAGCAAGTACCGCTTCAGACGGCAGAGCAAAGGAGGGTTGAGCAAGTAGTGTTGGAGCCAGAGTTGCCTCGGAGAGCAACGGAAAGACAACTGAAGCACGTGATGGGCTTTCACCCACCTGTATTCACGGGGGAAGAAACCTCGACCCAAGCAGAGGATTGGCTCTCAAGGGTCAACAGGGTGATGACTGCGACGGAAACGGAAGAGTGGCAGAAGACCACTATAGCGACGTTCCTTTTGGATGGGGACGCAAGGTTATGGTGGGAAGGCCTAGAGCTACATCAGTTGCGGGGAAGGCCGTTGGCCGAAGTTTCGATGGAGGAGTTTGCGAGACTGTTCATGGCTCGATACCTCCCCTCGGCGCAGAGTATTGCGCTAGAAAGCGAGTTTCAGAAGTTGGTGCAAGAGGATTGCACCGTTGATGAGTACCTCCACGAGTTTACTCGGTTGGGGAGATATGCCGGCGCTACCTTCGCAGACGAGGGCAACTACCAATCGAACCCCGGGCGCTTGTTTCACGTGTGGAAAGCCGGGTCACTTTGCCCGTGATTGCTGGAGTGGACGCTCAAAGTCCGAAAGGAAGCAAGGAGCTACCTACGAGGAGAAGGGCAAAGCGGTGGAGTCGACCGCGTCCCACTATGCTCCGACTCAGCCTAGAGTCTATAACTTGGGCCAGCAGGAGGCCATCAAGCAAGCGGATGTGGTGACAGGTATGAGTTAATTTATAACAAGTTAGCTTTAATACCGTTATCTATTGCTTGTTAGCCTAACATTATTTGTATAGGCTTTGTTGTGATTAGCGATAGTCCGGCACGGGCACTGTTCGATACGGGAGCTTCACACTCCTTCTTGTCCGAAAGCTTTATATCGCGCATCAGAGTCCCTTCTTCGATGGCAAAGGACAAGTTGGATGTGCTGCTACCGAATGGGTGCTCGATGCGTGCGGACAGGGTGTGCGCCGTAAAGGTTCACATTGGGAGCCAAGAGTTTGACTTGCTAGCGTCATTGCTGCCGCTAGTAGAGTTCGACGTGATCTTTGGAATGGATTGGCTGTCAGAGCAGAAAGCTTGGATTGACTGTGACCGGAAGGAGGTCAAGCTGGGTGTAGGGCGGGAGACTACATTCGAGGGTTTAAAGGGGTCGAGCAGGACACTGATGTCTGCTCTTCAGGTGGTGAAGGCAGTTCGTGCTGGTGCAGAGCTGTTCTTCGCAATAGTGGGGGCTGTGGAGCCAAAGTCTCCGTTGGATAGCATCCCCGTGGTTTGCGAATACCCCGATGTGTTCCCGGATAGTCTTCCCGGAGCCCCACCGCAGCGGGAGATTGATTTCACCATCGAGCTCGTACCGGGGGCTAAACCGGTGTCACGTGCTCCGTATAGGTTGGCGCCTAAGGAGATGGCAGAGTTGAAAGTTCAGCTAGAGGAGCTGATGGAGCAAGGGTATGTGCGTCCAAGCTCGTCGCCTTGGAGCGCACCGGTCCTCTTCGTTAAGAAGAAGGACGGGAGTATGCGGCTGTATATCGACTACAGAGAGTTGAACAAGCTAACGGAGAAGAATAAGTACCCGATCCCGAGGATTGATGATCTCTTTGATCAGTTAGTCGGATCGTCGGTATACTCCAAGTTGGACTTGAAGTCGGGGTACTATCAGCTGAGGATCAGGGAGTGTGATATCCCGAAGACGGCGTTCAGTACGAGGTATGGGCATTTCGAGTTCACGGTCATGCCGTTTGGACTGACGAATGCGCCATCGGTATTTATGGATCTGATGAACAGGACTTTCAGAGATTTCCTGGATCGCTTTGTGATCGTCTTTATTGACGATATTTTGGTGTACTCGCAGTGCGAAGAAAACCACTTCAAGCACTTGCATTTGGTATTGGGGACTTTGAGGAGGAATGAGCTTTACGCAAAGTTCTCCAAGTGCGAGTTCTGGCTACCCTCGGTAGGGTTCCTTGGTCATATAGTGAGTAGGGAAGGTATAGCGGTGGATCCGGCGAAGATTGTTGCGATACGGGAGTGGCCTGCGTTATCTTCTGTCGCAGAAGTCCGGAGTTTTCTTGGGCTTGCCGGATATTACAGGCGCTTCGTAGAGAACTTCTCGCGGTTAGCATTACCTCTCACGAAGTTGACAAGGAAGGATCAGAAGTTCTTGTGGACGCAAGAGTGCGTGCAAGCTTTTGAGGAGCTGAAGAGACGGTTGACCACAGCGCCAGTGCTTAGTTCGCCGAGTGGGACCGAGGGCTTTGAGGTGTATAGCGACGCTTCGGGTAGTGGCTTGGGCTGCGTGTTGTTGCAGCATGGGAGCGTGATAGCGTATGGATCGCGTCAGCTGAAGGTGCATGAAAGAAATTATCCGGTGCACGACTTGGAGTTGGCGGCCGTGATATTTGCACTCAAATTGTGGAGGCACTACCTATACGGCGTAAGGGTCGATATATACACCGATCACAAGAGCCTACAATATTTGTTGGATCAAAAGGACCTTAATATGAGGCAGAGGAGGTGGATGGAGTTCTTAGGGGACTACACCTTCAAAATACATTATGTACCTGGCAAGGGCAACGCAGTTGCGGATGCGCTGAGCCGCAGGGCTCCCGCCCAAGCCAACTGGTTGTCGGTGCATGATGAGCGGCTAGTACGGGAGTCGGAGGAGCTTGAGATCTGTTGCGTTGACAGGCAGACGAGTGCCAAAGCAATGTTAAACTGGACAGAAGTGCAGTATGACCTGGCTGACCGGGTTCGGTAGGCATTGGAGTTAGATGACTTCATGAAGGAGCTTATGGAGGCCGCTCTGGATGGGTCAAATTCCCAGTTCTCGGTGGAAGATGGTTTGTTAAGGAAGGATCATCGGTTGTGCGTCCCGAGTGGGGGTAACCTCCGGGCAGAGTTGATGTACGAGGCTCATCATACCAAGTACTCAATCCACCCAGGGAGCACGAAGAAGTATCGTGATCTAAAGAAGCTGTTTTGGTGGCCGGGGCTCAAGAAAGATGTGGCGTTGTACGTGGCTAAGTGCCAAACGTGCGCCTTGGTGAAGGCGGAGTGCCAAAAACCGGGAGGATTTCTGAAGTCCTTGCCTATACCGGAGTGGAAATTCGACGACATATCTATGGACTTTGTGCACGGGTTGCCAAGGTCGCAGAAGGGGAATGACGCCATCTGGGTGATCGTACATCGGCTAACCAAGGTGTCGCATTTCATTCCGCATAGGAAGGACGATCCAGTGGAGAAGTTGGCAAAGTTGTATGTTGACAATATTGTTAGGCTGCATGGTGTGCCTCGTAGCATTGTGAGTGATCGCGATGGGCGGTTCACGTCAAATGATTGGAGGTTGGTGCAGCAGATGCTGGGAACGAAGTTAAAGTTCAGCACGGCTTTCCATCCGCAGACGGATGGGCAGACCGAGAGGGTCAATAGAACGATGGAAGACATGCTACACATGTGTGTTCTGGATTTTGGTAAGCATTGGGAAGAACATCTTTATTTGGTGGAGTTCGCGTACAACAACAGCTACCAAGCGAGTATACAAATGGCGCCCTTCGAGGCCCTGTATGGTAGGAAGTGTCGCACGCCGTTATCGTGGCTTGAAGCGGGTGAGGCAAGCTTGTACAAGAAACAGGAGGTGGAGAGTGCTACCTCGTTAGTGCGGATCATTCGGGAGCGCTTGTTGATCGCTCAGGACCGGCAGGCGAAGTATTACAATGCCAAGCACCGGAACGTGGAGTTCGCGGTAGGCGATTGGGTATACCTGAAAGTGAAGCCGTTCAAGAGGGTTTCGCGGGTAAGACGCTTGAATAAGCTGAGCCCAAGATACCTTGGACCTTTTGAGGTTCTGGAGCGAGTCGGCGAAGCTGCGTACCGTTTGAAGTTATCGGTGGAGTTGAGTGGATTACATGATGTGTTCCACATCTCTGTGTTGCGGAAGGCGGTGCAAGAGCCTTCGCAGGTGATCGCGGTTGACCAAGTGCCGGTGGACGAAGGGTTGAAGATAAGGGTCAAGCCCGTTCGTATTGAAGATGTTGAGGTCAAGAGGCTTCGTAACAAGGAGATCCGGATGGTTAAGGTCCGGTGGGATAACTGCGGGCTTGAGGAGCTCTCTTGGGAACGGGAGCAAACTATGCTCGAGGAGTACCCGGAATTATTCCGCTTAGGTACTGTTTTACGTTAAGTCCTGTTTTTCCTTTATTAATTTCGTGGACGAAATTCTTTAAGGGGGGTAGAATTGTAACACCCCAATTTGTCGTAGGAGCGACGGGGATCGATTTTGGCCAAGTCGGGTTTTTGGTGCAGGTGATACGGGCCCCGACACGGGCGTGTCGGAGGCCGTGTCGGGCGTGTCGAGCTCGGGCCGTGTCGTCGACCAGCGCAGGTCGACGATGGTGGTGTGGTGGAACACGGCCTAGGACACGGGCGTGTCCCAGGCCGTGTCATGCCTGTGCTATGCGGTTGGGTGCACGGGTAGTGACACGGGCATGAACACGGGCGTGTCTAGTTTGACACGGGCGTGTCCAATGCCGTGTCACCAAGCCGTGTACCCCTCTGACTGCAAAGCGTTGATTTATTGCACACGGGGGGCGTGACACGGGTCCCGACACGGTCGTGTCGCAGGCGACACGGGCGTGTCGGAGGCCGTGTCACATGCCGTGTGCTGGTTTTCAATTTGGGTCGAGACGGCGAATGAGCTACACGGCCAGGCACACGGCCGTGTGCCAACCCGTGTTCGGCCCAGATTTTATGATTTTGGATTTAATCCGGGCCGTTCGTTTCCTTGGCTTTGGATCCGACGGTGGGGGGCTGCTCCTGGGTGGTTATGGCCGGGAAATAGGGTTTAGAAACCCATTTTTCTTTGGCCCATCTCTCTCTAAAAGTTAGAGAGAAGGGAGAGCAAGGAGGAAGGAGGAGTCCAAGATCCGGCCGCCGGAAGAGCTTCGGAGTTCCGAATCGCGATCCGAGTCCAGATCCGCGGAGGCGACGCCGTTGCGGTGCTTTCCAACTGTATAGTTTTCGATGGCGCCGCGGAAAAATGCAAGGGTAACGATTTCTCATCCTTGGGCATGTGAAGCCCTCTTTTCCTTTGCATAGGAAGCCCTCTCTCGCGAGTGAGCGAAGAGTTGGAGCGTTCCTTGGGGTAGATATGTGAAGTCCCCCTTGTGTAGAGTCCGTATGCGTAAACGGACATAGGCATTGTGTGTGAAGCCTATCCGGACAAGTAGAGCCGGATCGGTGATGTTGCATTGCATATGAACCGGGGAAGACTCCGGGTGTTTGGGTGTTTTTCGGGTTTTCTACATGGTAGATTGCATCAGGGAGCCTTGGAGATTAACTCCAAGGTGCACCCAGAAAACTGGGCAAAAGCGGGTTTTGCCAACACGGTGGCCGGGGAGCCAACGTGAACATAACCGGGTTATGTGATTGTTGTGGCGGAAATGGGACTCGGTGAGTCTTGACTTGCGCATACGGCTTAAATAGCCGTTGCGATATGAGCATGGGTCAGACAGAATCGTACCCGGTCTATGTCGTTCGGTAGGACCGTTGGCATGGATGAGGGTCTTCGGCGGTCTATGGCTTAAATTGCCGCGACCAAGGCCAGGAAGGCAAAATGCTCATATGGATGACCGTCCAAGAGGCGGTGGTGGATTGGGAACGTCTATGGCTTGAATTGACGTGACGTTGGCCGGTTCGCCGAGAATGTTCCCTGAGTGCACGAGGTGTGTGGCCGTGCGAGCCTACGCCTGTGTTGATGTGTGTTCACATTAATATATTGCCTACACTAATAAAGTGCAGGGAAAGAGCATCGCCGCCCCGATTTTGGGGGCGGGATCGTTATAATTTTGTCAGCATAGCTGACCGTTGCTTTTGTTTGCCACCGGGCGGTGGTTTGTGGCTTGCAGGTGCTGCGGAGCAGAGCGGGAAATAGCGGGCTAAAGCCCTTGTAGCTGTGCCGGCCCTCGAAGGCCTTTTTGCTTATGTTTCTTTCCCGTTTTTCATGTATGGCCGGCCTGCGAGCCGAAGTATGAAAGCACTATTTTGTTAAGTGAACAATGTAAGGCCTTAAGGCCAGCTCTCTTTTGTGTATGATTACATTCCTGAGTCGGTAGTGGACATTCATGCTTTGTAGCAGGGTTCTTATTTCTTTTGCAACTTAATAATTTGCTTCTGCTAGGTATTGTGTAGGACGACATGATTGGTTGAATGGTTTCAACGCGTAACCAACCGGTCTGTCCGTAGTATATGGCGTCGGGCCCCGGCCGGACCTACTGCTATATGCTATACGACAGATAGGGGTGTTACACTATTGTTGTGGCAAAGTGGGTCACTATGCAATTGATTAGTGACACAATAATAGTGTCCAGAGAGCTAATGTCGGCTTACCTGTCAGAAGAGCTGCAGGCATGCATATTTATTTTCAGCCTAACTTGCACCTAGGACCCAATAAGAATTGGGTCCCTAAGCGTAAATGATTTATTTCTTGTAGGCGAGTCCAAGTTGCCATACCCCTATATGATACTTGGACACTGGTTTTTACAAGCACATGACTGGAACAAAGTGCATCCTGAAGGATTTCATTCCAATAAAGGATGCACCTAAGGTGATATTTGGTGGATTAGATAGAGGGATCACCAAAGTTTATGGTAAGATCACTAATGGCTTAGTTACTTTCACAAAAGTGGCTTATGTGGAAGGGTTGCAACACAACCTTATAAGCATAAGCCAATTATGTGATCTTAGCTATGTCATTTCTTTCCACAAGGATAAGTGCCATATAAGAAGATCAAGTGACCAATAGGTAACTTTGACTGGTACTAGGAGTGAGAATGTTTATTGTCTTACTTTTCTTTATTTATCATCAGACTCTCCCATTTGCCTAGTTGCAAATGAGAAAGCCTAACATTGTATCAAATGACACAAGAGACTAGCTTATTTGAATTATAAGAGTATAGGAAAGCTCTATAGTAAAGAGTTAGATAGGAATGGTCCTAACATGAAATGCTCTAAGGAAGGTATTTGCTCTACATTCCAAAAGGGTAAGCAGACAAAAACTTCCTTCAAAAGCATTGAGACTAAAGATTCTGTGAGGTTTTTATACCTCTTGCATATGGACTTGTTTGGTCCAATGCCAGTTCATAGTCTAGGTAGGAAGGTCTACACCTTTGTGGTGATTGATGACTTTTCCAGATTTGCTTGGGTATTCTTTTTGAAGAAAAAGTCAAAAAACCCAGATGTATTCAAGACATTTATCATGCAGATACAGAATGAGCTGAACAGTATTGTGGTCAAAATCAGAAGTAACCATGAGACTGAGTTTCAGTCTGAATGCATGACAAGAATCTATGAACATTATGGGATTTAGCAAGAGTTTTCCTCTCCAAGAACACCCCAGCAAAATGAGATAGCTGAGAGGAAGGATAGAACTCTCATTGAGGATGATAGAACTCTACTAAATGACACTTCTCTCCCAAAATATTTCTGGGTTGAGGCTGTAAGTACAACTTGTCATGTCCTTAACAGGGCTTCTATCACCAGGAGCCACAATAAGACTCCCTATGAGATTATGAAGGGTAGGAAACCAAACCTTGCATATCTCAGAATTTTTGAGAGCATGTGCTTTGTGCTCAACAATAGGAAATCCTATAAAACTAAGTTTGTTGTCAAATCCTATGAGGGGATATTTGTTAGGTACAATAATTATAGTAAGGATTATAGCATCTACAAATTGATAAGTCAAGTTGTAGAGGAGTCAGTTAATGTAGTGTTTGATGAAACAAATATGATTAACAATGAGCTGTCAAGCTCTTCTTCTAGTTCTACAGGTAATGAACTAGTGTTGAAAAATCTCACACTCAATGAAGCTGCTCCAACAATGCAATACAAAGTAGAGGTTGTGTGCATTCCAGAGGAAGCACAAGGCTTACAGGAAGTGGATGAAGATCAACATCATGAAGAACATGATATTGAAGCAATACTGCCTCCCATAGTAAGACATCTGAGGGATCATCCATACCATCAGATTATTGGTGATGCAAGATAAGGAGTAGTGATAAGGAGCAGATGTATCAACACAATAATATACTCTTGCTTTCTGTCACAGGTAGAACCTAAGAAATTTGAAGAGGCTAACGAAGATTAGTTTTGGATTAGAGCTATACAAGAGGAATTGAACCAATTTAAAAGATATAAGGTCTGGAAGCCGGTTCCCAGACCTCAAGGACATAATGTCATTGGAACCAAGTGGATCTACATGAATAAACTTGATGAAAATGACATTATAATTAAGAATTAAGCTAGACTGGTGGCTCAGGGGTTAAGATAAGAGGAAGGTATTGACTTTGATCAAACCTTTGCCCATGTAGCAAGACTAGAAGCTATCAGGTTATTCTTTTCATATGCTGCATTCCAAGGGTTCAGAGTCTATCAGATGGATGTAAAATTAGCATTTCTTAATGGAGATTTGAAAGAAGAATTCTATGTGGAACAACCTCCAGGTTTTGTTGCTCCTTATTATATTGATTTTGTTTATAGACTAAGGAAAGCTCTATATGGGCTAAAGCAAGCCCCTAGAGCTTGCTATGAAATATTGTCTAGCTTCCTCATTGAAAATAAATTCTCAAGGGAGAAGATAGACAAGAACTATTACTTAGGGAATATAAGGGCAAGATCATCCTAGTCCAGATATATGTTGATGACATTTTCTTTGAATCTACTGATGATAACCTTTGCAGGAAGTTTGCAAAACTTATACAAGGGAAGTTTGAGATGAGTAGCATGGGTGAACTTAAGTTCTTCTTGGGTCTCCAAGTAAGACAGACTGACAATGGAATATCCATATCACAGTCTAAGTTTACCAGGGAGTTAATTAAGAAATTTGGGATGGAGAATGCTTCCACCATGATAACTCCCATGAGATCAAATATATCTTTAGCCAAAGATGAGGCAGGGAAACCTGTTGATCAAACTTTGTATGGATGGATAATTGGTTCTCTTTTATACCCGACTTCTAGTAGGCCAGACATCATGTATGCTACATGTGTCTGTGCTAGATATCAGGCATGCCTTAAAGAGACTCATTTCTTTGCTGCTAAAAGAATTTTGAGATATCTAAAGGGCACACTAGATCTTAGCCTATGGTATCCTAGGAATATGGATTTTGACCTAATTGGCTATTCAGATGTAGACTTTGCAGGCTGTAAAGAGGACAAGAAAAGTACATCAGGTTCCTATCAGTTTCTGGTAGAAGGCTAGTATCCTAGAGCAGCAAGAAGCAAACTAGTGTTTCTATTTCTATTATAGAATTAGAATACATAGCTGCAGGAAGCTGCTGTACATAAATGCTGTAGATTCATCATTAACTCCAGGATTATAACCTCCAGATAAGTAAAAGCCCTTTTTTGTGATTCTACAAGTGCAATCTCTATAGTTAGAAATCCTGTATCACATAGCAGGACTAAACACATAGAGATTAGATATCATTTTATAAGGGAGCTCGTGGAATGTGAGGAAATTAACTTGAGTTTGTCCCAACATATATGCAATTGGTTGGTATTTTCACCAAGCCACTAGATAAGCAAAGTTCAACACCTTCAAATTTGAATTGGGTATGTTGAATTTGGTATAGCTTCAGTTGCTCTTTATGATTGTTTGTAGCAGGAAAATTTAATCCTGTAGGTTGGTGTGGACTAACGAAACTATCAAGAGGATTGATAGTAGTTGTTCTTACTGAGGGGGAGCAAGTTCAGCTCTAGGTGTTTCTCTGATCTCAAATAGGGGGAGTAGATAGCATGCTGTTCTTAAGATATTTTATAGAAGTTAAAAAGGGGGAGAAGTAGTACTGGAAGAACAATAGAAAGGGGGAGTATCAGCAACAAAGAAGAAGCTATAGGAAAGACTTCACAGGTTAAGCAACTTGTAGCACCAGGATATAATAACGCAGGGGGAGCACAAGGGAAAATGCGGCAACAAGGGAAAATATGGTAACTCTTGCTGCTCTTAGATTAATACAATATAAGTATTTTTGCTGCTTATGTTAGTGTATATCATTAACAAAGAATTCTCAAGTGGTATTTTGACTTCTTCAAATATAGCTTCAGTTGTAGTGTATATCCCAATGTCCTAGATTTGTAAGAAGTCAAGCAGGTCAATGGTGTACACATAGTTGTATTTGATGTATGTTTAAGTTCATGTATACAGGTTGGTCTTTGTCACAATGATTGGACATATAGTTCAAGAGACAATGACAGGTGGACTCAAAGTAATAGGCTGGAAATTCAAAAAATGCCTAAGTCCAGAAGCGTTGAGTGCGGCAAACTCACTCAACGCCACACAGCTAATAGCACTGAGAGAAGGCAGACAGTCAAAGCTAACAGTATTGAAAAGGCAGAAATGTGGCTAAGTCCATAGGTGTTGAGTGAGCTCAACCCACTCAACGCCATATGAACGAATCATTGAGTCAAGGATATTCTATCAATGCTAAAGTATAAGGAAACAGAAAGTTCGACTAAGTACAGAAGCGTTGAGTGAAGCTCATTCACTCAATTCCAAGTCAAAAGGCTTTGAGTCTAGTCTTCCTGTGAAGAAAAAAGAATTCGGCTGTCTAGAATCGTTGAGTGAAGCCACTTCACTCAACGCACTCAACGCAAAACTTCAGCAAGAAGGCAAGATTGCAAAAAATCAGGTTAAGTATAAAAGCGTTGAGTGAAGCTTATACACTCACGCTCTCAACGCTTTTAAGCAAAAAGGGCAGAAGAATATGGCTAAGGCAAAAAGCGTTGAGTGAGGCATATATACTCAACGCTCTCAACAGAGCTGAAATATTTCTAAGTCCAAATTCATTGTGTATGGTATATTCACTCAACGTCACTCTATACCACTCAACGCCTAGCAGAGCTGAAGAAAATTCTAAGTCTAGAATCATTGAGTATTGTTTATCCACTTTTCGTTGAGCTGAGCTTTGAGTTCGTCGAACTGAGTTGAGAGTTCGTCAAACTCAGCTTTTACTTTCGTCGAGCTGAGCTCTGAGTTCGTCAAACTGAGTTCAGAGTTCGTCGAACTCAGCTTTCACTTATTGTCGAGCTGAGCTCTGGGTTCTTCGAACTGAGTTTTGAGTTCGTCGAACTGAGGATTTCTGGAATGATGCTTGATTTTGCTAAGTCAAGAATGATGATGATGTCAACAAAGTCAACAAGTCATCGAATTTCAGATTCATTATTTAAATGCTGCAAATCGGTATTAATGTCGCCGTCAATCTACAGCGAATCTCAATTTGATTAAGTTGAGGTTTTAACCGCCGTTAAAATTGGGACACGTGTTAATCATCCCGCAAATTAATGGGATTATAAATAGCAGCTGAGATCGAGATCAAATTAACTTTTCTGATAAATATTAATTCATTCTGAAAACGAGAAGCGGGAGTTTGTCGTCTATATCCGCCATTATTATAGAGCCAAGAACGTCAAATTGATAAATCTGAAGGGTTTCTGAGTTCACTAATGCAATCAACATCTGTTACAGTAAGTATAGAGGATATCTCTAAGGAAGACGAATCAGTCTAGGCAAGCCCTAGCTGAAATTGCTTCACGATTCAATCTGAGCCAAAACTGAAGATCATTTTCTGAATCGAAGAAGAAGAAGGTATCTGTGCCAGATTTTGACTGGACATAAGAATAAGGTAGAGAAATTGCAATCTGCCTTATAGGTTATCTGTTTAAAGATCGTCTCCGCCTCTTTCATCAGCAAGAGTAGAATCAAGATTCTGAGGAATTTCTAGCACAAGCCGCAGACCATTGAAGATTAATTTTCTTGTTGCTGGGAAGCAGATAGGGCCGAGATTTTCTTAGCCCAAGAACAAATCGGCTCAGGGAGCAATTTCTCTTGAGTCGAATCAATATTCCTCTTTCAAAATTAGTGGATCTGTGATAGATCTATGTTGAGTCCTAGAATGATTAGGCTGTGTGAGAGATCTGTGTGATCTTATTATAAAGCCTAAATTATAAAGGCTGCGAGAAGGATTTGTGAGATCTGTGTTAGGGTCGTGGGCCTGTGATTGGATCCTTATGTGGATATGTGTGGGGCTGCTTTTCCCATCCTGTGTTAAGGGCAGTTGTACCTGTGTTTGGTAGTCAGGATATTACTGTGTGGAGGGCTGTGAGCATGCATTGTAAGTCTCAGTGGAGACTGACTGATCCAGTGGGATCGTGCTATAATCTCTGAGGAGCCATAGTTTTTGGAGAAGAGCCTTATATAACATACTGTTAGAAAGTCGGAGAGGGACAGTGGATACACCCAAACACTGGGGAACAACTATAAAATCTGGTGTGATGTGTCTTGTGTTTTGCTGTGCTGAGTATTGTGTTCTTGAAAGCTGAATTATGTATACACAGTAGGACATAAGTCATAGAAGATTTTAAAGAACTATAAAAGACTGCAATAACCTATTCACCCCCTCTAGGTGATTAGCTACCCTTGTAATCAAAGACTTTTATTATGTTATGCTCCAATTTTGGCGTTTCCTACTAAAGGAGTTAGAGTATGCTGTTTATGTGGATTCTTTGCGAGTTGGACTCGGTTGTGTATTGATGCAGGATGGCAACGTGGTTGCGTATGGATCGAGACAATTGAAGGTCCATGAAAAGAACTGTCCTACGCATGACTTGGAGTTTGTTCTGTCATTTTTGATTTGAAGTTGTGGAGTCATCTGCTTTATGGAGCTTTGTGTAAGATCTATACGGATCACAAGAGTATAAAGTTTGTCTTCACTCAGAAAGAGATGAATTTGCACCAACATAGATGGTTAGAGTATATTGCGGACCATGAAGTTGATAACTTTTATCATCCTGACAAGGCTAATAAGGTGGCAGATGCCTTGAGCCAAAAGCTCGCACATGTCTTTAACCTCTTTGTGCAATCCTTAGTAGAGGATTTCTTGTTGATGGACATAACTGTTGGGAGTAGCGCTTCACCAAGTAGCTTGGAAGTGGTAGAGCCTTCATAGATTACGCTTACTAGGCTACATCAGAAGGACGATCCCGATCTGCAATATATTAAAAGTAGAGCTGAAAAAGGGGAATTACCAAACTTTTCGATCGAAGATGTGAGTAACTTGAAGTACCATGACAGATATTGTATTCCCGCTATTGAGGATATTCGAGCAAAGATATGTAGTGAAGCACATGGTTTTAGTGTTGCATACCATCCTGGTTCCACAAATATGTATCGAGACCTGAAGAAAACTGTTCGGTGGTCAGGTATGAAGAATGATATAGCAAGGTTTGTACCTAAGTGCTATACTTGCCAGCGTGTTAAAGCTGATCATAGAAGACCTGGCGATAAGTTAACGCCGTTGGATATTCTGAGTTGGAAGTGGGATAACATTTCTATGGACTTCATTACCGGGTTGCCGAAGTCTCACCGAGGGCATGATGCGGTGTTGCTTATTGTCGATAGACTAACAAAGTATGCTCACTTCGTGCCTTTCAAGATTGACTATTCTATGGAAAAAATTGTTGAGCTTTATCTGGACGAAGTCATCAGGTTCCATGTTGTGCCTACGAGTATTGTGTCAGACCGAGACTCTAGGTTCATGTCTCATTTCTAGCAAAGCTTGTAGGGAGCATTAGACACTGATCTTAGATATTCTACTACTTACCATCCTCAGACTAATGGTTAGACGGAAAGAGTGAATCAAATTTGAAGGATATGATTAGATGATATATTCTGGACAATGGTGGAGCTTGGGATAAACGGGTTGGACTGATGGAGTTCGTGTACAACAACAATTATCAGGAGAGTTTGTAGATGACCCCCTTTGAAGCCTTACGCGGGAGATGTTGTTGAACTCCCTTATTTTTGGCTGAAGATAGTGAGAAGCCTTTGTTCGGTCCGAAAGCTTTAGAAGATATGAGCATTTCAGTGAGATATTCGTGATAAGCTACGGCTGGCTCAGGAGCGATGTGAAAAGTATGCAAATTAACGTAGGGTTGATCTAGAGTTTGTGGTTGGGGGCATGGTTTTTATGAAGGCCTCTCCGATGCTAGGTGTTGAGAGATTTGGAAGGAATCACAAGTTGGATCCCAGGTATGTGGGACCTTTCAAGATTATGAAGCGCATCGAAGTGTTAACTTATAGGCTGGAGTTGCCTGCTTCTTTTCCTGGTGTTCACGATGTGTTTCACGCGATCCAGTTGCGAAAGTGTGTCTGTAGTGATCGACATGTCCTTGACTCGGTGCCCCAGTTACAGCCTAATCTGTCGAATGTCGAATAGCATGTCTGTATTCTGGAGATGCAAGATCGAGTGCTGAGATTGAAGTCAATTCTTATAGTTAAAGTTCTCTGGCAAAATTCAGGACGTCAGGAGTGCGACTTGTAAATTGGAATCTGCAATGAGAGATCTCATCCACAGCTGTTCTCCCAGTCTTCTCTGGTTAGTATATCTATCCAGCGAATTTTTATTTATTTCTTTCGTTGCTCTTTAGTTTCGATGCACGCCCTAAGTTTAAGGACGAAACTCCTTTTTCGAGGGATGACTGTAATGCCCCTGATTTTTCTTCAATTATTTTAATTCTCTTGGTGATGTCATAATGACATAAGGGCGCCACGTTAACGCGGAGTTGACGACGCGTCGCCATTAGTGCGTTTTTGCGTCCGTCAGGTCGAGTCGACCAAATCTTGGAATTATTATTGAAATTATAAAATTTCACGATATGAAATTAAATCGATAAATTTTGAATTTGGCCGTCAAGTTTCGTCGCGATCCGAGCAATATTGGAGCCTCGGCGAATTTTCGAAGTTTTGTATATTTAATATTCTTCGTAAACTTTAGAAATTAATATCCCAATAACGGCGTGTCAGATTCTGATTTTGACTTCGCCGTTTGATTCGTAGCATCAGCTTTTGTCTTAGGTGCGAATTTCATTCGAATCGGTGTGCGTTTATCGCTTCGTAATAATATAATACTTATGTTATTACTATTATTATTAATAATAAAATTATATATATATATATATATATATATATATATATATACAGAATAACATATATAAACTCAAGTTTTTTTAAGTCTGAGCTGGTTCTCCCACAATATATGTCTGAATTAGGGAAATAATATATGCATTTTATAGCCAAGTACGAGATCTACAACTTTCATGTTGAACATTCTTTCAAAATTTGCACGGTTTGGCTGATATATCGCCCGAAAAGTTGCTGACTAGAAATGAATATAATAATAAAAAATTTCAAAATTTTAGACAGTAACCCTTCGGTCTAGATTCCGGCTAAACCGTGCAAATTTTTGAATAATGTTCAACATGAAAGTTGTAGATCTTGTTTTTGACTATAAAATGCATATATTATTTGCCTAATTCCGACATGTATTATGGGAGAACAAACTCAATTTTTTTAGGCGTAAAAAAGCTTGAGCTTATTCCAAGTGACAGGCACGGGTCTTCGGCCCTGGGGGCATTCGGCGGGGGTGCGACAATCGGCGAGGTGCGACATTCGGCAGGGTGTGACATTCGTCGGGATGCGACATTTGCCGGTGGTGTGACATTCGCCGGTGGTGCGACATTTGTCGTGGGGACTACATTTGTCGTGGGCGGCGACATTTGTCGTGAGCGGCGACATTTGTCATGCGGCAACAATTGTCGTGGACAGTACCAGCCCCTATGGCCCCTCTCCCGGCGGTCTCCGCCCGCTCCCGGCAGGCTCCGCCCTACCCGCAACATATACATATGGGTACTCAAAATGACCGTAAAAAAATATAAATCAAGAATACAATTTTTATTTCGTAAAACAAATTATATTTTAACGTTAAAACATTAATTTTTCTCTTGTCATTCCTATTTAGAGACAATAGGTTTAGGGTATCTAGTGTTTTTAATTTTTTGTATTTTAATATTGTAAAGTTGTGTAATTGCCTAAAAGTATATTTTCTTTATAATATACTAATATAAAGTTTGGTATAATTGTGTAATTATGAATACAACAATAAGGGCAATATAGGGACATTTGTCATAGGGGCGTCATTTGTCGTTGGGTGTGACATTTGTCATAGGGGCGGCATTTGTCGTGGTTGGTGCGACATTTGTCGTGAGTGCAACATTTGTCATGGTAGACGACATTTGTTTTGTGCAGCAATAGTTGAATGTGGCGACCATTGTTGCGGGCGACAACAATGGTTGTGGTCGGCGATAATAAGCGTAGGTGACAATATTAGTTGTGTATGGTGACAATGGTCGTGTGCGGGCACATTTGTCGGTGTGGTTGCCAATTATCACCTATAACATTATTTTTAATTGTTGTTAACAATATCAATTGATGCTCCGGCAAGAGTTTTAAGTTAAAAATGATGAGAATGCTAAGTGTATATATTATCCAAATAACTTTTGTAGAAAGCAATGAATCAAGCAACACATCATCACAGTGAATGTTCAATTAAAATTACATCAGTAAAAACAACAAGCATCAAATAACTGCCATCACATTATAACCATTTTCACAAAAAAGAAAGAAAAGCTAAAAATCTATGAATTTGAGTTCCTGACAACTGCAAAGCGTGTTTAACTAATTATCCAAATAACTGTTGTAAAAAGCAGTGAATCAAGCAACACACCATCACATTGAATGTTCAATTAAAATTACATCAGTAATAACAACAAACATCAAATAACTGCCATCACATTATAACCATTTTCACACAAAAAATTGAAAAGCTAAAAATCTATGAATTTGAATTCCTGACAACTGCAAGGCTTGTTTAACTAAGGCTTCGTTTGGGGGGATTTATTTTCACGGGTCAAGCGGTTACGACCGCAAGAACTGGACCTTAATTAAGGTCCACCCAAAGTCCCAAACAGAGCCTAAATCATCTCATCATATGAACAAAAAATTAGAGATGACCAAAAAATATTAAAAGCTCAACGACCAAGAAGTAAGACATGAATTCAAAAGCCTGCTAATAAATGGTGATTGAAATGAAAGGCCTTGAATAATGCGACCCCTCCATCTAATCTTTAATGGAACTACTTATTATCATAACACATGCATATTAAAATATCATTCTCATATTAAAATAACATTTGCACATGAAAAAATTTAATGGACTTACTTGATATCATAATGGCATTTGTGAAATCTGATCTGCGACAATCTATTAATGTTTATCAAGTCAATTTTTATGGTCGTGAAGTTGGTGCAAGCGTACACAGACCACAACGGTCACTCTAATATAATACTCTCACGGGTTTATATTTTTCTATATGTCTCTCTATCCATTGATAACTGGAATCATCGAGATGAAGTTATGCAAGGCTGAGACAACTTCAAAAATCTAGAGCCACCATTGAATTATGCACAACTATCACGTTAAAACCACGAAAACATAAAAGCCATCTTACTGCAGTTTGAGATATGTTCTAAAAGCTCGGAAGGAATTCTCGTATTTGTGCACGGAATAGAGACAAATACATGTGATTTTCCCATATGCACGGTTACTTCAATAATGAGATAAATTACTGAATTAAACATTAATAGGAGAGTAAAGTTGAATCATTAAATGTAAAAAGTTCAATATGAAAGCAAATGAAAATCATGGAGAGTAAAGTTGAATCATTAAATGTAAAAAGTTCAATATAAAAGCAAATGAAAATCATGGAGAATACCCTTCACATTTACGTTTGCTGGAGAGCTTGTGTTTGCATTTGTGATATGGTTGGGTCATCCATAGATCTGAGAAATGAGGGAAAACAGGAAAGATCTGAGAAGAAGATGGAGAATACCCTTCACAGAGCCTGCCTTTGCGTTTGTGTGAGAGCAGAGCTAAAGAGAGCCTTAATAAAAAAAATTCACAGCTCCAATCAGAGCACTACTTCCCTGCAGCTTTTCCTACCACACCATTCAAAACAGAGCCATTTTCTGATGATAGAAAGTTTAGCGAGGTTTAATTTTAAACTTTTTGCTTCTACAAAACTTAAATATTACTACTTAGTCCGAGAAGAGGAAGAAGGAGCGGAGGTTGTGCACAGATCTGTGGAGCAGGAGGGCGATAACAGCGACGTAGAATGGCAGCAGCCGACGAGTGCATACCCTAGCCATGAAAACCTAAGCAGAGAGGAAATCATTTGTCGGAGAGGCGGACGATGAAGAGCGGCAAAGAGGTGCGGGCAAATCAAAGCCCGACGGCCCGTGCTTCCGAAACCCTCCAAATGACGGGAGACGGGTTTGCGATTAACGAAGCTGCCCTACCTACGCAGAAGAAGAATTCGGGTATCACGATGTTGCGGCGTTGGATTGTCATGGTAGGAGCTGCCCTTGTTGCGTAGAAGAAGAAGAGGGAGAAGAGGGGTATAAGGATTTTTAGACGGATGAACAGTGCCGACCTTTTTTAATTGAGCCTTAATCCAGCCAAATGACCAAAATATCCTCCAATTAACTCACAAAAAATGATTTTATGAGGGCATTTTTGCAATAAAATGTTACACCATGGGGTGTTTAGCTCCTTGCTTATATAATAAAGAGGTCCAGTGCTTGACCATTCTTCATTTTGTGCCATGAAAAACTCTTAAAAACCATAAGATCAATCAAGGATCTTTTGATTCAGGTGTTAACCTGTACAAACAATCAACCTCCCTCTGATACCAATTGAAAGTGAGGTGATAGATCTGATATACTTAAGAGTTTTTAGAAAATAAAATGCAAAATAAAATTCACAGCACATAAGGAAGAAAATAGAGCAAGCAATCCAGATGACACAAGGAACTATAGTGGTTCCCTCTCAATAGGTACGTCCACTCTTCTACCACCCTGGTAGGAATCCACTACAGGTTTTTGATCAGGTGCCCTGCCACCAATAGATCTGATTCAGGTAGATCTAAAGACCCTTTGAGCTTTTGATCAGGTGACCAAAAACCAAACACAGCTGCTTCTGGTCTCCAACATAGCTGGTGTTGAGTGTGTGTCAACACAAGTCCTATGTGTCGACACAACTACTTCTGGTCTTCTATATAGCTGGTGTTGAGTGCGTGTCGACACAAGTCCTAGGTGTCGACACAACTGCTGCTGACAGAATTTCTGTGTGTTGACACAAGTCTAGTGTATCGACACAATCTTGCTTCTGGTGTCGACACATTTCCCCCACAAGTATCGACACTTGTACTTAGAAAATAATCCTGCATTTCTTTAACATGCACATTGAAACTCAACATCCCATCAAATACATATTGATGTATATCATTGAGTTAAGTGAGGCTTCTCCAAATCTGGTACACAGTTTCCAGTGTACCCAACAATCTCCCCCTATTTGGAAAATTCATAACTCTTAGTCAATGATATACACCACTTATAATAAAACAAAGAACAAGATGTATATAATCATTTCACAGGAAGGGTAACTTATAAACACAAATAACATTTAATATCATCACAGAATATGATATAATTCATTAATCAGGAATAAGTGTTTGATTTACAAGATTGTTTAGAACAAAATTTACATAGTTCTATGTCTAGCCTATCTATCCCTAAGATTTATCAGGCTCCTTGATAACTATTCCTTTGCCAGATTGAATCTTAGCTTGCACCTTGGATTCTGTGTCATCTGCTGGCTTCTTCCCTTTCAGATCTTTCTTTTTGAGCTCTTCTGCCTTAATCTTCTGCCTTTCAAAGTAATGATAAGGCTTTGGGAAGTACTTGCTAGGCTCCACAGATTTAGCAGGTAACTTCCCAGCTTTGATATCCCTTCTTAACTGATGTATGTCATCTTGCCTTTTCTGATATTTACCCCACTCTTGTTCAGAATACCATTTGCCTCTATCATGCATATTATATTTCACAGCTTTCCAGGCAGTAAGAATGATATTTCTAGAGGTTGGACTCCATTGCTCAAAATCAGTCTTTAATTCTGTCTGTTCTCTGAATCTTTTCTTAGAAAGTTGAGCCTTTTTCTGAGCATCCTTAGCAGCTTAAGACATTTCTACTTTTTCAATAATAATATTATGTACCTCCT
This sequence comes from Platanthera zijinensis, assembly GCA_039513925.1. Classification (NCBI taxonomy): domain Eukaryota; kingdom Viridiplantae; phylum Streptophyta; class Magnoliopsida; order Asparagales; family Orchidaceae; genus Platanthera; species Platanthera zijinensis. Next base: position 48,951,489 of record CM077086.1, read on the forward strand.
GTGGAGGGCTATACATTTTATGTACTTCCTGCTGTACTACTTCAAAATCTGATGGAGGATAGAATACTTGTGCAACTTCCTTTTGAACCCCTTCAATGTGAGCAAGTTGACTACAAAATTAAGCAATGTTATCTTCATCACAAAGGGGTGGATATCCAAGAGTAGCTCTGATGGTATTAGATACCCATTTAGCAAGATCAAAGCTGGATTTGACTAACACTCTCTCTCCCTTTATGACTTCTCTGGCCACATGATCTCTTAGATCATCTTTTTGAAACCTTACTTGATCAACCAGATAATCTATGCCCTCTTTGTAGTAGAGTCTGAATTTCTCCAGTTGATCTGAAATAGCCTTTTGAGATGCAATAATTACTGTTTGAACTGCAGCTAGATCTTCTTTGATCTATTTAGATACTTCATTTTTCACATTAGTAGCAATACCTCCCAATTTTGTGAGAATTTCATCATGTGAGTCCTTGAGATTTTCATTCGTTCTGAATTTATTTTCTAGAATATATCCTTGTTTTTCTGTTATATCAGCTATTGTAGTCTTCATTTCTTCTTGTTGGGTGGCCAGATATACTACAACATTATCTCCCTTATGGAAGCAATCTATCATCTCTTTCTTATTCCAATTGACTTAAAATCTGATAGATTTAATATCTTGAGCTAGCTAGAACTGCATTTCTTTATGTGACTCATCCATATATTTCTCCAGAGCAAGTCTTTTCCCATCCATTTTCACTTGCAGTTTCACCAAAAGTGGACTGAAGTCTATTTCTGGAGCAGATGTTTGAGGGACAGACTACAAGGCTTTCTTATAGCATGTGCTCCTCTTCTTGAGTGCCACCAGATTCCTTTTCTTGGCCCTGGTGGCTTCTTCATCATCAGAAGAATTTGATGAACTTTGTATATCCACAGTTTCCTTAGTACTAGAGGCATGCAGTGGCATCTCCCCCTCAGTCCTTTGCAGATCCCCCTCAGTCCTTTGCAGTTCCCCCTCAGTCCTTGCATCTTGGGGGTCAGGGAAAAACTCTTCCAAAGTTACCTCCTATTGCATTTGAACAAGAGGTATAATGTTCTCTTGTCCAATAATTGGTTCTCCCTGGACATCAAGATCGTTGTCTAGGGTTTTCTCTAAGCTGGAAGAGTGAAGGTGCTCATCTTGATTTGGATCTAGCATATGCACATCCTATGCTTCTTTTTCAGTGATGACTGTTGCTGCATTGTTGATTTCTGATACTATGTCCATAACAGTATCAGTTGCATACTCACTATCTAGTGCAACTTCAGCAATACCTCCCCCTTGGGCTGGCTGTTGAGATTGTTCAGGTTCTTGAACAATTGTAATCTCAGTGTTGTCTCCCCCTTAAGTGGATACCATCTGGTTTTCTGGTAGTTGAATTCTCTCCCCTTGTGCTTGGCCTCTTTATCTAGTTGTGATGTAGGTGATTTTCTTGGTTGTTCTTCATCTGAGTGGAAGACAACCTGCTCTTCAGAATCACTGGAAGATTCTGCTTCTTGGGTGGAAGTTTTCTTTTTCTTATCTTTCTTCTCTGGTTTGTGTGGAGTAGAAACCTTTTTGGTCAAAACTCTATCCCATCTGGATAGTATTCTTAAATCCATTCTTCTCATGTGATTTATCTTGGTTCCTGAAGTTTGATTCATCACTTCTGGGATGGTGGAAGACAGATACAAGCTCAATATGCTACCTAGATTAGGCTTCTTGGCACTTTCTTTGATCTTATCAAAAATTATAATGGACCAGTCTGTTTTCACTTTGAAGATAACTCTGGTCATGAGTTTGAACATGTAGGCAGAGATCCTATCATGCCCTCCTGTTTTGCAGAGAATAACTTTGCCCATTATCTCGGATAGAAACTTACCCTGGGAATTCATTCCCTTCCTAGTTAGTGAAGATCCAATCTTAGTATTGGGATCCAGCCCACACCATTGGAGTACATCCCTTGTCATGGAGGATACGATATCATCTTCTTCCGTTATCTTGGGTAGCTGAAGAGACTTTTGTATACTCTTTGGTGAGAGTTTTATTCGAGTACCATTAACAGAGGACTTTATCTTCTTTCCTTGAGAATCCATTATTGCGGAAGAGTAAAATTCAAGAACTTCTTTCTTCCATATCCTTGAAGGTGCAGAGACAAGGTATTCCAATCCATTTTCTGTGATTAGGGTAATCACGCCCTTGATTTCTAGCGAGGCAGTCTCGAACGCATTACGTACCAGTTCATATCCTTTATTGATCTTGTCTTCCCGTTGTGGTGCCATTGGTGAAAGTGAGAGAAGAGAGTCGATGGGAGATTTTCTTATCGATAGAAAGTCTAGAGTCAAGAGTTCTGAAAGCACAGTCGGCCAGATTTTGTCTTCTCCTATTTATATTATACTTGTAAAAGGAAGGTCAAAAGACGTGCCTAACTAGGGATTTTACTTGGTCGACAAAATTTTACCTATGTCGACATAGACGACCTAGGTCTCGGCAGTACTTTGTAGGTGTCGACATGTTTATGTGTCGACATACTTTTGCCTATGTCGACATAGACTACTTAAGTCTTGACAGAGTATTGAGGGTGTTTATATGTCTATGTGTCGACAATGATTGTTGTGTGTCGACACAAAATCTACTAGTACATGGTCTCGACGGAGTAGTGTCGACATAATTTGTTGATAGTGTTGACACAATTGGCATGTGTCGACACAAACTTTCTAACTTAGCCAAATTTCTTGAGAAATTTTGCAAATATATCAGCAATTTGATTTTTAGTGTTGACAAATTCTAGACATATGTCTTCTTTTTCAACATGTTCTCTGATGAAGTGAAACTTGGTATCTATATGCTTAGTTCTGCTATGTGAAACAGGATTTCTAGCAATAGATATAACACTAGTAGAATCACAATATAATGGAATTCTACTTACCTTGATGTCATAGTCTTCAAGTTGATGTTGTATCCATAACAACTGAGCACAACAACTTCCTGCAGTTATATACTCTGATTCAGCAATGGAAATAACTACACTTGTTTGCTTTTTGCTGCTCTATGATATCAACCTTACACCTAGGAACTGACATGTTCCTTTGGTGATTTTCCTGTCTTCTTTGCAGCCTGTAAAGTTTGCATCTGAGAAACCTTTTAGTAAGAAATCTCTATTCTTAGGGTACTAAAGACCTAGATTAGGTGTGCCCTTAAGATATCTTAAGATTCTCTTAACAACAGAATAATGAGACTCCTTTGGGCAAGCTTGGTACCTAGCACAGACATATGCGACATACATGATGTCAGGTCTACTAGCAGTCAAGTAAAGTAGGGAGTCAATTATCCCTCTATACAAAGACTCATCAACAGGTTTTCCTACCTCATCTGTGCCTATAGGCATACTTGTCCCCATTGGAGTTTTCATGGTGGAGGCTGACTCCATGCCATATTTCTTAATTAACTCCTTGGTGAACTTAGACTGAGAAATGGACAATCCATTATCAGTCTGTCTAACTTAGAGTCCCAAGAAGAATTTCAGCTCACCCATGCTGCTCATCTCAAACTTCCCTTGCATAAGTTTGGCAAACTTACTACAAAGGTTGTTTTCAGTAGAACCAAAGATAATGTCATCAACATATATCTGGACTAGGATAATCTTACCTTTTGATTTCCTAAAGAATAGAGTCTTGTAAATTTTCCCTCTTGAGAATTTATTCTCAATAAGGCAGACAAAGTTTCACACCAAGCCCTAGGGACTTGTTTCAATCCATATAGAGCTTTCTTAAGCCTATATACATAGTTAGGATAAAGAGGATCTACAAAACCTGAAGGTTGATCAACATAAACTTCCTCTTTTAAGTCACCATTCAAAAATGCTGACTTTACATCCATTTGAAATAGTCTGAACCCTTGATAGGCTGTATAAGCTAAGAACGGTCTTATAGCTTCTATTCTTGCCAATGGGGCAAATGTATGATCAAAGTCTATCCCTTCTTCCTGTTTGTAGCCCTTTGCTACCAGTATAGCTTTATTCTTGATTATAGTATCATTTTCATCTAACTTGTTCCTGTAGATCCACTTAGTTCCTATGACATTGTGGTTCTTTGGTTTAGGAACCAACTCCCAAACTTTACATCTTCTAAATTGACTCAGCTCTTCCTGTATGGCATCAATCAAATTTGTGTCTTGTATAGCCTCTTCAAATTTCTTAGGTTCTATTGGGGATAGGAAGCTTGAACACAGAACTGTGTTCATGCTCTTGCTTCTGGTCAAAACTCCATGTCTTGCATCTCCAATGCTTTGGTGTGTTGGATGATCCTTCAAATGTCTTCTTATTGGAGGAAACCTTTCCAGCTCTTGGTCTTCTTCATTGTCTTTATCTAGATGTACTTCATTGTATTCATCTCCATCCAGTGAGACTTATACTCCCCCTGCATAGCATCCATCATTTTCTTCATCCTGTCTTGCAGGTTGGTCTTCACTAATTGTTAGCTTGTCCATCTTTTCCTTCAAACCTATAGGACTAACAGAAGTGCTAGACAACTCATAGTTAATTAGCCTAGACTCATCAAAGACTACATGGACAGATTCTTCTACAACTTGTGTAGTCAAGTTGTAGATCCTGTAAGCTCTACTGTTATTGCTGTACCCAACAAATATCCCTTCTAGGGATTTGGAAGCAAACTTAGTTTGATAGTGCTTACCATTATTTAGAACATAACACTTGCTACCAAAGATTCTAAAGTATGATATGTTTGGTTTTCTGCCTTTCATAATCTCATAGGGTGTCTTCTTGTGTCTTTTATTGATGGATGCTCTATTGAGAACATAACATGCAGTATTTACTGCCTCAGTCCAAAAATATTCTGGGAGAGAAGTGTCACTTAGTAATGTTCTACTTGCCTCAATAAGAGTCCTATTCTTTCTTTCAGCAACCCCATTTTGCTAAGGAGTTCTAGTTGAGAAGAACTCCTGATGAATCTCAAGTTCTTCACAGAACATTGTCATGCATTCAGACTGAAATTCAGTATCATGGTCACTTCTGATTTTGACCACTGAATTGTTAAGTTTATTTTGAATTTGCCTAACAAAATTTTAGAAGACAGTTGGGGTTTCAGATTTCTGCCTCAAGAAGAAAATCCATGTAAATCTAGAATAGTCATCCACAATTACAAATGTGTAAGCTTTCCTACCTAGACTATGAACTAACATAGGACCAAATAAATCCTTATGCAGGAGGTAAAGACATCTCACAGAGTCTTTGGTATCATGTCCATGGAAAGAGGTCTTGGTCAGTTTTCTCTTTTGCCAAGCTGAACATACACCCTCTTTAATGCACTTGACCTAAGGACTATTCCTCACTAACTCCATACTAAAGAGTTTGCCTATTGACTTGTAGTTCAAGTAAGCTAGCCTCTTGTGCCATTGGACACAATAAGATGCTTTCTCATCTGCAACTAGACAAATAAGAGAAATCTTATTCTCACAATCAAAGTTAAGACAGTAGACATTTCCTTTCCTAGTGCCTGTCAGAATGATCTCTTAATCACTTGACCTTCTTATTTGGCACACACTCTTGAGGAAAGAAGTATCATAACCAAGATCACTTAGTTGGCTTATGCTAATTAGGTTATGTCTTAGACCTTTCACATAAGCCACTTGGGTGATAGTAATAGAGTTATTGGAAATGTTACCAAACCCTTTGATGACTCCCTTTTCAGATCCACCAAAGATCACTTTGGGTCCATTTTATATGGGAGAGTAATCCTTCAACATCCTTCTTGTTCCAGTCATGTGCCTGGAACATCCACTATCCAAGTAACATATAGGGGTATGGCCATTTGGACTCACCTGCATCAAATAAAATTACATATCCTTAGAACCCCAATTGTCATTGGGTCCTAAGTCCAGGTCAGCTTGATATTTGACATGCTTACTTGCAACCTTTTTGACAGGTAAGCTGGCCTTATGTTGAATACTAGCATTGAACCAACAATCAATGGCAAAGTGACCCACCTTGCCACAACACCAGCACTCAAATCTGTTGTACCTTTTCTTAAGTACAGGCTTAACAATATTGTTGTCAACAGTCCTTTTCAGTGCAGGTGCTGGAGCAGCAAACACTAAGGATTCCTTAAGAACCTGATCAGTTTGCACATGGGGTGCCCTATTAGTATTTACACCCTTGCCATTCAGATCACCATACTTACAGTGACCATGAGTGATGTCATGATCATACCTATTAGTAGGCTTCATCACTTTTCTAAAAGAAATAGGGGGCTTCATAGCTAGTCGTTGAAATGGGGCTTTGTCTTTTCTTTGAGAATTGGCTGCCCTTGTTCTTCCCTTAAAGCCTAATCCTATCTTACCCTTTTGGGTGATGAAATTATCAATTATGGGTAGGACTGACTTTGGCTTAGAGAATTTAGCCACAAGATCCTTTTCTTTCTGAAGTCTTACTTCCAAATTCTTGATGTGATTATTTTTGAAAGTGATTGTACCCATCTGAATAACAGTTATGTTTTTAGTTTAGCAACCTCATTCAATTTCAAATCCAACATCTTTGCTGAATCTGATACAGCCAGTTTGAGATATTCAATTTCCTCAGCCTGCTTCTTGACAAGGAATTTGCTTCTCTTAAGATCTTGCAACAAACCACCAAACTCATCAATTAATTGATGAACTTCCCCTTTAGATTCAAAACCATCCAAATCTCTTGATGCAGATGCTTCTTATTCAGATCCAGTATAATAATCAGAAACTAAGGATGGATGGTATACCTTACTGGGACCAGGATGATCCTGAAACTGATCTTCCTCAGATAGAGCCATCAACCCTTTGCAATAATGATCTTCACTTCCATTTATGGAATCCAGCATTTGCAAGAATTCTGTTTCCACAGAATCCTCTTCTGTAGTGAACAATCCTATATAGGCTTCTGCTTCATCCTCTTCTCCTGATTCTAATGATGAAGAGTCAGTCCAACTCTTCTGCTTCTGGGAAACAAGGAACCTCTCCTTCTTTACCTTATTTTGATGCTTCTTCTTATCCTTAGACTCCTTTCTCTTGTCAGGACAATCAGCTATGACATGTCCAGGCCTGCTGTAGCAATAACAAACAATTTTAGAAGTAGTTTTTTTACTAGGATTAGAGCCATACTTGTCATTCTTGGAAGGTTTCTTCTTCTTATAATAGTCATCTTTGGAGAAGGATATAGATGGCTTTGTTCTCTATTTCTTCTTCTTCATGAACCTCTGAAACTGCCTTGTAAAGGCAGCAAAATCTTCATCAGAGTTGTGGTTGTCTGAAGTGTTGATGTCAGGATTTTCTGATTCAGCCTCAGTAATTCCTAACTATCTTGTTGGACTAGGCACTTCTCCAAAACTCTGCTCCAAAGAGCTTACACCTCAGATCCCTCAGGATCTCTAAGTCTCCTCCAAGACTTACAACTCAGCAATAAGGGCCAATCTTTCTGTCATTTCTGTATGCTTGGCGTTGAGAGTATTAAGTGACCATGCCTCACTCAACGCCTTATGCCTTAGCCATGCTTTCTGTAATTTAGGCGTTGAGAGCGTTGAGTGACCACACCTCACTCAATGCCTTATGCCTTAGTAATTTTCCTGCTTCTTCAGCATCTTAAGCATTGAGAGCATTGAGTGAGCCCTCCTCACTCAACGCCTTTTTCTCTTAGCCAGATTTTCTGAATCATGGCATTGAGTGAGCATGCCTCACTCAACGCTTTCTGCCTTAGCCAGATTTTTCTCCACCTTGGCGTTGAGAGAGTGAGCTCCACTCAACGCATTTGGACTTAGCCAAATTTCTGTGTCTGAAAACACAGGTTCTGACTGAATGAGATACAGTCAATGCTTTAACACATGACATTGAGTGAGCTTGCCTCAATCAATGCTTGTGGACTTAGTCAAATTTCAGTACAGATTTTTTGTGAGCTTGTCTCATAGCCTTTTGTAGTATTGCATTGAGTGTGAAAGTAAGGGTTAGATCTAATGTACTCTAGAGGGGGGGGGGGGGGGAGGGGGGGTGAATAGAGTATGTGGGTATATTTTAACACTTTTCTCTGAATTATAAGAAGTACTTCTAAACTCAGGTACTGTATCGCAGAGTAATAGATAAAAGCACATGAAAAACTAAATAACACAGCAAGACCTAAATACCACAGCCACAACAAGAACAAAAAAGCGGCAACAAGAGGACACAAGATTTTATAGTGGTTCCCCAACCTGGTTACATCCACTCTTCTACCACCCTGGTAGGAATCCACTCAGAGTTTTGATCAGGTGCCTGACACCAATGAGCTTTTGATCATGTGCTCAACAACCAAACCTCAAGTCTTTTGATCAGGAGACTTGCAACCAGGAATCACTTTTGAAGGGAGATGACAACAATTTTTATAGTGGGGGGTGAGAGAATGATTGTGTCTTCTCTTTCTCAATTCAAACAACTGAGAAGACTTGTGGATTAGTTGGTAGAAAATGCTCCCCCTGAGATGTTGCTTGTTCAGGATGATGAAAGATTTGCTGCAGGGTGATAGGCCTTCAAGCTTTCAGTTTTGACAAGAAGAACTTCAGGAACTATGTTGACAGATGCAGTATTGTTTTCCTTAGAGAGTTCCTGAGAGTATGACAGAAGAAGACACTTTATTTGGATGGTTGTTCTTCTTCAGAATTGTTCTTCTTCTTGTCTAGCCGCTGTTGATTCTTGACTAATCAATTTTCAATCTCAAGAAGTTCTGTGTATCTTACAAAAGAATGTTGTTCGTATCTTGTTACTTTTCTCAGGAATAATGATCTCTGTTTTTATATTTCTAATCATAAATGTCCATTTAAATTTTGAAATTCCTTCTGCAATTAATGCTGACGGCCTTGGAATATTTTTGGCATTGATTTGTTTCCCTAACTGTCCCTTATAAAAACGACAGGCAATGATTCTGATGATGACCATAATTAATGCTCTTATCTAACGGTAATATTCAGAGAATATTAGAGTATTAATTACTCAGGAATTATTGCCACGTAATAAGGACAACAGAGGGAAATTCCCAAGACTAGATTCGTCGACCTAAGTCCACAGTTCGTCGAGCTGAGAATGACTGTTCGTCGAGCTGAGATCCAAGATCTTCGACCTATGAATGTTGCTTGATAACTTTATTCTTCTGTGCATCAAGTTCGTCGAGCTGAATCTAAGATCGTCGAGCTAAGCCCTGAGAACAGAGTTAGTCTTGTTGGGGTCCAAGATCATCGAGCTGAATTTGCAGTCTGGACTTTGAATATTTTCTGAAGTAGAGTGTTGAAGTATCATTTTGGCATTGAGTGTGATGTCCTCTGGCTTTGAGTGTTAACTCACCATTATGGCGTTGAGTCAAATGTCATCTGGCATTGAGTGTTGAATCACCTTATCCAGAATTAGTCGACCAGAGAACAGAGTTCTTCTAGCTGATGTTCTTAGTTCGTCGACTGAGGTTTGACTTAGAGGAGTTATTACTTTGTTCAGAGTTCGTCGAGCTGAGAGCTTAGTTTGTCGAGATGAGCTCAGAGAATTTTCTCATAGTTCGTCTAGCTGAGCTCGACTTTCGTCGACCGGAGATCGACGAACGTAGAACTCCTTTTTCTAAGTCTTGAATTCTCTAAGTCTTGAGTCTCTGGCAGTATTGGAGGCTGGTCCTTTATACTGTTGACTCAAAGGACTTGACCTAGACTCTAGGACACAACCATGACCCTGATCTATACATGTTAGGTCATATCCTAACTTAGTGAACCTAGCCCAAATCCAACTAGGGATCCAACAGAGTGAGTTGACTTCACTCAACGCCTATGAACTTAGCCACTTTCTCAGCTAGCCATTACTTTGGCTTTGACTATATAGGCTTCACTTAGTGCTATAAGTCATCTGGCGTTGAGTGAGTAACCTTCACTCAACACCTGTGGACTTAGATAGATTTTTGTCTATCAACATCTTAGGTAAGAGTTTACCTGACTTAGCCACTTAGGCTACCTTCCCATCATTGTTACTAGGACATCCCTGCAATCACTAAACTTGAGCACAAGTTAGATATCCACATGTGTATACATTTTTTGCTAGGCCTTCTTCAAATCCAGGATATTGGGATTAATGGACCCAACACTCCCCCTCAAGCTGGAGCATATATATCCACCATGCCCAGCTTGCTATAAACATCCCCAAAAGGAGTAACTTGTTTGGTGAAAATAATCAGCCATTTCTCTCTTTGAGGTAAAAAAGGTGTGCAGATCTGTTTCTTCAAAATCTCATCTCTGATGAAGTGACAATCCACCTCGATATGCTTTGTTCTCACATGAAAAAATTGATTTCTCAAAATATATATGGCTGCCTTATTATCATAGAACATAGATATGGGATGATCATAAAACTCTCCCAGATAAAACAAGAGTGTCCGGAGCCACTTTGAAAGTGAGGGATATATCTTATCTTTACTCTAGAGGGGGGTGGGGGGGGGGGGGGTGAATAGAGTATAAAAAATTTATTAATTTGTTTTTATAGCGGATTAAAAGCTAGTGATATATATATAAGTATAAAGAGAAATATCACAACACACAAACAAAAAAGTAAAGGCAAACCAGACGACACAAGAAATTTATAGTGGTTCCCCAATAAACCTGGGTACATCCACTCTTCTACCACCATGGTAGAAACCCACTATAGGTTTTTGATCAGGTGCCCTGCCATCACAGGTTTTTGCTCAGGTGCGCTGTCACCACAAGATCAATTTTTCTAAGGGAGATCTTGTAACCCTTTGAGCTTTTGATCAGGTGACCAAAAACAAATCCCAAGTCTTTTGATCAGGTGACTTTTGAACCAAATGGCTAACTTTTGAAGGGAGTTGAAACCCTGTACACAGTTGGATGAAATAAAAAAAAGTTGAAAATGTTCTTCTCTGTCAATAATCTAAGAGAAGACTAGTGGATCTGATGAAGTATAAAGCTCCCCCTAATATAAATAGAGTTGATGATAAGGTGAGGGAGTCCTTTTATCTTCAGGGTGTATGCCTTCTTTTGAAAACTGCTCCTTCCAGTAGATGTATCTGAGAGATTGTGAAGATGATCTTAGAATGAAGATTATTTGTTGGAAGAAAACTGAGGCAAAAAGTCTGAATGACAGTTTTTTGTTTTCTAAGTCTATAACTGTCTGAGTGTATAACTCTGTAACCTTGAGATAAAAAAAACTTATGAGAATATATAGAATGCTGATTAGATTTTAAATATTTGAAATCATTAATTCTGATACAGCTGAAGCATTCCTTGAGAAAGGAAACTGCCCTTGGGAATTAATCAGATATAAAATCTGTGATAATATCCACATTTAATGCTGCCTCTAAACGGATATATTCATTAGAATATATTGCATTAAATGTCAGAGACATAACCACTTAAAATTAATCCCATTAGAATATTCTTCCTTTAGAATGATTAGCCTGAAATTAAGCCTGCAAATTATCTGTTCTGTAAAGAATAACTGCCTAAAATACTGTCTGGAAATCTTCTAACTGAGCTTGAAATTCATCGACCTGAGCTTGGAGATCATCGAGCTTAAACTGCTTGATCGTTGACCTGAGCTCAGAGATTGTCGAGCTTAGTTTGGCTGTCGTCGAGCTGAGATGGCAGATTTAAGGTAGAAGATCGTTGACCGGAGCTCAGCTTTCATCGAGCTTAACTCATAGTTGGAACTCTGAGTTCGTCGAGCTAAGCATGACTTTCATTGAGCTGAGTTTGCATTTCGTCAAGCTGAAATGCAGAACTAATAAAGCTTCTAAGACAACTAACCCTGGAAAAACCTATGACCCAGACTATATATTTTGGGTCAATCTAAGCAACCTAATAGTAGTCCTTGCCCAAATCCAAACTGGGGTTCCAACAATCTCCCTCTATTTGAGTGAGTATACTATTTACACAAAGAATAAAGCAAGAAATATATCTAGAAGAAATAAAACATTCAGCAAATGTTCCTTGAAAAAATATACAATAATAATAAAGTTCAGAAAGCATAAGCAGAAAATTATGAGTTTTTCTTTGAAGGATCCGAAGCAGGTTTTGTGAAAACCATTATCCTTTTGGGATCCTCTGCTTTTCTTTGGGTCATCTTCATGTCTTGAGCACCAAGAATCTTTAAAGATGCAACTCTGGGCACTATAGCTTCTGGATTCAAATTCATATAAGAATCAACATTAAAGAGATTTTTACCTGATATTTGTCCAGTTCCTTCTTCCTGTAAGATGACATGGTTGTAAATTGAGAGGGATCTTTTCCTTCTCCCTTTGCCTTCCTTATCTGAGACAGAGTTATCGGCTTATTAAACCTGGACATTCTAGAGTTAGGATCCAACTCTGGATCATATGTTGGAGAAGGAGGTCTCTTTGGACTTGATTCTTCTTTCTGAACACTTTAATCTGTCTGCTGGCTGCTTTGATTATCAGGCTATTACTGCTATTTTCTTTGTTGGCTGCTAGATTGAGTGTCTGACCTAGAAGGTCTTTCTTTGCTGCTTTGTGTAGGTCTTGATTGATGAGAGTGGGAAGTAGACTTTTGAACTTGAGAAATATTTCCTGCTGATCCTGCTGCAGGAGGAGGAGGTCCTCTCCAAGAATTCTTAGGAGGATAATTGTATCTCTTCATCTTCTTTCTTCTCTTTTGTTCATTTTTAGAAAGTCTCATCCAGTAAAGAGTATCTGGAGTGAGTGTAATATTGTGCAGTATGTAATAGGGGGTATTTGCTATTGGATTTGGTTTTGGAGCAGCCCTTACTAGAGCCTTCTTCATTGCTTTCCTTTTCTTAGAACCAATCTCTTTTGAATCATCTGACTCATCATCATCATCATCAGATTTACTAGCAGGATTATCATACAAAGCATCAACTTATTTTAGCATTTGAGCAGAAAATACAGGAGGAGCATTTGGTTGTACATCTGTATCTATTATTTCATCCTAAGATTGTGGCTCTATATCATTGGATCCCTAGTTTGGATTTGGACTAGGTTCACTAATTAGGATGAGTTTGACCCACATTGTATATCCAGGGTCAAGTCTATGAGTCCTAGAGTTTGGGCTAGTCATTAGGTTTAACCTTCATGGAGCAGTTAGCAAAGGATCTCAATAGACTCAGACTTAGCAGAATTTAGATTTCAAAATTATAAGTTCGAAGTTCTTCGAACTCAGCTCGATGATCGTCGATCTCAGATCGACGAACTCAAAAATCTTTCTCTGAGTTTAGCTCGATGATATTCGAGCTCAGGTTGATGATCTCTTCATTCAGACAAATTCTCAGCTCGACGAACTTAGAGCGTAGAATTGGCAAGTTATTCTCAGTATGTAGTTCATAGAGCTCAGGTCGACGAAGAGGAATTCTCAGGTCGACGAACTTGGAACTCTAGTCGATGAATTCTATTTTATGGTCGACGATTTCTGTCCTGAGCCAGACTTAGGAGTTTTTGTTATTTCTGTCCTTATTAATTATATTATTTTGCAGTAATTTCCTGAGTAATTAATGCTCATATTCTCCTAAATATAGCCGTTATTGGCAACATTAATTATGGCCTTCATTAGGGTAATTACTTGCTTATTTTAATGAGATAGTTGAGGAAACTCATTTAAAGCAAATATTCCAGCCGTTTCATTCTCCAGATGAGTCAACAATTAATTCTTGGAATTCAAATTTCAAAGGAGAATTTGGACAACAAAATATAAAAGAGATTTTCTCTTTTCATACGGCAATAATCACTGCATGGATACACAGGCCAGACAATACTGAGAATACAGAGAAGAGACACAGAACAACAAAAAAGAACTGCTTCTTCTCTGTATAGAAAACATTCTGTTTTCCCTTGTTCTTTCTGAAGACTGAAGAAGAACAACAATCAATATAAAGAGTCTTCTTCTACTTCTACTCCAAGAATCTTCAAGGACAACAACTTTGAATTAGTCTGCAAGTTCCTGGATCTTTCAAGACAATGCTGAAGACCAACACCCTGAGCAAGGCTCCAAGTTTTCTGAACCATATCTACATTTCAGAAGGAATCATGACAACAGAATCCATAAGTCTTCTCTGTTATATACACAAAAGAGAAGACATCATCACCTCTCTCACCTCCTGTAAAAGGGTTTATTAACTCTCTTCAAAAGTTTATTATTGGTTTTTGGGCACCTGATCAAAAGCCTAAAGGGTTGTGAGATCTCCCTAGAAATAGATCTTATAGTGGCAGTCACCTGATGAAAAACCTGATTGTGGATTCTTACCAGGGTGGTAGAAGAGTGGATGTACCCAGTTTGTGGAACCACTATAAAATTCTTCTGTTGTCTATGTGTGATCATTTTCTTTCTTATTCTTGCTGTGTTGTGATAGATTAGCTTAGCCTATTTTCATTTCCTTTCTATATTACTATTGGTATCACTTATTTTACTCTGACAAATTAAAAACAGCAAAAGTTTTAATTACTCTATTCACCCCCTAGAGTAAATCAGGTCTAACCCCTATCTTTCATATATGTTCTGCACTGACCTGTACATCAGTATCTTCTGTGTCAATGTCTTCAAATATAATGGCATCCATGTCTGGCATGGGAGATTTAGCCCAAGTATAGGTTGGTGGAGATAGAGCCTTTGGTTCTATAACAGAAATACTTGAAGAAATATTATAGAAACTATTTATAATTTCTTCTAACACTGAAGGATTAATTGGAGAAGAATAACAAACTCTTATTTTAGAGGAATCAGAAACTGTATCAACTATATCAAAAACTGGTAAAGTGCAGCTATAAACTATATCAAAAGAATGAAGTAAAGAAGGAATCTCAACTATGGGATTGATGATGAAATCACCAACAGTGATTATTTCTGGTGCTGCTGCCTCTTCTTCTGAACAAGTCATTTCAGTATCATCAAGAATTTCAATTATTGCTGCTTCTGGAATTGATACTGCTGTTGTTGCTGCTGCTTAAGGAGCTTCTTCATTGGACATCTCCCCCTGCCTGGATGTAGATATTCCTGAACCCAGGCCCCTAGAAGAAGGGACGGAAGAGGAGGAAGCCATCTGAGCAGTTAGAAAGGAAATGGAAGCAGTAAGAGGGGCAATAGCCTCATCTATAAGCTTCTTCAGAGTGGGTTAAATGAATTTGAGAAGATCATTGACAATGTTAGAGAAGTCCAGATATAGTGGATCAGGAGTAGAGGGGGTTTAAGTGGATCTGTGACCACAATTGGAATAGATTGAGGATGCTTGAGGGAGGTCTGAATGGAGGAAGGTTGGGAATGTTGGTGGGAGAATTGATGGAGGGATGGCATCAGGTAGTTCATATTGAAGAGGTGAATGTTGTGGAGTGGGTTGAGGAGATGGAGATGAGAGTAGATTTAAAGTTGGAGATGATAGAAGTGGATCTGGATGAGTAGATGTGGATTGGATGTCATAAATATGTGAAAGAATAGGTGATTGAGGAGGTGATGGTGTATCCTCAGGAATGTGGATTAGTGAGTGTGGAGGAGATGGTGGTTGAGATGGTGAGATAGGAGGGATGGAGGTAGAGTGTGTGTCTACAATGACTGTGGATGGTAGTTAAAGAGGAGGAGATGGTATATGAGTAGGAGAGGGAGATGGAGCAGGAGCTTCTTCAGGGGTTGAGAGAGTGGTTGTTTCAGCCCTTATGTCCTCTGAAGCTATCCTGGAAGAGGAAGCCCTGGAGGGCTTTGGGATAACCCTCTCCCATCTGCCAAAGAGGGCAGAGGTAAGCCTCTTAGAGGCATTTATGAAAATGGTGTGGGAGACCAATAGTTTTGGCACCTTTTCCTGGAGGAAGATGCCCAGAACTCTACCAAAACTCACATCCTTCTTACTTATTTTCCTCTTAATCAAATCAAATACAATTCCACCCTAGTTCACTGATTTCTTGTTTACCAAAGCACTCATCAAGTTAAACTATTGCCTGGTAATATGGTCATGGGAAGAGTGTTTGCCTAACAACACTTTACCTACCATATCTGCTAAGAATTTGTATTCAATGGAAAAGTTTTTCTTAAGCAGATGGTTTGGGTTTCCCTGGTAGTGACCCATCATATCTAGCATCTCAGTAAATTCATTACTAGATAGTTCTAATTCATCGTCTCCATTCACAAAACCGAAAACTTCAGTTAAAAGTTCTTGAGATAAAATATCCTTGTTTCCAGAAATTATTCCAACAATAACTAGAGTATCTTGAGGTATGGCTGTGTTCATCCATTATTTAATCTCTATCACTGGGAGTTTTATCCTTGTCATCATGAAAAACTGCAGATTCGGACCCTCAAACAGTTTCAGAATATCCTGGAATACTTGATCCGAGTGAGAAAACGATTCCAAATCAATATCAAAGCCCGCATCAAACTTCATCGCTGCAAGGATTGTTGGAGAGACTGTCATTGCTCTGCAAAAACAACAAGAGATCAAGTTCTAAGGGGAAATAGAAAGCGTGAGATGGAGTTTGTTGAAAACCTAATTATAAGTTTTCATAAGATGAAGCAGCGAAATCCGTCCAACGCAAAGGAAAAGCTTCGAACTGAGTTCGACGAAAAATCTCATAACGAAATAAAAATCGTTGATCTAAGTTTGAAAAGGGGAAAACAATTCTTCGTTCTCCATTCGACGAAAAATTATCTGAAACAAATTCGTCGATCTCCGTTCGACGAAGAGTTTCACAAAGAGATTTCGCCGATCTTCGCTCGACAAAATCTCAAGAAGAGTTCGGAGATCATCGATCTCCGTTCGATGAAAGGTGACCAGTTCGTCGACCTCAAACAGAAAATCAAATTAAGCCTTCTCCATTAATCATACCTAGATGATTTAGGAAGAATAAATGTTTCTTTTCATCTAATGGGTTGGTGAAAATGTCTGCTCTTTGTAAATCAATAGAGGTAAAGACAAGATTAATTTTATTTTTGTCCATACAATCTCTAATGAAATGATGTCTAATCTCTATATGCTTGGTCATACTATGATGCACTGGATTTTGTGCAATAGAAATTGCACTGGTATTATCACAAAATATAGTTGAATTATTTAAGTTGAAACCATAATCCAGGAGATGATTTTGAATCCACAAAATCTGTGAGCAGTAACTACCAGCTGTAATGTATTCAGCTTCAGCAGTTGATGTGGACACAGAAGTTTGCTTTTTGCAAAACTAGGACACAAGCCTATCACCAAGGAACTGACAAGTTCCTGATGTGCTTTTCTTGTCAACTCTACATCCAGCAAAGTCAGCATCTGAGAATCCAGAAAATTCAAATCCTGACTCAGTAGGATACCAAAGTCCTAGATTAGGAAAACCTTTTATATATCTTAAAATCCTTTTTAGTAAAATAAGGTGAGATTCTTTAGGATTGACTTGAAAACTAGCATAAATGCAAGTAGCAAACATAATGTTTGGCCTACTAGCTTTAAGATATAATAAGGACCCAACAATAGCCCTATATGTTTTCTGATCAACTAGCTTGCCTTGTTCATCAGAATCAACTACAGCATTGGAGGGCATGGATGTTTTCATTGCTGAGGCATCAGACATCCCAAATCTTTTGAGTAGCTCCTTAGCATATTTAGACTGGGATATGAAGATACCATCAGTGGTTTTATTCACTTGAAGACCAAGGAAGTAGGATAATTCACCCATGTTACACATTAAAAATTTGAATGCATCAGGTCAGAAAACCTTTTGCAAAGTTTGGAATCAGTAGAGCCAAATATTATATCATCTACATATATTTGAACTAGTAAAATTTTTGACTTATGATGTCTAATAAATAAAGTCCTATCTACAATCCCTCTAATGAACTTATGCTCTAAAGAAAGCTAGCTAAGGTTTCATACCAAGCTCTTGGAGCTTGCTTTAGACCATAGAGAGATTTATGAAGCATAAAAACATAAGAGGGATGAGTTAAAGAGATAAAACCTGGTGGTTGTTCAATATACACTTCCTTTTTTAGTTCTCAATTGAGAAATGCACTCTTGACATCCATTTGATAAACATTAAATTTCATGAATGCTGCATATGCAAGAAATATTCTAATAGCCTCTAGCCTTACAACAGGGGCAAAGGTTTGGTCATAATCAATGCCTTCCTCCTGTGAATAGCCTTGGGCTACCAATCTAGCTTTATTCCTCACAATTGCTCCTTGTGCATCCAGTTTGTTTCTAAATACCCATTTAGTTCCAATGACTTGGTAGTCTTTAGGTCTTAAAACTAAATCCCAAACTCTATACCTCTAGAATTGATTGAGTTTCTCTTGTATTACAATAATCCAGTGGGAATCTTGCTCTGCATATTTTATGGATTGAGGCTCAATTTGAGAAATGAAACAAGCATGCATCAAATCTTGGTTGACTTGATGTCTTGTTTGCACACCAGATGATAGGTCTCCAATCAATTGAGATATGAGATGATTTATAAATGTGACAAGATTAGTGGGTAGAGTTGGTTCTTCAACCACTAGTGGTGCTAATTCCTCTTATGGAATTTCATTTGCCACAATATATTCAGCAAGAATTTCCTAAATTTCTTCATCACAGTCATTATCATCAATCTGTTGAGAGGGATGTGATATATCCTCTTAAGTTAGGATTAAGTCATCCAATCGCTCACACAGATTGGGTACCTGTAAATTTTCTATGGTAGAGATGTCTCTCCTAATAAAAAATGTTAGTTTCATCAAAAGTTACATGCATAGATTCTTCCATTTTAAGAGTTAATTTATTATAAACCCTATAAGCCTTGCTAACTTGGGAATATCCAAGAAAAATTCCCTCTACAGCTTTGGCTTCAAACTTTCTAAGATATTTTTTGTCATTATTGTGAATATAGCACATGCAACCAAAAACTTTAAAATAATTAACTTTAGGTTTCTTTGATTTAAGTAATTCATAGAGGGTCTTACCCTTTAGCTTATGAATTAGACTCATATTCAGAACATAGTTTGCTGTGCTTACTGCCTCTGCCCAAAAGGATAGGGGCAAGTAATGTCCCTGTAGATTCAATCAGGGTTCTATTTTTCCTCTCAGCTACCCCATTTTGTTGAGGAGTTATAGGAGTAGAAAAACAATGTCTGATACCTTCCTTCTCATAGAATTCTAGCATGAGAAGGGATTCAAACTCAGTGCCATGATCACTTCTGATCAATGCAACTTGAGTAGAGTACTCAATATGGATGCTCTTAAGAAAATCTATAAGAACTTTAAATTTATCTGACTTATTTTTTAGAAAGAAAAGCCAAGTGAATCTTGGGAAATCATCAATTATAACTAGGGTATATAACTTCCCTCCCAAACTATGTACTGTAATAGGTCCAAAAAGGTCCATATGTTGCAAGTATAAGATTATATGTGAATCACTTTTATTAATGAATTTGAAACTATTTTTAGTTTGCTTGCCTAATTGACAAGCCCTATAGGGTCCTTCCTTCTTGTAAGAACCAAAAGGTAGTTCTCTGATAAGGTTTTACTTAGATAATTTAGCTATGGTCCTAAGATTTACATGACCTAATCTCTTATGCCATAATTCAATAGCTTTACTAATCTGATTAAATAAATAAATTTCAGATTTTGCTGAATAGAAATTAACTAGATAAATTTTACCTTGTACAATACCAGTTAAAACAATTTTATTTAAACTAGAAGAAATAATGCATAAGGACTTGTTAAAGGTTACCTGATAACCTTTATCACATAACTGACTTATTGTGATGAGGTTATGCTTCAGACCATTGACATAAGCAACTTTCTTGAATATGACTGCTCCAATCTTTACATTTCCATATCCTTCTATTTGTCCATTATTGGAGTCTCCAAAAATAACTTTGGGTCCAAGCTTTGGTTTGAAGTCACTTAGGTTGGCCTTTGAACCTGTCATGTGTTTTGAGCAACCACTATCCTAGTACCACTGTTCCTCTATGGTAGGATAGTTCTTCACCTGCATAAAAATAAGTTAGGTGTTCTTGACCCAGGTTACCTTGGATCCTTGATTTCTTTAAAAAGAGTAACTAGAAATATAAGAACAGTCTTGTTTATCCTTATAACCTAATGGGTGATATCTCTTAAGAGGAATTATCCATTGAGTAAAAGGATTAGCAAATTTTTGTCTTTGATTATTATTTTAATATGAGTTAAAGTTTTTGTTTTGAGAATGTGAGTTCGACGAATTTAGTTGAGTTCATCAAAAAATATTGATTTCATCGATCTCTGTTCTTAGAATGATAATACTCATTCCCCACATTCCACAATCGTCGATCTCTATTCGACGAATTACAATGATTTAGTCGAGCACCCATAGATGAGTAATTATACCCAAATACTGGGTTCAGAGATCGTCGTTCGCCGTTCAATGAATAATACTATTTTCGTCTATCTGAGTTCGACAAATTTTGTTCAACATGATTTTTCTATGATTTTTCTTTTGTTTTGATTTAGTCTTTGGTAGAACTTTAGTATCTTTTTGTGTGAGTTATAAAACTTCTTTTTCTTTTCCTTTAACAGAGATGAATTTTATGGGGGTTGATAAAATACTTTTCTGAAGAATAGGAGGCTGACTTGATGAAGCTCCAAAGCCTAATTTGCCATTAATTATGGCATTGACTGTGCTTGTGATGTCCATCAAATTTATGCTTCTTCCATTAAGGGATTCTTCAAATAGCTTAGCCTCATTTAGTTTATTTTCTAAAGAAAATATTTGTTCATTTGCATTTTTAAATCTTCTTTAAGTTTTGTATTTTCTGATGATAGGTTGAAAGAATTGGTTTCAAGAATGTCTAAACACCTAGGGGGGGGGGGTAAATAGGTTCAATTCTTTTTACTTAGGCAGATAATAGATTATTAACAATATAGCTAAATTTTATAACAATCACAGCATAAAACACACCAATCACAACAGACACATAGATTTATAGTGGTTCCCCAAGAGATGGGTACATCCACTATCCCCCTTCGCCTATCTAGCAGTGCACTAGATTCGGCCAAACTTCCTTCCACCTTCTCAGATCCTCAGATCTTACAACTCAGAACCCAAACTGGTTCTTACAACTCAGACTTGAACAAGTCCTACACCTCAGGCTCTTCCTAAGAACCCTACCTCAGAGTGAATCCACACTCTTACCACTCAGGCTATCAAGCCCTACCTCTGCCCTTATCACCAGGCCTACAGCTTAGAGAACTTAATCTCCTACCTCAGGCAAACAGCCCTACCTAAGTCTTTATAATTACAAGCTTACAACTCAGAGATTGAAATTTCTTACAATCAGATCTAAAAATAGATCTTACAAAATTGTATAAAGAATTACTTTTCTTCCTTCACTCAAATAGTGAGAAAGAAGGGTGAGGGAATCTTGATCAGATCTTGATTAATCTGCTTTCTTCAGATCATTGCTGCAATGAATTAGATTCAACCTTATTTAGCTTATTCAAAGCTTCTTGAAAGAGAGAACCTAGGTTGAATCTTCTTGAGAAGTTGATGTAGACTCAGCTTCTTCCTTCTTATAGACTTGATTATACAAACACTGACAGATCCCAAGAGATGTTGTCTCCTTCTTTGATTTAGAATCAGAACCTTCTTGCTGTATAGAATTCTGTGAATTCTTCTTGGAGTATTTCTCCTTCTTCTTGGCTTCCCTCTAAATTTTCTTTGTCTCACTATTTTATTTCCTGATAGCTCAACTCTATTTATAGAACACATCAGAGGCAACCGACTGATTCGGTAGATGACTGACATCTGATAGTTCTGACATGTCTAACAGGCCTTGACAATTCTGGAAGCTGTTAAGTCTCTAGTCTTGAGATTTGTCACTTAGAGTTATTTAACGTAGCTGAATGTGTCGAGACGCAAGGATAGAATGTGTCGACACAGATGAAGTATCTATCGACACAATTACCTAGGTGTCGACACACTTCCTTTGGTGTTGTCAACAAACTTCAGAAACTGTCGACAAAGCTTTTGTAGAATGTGTCGACACAACTCATTTGATGTTGTCGACACACTTCAACAACTGTCGACACAGCTCTTCATTCAGTCTTTATACTGCCTCTGTAGAATGTGTCGATATACTCCAGAAATTGTCGACACAACTGATGTAGACTCAAATTCTGTAAGTCGACACAAGTCCTTTGTGTCGACACAACTGATGTAGACTTAAACTCTTTATGTTGACATAATTCACGTGTGTCAACAAAACTGATGTAGACTTATACTCTTTATGTTGACACAAGTACTGTGGTCGACAAAGTCCTTCTACTAATGTCAGCACTTCAAATCTAAGTGTTTCAACACTAGTCCTGAGTGTCTACATAACTGTTGTCGACTCAAATTTCATGTGTCGACACAAGTCCTATGTGTCGACACAACTTTGCTTCTGGTCTCGACGCTGCTCCTTCAAAGATGTCAACACAGTATAAATGTCTCGACACTTTTGTACTTAGAATATTTTCTGCATTCTTCTTCCTGCACAAGCAAACTCAATACACCATCTAATACAACCTGATGTATATTATTGTGTCAGGTGAGGCTTCTCTAAATAAGGTACATAATTTCCAATATACCCAACAATCTCCCCCTATTTGGAGAAGTCATAACCCATAGTAAATGATATACACCAATATAACAAAAAATAATAATAAGCATGAAGTATTTAGCCATTTCAAACTGAGTTATTCAAGAACAGATCTAGTATATTACACACAAATATTCAAAATGGAATATTATAAGAGAACTATGCAACTCAGAGACATGTATATAAACTGTTGTCAATCAATAATTTCTTTATCATATAAGCAATATAAGATTACAATATTTATGTTTTTCATAAGAACAACAAAAGATCTACATAGTTCTTCTAGAACCTAGTCAATCTAAAGTTAGGGTTGATCTGGTTCCCTTATGATAATCCCTTTTCTTTACTGAACAGTAACTTTTACTTCAGCTTCAGTATCAATAACAGGCTTCTTCCCCTTGATGTCTTTTGCCTTAAGTTGAGCTGCTTTCAGCTTTTGCCTTTCAAAGTAATGAAATGGTTTTGGGAAATACTTATAAGGCTCTATGGAGTTTGCAGGGATTCTTCCAGCTTTCAAGTCCTTCTTGAATTTGTAGATTATTTCTTATTGTGCAAGAAATTTATCCCATTCCTGTTTGGAGTACCACTTGCCCCTATCATATTGATTTTCAGCAACTGCATTCCATACAGTTAAGATGATGCTTCTGGAGGTTAGACTCCATTTCTCAAAAATCAGGCCTGGCCTCAGTCTATTCTCTGAATCTCTTATTAGATATTTAGGCCTTATGCTCTTTAAGAAAAACTGAGTCAGCCATGTCCACTTCCTCAGAAATTTCTGGCAATTTTTCCAGTGGAGGGTTGTACATATTCTGGACTGCCTGTTAAATTTCTTCAAACTCAGAAGGGGGATATATGACTTGAGCTTCTTCATGTTGCATCCCCTCCAAGAATGCAGGTTAGCATCCAGATTCTGCAGTATTGTTGTCATCACATAAGGGTGGATATCCCAAGGTAGCTCTGATACTGTTAGATATCCATTTAGCATGTTTAGAGATAGCCTGAACTAATACCCTCTCCCCCTTTATGACTTCTCTATTAATATGATCTCTGAGATCATTCTTCTAAAACCTTATTTTATCTACAATATGATAGTTCCCAGTGGTATAGTAGGCTTTAAACTTCTTTACTTGAGCTGAAATTGTAGACTTAGAAGCTTTGATAGCAGAATCAACTATTGCCAAATCCATTTTCATTTGTGCTTCTATAGCAGATACCTTGGTGTCCATATGTGTTTCTATGGTAGTGGTTATGTCAGCCAACTTTTTCAGAGTGATGGAATGTATGTCCACCATACTCTTATTCATCCTTTTCTAATTTTCTAGAACAAAACCTTGCTTAACAACTAGATCATCCACTCCAGTTTAAGTTTTTTTTTGTTTGATAATATATACCACAACATTTCCTCCCTTATAGAAGCAGTGTAACATTTCTTTCTTGAGCAAATTTACCTCAAATCTTATAGATTTGATGTTTTGTGCCAGATTGAACTGCATCTCCTTGTGGCTTTCATCTACATACTTTTCTAATGCAAGTCTTTGCTCATCAAGTTTGACTTGCAGCTGTACTAACAGAGAACTAAAATCGATTGTAGGGGTAGTAGATGAGGATCCTGTCTTTAAGGCTTTCTTATAACCTGAACTCTTATTTCTTAGCTCTATGATTTTTCTTTTCTTAAGTACCGAGGCTTCTTCCTCATTTTCTGAATCAGATGATAGTTCAAGTTCCACTGTAGTGCCTGGAGCATCTATATCTAGTCTTGGGGCTAGGTCTGGCACCTCCCCCTCAACCCTTGCAGTAGTGTGTACATTAGCAGAAATATCTTCCTTTTGTACCTCTTCTTCCTCCCCCTAGAAGTCAGTCTCTAATTCTTGGAATTCATCAGTCTCAGGAGCCCGAGGTTTCTCTAGCAGATCAGGAATATGCACATCTTGTGCCTCTCTTCCAGAAGGGTCAGCAACTGTGTTGATGTCATGAACCACTTCTATTATAGTGAGGTTTGCAGTCTCACTATCTAGCTGGGCTTCATTAATAGCTTCCCCAGGGATTGAAATCTCATGATCATCTTTTAGATGGACAGTCTCCCCCTGGATTTGAGCTTCAGTTCCAGGTGTATTAGTTGGAGACTTCTTCGGTATTTAGGTGTTGTCTTCATCAGAGCTGAATTCAACCCTTTATTTTGAGTCACTAGAGGACTCCTCAGCTTGCATTGTATCTTTCTTTGATTTTGTGACCTGTTTGGAGTTCTGCTTAGGTGCAGGGTCTTCCTTGGACAATACTCTGTCACACTTAGACATAATTCCTATATCCATTCTCCTCATGTGATTAATCTTAGATCCAACAATCTGGTTTAACACCTCAGGTATGTTGACAGCCAGATACAAACTTAATATTTTTCCTAGGTTTGACTTCTTAATGCTTTCCTTAATCTTGTTAAAGATAACAGTACTCCAGTCAGTCTTCACGTTGAAGATAATTCTGGTCATTAGGCTGAACATGTAGGAAGATATCCTATCATGCCCCCAGTTTTGTAAATAACTACTTTCCCAACTATTTCTGACAGAGTCTTCCCTTTAGAGTTCATCCCTTTCCTAGTCATGGATGATCCAATGTTTGTGGTGGTGGGCAACCCACACCATTTGAGGGCTTCTACAGTCAGTGTACAATCAATCTCCATTTCTTCTTTAATTTTTTTGTAGTTGAAGGGATTTACTCAGACTTTTGAGGGATATTCTTACTATTTCACTGTGAACAATTGATTTAATCTTATTCCCCTTTGAATTTAATGTAGTATTGGAATAAAATTCTAGAACTTCCTTTTTCCATATTTTTGTTGGTTCTGAAATCAGATAATCCAGTCTTGCTTCCTGGATTAGGTCCACCACCAATTTGATATCTTGTTCCGCATCATCGAACGCTCCCTGAACAAGCTCATAACCTTCGTTAATGTTGTTGTCCATCTTGGGCGCCATTGGAGATGAGAGATGTGGATGTTAAAGAGAGAGAAGAAGGACTTATTGTCGACACTGATGGTTTAGTCTTGAGATTTCTGAGAGTGTAGTCGACATGGTCTTGTTACCTCCTATTTATACTTATCTAAATAGGTAAGGTCAAAAGGAGGGCTGAAATTAGAGTTTTGTATGTCGACACAATTTTGATTGTGTCGACACAGACTGCTAAAGTCTCGATAGGGAGTTTAGAGTCTCGACAACCCTATATATCAACACTAATTTCTGAGTGTCGACACCATCATCTGAGTGTAAACAAACTCTATGTGTCGAAAACCACTACTGAGGGTTGATATAAACTACTTTATGTCTCGACACCAACAACTGTGTGTCGACCAACACATATCTTGTGTCGACACATTACTATTACTTACATAGTCATATGTTGAGTAGAATTTTTCTTAATCTATCATCCTATTCCAGGTTCAACATGCCTAATTCAATTTTAAAATAATTGAATTTACTTTCATCTAGAGGTTTAGTGAATATGTCTGCTACTTGCTTATCAGTAGAAACAAATTCTAGACTTATGTCGTCTTTCTCAACATGTTCTCTAATAAAATGGTATCTAATTTCAATGTGCTTTGTTCTGCTATGTGAAACAGGATTTCTAGTAATTGATATAACACTAGTTGAATCACAATACAAAGGTTTTTTACTTATCTTGATATCATAATCTTCAAGTTGATGTTGTATCCAAAGCAACTGAGAACAACAACTTCCAGCTACTATGTATTCTTACTCTGCTATGGATATAGTAATATTTGTCTGCTTTTTGCTGCTCCATGACACTAATCTTCCACCTTGAAATTGGCATGTACCTATGATACTTTTCCTGTCTTCCTTGCAGCCTGCAAAGTCTGCATTTGAAAAACCTATTAGCAGAAAATCTTCATTCCTAGGGTACCATAGACCAAGATATGGTGTCCCCTTAAGATATCTTAAAATTCTATTTGTAGCAGAATAATGAGACTCTTTAGGGCATGCCTGGTATCTAGTACAAACACATGTAGCATACAGTATGTAAGGCCTACTTACAGTCAATTATAGTAAGGAGTTAGTTATCCCTCTATACAAAGACTCATCAACAGGTTTCCCTGCCTCATCTTTGCCTATAGGGATACTTGATCCTATTGGACTTTTCATGGTGGAGGCAGTCTCCATGCCATATTTTTTAATCAACTCCCTGGTGAACTTAGACTGGGATATGGATAGTCCATCATCAGTCTGTATTACTTGGAGTCCCAAGAAGAATTTTAGCTCACCCTTGCTGCTCATCTCAAACTTCTCTTGCATAAGTTTGGCAAACTTCTTGCAAAGGTTGATTTCAGTAGATCCAAAGATTATGTTATCAACATATATCTGAACTAGGATGATCTTGCCCTTTGATTCCCTAAGGAATAGGGTCCTGTCTATTTTCCCCCTTGAGAATTTGTTCTCAATGAGGAAAGTAGACATTGTCTCATACCATGCTCTAGGGGCTTGTTTCAACCCATATAGAGCATTCTTAAGACTGTAAACATGACTAGGAAAGTGTGGATCTACAAAACCTGATGGCTGGTCCATATATACTTCCTCTTTTAGATCTCCATTTAGGAATTCTAACTTGACATCTATCTGGAAGACCTTGAATCCTTTATGGGCTGCATAGGTAAGGAATAGTCTTATTTCTTCCAGCCTTGCTACTGGGGAAAAGGTCTGGTCAAAGTCTATTCCTTCTTCTGGCTTGTAGCCTTTTGCCACCAATTTGGCTTTGTTTTTGACAATAATGCCATTTTCATCTAACTTATTCCTGTAGATCCACTTAGTCCTTATGGAATTATGTCCCTTAGGTCCGGTAACTAATTTCAAGACTTTACACTCTTGAATTGGTTCAGCTCTTCCTGCATAGCACCAATCCAGTGTGAGTCTTAGATTGCTTCATCAAACTTCTTTGGTTCTATTTGAGACAGAAAGCTTGAACATAGTGTTGAGTTCAAGCTCTTGCTTTTGGTCATCACACCATGACTTGCTTCACCAATTATTTGGTGAGGTGGATGATCTCTTAAATGTCTTATAATTAGTAGCAATCTTTGTTTAGCTTGGTGTCCTTCTTTTCCTTCAGCTTTCTGATCCTCAATGTCTTCAGCTGGTTATTCTTCATTCTCAGTTTGTAAGTCTTGAGCTCCCCTTGACAACATCCATCATCTTCAATCTCTTGGCTTGCTGGTTTATCTTCCCATATGGTCAGATTTTTCATCTTATCTTTTAAACCTGCAGAACTTGAAGAAGTACTTGGCAATTCACAGTTAATTAACTTAGATTAGTCAAATACAACATGGATTGATTCTTCTACAACTTGTGTAGTCAATTTATAGATCATATATGTTCTACTATTGTTGCTGTACCCAACAAATATCCCTTCTTGGGACATGGCAGCTAACTTAGTCAAATGAGTCTTACCATTGTTTAGTACATAACACTTGCTATAAAAAATCCTAAAATAGGATAAATTTGGTTTTTTGCCTTTCAGAATCTCATAGGGAGTCTTTTTATGTCTTTTAGTAATTGAAGCTCGATTGAGAACATGACAAGCAGTATTTACTGCATCTACCCGGAAATATTCTGGGAGAGAAGTGTCATTTAACAAGGTCCTACCCGCCTCAATTAGAGTTCTATTCTTCCTTTCAGCAATTCCATTTTACCGCGGAGTTCTAGGTGAGGAGAATTCTTGATGAATCCCAAGCCCTTCATAAAACTTTGTCATGCACTTAGATTGAAACTCAGTCCCATGGTCACTTCCGATCTTGACAACAGAATTATTAAGTTCATTCTGAATTTTCTTGACAAAAATCTCGAAGATATCTGAGGTTTCAGATTTTCTCCTTAGGAAGAATACCCAAGCAAACCTAGAAAAGTCATCAACCACCACAAGGGTATAGACTTTCCTACCTAGACTATGAACTACATAGGACCAAATAGATCCATATACAGGAGGTATAAACACCTCACTGAGTCTTTGGTATCAAGACGTTGGAAGGAAGACCTGATATGTTTGCCCTTTTGACAAGCTGAGCAAATTCCCTCCTTAATGCACTTAACTTCAGAACCATTCCTCATCAACTCTTCACTAAAGAGTCTACCTATGGTGTGGTAGTTCAGATGAGCTAGTCTCTTGTGCCATTTGACATAATGAGAAACTTTCTCATCTGCAACTAGGAATATAGGAGTGTCCTCACTCTCACACTCAAAGTCTAGACAATAAATATTTCCTCTCCTAGTGTCTGTCAAGATAACCCCTTGGTCACTTGACCATCTAATTTGACACTCATCCTTGAGGAAAGAAATGTCATAGCCCAGATCACAAAGTTGACTTATGCTTATAAGGTTATATTTAAAACCTTTCACATAAGATACTTGCGAGATAGTTACTATGCCATTAGTTATCTTACACAAACCTCTAGTTACCCCTTTTTCTGTGCCCCTAAAGATAACTTTGGGACCATTCTCAATAGGAGTGTATTCCTTTAGCATGCTTCTTGTTCCAGTCATGTGTTTGGAACATACACTGTCCAAGTACCATGTAGGGGTATGGACACTTGGACTAACATGCAACAAATATATTATCTAACCTTAGGACCCCAAATTTTATCGAGTCCTAGGTGTAAGTTTGATCTAAACTGAACATGACTACTTTCAGTTCTTTTGACAGATAGGCCACCATTACTTCTCTGGATACTCTTATTATGCCAGCAATCAATGGCATAGTGGCCCACTTTGCCACAACACTAGCACTCATTCACATTGTACCTTTTTTTAAGAACTGGCTTAACAACAATGTTTTTTGGAGCTCTTAAACAAGCTGGTACATTAGCTCTTTTCTTCAGTCTTTCAGCCAAGGCTTGCTTAGGGACTTGTCTGGCCGCAGAAGTACTTGGGATATCTTGAACCCTATCTACATCTACCTTCTTCTCAGAATGCATACTTCTGATAGCTTCAGATATTCCTATGTCTGTTTTGCTAACTAACTTTCCCTTAGCTTGATAATGAACTGGCAGACTTTATGAGTCAGCTGCTATCTTGTCCTTGAGTGTTGGGGCTGGTAAACCAAATACAAATGGTTCATTATGGGCCATTTGAGTTTTCTCATGGACTGCCCAATAGGCACTAGCACCCTTGCCATTTCTACTGTCTTTTTATAGTGACCATAAATATTATCATGGTCATACCTGTTAGAAGGTTTAACCATTTTTTCAAAGAAAATTGGAGGCTTGGAAGCAAGTGGCTGAATTAGAGCTTTGCCTTTCCTATTAGAATTGGTAGCACTTGTTCTTCCTTTGAAACCTAATCCCTTCTTACCCTTTTGGGAAGAGAAGGAATCTATCAAAGGTAACACAGAACTAGGTTTTGAGAACTTGGCCACCAGCTCCCTCTCCTTTTGGAGTCTACTTTCAAGATTCCTAATATGGTTATTCTTGAAAGTAATGGTATTCATCTGAATAAAAGTTATATTCTTCAATTTACTAATCTCTTTTAACTTCAGATCAAGCACTTTTGCTGAGTCTGAAGCAGCAAACTTCAAAGTGGCATTTTCCTTTGCCAACTTTTTGGCTAGAAGTTTGCTTTCCTTAAAGGCTTGCAGGAGCTCTCCATAATCATCAATCAGTTGATTGATGTCTCCTTCAGATTCAGAGCCACCTTCATCTCTTGATGAAATTGCTTCTGACTTTGGGCTAGTAACATAATCTGATACTGAAAGTATAGACTGTACCTTACTAGGACAAGGCTGCTCCTGGTTGTGTCCATCTGCAGCTATGACCATCAGCTATATGCATTGGCTGTCTTTTTCTGTATTGATATCATTCAGCAACTGCAAGAATTCTATTTCTACAGAATCTTCCTCAGTTGATAACAACCCAATGTAGGCCTCAGTATCCTCTTCATTTTCTGACTCTGATGAAGAATAGTCAGTCCATCTTTTCTGCTTATTAGACACAAAGGATTTCTCTTTCTTGCTTTTATGCTGGTGTTTCTTTTTCTCACCATACTCCTTTCTTTTGACAGGATAGTCTGCTATAGCATGTCATGGCTTGCTGGAATAATAACAAACAATTTTAGTAGAAGTTTGTTTACCAGGTTTAGAACCATACCTTTCCTCTTTAGAGGGTTTCTTCTTTCCCTTGTAGTAATAATCCTTGGAGTAAGAAGAAGAGGATGGCCTGCCCCTCCAATTCTTTTTATTCAGGAACCTCTGGAATTGCCTAGAAAAGTTAGCAAAATCCTCATCAGAGTTATGGCAATCTGATGTACTTGAGTCTGAACTTTCTGAATCAGTATCAACAACTTTTCTGGGAGGAGAAGGAGTCTTTCTCCAGCCCTTCTTTGTAGCTTCAACTTTGAAAGCCACAGACTTATCTTTTCCATAAGACCTGCTGCTCTTTTCCTCTTCCTTTCTGGCAATCAACTGCATTTCATAGGACAACAGTTTTCCAAACAAGGTTGGTGGAGGAGTATCTGCAAGTCTGGCCACTTCTCTGATGGCACAGACCTTGGTATCCCAGTCCTTAGTTAATGACCTGAGAAACTTGTCATTCAGTTCATAAGTGCTGAAGACCCTTCCATAAGTCATCAGCTCATTGACAATTCTGAAAAACTATTCATAGAACATAGCTATGCTATCTGTCTTGGCTTGTTTGAAGCTTTCATACTCTTGATTGAGCATGGACTTCCTATCCTCTCTTACTTCTATTGTCCCCTCCATGTAGACAATTAAAGTGTCACACATTTCCTTTGAAGTTTTGCAATGGACTAAATTCTGAAATGCAGAATCATCTATGACACTAACAATTATGTTCTGTGTCCTCTTGTCCAAAGTTGCTAAGATGATCTCATCTTTTGTCATCTCAGAATTATTCTTTGGAGTTTGTAAATTTGCATAAAGAACTGATGTCTTCATTAGGATGAATGGACCTTCTAGAACTTTGATGTAGATTCTAGGATCAGATGCTTTCATGAATAATCTGACCCTCTCTTTCTATATCCCAAATGTTTCTTTTCTACAAATGGGGAGTTTCATAGATCCAAGTTCTTTGTGATTTTCACCTGAACCCATCTTGGCTATCTTATTACTGCCTTGGAGATATACTCAGACGGTTAAGTCTAATGTTGAGCAACCTTCATCTGATACCACTTGAAAGAATTGGTTTCAAGAATGTCTAAACATCTAGAGGGGGGGGTGAATAGGTTCAATTCTTTTTACTTAGGCAGATAATAGATTATTCACAGTATAGCTAAATTTTATAATAATCACAACATACAACACACCAATCATAGCAGACACATAGATTTATAGTGTTTCCCCAAGAGATTGGTATATCCACTTTCCCCATTCACCTATCTAGCAATACACTAGATTCGGCCAAACTTCCATCCACCTTCTTAGATCCTCACATCTAACAACTCAGAAACCAAACTAGTTCCTACAACTCAGACTTCAACAAGTCCTACACCTCAGGCTCTTCCCAAGAACCCTACCTCAGAGTGAATCCACACTCCTATCACTCAGGCTATCAAGCCCTACCTCAGCCCTTATCACCAGGCCTATAGCCTAGAGAA
Source organism: Platanthera zijinensis (assembly GCA_039513925.1). Taxonomy (NCBI): domain Eukaryota; kingdom Viridiplantae; phylum Streptophyta; class Magnoliopsida; order Asparagales; family Orchidaceae; genus Platanthera; species Platanthera zijinensis. The sequence goes on from CM077086.1 coordinate 48,983,675, forward strand.
CTTAATCTCCTACCTCAGACAAACAGCCCTACCTCAGCCTTTATAATTACAAGCTTACAACTCAGAGATTGAAATCTATCACACTCAGATCTAAAAATAGATCTTACAAAAATTGTATAAAGAATTACTTTTCTTCCTTCACTCAGATAGAGAGAAAGAAGGGTGAGGGAATCTTGATTAGATCTTGATTAATCTGCTTTCTTCAGACCATTGCTGTAATAAATCAGATTCAACCTTACTTAGTTTATTAAAAGCTTCTTGAAAGAGAGAACCTAGGTTGAATCTTCTTGAGAAGTTGATGTAGACTCAGTTTCTTCCTTCTTGCAAGCTTGATTCTGCAAACACTTACAGATCCAAAGAGATGTTGTCTCCTTCTCTGATTTAGAATTAGAACCTTCTTTCTGTATAGATTTCGTTAATTCTTCTTGGAGTATTCCTCCTTCTTCTTGGCTTCCCACTAAATTTTCCCTTTGTCTCATTGTTTTTTTCTGATAGCTTATCTTTATTTATAGACACATCAGAGGCAACCGGCTGATCTGGTAGATGACGGACATCTGACAGTTCTAACATGTCTAACAGGCCTTGACAATTCTGACAGCTGTCAAGTCTTCAGTCTTGAGATTTGGCACTTAGAGTTATTTAACTCAGCTGAATGTGTCAAGACACAAGGATATAATGTGTCGACACAGATGAAGTATGCGTCGACACAATTACCCGGGTGTCGACACAATTCCTTTGGTGTTGTCGACAAACTTCAGAAACTGTCGACAAAGCATTTGTAGAATGTGTCGACACAACTCCTTTGATATTGTCGACATACTTCAGTAACTGTCGACATACTTCAGTAACTGTCGGCACAGCTCTTCATTCAGTCTTTATACTTCCTTTGTAGAATGTGTTGACATACTCCAGAAATTGTCGACACAACTGATGTAGACTCAAACTCTGTAAGTCGACACAAGTCCTGTGTGTCGACACAGCTGATGCAGACTTAAAATCTTTATGTTGAAAAAAGTCCTGCGTGTCGACAAAGCTGATGTAGACTTATACTCTTTATGTTAATACAAGTACTGTATGTTGACAAAGCCCTTCTACTAATGTCAGCACTTCAAATCTAAGTATGTCGACACTAGTCCTGAGTGTCAACACAACTGTTGTCGACTCAAATTTCATGTGTCGATACAAGTCCTGTGTGTCGACACAACTTTGGTTCTGGTCTCGACACTGCTCCTTCAAAGATGTCGACAAATTATAAATGTCTTGACACTTTTGTACTTAGAATATTTTCTCAATTCTTCTGCCTGCACAAGCAAACTCAGTACACCATCAAATATAACCTGATGTATATTATTGAGTCAAGTGAGGCTTCTCCAAATCAGGTACACAATTTCCAATATACCCAACATAAGTTGTCTGAATCATTTAATTTTTCTCTGAGAAGTTTTATTTCCTTATCAGATTGAATTAGATCTTTGCAAAGTAATTTAAAGTCTATTTTGAATTAATTTGAGGTAAAATCAAAAGTAGATATCACCTGATCTTCTTTAGATTCTGACTCTGACTCTTACTTAGAATTACTGCATGAGGCATTGATTTCCATCAAATAGATCTCTTTTGCTTTTGCTTCTTCTTCATCATAACTATAACTAGATGAAGAATCTGAGTCTGAGTCACCCCATGTCTCAGCAACAAAACCTCTCTCCTTCTTCTTGTATTTGTTGGAAGAGAATTTGTTGGAGTGCTTCCTGGAGTCCTTCTCCTTTAGCTTGTCTTTCTTCTGCTTTTCAGGGCATTCTGGAAGGATATATCTTGGTTTCCTGCATCCATAATAGACTATCTCTTTAGTAGGGGTTTTATCATACCTTGGTTTATCTTTACTTCTAGAAGACCTTCTCCTGAAGTCCTTCCTTGCCATCTTATAAAATCTCTTAGCCAAGAGTCTCTATAAATCTTTATTGTCTGGAGTGGCTTCTGTTTCTTCTATAGCTTTGAAAGCAATGCTTTACTTTTTCCTTCCTGATGATGAAGTCCTTGACTCAGCTTCTCTGGTCTTTATGAGCTGCTCATAAGACTTGAGCTTTCCCAACAAGGTTTCAGTAGAGATCTCATTAAGGCTTCTGGCTTCTTTGATTGGCCAGATCCTAGAGTCCCATGTGCTTGGGAAGCACATAAGATTCTTTTCATTTATCTATGTCGATGAGATGTTCTTGTCCAAAGTTTTCAGCTCATTTGTTATGAGGCTGAGTCTGTTGTATATGTCTGCAACTGATTCTGACTCTTCCTTCTTAAAATTCTCTTACCGAGAGATCAAGTGCGATCTCCTATCTTTCCATTCATCAATAGATCCTGCTACTATAACATTTAGGGAGTCCCAAATGGCCTTTGCTGAAGTACATTCAGCAACTTTCTGGAATATGTAATCAGACATAGTTTGAGCCAAAATGTTCATTGCTTTCCCATCTGTAACTTTCAGCTTTTTCTGAGCCTCTGTCCACTTAGGTGGTGGAACTGAACTTGTGCTTGTTGTTGTAGTTGGTGTAGGGGGGTCTATCAAAATGGAATTATAGATATATTCATCAATGAAATTCATGTAAAGCTTAATCCTTGCCTTCCAAAGTGCAAACTTATTCAGATTGAACACTGAAGGTCTGGTGCTTGAATACTCCTTATTTTGTGCCATGATATAAAAGACAAACTATAGTATATAGGATCTATCAAAGATCTTTTGGTTCAGGTGTTAGCCTGTGAAACCAAAGAACCTGCCCTCTGATACCAATTAAAAGTGAGGGATAGATCTTATCTTTACTCTAAGGGGGGGGGGGGGGTGAATGGAGTATAAAAAATTTATTTACTTGTTTTTATAGCGGACTAAAAGTTAGTGATATATATATAAGTATAAAGAGAAATATCACAACACACAAACAAAAAATTAAAGGCAAACCGAACGACACAAGAAATTTATTGTGGTCCCCCAATAAACCTGGGTACATCCACTCTTCTACCACCCTGGCAGGAATCCACTACAGGTTTTTGATCAGGTGCCCTGCCACCATAGGTCTTTGCTCAGGTGCCCTGTCACCACAAGATCACTTTTTCTAAGGGAGATCTAACAACCCTTTGAGCTTTTGATCAGGTGCTCAAAAACCAATCCCAAGACTTTTGATCAAGTGACTTGTGAACCAAAAGGCTAACTTTTGAAGGGAGTTAAAACCCTGTACACAGTTGGATGAAATAAACAAAAAGTTGAAGATGTTCTTCTCTGTCAATAATCTGAGAGAAGACTAGTGGATCTGATGAAGCAGAAAGCTCCCCCTGATATGAATAGAGTTGATGATCAGGTGAGGGAGTACTTTTCTCTTCAGGGTGTAGGCCTTCTTTTGAAAACTGCTCCTTCTAGTAGATGTATCTGAGAGATTGTGAAGATGATCTTAGAATGAAGATTATTTGATGGAAGAAAACTGAGGCAGAAAGTCTGAATGACAGTTTTTTTTGTTTTCTAAGTCTATAACTGTTTGAGTGTATAACTCTGTAACCTTGAGATAAAAAACTTCTGAGAATATATAGAATGCTTATCAGATTTCAAATATTTGAAATCATTAATTCTGATATAATTGGAGCATTCCTTGAGAAAGGAAACTGCCCTTAGGAATTAATCAGCAATAAACTCTGTGATAATATCCACATTTAATGTTGCCTCTAAACGGCTATATTCATTAGAATATATTGCAATAAATGTCAGAGACATAACCACCTGAAATTAATCCCATTAGAATATTCTGCCTTCAGAATGATTAGCCAGAAATTAATCCTGAAAATTATCTGTTCCTGGAAAGAATAACTGCCAAAAATACTGCTTGGAAATCTTAAAACTGAGATTGAAATTCGTAGACCTGAGCATGGAGATCGTCGAGTTGAAACTGCTTGATCATCGACCTGATCTCAGAGATTGTCAAGCTTAGTTTGGCTATCGTCGAGATGAGATGGCATATTTGAGGTAGAAGACAGTCGACCGGAGCTCAGCTTTCATCGAGCTCAACTCATAGTTGGAACTCTGAGTTCGTCGAGTAGAGCTTGACTTTCGTCGAGCTGAGTTCGACTTTCGTCGAGCTGAAAGGTAGAACTCTGAAATCTTCTAAGAAAACTAACCCTAGAAAAACCTATGACCCAGACTATACATATTGGGTCATCTAAGAAACCTAATAGCAGTCCTTGCCCAAATCCAAACTGGGGTTCCAACACACTTCAACTCACAATCCATCTGAGCCATGCTTTTATATTCAGCTTCTGCACTTGACCTGACAACAACAACGTGTTTCTTGCTCTTCCAGATGACTATATTTCCTCCAACGAAAGTGTAGAATCAAGATGTAGGCCTTCTATCTTCCTTATCATCTGCATAGCTAGTATTAGAATAAGCCTCAACCTTCAAATGTCCCCTTTTCTAAAACAAGATCACTTTTCCTGGTGCACCTTTTATATATTCTAAAATCTTTAGAGCTAACTGCAGATGAAATTCTCTGGGAGCTTGCATAAACTGGCTCACTTTCCCAACACCATAAAAAATATCTGGCCTTATGACCGTTAGATAAATGAGTTTACCCACAAGATGCCTGTATCTGGTAATATCTTCAAGAACAGGAGAATTCTCATTCAAGCATTTGTCATCTCCAACAGCCATAGGAGTCTGAGCTAGTTTAGCCCCAAGAAGACCTATCTCTTTTAAGAGATCTAAGACATACTTCCGCTGTGAAAGAACAACAAAACCAGAATTTTGAGATATCTCAATCCCCATAAAGTACTTAGGAGACCCCATATCCTTGGTAACAAAATGCTGAAGCAGATACTTCTTTATCATGTCAATACCATTGTTATCATTCCATGTAAAAAGTATCATCCACATAAACTGCAAGAATAACAAGTCCAGCCAAGGTTTTGTAGATGAACAAAGAATGATCTACAGGACTTTGAGCAAACCCAATCACAGAAATAACTTCATTAAGCTTGTCAAACCAGGCCCTGGGAATTTGCTTAAGACCATAGATTGCCTTTCGCAACTTATAGACATGAGACTCCCCCTGAGCAACATACCCGAGAGGTTGCTCCATATAGACTTTTTACTACAAATCTCCATAAAGAAAGGCATTCTTTACATCCAATTGAGACATTTCACAGTCCCTATTGATAGCCACAAAAAACAAAACATGGATTGTAGTAATCCGAGCAATAGGAGAGAAAGTATCAAAGAAATCCACACCGTAGGTTTGTGTAAACCCTTTGGCAACAAGTCGGGCTTTGTACAGATCAATAGTACCATCAGGAAGAAATTTGATGATAAAGACCCATCGATAGCCAACCACATTAGTTCTTGGCGGGATTAGAACAAGAGTCTAACTACCCTGTTTAGTGAGAGTTTTCATCTCCTCATCCATAGCAGCTTTCCAATGAGGAATAACCAAAGAACATTTATAGGAAGCTGGAAAAAAATTTGTTGATAGAGCAAGATCAAAACTCTAAGGCGAAGGAGACAACTGCACATAAGAAACCAAATCCTGAAGAGGATGTTGAGTGCAGGACCGAACACCTTTTCGAAGAGCAATTGGAAGATCAAGATACGTCTTGTCAACAATATTAGTGCCACCCAAAGGAGAAATAACTAGCTCAAGAGCTGGTGTACATAGCTTAGTAGATGAATCTTAAATAGGAAGAGAATCAGAAAGAGAATGAGAACGAAGAAGAGCAGGCTCAGAAATAAGTGCTGACACTAGAGGTAAAGAAGTAGAATAAGAAGAAGAAGGAAGAGTAGTAGTAGAAGAAAAGAATGGCACGTCCTCAAAGAAATTTACATCAGCAGAAACATATTATTTCCGGAGAACAGGATCAAAACACCAATATCTTTTATGTGTCGGGCAATAACCCAGGAAGATGTACTTAACAGAGCAAGGAGATAGTTTGTCATGATCAAAAGAAGGTGAATGAACAAATATTTTGCATCCAAAGACGCAATGAGGTAAAGGAAACGGAGTCCCATCTGGGTATAGAATATAAAACGGAGTCTGTCCATTGAGAACCGAAGACGGAGCTCGATTAATGAGAGAACGAGAGAGAGGAACAACATGACACTAATAAGACCGGGGAACATGCATATGAGTGAGAAGGCTACGAGCTACATCGAGAAGATGACGATTCTTGCATTCAGTAACACCATTCTATCGAGAAGTATAAGGATAAGTAGTTTGATGGACAATGCCATGATCCACATAGAATGATGTAAACTGATGACTGAGATACTCTTAAGCATCATCAGTGCGAAGAATCTTAATAGGGGTATCAAATTGTGTACGAATCTCATTATAAAATGAAGTGAAAATAGAAAATATTTCAGAGTGTTCATGTAATAAATATAACCACATACATCGAGAGAAATCATAAACAAAGGTAACAAAATACATGCTACCCCTACCAATAGTTGGAAGGGGAGCAGGACCCCAAACATCAGAATGAACCAAATCAAAAGGTCGAGAAGAACTGCGAGCATGCTTGGCAGGAAAAGTAGAGCGGTGATGTTTCCCAAATTGACAAGCCTCAGAATTAATAGAAGAATCTTCTCGAGGTAAATCAAGGAAATGCTGATAAAGAATCAGGGGAGTAGAATGCCCAAGGTGAAGATGCCATTGAAGTAAAGAAGAGGATGAAAAAGCAGAAGCGATATCAAGGTAGAACAAGCCACCACATTCAGTTCCCGTATCAATCAACTCTTTGGAGTAGGGTCCCGAAAAACACTAGTAGAAGAGTAAAAACAACTTCACAATGCAACTGTTTGCAAAGAGCAGTGACAGAAAGAAGATTACATGGAAAACTTGGAACATAAAGAGTGTCATGAAGCTCAAGTGAATGTGTAACATGCACCGTACCATACACACAAACAGTAGACGGAGATCCATCGGCAATTAGAACCAGAGGCAACCGAGTAATCGTATCAAGAGAAGAGAAAAGATGAGAATTTCCAGTCATATGATTCGTAGCACCAGAATCAACGAGCCATCTTCCTATTGAAGCAAACTGAGCAGCAACTGAAGTAGCAAGAGAAGAAGGAGTGACCATAGAGAATAGATAGTAACCGCACGGTTTCACAAAACAAACCGCACGGACAAAATAGCACAAACAAACCGCACAAACAACAGGAGAGACCGCCAGTCTCGGTATCAACACACCAGCGGCAGGAAAGATGTCGCGACCAAAATTCAGAGCCCGCAATAGAGAAGAGAAAGACCGTACAGTCAAGGTGATAACACATTAGCCGCAAGAAAAGAAGCCATGACCAGGATGCGGAGCCGCAGTGGTTAGAGAAACTGCAGCAAGAAGAGAAAAGAGGAGGAGAAGCGAAGGAAGCACACGTATAAGGAAACCGCGCGACCAAGAAGGGCATTTGCCAAAATAGAATAGGAATCATAGAGAAATCGCGTGGACAAGACAAGCAAAAAAAAAGGAGTGACCATGCGAGTAGAGAAAACAACCCGCGCAAAAAGAAACAAGCCGCAGGAGGAAACAACCCGCAGGGAGAAAGAAGAAAGAAGAACACGCGAACAACAACAAAGCCGCACGAACAGAACAAGTCGCAAAGAAGAACGACTAGCAAGGGAGGGAAGGGGGGGAGATGCCGGAGAAGTCGGAGAAATAGGTCGCGCGGTTAAACAAACAAACTGCTATATTAGTGGAGCAATAAATCAGTTTCCTTTGATACCATGTGAAAAAGTACTGAGTAAACCAATAAGAGGTAAATAAAAGCAACTTTTATTGCTCCAAAAAGATAATCATTCCCTAAGTATGTCCCCTTATTTATAGAAATTGGGGAAGATGAGAGAATACAACAAACAATGTGGGACTAAATACAAGTCGGGCGGCTTATACGGTTTGACATGGTCAAACCGCACACTACACAATGAATAACTGAACAACTAGCGGCTACTAAGGTAAACTGCCACACTACTAGAAAAGAATGCTGGTACAGGCCGCCAGATCGCAACTACGGGTTGCCCCATGACTGTAGTTGCGGTTAACCATTTGTCTGCTGTTGCGGCTTCATCCAGACCGCTGTGGCTAACCCCTACTCTAATGTTATGGCTACACCCAGACCACTGTAGCTATCCTCCAGAACACTATCGTGGCTTACCAATAGATCGCTGTTGCGGATAACCTCCAGGCCGCAGCTGCGGCTTTCCAACTGACCGTTATTGCAGCTAATCTCCAGACCACAGCTGCTGCTTACCAATAGACCGCTGCTGCGGCTAACCTCAAGACCCCTAAGCCAAACTGCCAAAATAGGGAGACTAACAACCCGTTGAGCCAAACCACTAGACTGGAGAGATAAGCTGACCACTGCGGCTAGACATCAAGCCGCCCGGTCTCCTCAAGCTTCAACATCAACTACATTACTTGCGTCAAGAAGGAGAATGTGAATTATATCTGATGGTGACAACATCACATGCTCACTCTTATCGGGATGTATATCACCCAGTGATCTATGCCAAGATTTAGAGCAGTTGTGCATGCATAAGAATGTTGAAGACGGCATATCTGGATTTTTTCAACATATTACGAGAAGTGAGATGACATAATTGGCTAAATAAGAAGTGGAGTGAAGAAGCCCTCACCTTCATGATAAAATATACCATGAGAAATCATAGCGACATCACTAGTAGGAGAGACGACCACCAACATTCCCAAACGTTCTTCCACTAAATGAAATCCTCCTCGAGAGATAGTCCTCACATTGCAAAGCATCTGATATTGGAGGTTGTTCAGCAAGAAACGTTTCCTTATCCATCTAATACTCTAATTGGAACTAGAATTATTATTTATACAAATTTCTGAGGTTGTATTGTCCTTGATGACTTCACAACCCGCTCCTATGAGCACTACTATTTTTACAAAAGAAAATATAATTGTAGTTGGGAACCAATATCACGATTTCATCATTGTCAGCATCGTGATTGTCAACTCCAATGTTCTTCATATCACAATTAAAATAAGGAGTGCTCAATGAATATTCTTTTCAAAAATGACTTTCTTAGAAGATATGCCTCAGTCCATACTTCAACTATGTGGGTAATTAAACACAAGTAGAAGGTTCAATTGAGTAACCAGTTACCAAGGAATGGTTAGTAGGAATGATACACTTTATCATTATAAGTGGGCCAAACACATATTGTTGTGTCCATTGATCACAATTTCCATGATTTGAAGAAGGCCCACAAGTCAATAGTATACACATGTTTGTATTTGATATGTGTTTTAGTTCAATGTATGCATGTTGTCCACTATTCATTGATTAAACAGGTTGATAGGGTCAGAAGTTTGGTTGGACTCAAGACAGGATACTATAGAGAGGTAGAAATGTGTCTAAGTACAGAAGCGATGTGTGAGTACACATCACTCAATGCTAGAGATCTAAAAGAGTTGACAGAAGTTCAGTCTCTAAAATCCTCAATGGAGCTGGACTCAAATCTGGCTAAGTAAAGAAGCGTTGAGTGGAGAACATTCACTTAACGCCTACTCAAAGAAAATCTATCCAAGTCCAGAATCATTGAGTGAAGGTCATTCACTCAAGGCCTACTCAAAAAAATTCTGTCCAAGTCCAGAAGCATTGAGTGTAGAAGGTTCGAAATGCCTTCAGTCAGGATAACTACCAAGTCCAGAAGCGTTGAGTGAAGATGGTTCACTCAATACAATCAACCAAAAGAATTATGTTAAGTGCAAATGCATTAAGTGATAAAGGTTCAATCAATACCTTATCAGTTAAGCTATCAAAGGCAACCATGTTGAGTGATGAAGGCTCACTCAATGCCTCAGAAGTTAGACAGTTATTCAGCTAAGTGTTTTAGCGTTGAGTAATGGCTTACCACTCAACGCTTCAACCGTTAACACTTAATGTTCAGATGCATTGAGTCTTTAGACAACACTAAACTCTTCTATGCATTGGTTCACAAGACTTCACTCAACGCCTATGTAGATTGTGGGGTGAAAGATTCTAAGTCCACAAGCGCTAAGTCATGCTGACGTCATCCCAAATTCAAATGAAGCGGGTTTTGCGCACTAAAGGACAAATGGTGCCGCGCACTTTCTGTAGTAACAATTAATGGTAAAGCTACTTTACAACTGCCCATACCTCTTACCCATACAGATCAAAGAGTCGTTGTAGTTTGGGATATAAAAATAAAAACAAAGGAAGTAAAAAGGATTTTTTTTCTTGAAGAACCTTGCTAATTAAAAAAAGAGGTTGAGCAAAAATCTCAAGACACTTTAGCAAGAACAAAAACCCTAATTTTTCGCAAGAGTTAGCTAGTAGATCACTCATCATTGCTGTTGTTTTTATTCAAGGCTGTTATATTTTACTTCAGATCTAATCAAGCTCTAAGGAGCAGAGCTCTGCAACAATTCTTCTTAATACAAGTAGAACTACTTTGAAGATTTCCATTCTTGTTATTGTGAAGAGTTGGACTGTTTCTACATAGTCTAGGAAGCAAAATCAGAGGTTTATTTTTATGGAGTCAGTCATAACAAAACTTTACTCAACTATAGGATCACTGTATTATTTGAGTTGTAAGCCTGTATAATAAAGGCTGAGAGGTAGGAGCTATTGTCTCTGAGTAGGTAGGATCCAGGAGTGGATCTGAGATAGGAATTGCTTAACTTTGAGGTAGGGTTGTTGTGCCTGGAGTAGGAGTTGTTTAACTCTGAGTGTAGGCTGCTTTCCCTGAGATAAGACTGTATTCAGTCTGAGTTGTAGGAGTGAAATTCACTCTGAGTTGTAAGATTTTGAGGGATTTGAGGTGTAAGCTTAAGGAGCTGAGGATATAGGAGAAGTTAACCGAATCTAGCTCACTACTAGATAGGTGAAGGGGGAAAGTGGATGTGCCCTAGATAAGGGGACCACTATAAAATATTATGTGTTGTTGTGATTTATTGAAAGCTGATAACTAACTCTAACACACACCAAGCTCATAACTCTAAAAGATTCAAAAGAGCCAAAACAAACCTATTTACCCCCTCTAGGTGTTTATCTACCCTTAAACAAAGACTTGAAAGTGGTATCAAAGGAAGGTTGTTCAAAAAGGACTTAATAGTTTGAACAAGATCTCTAAGGGTAGTAAAAGTTTATCTCCATGGCTTCAGGTGAGAATCACAAGGAGTTGGGTTCTATGAAACTTTCTATTTGTAGGAAGGATAATTTTGGGATTTGGAAGGAGAGGGTAAGGCTGTTCATGGAAGCCTCAGACCCTATAATATACATAATTATTCAAGAGGGACCTTTCATTCCCATGAAGGTCTCTACTATAGATACCAATGTCCAGACCCCCAAGAAATACACTGAGATGACCACTGATGAAGTAATTATGGCCATTATAGATAAGAGGGCCCAGAATATTATTGTAAGTGACATAAATGATTCTATATTCCAGAACTTTGTCCACTGTAGAAATGCCAAGGAGATGTGAGATTCTCTGATTGTGTATATAGAAGGGACAGAGAAGGTGAGGGATGACAGGAAATCCCTCCTTAACTAACATGATGAGGCCTTCAAGCAAGGAAAGAAAGATTCCATGGCTGATTGCTATAAAAAGTTTTTTGTGATTGTGAACAGTCTGATCACCTATGGTAGATAGTTCATAAATTATGAGCTAAATGACAAGTTTTTGAGATCCATCAACAAGGAATATGATATCAAGATTTTTTCCATCAAGTAGGTTGGCAACCTGGCCAACACTCTGCCCCATAACCCGTTTGGGAAGTTGTTGTCTCATGAGCTATAGCTGAACTCCAGAAGAGCAGAAGAAGATACTGCTAAAACTCTCAACAAAGAGAAGACTTTGACCTTCAAAGCTAAAGCCACAAGGAGGTGCAGGGAAAAGACTCTATCTCCACCAAGGAGAGCTGCTGAGTCAGAGTGTTCGGATCCCAACACTTCAGACAATGAACTGTCAGATGGAGAACTTACCTTGTTCTCCAAATAGTTTAAGAAGATGTTGAGCAGGAGAAGATAGTGGAATAACAAGGGCTCTTCTAGCTCTAGCTTCAGAAATCCATATACCAAAATGGAGAAATCTAGAAAAGGCCCCTCTGAGGAAAGGTATGATTCGACACAAAACAAACACTTTAAGATTGATATTATTTATTATTATTGCAATTGATCTGGGCATGTCATTGTTGACTGTCCAGTCAACAGGAAGGAGAACCAGAAATCATATGACAAGAAGCATCACAAGGATAAGAAGGTTGAAAAGAGATTCTTGATTGAGAAGAAAATCCGCTTGTCAGATAGTGATTTTGAGTCTTTAGAATCAGAAGATGAAAGGGCCTATATTGGTCTCATTCTATGGAAGAGAAGGCTGATCTTCTTACTGCCAAGATAGGCATCAGAGCACCACTGTCCTCTGTTAACAGTGATTGTGAAGATGAAGAATTCATCCTCATGGCCTTAATTGAAGTTAATCAGGACAATTCTGTTCCTGATGAGGTACTCACTCTTCCTAAATATCCTTCTATTTATAAGACTGGCTAAGACTCTGAGGCATCCAATTCATCTAGTGAGAATGATGGATCAGAGTCAGATGAGGATGTCAATCAATTGATTGATAAGTATGGTGATATCCTTGAAGCTCTATAGAAGACCAAGAAGCTTGTCAAGAGACGAGTCGAAGAGATTTCCTATCTACATCAAGCTACTTCCTTGCAGTCTGAGTTAGCTTCTATGCTAGCCCAGATGAGGAGGAAAGTTATTTAGCTGAAGACAATCTCTATCATCCAAATAGGCACAATCAGCCAAAAGAATAAGATCATCACGGATCTTGAAGAGAAGCTCCTCAAAAAGAGGATGCTAGTAGCTGAGTTTTCTAAGCCCAAGATAGTACTGCCACTAATTGACTCTTTCTCCTCTCAAAATAATAATAGGGGATTGGGGTTCAATTGAAACACTAGAGCTGCCCATTCCAAAGGAAAAGGCAAGGCTCCAGTTGTGCCTCAGACCACCTTTCAGAAGATTATTCTCCTTTCTAATAGCTATGACCATGACAGTATGTATGCTCACTAGAAGAATAAAAATTCTTACTATAAGAGCTTTAATGCTACTTCCAATGGAAGAAGAATGGCATGGGATTGAGTGCACTAAAGGTACCCCATGAGGAAATCCAAATGGCCCATCATGGACCATTTATATTTGGCGCTCCAGCTACCACTCTCAAGGGTTAGACAATTACCAACCCTCAAGTTCCTTCTACAAAGAGTAAGACTATGAGAAAGATAGTTAGTAAGCCTCACTTGGCCATTTATGATGCCATCAACACCATGTCAGCTACAAAGAAGACATCTATTGGTGTAAATCAGGATAAACCTTGTATACCTACATGTAGACTTACTTTCAGTCAAATTCTTGCTAAAATAAATAAGAAGAAGGTTGTTACTCTCCTCTTTGAATTGATAAATATTGATGTATTACATGCATCAAAGGCTGTTCAGAAGAGGAGATATAATATACATGAGTGTTGGTGATATGGCAAGGTGAGTCACTTTTCCATAGACTATTGGCATAACCTAAGTGTGCCAAAGGAAAGGATGAGTCTTCCTATCTGGGCTGCTATAGGTAGATATAACCATTTTCAAGCTAACATGAACCAAGTGTCCAAACCCCTTTTGGCTCCTAAGGTAAATTAACCTTGTGATTGTAGGTAAGTCCAAGTACCCATCACATGCCAATATGGTACTTGGAGATTGTTTGTTCAAAATACATGACTGGAACAAAGAGACATCTAAAGGTTATACTCCAGTGAGGAATGAACCTAAATCATCTTTGGAGGTTTAGATAGAGGAGTTACCAAAGGATATGGTATGGTTACCAATAACATTGTCACCATTACAAAAGTAGCCTATATGGAAGGATTATAACACAATATGATTAGCATAAACCAACTTTGTGATATTGGCTATGTCATTGTCTTCAACAAGGATAAGCGTCTGATCAAAAGGTCAAGTGACTAAGAGGTCATTTTGACAGGCACTAGGAGTGAAAATATTTACTATTTAAATTTCTTATGTATAGATTCAGACTCTCCAGTATATCTTGTTGCAAATGAGAAAGATTCTTATTATGCACAATGACACAAGAGGCTTGCTCACCTGAATTACAAGGTAATCAACAAGCTCTTCAGTGAAGAGCTAGTCAGAAATGGACCAAATTTGAAAAGCATCAAAGAGGGCATTTGCTCTGCATGCCAAAAGGGAAAACAAACAAATACCTCCTTTAAGAGCATTGGGGCCAAGGATTCTGAGAGGTGTCTCTACCTCTTGCATATAGACTTATTTGGTCCTATGCCAGTTTATTGTCTAGGTAGGAAAGTCTATACTTTTGTAATAGTTGATGATTTTTCCAGATTTGCATGGGTATTCTTTCTAAAGAAAAAGTCTGAAATCCTTAGTAACTTTTTGACCTGTGTTAGGCAAATTCAGAATTAAAAGAATTGTTCTGTTGTCAAAATCCAAAGTGACCATGACACCAAATTTCAATATGAAGGCATGATAAGGTTCTGTGAAAAGCAAGGTATATTTTAGGAGTTTTCTTCTCCAAGAACACCCCACCAAAATGAGATAACTGAGAGGACAAATAGGACTCTCATAGAGGTTGGAAGGACATTGCTCAGTGACACTTCTCACCCAGAATACTTTTGACTTGAGGCAGTTAACACTACTTATCATGTCCTGAATAGAGCCACTATCAACAAGTACCACAGAAAGACTTCCTATGAGATTATGAAAGACAAAAAATCAAATCTTGTCTATTTAAAAATATTTGGAAGCAAATGCTTTGTGCTTAATAATTGGAAATCCTACTTGACAAAGTTTGGTGCCAAGTCCTGTGAGGTAATTTTTGTTGGTACAATAACCACAACCAAGCCTATAAAGTCTACAACTTGAAAAACCAAGCTGTAGAAGAGTCTGTCAAAGTAATATTTGATGAGTCTTCTATGATTCACAGTGAGTTGCCAATCTCCTCTTGATCTGTAGGTGCAGAATTGAAGTTGGACAAGTTGAGCCTATATGAAACACCTCCTACTGACCAAGAAAAGGATGAGGGTGTGATCACTCTAGAGGAAGGTCCAGGTGGATTGGACATCGATGAAGATCATCAGGCTCTAGAAACTGAAGTTCAAAGTGTTGAAGATAGAATACCAGCTACTGTCAGACACTTAATAGATCATCCCAGAGATCTAATTATTAAGGATGTAAGTCAAGGTGTTAGAAAAGGAGCAGAACCTCAACATAACAATGTATTCAAGCTTTATGTGACAAGTTGAACCAAAGAAGTTTGAAGATGCCAACATAGAACCATTTTGGATTGTTGTTGTGTAAGATGAACTAAACCAGTTCAAGAGATGCAATATCTAGAAGTTGGTTCCTAGACCTCATGGACATAACATCATTGGAACTAAATGGACTTATAGTAATAAGCTTGATGAGAATGGTGTTATCATCAAAAATAAAGCTAGACTATTTTCCAAAGGATATAGAAAAGAGGAAGGTATTGATTTTGATCAACCCTTTGCACCAGTTGAAAGACTAGAGGCTATAAGACTATCCCTTGCATATGCTACATACAAAGGATTTAAGGTCTACTAAATGGATGTTAAGTCAGCTTTCCTTAATTATGGACTAAAAGAGGAGGTCTATGTTGAGCAACCCTTAAGTTTTGTCAATCCTAACTCTCCTGATTAAGTATTTCAGTTAAAAAAAGCTTTATATGGGCTGAAATAAGCCCCTAGGGCATGGCATGAAACCCTGTCTAGCTTTCTCATTTAGAAAAAATTCTCAAGGGGGAAGATAGACAAGACATTATTTCTAAGGGATGTCAAGGATAAGATAATCCTAGTCTAAATTTATGTAGATGACATAATTTTTGGCTCTACTGATGATGGCCTTCGCAACAAGTTTGCCAAACTTATGCAAGGGCAGTTTGAGATGAGCAGTATGAGTGAACTTAAGTATTTCTTGGGCCTCCAGGTTAGACAGTTAGATGATGGATTATTTGTCTCTTAGTCCAAGTTCACCAAGGAGTTAACAAAAAGTTTGGAATGGAGAGTGCCTCCTTCATGAAAACTCCTATGGGGTCAAGTATGTCAATAGACAAGAATGAGACTGGGAAACCTATTGATGAAACCTTGTATAGTGACATAATTGGCTCCCTCCTCTACTTGACTGTTAGTAGGATAGACATTATGTATGCTACATGTGTTTATGCTTGGTACTAGGCATGCCTAAAGAGTCTCATTATTCTGCTGCCAAAAGAATTCTAAGATATCTCAAGGGCACACTTGATCTTGGTCTGTGGTACCCTAGGAATAATGATTTTGAACTAATAGGGTATTCAAATGTAGATTTTGCAGGTTATAGAGAAGACGAGAAAAGAACATCTGACGCATGTTAGTTTCTAGGGAGAAGACTGGTATCTTAGAGCAGCAAGAAACATACTAGTGTTGTCATCTCCACTGCAGAATCATAATACATTTTAGCTAGGAGTTGATGTATATAGTTACTGTGGATTCAACATCAACTCCAGGATTATAATCTTCAGTTAAGTAAAACTCCAATGTATTGTGATTCATCTGGTGATATCTCAATTGCTAAGAATCTTGTCTCACATTACAAAACCAAGCATATTGAGATTAGATATCATTTCATTATAGAGCATGTTGAGAAGGAAGACATTAGTCTTGAGTTTGTCCCCACAGACAAACAAGTGGCTGATATCTTCACTAAGCCTCTAGGTGAAGCCAAGTTCAACACCTTCAAATTTTCGTTGGGTATGTTGAACTTGGAGTAGCATCATTATGTTTACATGCATATATGCATTTGGAGGATTAACCTTTTGCAGGTAATCAAGAAAGAAATGGACTTACTTTCCAGGCATCAAGAGCATTGCGACAACTCATGGCGTCAAGAGGGTCGAGTGCATCAATTTCACTCAACATATTAAATCTAGCGAATCAGATTATGGCTAATTCTCAAGATTAATCTCAGTCGTTGATTGAAATGTGTAAATCACGACAGGTATGCGCCTCTCCACATTCATGAATATGGGTAACTATAAATAGAAAAGTGTTCCTAGGAAAAATCATATAGTTCCTTACCACATTCAACTCACTACATCCCTGTCGAAGTATTATCGAGCAAAGTTCTTCAACTCTACAACAAATCAAGGATTCAATGGCACCCAAAGTTGTAGATTTGCTATTCGAGGGCTCTGAACTCGTTAGGAATAGATTCAAAGATGCTTCTAAAGAAGTATAGCTAGTTCTTCATCTGTTGAATACCGCCGACCTATAATTTGTTCTGTCAGAACCAAGGTTCATCTGGAAAAGAGAAGTGTTGGAACTATACACTAATGCCGAAGTGGGCTTGTATTCCAATAAGATTAAGACATCTATCAATAAAAACATAATCAAGATTTCCTCAAGGAGGATGAGTAAGGATCTGAAACTGAGTAAGTTTGGGCCATCAGATGATGATGATGAACTTTTTATTGAAGATGTTAAGTCAACACTTAAATGGTGTGGCCTGTCAAGGCACAACACAGGTTCTATCATGAGAAAAGAGATGAACCTGAAAGGGAAGTTCTTGGCAGATTTCATAGGGAAGGCCTTAATTTACAAGACTGTTTCTCATTATAAGATTTAAAAAAAATGTTTAAGATGATGACCAGAGTAATTCTGTCTAAGAAGACTGACTAGGGAAAGATTCTCTTTGAGAGGATAGTGGAATGTATTCCAGAACCCAACATGGGTAGAATAATCTCCTTATTCTTGTTGAGCTCAGCTCCAGGGATCATCAAAGTGAGGCTAAGAGCAAAGATACATCACATGAGGAAAATGGACTCAAGTATGTTTGACAGATGGGACAAAGTGTTGCTCCCACACTACCACCAGCTGACAAAAAGAAAAAGAAAGTAGTTATAATAACTAAGAGAGCTCTAGATACAACTCTTCTGAAAGTAGAGGTGAAGAGCCTCATAACCCACAACTATCTATATCAAATGCATAGATCGGGAGAGATATAAGTGCTCAAGTGTCTATGTCATCATAACCTGCTACCAGAACTCTACCAAGCAGTGTTTCCAGATTTGTAGACACTCTAATAGAAACAGCTGAGAAACTTGTTGGTGCTATTGTTGACTACATTTGTGCAAAGATTGAGGGGAGACTCTTATAATAGATGCTCCAATTGATGGGGAGCAAGTTCAATCTTCTGTTAGTTTAATAGACCAGATTGACTCTTTCTTGGATAACCGACAGGAAAGAATTGGTCAGATTCTAGTTGAATCTCAGCTGCTGCCCTCAAGTGATCAAGTTGAGGGGGAGCAAGTCCAGGAAGATGCTCCTAGGGATGATGCTGATTTACCTACAGTTCATCTGTATGGTGCACAACCTGAGGGGGTAATTCATACAGAGATCCCTTCTCAAGGATCTGAAAATGTTATTGAGTTATTTGTGGCTGATGAGCCTGTTGTTGATATTCCTGATCACTCCTCTAAGTTTAAAGTGGCTGACTTCGAAGATAGGGGAGATATAAAGAGGGATGTTGCAGATGTTTGCTTCTAAGGGACATCTCAACAAACTGATGGGATGTCTTCCTCCTTTCTGGCTCAATTAAAAGGACTACTAGATGACTAAAAGAGGTAAATAGAACACTATGGGGATGATTCTATCAAAGAACTGAGACAAGATCTATCCACTGAGATCAATTCAATAAGATTTGAGGTGAAACTGCTTAAGGCTTACAAAATTACATTCTTTAAAAGACCTGCTCCAGCTTTTACATATACTGAGGAAAAGCTTACTGAGATTAGGCAAAAGCAAAATGACATCTTAGAAAGTCAAAACATCACCCCAGGAAACATGAAAATGGTGCATACAGTAAAAAAAGCAAATCATGGAAGCAAACAAGATCATTCTAGAGAGAAGAATGGATGTTTACTCCTAGTACTTAGATAACCATATGTTGGAAGTTAAGAATCAAGTTACCAAAGGTGTTAATTATTTGGCTGACAAGATTTTCACTACTAAGGACTCTTTAACTACAGTCATCACCAAATAAGTCATAAAAGGGGAGAAATCAATGATTAAGGCTAGTACAAAAAATGCAATTTGGACTTCAAATGTTATCAGAGGATCGTTAAGCCTAGAGCATTTTGTATATGATGATGTTCCTACTCTTGAAGGTCAAACCGATGGTGATGGAGCTGAAACTATTGATTGAAGTATTCCAACCTTTAGCTCCACCAATCAATAACTATCTAAGAATAAAGGCAAGGCTGTTGCTGAGGAAGATGCTAAAATCAAGTAGAGCAAGAAGAGACACAGAGAAGAGATGGAGTCCATACCTGATTTTGAATTGTGGAGTCCTCAATCTAGGGATATTATTTTAGCTATCTAGGATCAGATCAAAGATAACAAAATGATCGAAGTAATATGTACAGCTCCTTGGAATGGGCTAAACTTGAAAGAAATGAAGAGATCAGGAGAAAGTTAAGAAAGGATAAGAAGGCTGGTACTGTGAAGTCAGATGCTCTAGAGCCTAGAAAATATTTTCCAAAGCCATAAAACTATTTTGAATGGCAAAGGCAAAAGAAGATAGAAGCTGAGGAGAAGGATGCTAAAAGTCCTAGTAGGGGCATAGTCATTAAGGAACCTGATGCCTAATAATGATATTTATAATCGGTTCCTTAGGGTCTTAGAAATATGAAACATTATTGTTGGCTCACATTTTTGTTTATAATTATCAAATTTTGTGTTAATCAAATTTTGGTTGTGTGCTATTTATTGCTCTTAAATTCTGTGAAGTTATCTTTTCTGTGAGTTAGTGTATATCATTGACTATGGTTCTGACTTCTTTAAATAAGGGGAGATTGATGTGCCCATTGATCTCAATGTCCAAGATTTAAAGAAGTCTCATAAGTAAATAATATACACATATTTGTATTTGATGTGTTATAGTTCAATGTATGCAGGTTGTCCACTATTCATTGATTAGACAGGTTGATAGAGTCAGAAGTTTTGTTGGACTCAAGACAGGATACAATAGAGAGGCAAAAATTTTCCTAAGTATAGAAGCATTGAGTGAGTACACATCACTCAATGCCAAATATCTAAAAGTGTTGGCAAAAGTTCAGTCTCTTAAAGCCTCACTAGAGCTGGACTCAAATCTGGCAAAGTCCAAAAGCATTGAGTGAAGGTCATTCACTCGACGCCTACTCAAAAAAAATCTGTCCAAGTCCAAAAACGTTGAGTGAAGGTCATTCACACAATGCATACTCAAAGAAAATCTGTCCAAGTCCAGAAGCATTGAGTGTAGAAGGTTCACTCAACGCCTTCAGTCAGGATAACTGCCAAGTGCAGAAGCGTTGAGTAAAGAAGGTTCACTCAACACCATCAATGATAAGAATTCTGTTAAGTGTAAATGCATTGAGTGATGAAGGTTCACTCAATGACTTATCAGTTAAGCTATCAGAGGCAACAATATTGAGTGATGAAGGCTCACTCAATGCCTTAGAAGTTAGATAGTTATTCAACTAAGTGTTTTAGCATTGAGTAAATACTTACCACTAAACGCTTCAGCCTTTAACACTTAATGTTCAGTTGCATTGAGTCTTGAGATAACACTCAATGCTTCTATGCGTTGAGTCATAAGACTTCACTCAACGCTTATGAAGATTGTATGGTGAAAGTTGCTAAGTCCATAAGCGTTGAGTCACGCAGACGTCATCCTAAATTCAAATGAAGCAGGTTTTGTGCAGTAAAAGACAAATGACATCACATGCTTTCTGAAGTAACAGTTAATGGTTAAGCTACTTTATAGCTGCCCATACCTCTTACCCATATGGATCAAAGAGTCATTGCAGTTAGGGATATAAAAATAAAATCAAAGGAAGTAAAGAGAGATTTTTTTCTTTGATGATCCTTGCTTATTAAAAAAAGTGGTTGAAGCAAAAATCTCAAGAGACTTTAGCAAGAACTAAAACCCTAATATTTTGCAAGGGTTGGCTAGTATAACACTCATCATTGTTGTTGTTCTTCTTCAAGGCTACTACATTCTACTTGATATATAATCAAGCTTGAAGGAGCAGAGCTCTGCAATAGTTCTTCTCAGCACAAGTAGAACTTCTTTGAAGATTTCCATTCTTGTTATTATGAAGAGTTAGGACTGTTTCTATATAGACCAGGAAGCTGACTCAGAGGTTTATTTCTCCGGAGTCATTCATCACAAAACTTTACTCAAACTATAAGATCACTATGTGATTTGAGTTGTAAGCCTATATAATAAAGGCTGAGAAGTAGGAGTTGTTGTCTCTGTGTGTGTAGGATCTAGGAGTGTATCTGAGGTAGGAGTTGCTTAACTCTGAGGTAGGGCTGTTGTGCCTGAGGTAGGAGTTATTTAACTCTGAGTGTAGGGCTGCTGTGCTTGAGGTAAGACTGTATTCAGTCTGAGTTATAGGAGTGAAATTCACTATGAGTTGAAAGATCCTGAGGGATCTGAGGTGTGAGCTCAAGCAGCCAAGGATATAAAAGAAGTTAACCGAATCTAGCTCACTGCTAGATAGGTGAAGGGGGAAAGGGGATGTACCCTAGATAGGGCAACCACTATAAAATATTGTGTGTTTTTGTGATTCTTGAAAGCTAACAACTAACTCTAACACACACCAAGCTCATAACTCAAAAAGATTCAAAAGAGACAAAACAAACCTATTCATCCCCCTTTAGGTGTTTAGCTACCCTTAAATAAAGACTTTCATGTATATTGATATATTTGGGTGACCACTACTAATTGTGTTTGGCGTGGTTATCTCAACAAGGTATCTAACTATCAAACTATGGCCCAATAATGATGAGTACATTATTCAAGGAGACTTTGTCACTGTTCGGATATGCCATATCAAAGTAATATGTTTAAAGAAGAAGATTCTAAAGGTGAAAATGCTACATGTATCACTCCTCCCCGTGATGTCAACAAAATCTCAAGTACTTTTGTACAGAATGTAGAATGATGAGATTCAACACAATACTCACGCTCAGTGACCAATTATTTCTGACGAAGTGTATCTATAAGAACTCTAGTGCTTTCACCTAGTCTTCTAACATTCTAAGAGTTGATATGAACAACATTTGTCACTTACTCAATATTAACTCTACTACTCACTCTATAACATCATGAATCTGATATGGGCGATCTAATTGTTGGAGCATGCGTTCCACGCTTATTAGTTTGCTAATAACAAATCTTGTTTGTATTTGATTATCAAGTGTTAATGATGTGCAGATATAATATGTCTAACACTCAAATCATTTTTGGCTTGGATTCGGGATTACAAAGCGAAGTTATGGTGATATAGACTAGCAATATACAGTATCACCATCCGGTAATAGCTTGCAGAATAGTCACCACATGATCTCCACAGCAATCAGTTAACCTCGATATCGCTCGACGATATCGATATCGCATAGGCAATAGCGCACGATTGGCCATGACCGAACTATCCTGTAGAAGTTTCAAAATCATGGGACACGTGGCAGGCAGAGAAGATATCGCTGATCGACGATACCCAGTATCGCTGACTATATCTCCAAAATATATATGGCCCACATGAGGATTATGACTTTCAAGCATCCAAAAAAACTCCATCTTCCCAAGAAGATTCAAGAACGAAAGAGCGACGACTCGTATGCAGCATCTCAACCAACTTTAGCAAGTATTCGTCGACACCTTTAGTGTTTCATTTAGACGGAGTTTTTCATTCTGAAAGTTATTCATTGTAATTCTTTAATTTGTTTTAATTCTTTATTTCAACAAAATAGTGAATGACTCTAAGGTTCTTGGAAAAAGTTTTTAAAATGATGATTTAGTGAGGAAGATTCTTAGATCGCTTCACCTGAAGTTTAATCCAAAAGTGACTGCCATCTCGGAGTCACATGATCTAAAGAGTCTTCAAATTGAGAATCTCATAGGAAATCTGAAAAACTCATGAGGTTGAACTAAGGATTCAGTAACAAGAGTATAATTCTGAGCCAAGAAAGAAAGTGTTGGCATTGAAATTCAAGAAGGAAGAAGAGAGCGAGTCTTATGAGAATGATGAAGAAAGTGAGGAAAGCTTGTTTTTCATGAAGTTCAAAAGGTTTATGAGAAATCCTGAAAGAAGAAATTCTTTCAGAAAGTTTTCAACAAGAAAGAATCTGGGTACAAGAAAGGAAAAGCCAAAGTTGATGGAGAGGATGATGACAAGCATCCACCACCTGAATGTTACCACTGCAGAAGAATCGAACATATCATGAGCAAGTTACAAAAAAATCTGAAAGAGCTGAAAGAGAAGAGGCATAAGAAGAAGGATAAGAAGAAAGTTCTTAAGGCAAAAACCTGGGATGATGTCACATCTGAGGAGTCGAGTGGATCAAGATCAAAAACTGAAGAGGAGGCCAACGTGTACTTGATCGAAAAGAGCATCTCATCATCTGATGACGAGTGTAGTGTCCAGAGCGACATTGAGGTAACTCCTCCAACATATGTTGATTTATATTCTAAATTTCTAAGAACTTGTAAATATTTTGACAAAAGCTTAAAACAAATTAAGTTGCTCAAATCTAAAATTAACGTTTTGTTAAAAGAAAATAAAAAACTAACCACTAAATTAAAAGTACTTGGGAAGGAGAAAGTACTTGTCAAGAGGACTGTCACACTTTGACAAGAATACTAGAACTAAAAAAGGATCTTGCTATGTCCCGATTTCATGTTGATTCCCTTACAAAGGAAAAAGGGGACTTTGGAAGATCTCTAACATTTTCTCAATCTCAAGTAGAAGGTAGTAAAAAGGCCTTTGCAAATTGGTGTGGTACATTTGGTTCTGAAAACACCACCATGAAATTCCGAGTTCGTGATTTAGAAATGGTTATTAAAAAGTTTGGAGCGGGTCGAAAATAATTGGATTTGATTTTGGCAAATCAATGCTATGGTTTAGAAAAATTTGGAATCAGATACACTCTTGGAATCTATCGCCCAACGCCGGGAAATAGTTCAAAAATTCAACTTTTTTGGATAAAACACTAAACTTGCTATCACTACTACTTCCATCAAGAATTCTCAAAATGTTTTGAAAAATTCTTCAACCTCATTAATCACGTGTGCCAAATGTAATACATTCAGTCACACCACTCACACCAGTAGGAAGATTGGCCACTGTTTTGTTAAAAAAAATCTGGGTACTTAAGGCATCCACTTATTCTATGGGAGGAACCACTTGGGTAACCAAATCTTTACTCCCGTCCTCTTTCTAGGTGTGTTGGCAGCATAAAGACAAGGAAGATGTGTGGTACTTGGACTCAGTATGTTCTAAGCACATGACGGGCAAAAAGTCAAAGTTCCTTAGCCTAGAAATAAAGAAAGGTGGAGTAGTTACTTTCGGTGACAACGGTAAAGGAAAGATCATTGGAATTGGAGTAGTAGGTAACAATTCTGTTACTATATCAAATGTTTTTTATGTGAAAGGTTTAAAACACAATTTTATTTCTAGAAGTTAGTTATGCGATATTGGTGTAAATGTTTTATTTGACTCTTCTACAAACCTTTATAAAAATTTTTATTTCAAAAAAAATAATATTGTTCTTACTGCACCAAGGTCTTAAAATGTTTATATGATAAAATTTCATGATCTCTCACATTCGTCTCTAAAATGTTTGTCCAAAAATGAGGAGTTATATTTATGCCATAGGCAACTTGGTCATTCTAGTGCCAAGTTAATTTTAAAATTGTCAAAAGATAAATTAATCAAAGGATTACCTATTTTAAGTGGAAATTTATATTCTTTATATTCACCATATCAAAAAGGAAAATTTTCAAAGTCATCGTTCAAAAGAAAAAAAATATTATTTCTACTACTAGACCTTTATAATGGATACACATGGATTTGTTTGTACCTATTACTATACAAAGTTTAGGATGTAGAAAATACACTTTTGTTTTGATTGATGATTATTCTCATTTTTGTTGGGCAATCTTCTTAACATCAAAGTCTAATGCATTCTTAGAATTTACAAAGTTATGTATACATATTCAAAATGAACTTGATTTAAAAATAAAATGCATGCATTTAGAACATAGAGGGGAATTTGATAATGATAGGTTTGTCTCTTTAGGTAATGAGTTAGGGATTAAACATGAATTTTCCTCTCCTAGCACACTGCAACAAAATGGTGTGGTAGAGAGGAAAAATAGGACTCTTCAAGAACTAGATCGTAATATATTATTTGAGTCCAAATTACCTATATCATTTTGGGCCGAAGCTATAAATACTGCATGGTATGTTATTAATCGTGTTATGCTTCAACCATTTTTGAAATTAACACCTTATGAGTTTAATTTTCAAAAGAAACCAAATGCATTTTATTTTAAAGTTTTTGGTTGTAAATGTTTCATTTTGAACACTAAGTACATATTAAGAAAATGTGATGAAAAATGTGATGAATGTATATTTATTGGTTATTCTTCAACTAGTAAAACTTATAGAGTCTATAATAGGATGACAAAAATAGTTGAAGAATCAAGTCATGTTAAATTTGATGAACTGCTCTCCTGTGTAGAAACTTACTCTACAGGTAATGATGAAGAGCCCTTTCCTCCACTAAGGTCGGATGATGATGAAATACTTAGAGATAAAGAAGATTATGAGAAAGAAAAAGAAGAAGAAAAAGTGGAAGAATATGTGCCTCCAAGTGAACTGAGATTTTCAAAAGATCATCAACATGATTTGGTCATTGGATAACCATCAAGAGGGGTAAGTACTCACTCTTCTCTGCATGATTTATTTTCAAACCTTTGTTATATATTTGATATTGAACCAAAAGATGTGTAAACAACTTTAAATGATGATTATTTTTTATCTATGAATGAATAGCTTAGTCAATTTGAACGTAAAAAGGTTTGGAAACTTGTAGAAAGACATTCAAATCATCCTGTTGTAGGTGTGAAGTGGATTTTCAAAAATAAAATGGATAGTGAATATAGGTTCACTAGAAACAAAGCTAGGCTAGTAGCAAAAGGATATTCTCAAATTGAGGGGATAGATTTTGATGAAACTTTTGCACCCATCACATGTTTAGAAGCAGTTAGAATTTTTCTTGCATTTGCTGGCTTTACAAGATTTAAATTATTTTAAATGGATGTAGAAACTACTTTTCTTAACAAATATATTAAAAAAGAGGTGTATGTAGAACAACCGCCAAGCTTTGAAAATGAAAATCCAGATCATGTATATAAATTAGAAAATACCCTTTATGGTTTAAAGCAAGCATCACTTACATGGTATGATAGATTAAATTTTTATCTGTTAAAGAATGATTACAAAATGGGTAGTGCTGATTGTACACTTTTCATTAAGCATGTTCATGATGATTTAATAGTTTTACAAATTTATATTGATGATATTATATTTGAAGCCACTAATGAAGAGTTATGTGATAATGTGGTAAGAATTATGAAAAATGAATTTAAAATGAACATGGTAGGAGAACTTACTTATTTTCTTGGTTTTCAAGTTACCCAAAGATATGATGGTATTTTTATTTATCAATCCAAATATTTTTATGATGTTTTAAAAAGATTTGAATTTGAAAATTTAGAGCAAGCAAATACTCCTATGAGTGTTTCTTTGAAACTAGGAAAAGATGAAAATGGAATATCTATTGATCAAACATTATATAAAGGGATTATAGGATCACTTTTATATTTAACCGCATCTATACCTGATATTATGTTTGTAGTTTGTTTATGTGCTAGATTTCAGGCTAACCCTAAAGAATTACATTTAAAAGTGGTTAAATGTATTTTTAGATTTCTTATTGGTACTCCTAAAATAGGTTTGTGGTATCCACATGATGATATTTTTGTTTTGCATGGTTATTCTGACTCTGATTATGGTGAATGTTCATTAGATTGTAAGAGCACAAGTGACACTTGTCACTTTCTAGGCCCATCACTTATTTCATGGTCGAGTAGGAAATAAAATTTTGTTGCCTTATCCACTTCCGAGGCTGAATACATTGCACTAGGTAGTTATTTTGCACAAGCTCTTTGGATGAAATAAACCTTAGAAGACTTTGGTATAAATCAAGAAACCATTGAAATAAGATGTGATTAAAAAAGTGCAATTATTTAACTAACAACCCAGTTCATCACTCTAGGTCTAAACATATAGATGTTTGCCATCATTTCATTAGAGACCACATAAAACAAAATTCAGTGAAGGTTAATTTTATCAGCACAGATTCACAACTTGCAGACATTTTCACTAAACCGCTTCTAGATGCCATTTTCAATGCTAAGACTAGAATTAGGAATCCTTGACATTTCATGCTGATAAAAACCAACATAGAGTTAATAATTATTAAAAAAAATTAAAAAAATAAACTAGAGATAATATTACAACAACCAACATGTTAAATCATAATTGTACAGAACTAAAATCATAAGTGTCAAATAATAGTCAAACAAAATTATTATAACATCGATTTATCACAGAAAATAGAAAATATATGAAAATTCAGTATCGCCTAGCGATACTCGGTGTCACCTAGTGATATCTACCAGAAGTCATTTTCTACCCGAATTATCAGAAATCTCTGATGTCCCCAACAATGGTTTCTTCCTTCTCTTCAGTGGAACTCTGACCGCTGCTCCGTGTTTGATGAGGTCGATGCATTGACTGTCGTGGAGGCTCCACGACCAAATTTTCCCATTCTGATGCCTCTACTGGAGTTGGCTTTAGCTTGAGACTTTTGTTAGAAATTTGATAAATTTCTGCATTCCAGTATGGTGCTTTTTAACTTCTCTCATATGCTCCTCAAATGACTCTCGGAAGTCATCCAATCCTTCTTGTAGTGATCCACCTCTTGGTAGTGGTGGATTTCTAATAGTTGATGAAGCCTCACTACTATGTGTGGATCCACTTCGTGATGCACAAGCACTAGTATGTGTTGTACCCGTATGAAAAACCTTAGGTGCACAATCGTCAAAGTAAAACTCCTAGTCGATCCAACTGTATTTCTTATATAGGATTCGTTGGATGATTGCACCCATTAATGTGTGTTGAGTTTTGTCCATATTGGGTTTTTAAGTCTATATGTGTATCAGATGATAGACAAAATCATGTCTGCCACATAAAACGGCTCCCTTTCCAGGATCATGTATGTTATATAACTTAATTGAGCCGTTATTTTTTTTGTGTCCCCAGATTTTAGCATAATAGTATGTCTCAAAATATCTTGCACTAAACGTACATCCGAGGTGAGTGTGGTCGTGGATTGAATTAGGTTTTTTATGGAATTTCCATGTAAAACCATGTTCAACATAGTCCAACCTCTATCTTCTCTGTAGTTTTCAACTACATCCAGTACGTACTCATGCTCTATAAGCCCAAACTCATCTCTAGAGTCATGATGAGTTATTTCCACTGTTTGTCCTTAGATTTTTGACCTCACTCCGCCGTTTAATTCTGTAAAATTAGGATCTCTTAAGTGATTGTAGAAATCCCTAATTAAAACTGATGAAAACATGTCTGGAAGTATAACTGACATTATACCTGCCATTGCCAATAGATTATGTATGTGTGCATGATGGTCTTGATCAAATTCAATAACTTTCCCCACACTGATGTTTGCATTCTCGATTCCAAGAAATGTTTGATAAGCGGAGTGTGTGTCACTACATGTGCTCCTCCTAGCCTTAGAAATTGAAGCCATACCTGAAAAATAGTAATAAACATGATTTTAAAAACTACAACGATATCGCCAGGAGATAGTGACTATCGCCCGCGATATCTAAAATTTTTCAATTCACTATTTCAACATGCACTCTCTAAAATAAACATCCCTTCTTCCTAAATATTCAACATAAATCATTTATGCACAATTTCATTTAACAAATTTAAAAAAAATTACACTACTATTCATCATCATCTTCCCTAAAAATTCCTAGATCTATGTATTTCATAATACTAGATCTATGCCCTCTTCATAATACTAGATCTATTATTTCATATTACTAAATCTATCACAAGGATCTAAGCCCTCTTCACCCAAAAATATGATTTTTAAACTCATGCCTAATTCTAGAAAAATCAACCTCAAATCTAAATTTTTCTCAATTAAAGGTTCATGAAATCTCTTAAATCTTCTCTCCCTACATTTGGATCTACAAATAATAAAGAAAGGAGACCAAAATTTCCTAATCATACCTTGATTTGGAGGTTTTGTCGGCATCAGGTTGCTCTTTCGCTCGAGGGTTTCAGGAGGAAATGACCAAACCAATGCTTTCTTTCAGATTTGGTGGCCTTTTATATTTTAGCACTATCACCGATCGGTGATATTTGATATCGCCTGGCGATAGCTGAAAATTACTAAGCTACCCTCTCCAATCAGATCTCCATTTTGATTTGATTGCAACTATTCTTTTCATCCACATAGAATTTCTTTATGTTGTCAGGCATTGTACAATGTATATTCTATTATATTGGGTTACCTCTAACATTGTGTCCTATTCAAACTTTTATTTTCATTTTCTATATACAACTCTTCTAGTGTCTCATACCTATGCAATTGTTTTTGCATGTATCTAAGTATGAGAAATATTTCATTTAAGATAATTCTCTCTCACACACAATTGTGAAAAGTTTCATATGTATTTACCATTATTGGCTATGTGAATTGTGAGTGTTCTACCATAAACACATGAATCTCATGATGAAATTCTTACTTTATCCTTGTTTTTTTGCACAATTCAACTTTGCTTATCCTATATTGCTGCACAAGTGAATTCGGAGTCTTGTGTCAAGCCAAAAGTAAGAAGTTTATTCTTATTAAGAAAAATAAAAAAACAGTTATAGTATTCTATCACTTAGCATCTTTGTTGACGTGTTTAAAGAACAAAAAAAGGTTGACAAGGCACCTCCACCAAGCACTACTTACCCTCCTGATCAGTCTTCATAAGCATTGTGATGTTGAGAACCTTGGACAGAACTGTAAAGTGTCTTGTGTAATCTTTATATGTCTATTCATTTAATCTTTGTGCTCTGAATTCTTGGGTACAAGTATGACTAGTTGTGTATATTTCTTGGTTAGGTTCTTTAACATTTTCATGTTCATATACATTTTAAGTTTCTATATATGTATTTTTCCTCTAACTTTCTCTTGTACACCCATTATCATCTCTAAGACTTCTTCTCATGAGAATTGGACCGAAAATGATTCTAATTATGTTTAGTAGTGCATATGACTATGATATACCTGTATGAATTCAACAATGTTTGTGTTCACTCACATTCATCATTTCAATACATTAATTCACATGTTCTACACTTGTTTTTCACTTTGTGTTTTTGGCCTATTTTGCTTCCACATACCCTCTCACCTTTCCCATTTTCTCTGCTTTTCATCATGAGTTCCATTATCACATTTCTTTTGATAATACCATAAGGGGAAGAAATTTCTGAGAAACCATTCATTAAGTTTACTTTAACGCCAACACCATACATTAAAGTTAATTTTCACTTCAATACATATTACACTGCTCTATTTAGGGGGAGTACACATGTAGGGGAGAGTAACATCCAAGCGCAGTTTTGTGCGCATACAAATGCTTAGTCTTGCTCTTCACATTTACTAACACGTTATAGGTAATTCATGATTTCTTTCTAAGAGAATTTGTTATTATCAAAAGGGGGAGATTGTTGGAGCATGCGTTCCACGCTTCTTATTTTGCTAATAATAAATCTTTTTTGTATTTGATTATCGTGTGTTTATGATGTGAACATATAATAGGTCTAACACTCAAATCATTTTTGGCTTGGATTAAGGATTATAAAGCGAAGTTATGGTGATATCGCCTGGTGATATCCAGTATCGCCAGCCGGCGATAGCTCGCAGAACAGTTACCGCATGATCTCCATATTGTTCAGTTAACCTTGATATTGCATGATGATATAGATATCACGCAGGCAATAACACACGACTGTCCACGGTAGAATCATCCTGTAGAAGTTTCAGAATCATAGGACACGTTGTAGCCGGAGAAGATATCGCTGATCAGCGATACCCAGTATCACCGACGATATCTCCAAAATATATATATGGCTCATTATTTTTGTGGAGATTATGACTTTCAGTTTCTGGAGTGTTCCTTCTCGTACATCCTGTCCAGAGAGCTCAAGCATCCAGAAAAACTCCATCTTCCCAAGAAGGTTCACAAACGAAAGAGCGACGATTTATACGCAGCATCTCAAGCAACCTTAGCAAGCATTCATCAACACCTTCAGTATTTCATTTAGAGGGAGTTTTTCATTCTGAAAATTATTCATTGTAATTCTTTATTTCATCATTGTAATCGATAGAGGAAATCACTGCCTTGTGCGTGACATCTAGGTCCATGTGTGGCTTAGGAGGAAATCGCCGCCTTGTGCGTGACGTCTAGGTCCTTGTGTGACTTAGGGAGTTTTTGCCGCCTTGTGTGCAGCGACTAGATCATGGTGAGATCTATGGGAGGCTAGTAGCAAGATCTAGGGAGAGATATACTATAGTCAGCTAGTTCTTGGTAGAAGGACAAGTGAAATCAAAAGGAGTTAATTTTTTCATAGCCGTGATCTCTAGCTTTATAGAGAATCTTTGTACTATGTTTGTACCATTTTCAAATAAACTATTATCATTTGTGTTCATCTAATTTACTAAGTATTCATAGTGGATTAAGAAAAATTTGTTTTTGATTTCTGTAATTATTTCATTCACAAAAATAGACTAAGGCTAAAATTAGTGTTAACCCTTACTCACCCCACTCCCCCTCTAAGGGTGCCTCACAATCCAACACTAATGAGGATGAAAAGTGCCTTAATGGAAGAGAGACTGGCTATAGAAAGATAGATCCATACATGCTTCTAGGATAGTGGGCTTTCAAGTGAAGAAGTAATGTGAATCACACAATGGAATTAAAGAAAAAATTACCAGGCTTACGTAATAATTTGAACCATCAAATATCAAAGGAGCCTTCTCAGGGAATATGATGTAGTTATATTGAAAACAATAATGTTAAGTGTGCTCTGTTGGTTGTAATTTTAGAATGGGTGAACTCCTACAAAATACTCAGAGGTCACCTATGAAATAAGATAAAAATAACACATTTTAAGTATGAGCTTGTAAAATCTCCCCCCTCCCTGGGAATTAGGCATGACCGAGAAGAGATTTCTGCCCAGGCCTCAATCCCCATTTTTCCTCTTTTGCCTAAATGCACCCCAAAACACATTTACAGCATGGCAACTTGCAAGTGGGATCCACCAACCTACAAGGGTCTAAAGGACCTAAAATATTTACTAGGGCCTTATACCACCATAATGAACCTCTCACCAAAATTTGGGATTAAAATAATTATTTTTCTTCAAAATATTCAACTTATATGAAACATCACATTTTACCTAAAACTATAGGAAACATTTGTCCAACAATTCCCATTTTTGGACAAGTGGTGTATCCATGGTAGATACAAACCACCACTAAATTTCAAGTCAATACCCTTAGCTAATTCAAAGTTATTAAGGAAATAATGGCAGTCCTATCATAAGGACCAGTCCCACAAGAATTGCCCTACAAGGAGCTACAGTACTCTAAATGACTTGATTTCAATTTCTATTTAAAGTAGACTCAAAGGGATGCCTTTTTATTTTGGGCGCTTTTCATGGTTCAGCACCTAAGGGCCTCATTTTTCTGGTTCAACAAGGCATACATTAAGTGATATTAATACACTAAATTATATATGATAAATAATATAATCAAATGATCAATGGTGGTGATTTCGTCTTCCTCCTCTTGCCTAAGGCCGAGATGAACCCAACCTGGAGTCATTTTACATGTCATTTGTCAGATATCCAGCCCCCTCCTTGGCCGACCACCACAACACCACCTCCGTTGAGGTGGGGGCGATCGCCCCATGGTACCCCGACCGCTAGAGGGGAAGCTTCCGACGATACCGAATGGAAGTTCATTCCAAGCTTTACCATGGAATTTAAAAAGGGAAACCGACTCCTTTGAGCCCGATTTCAATCCCTAATGATATAAGATACTAGCATAAGGGGAGAAGGTGGAAGCATGCCTGATTTTGGGCTTGGATGCGGCTACTCTTGCAGGTGGCCATGGTTTTTGGCATTTTCCGGCGAACCTCTCCCGATCTCGATTCTCCACCGAATGGTTTGATGTAAGAGTCAATTTCGACTGCCAAGGAGCTTTTGAAGGTGATGAAAGGATCGAATTTATCTTTGGGGGCCTCTATATAGGAGATCCATACAATGGGGGTTTCGAACATGGCTAATTATGCCTCCTTGATCGTGGCCTACCTGTAACTGCTTGAAAACTCCTTCTATTCATCAGGGGAGATGAATGGAGGGCTTGTGGAAGAGGAAGAGGGTGCACCATTGACTACCTCCATTACTCTTTCTTTTTCCTACATAAATGGAGATTCTTCCCCCCTTAAACAACCATTAAACCATTAATTAAAATAATAAATCAGATTAAATAAATCTGAAATTTTAGTATGCCTTAGGATGGGCCTTTGGCAAGTCCTTAGCGCACTCAAATTGGCTTGGGATCCCATTTAGCCTTTAGGGGTTAACTTGACCAAGGTTGACCTTGAGGTTGTCTTTAGTCAAATTTATGGGTTTACTTATCCAAGGGGTGTGTCTTGAGTCCCTTGACACCACCCAGTGTTGATTGGGTCTTGGTGATTCCCCAATTAGGTCATTTTTACTAAATAGTGTGATTTTGACCTAAATAGGGCTAAGTTTGACTTTTGTAAAATTTGTGACCCCATGATGGGGCTTTTGTGTCAACTTGGCCCTTATGAAATTACAAGACTAAGGGTGAGGTCAAATTTTAGGTTTTGAGGCCAATATGACCTTTTTGGTGAAGGTTTGACTTATGTTGATATAAAGTTGACTTCGATCAATTTGGCCCACTTGATTGACCTAACCTTGAGTCCATTGCTCAGTTGCCTCTCTCTTAGGGTTAGGGAGTGTTAGTGAGCTTACCTTGAGGTGGTGAGTCCATGCGAGTGTGAATTGACCTAGGTTGACTTGTGCATATTTTGGGTGCACAATAATTTTCCGTAAGTTCAAGCTGAGCTAGGGTCATACTAGGGACTGTTGAATCAAGCGTATACCCAACTGTTCCAAAAACCCGGACTTTTGGAAAGGGCGCTACTTAATTTTCTTAAATAAGTAGCAGAGCGCCACAGGTCAAGTGAATGAATGCCAGACCCAACAATCTCCCCCCCCCCCCGACGTCCAGCAAAACCCGTCGGCTCAGAGGTGGGGTTACCATATGGCCCACACGGCTCAGAGGTGGGATTACCACATGTCCACGGTTGTCTGACCCGCCGAACCCACACAGGTAGAAGGGAAAAATCGGGATTTAATAGCGCCCCCCCGGTCTTTAACCCATGACTCCCTCTGATACCAAATATTGGATCAAGCGCATACCCAACTGTTCCAAAATCCCGGACTGTTGGAAAGGGCGCTACTTAATTTTCTTAAATAAGTGGAAGAGTGCCATGGGTCAAGTGAAGGAACGCCGGACCCAACAGTCACTCATGCACCACTCAAGCCCTAACCCTAACTTTAAGTTGTCTAAAAGTGTGGGGGATGTTACAAATTCCAATAACAAAAACAAAAATTTCGTCCTCGAAATTCAATCTCGAGTCTAGGGGTTTCACAAGTGAAGAAAAGATCGACTTGTAGGAGGTTTAGTTTGTACTTGAGGTGAAGAACTTTGGATGTTTCTTCTACATGAGGTTCAAGGGCACCCAAGTGTGCTCCTCTAGCCCATGATTGGACCACAACACCTTGACCAAAGGGATGCTCTTCTTCCGTAAAACTCATACTGTTGTATTGTCGATCTAGATTGGCTCTAAATGGACTGACCGATCTGAGGCTACCGGGCCCGCGATAGAAGTATTATGCTGCTCCGGACGAAGTAATGCTTTTCGAAGTATGGAGATATGGAATACATCATGCAAGTTTTATAACTCTAATAGTAGCTCCAGCCTATTTTCTAAGGGGTTGACCCTATCCAGGATCGTATAAGGCCCCATATATCTAGGGTTGAGCATCTTATGCCTACACACCCGCGAAACGCCATGCATCGTATGTATCTTCAAAAATACCTTTTCCCCCTCCTGGAATGCTACCTTATAATGCCTCACATCGTAATACTTCGCCTGCCAACTCTGAGCCTCTAGCATCCTATATCTGATCAGCCGAATGTGCGCGTCTGTGTCATCGAGGTAATCTAACCCAAGCGCCTTTGGGTCCTCATCCTGAACCCAAAACAGCGATGTCCGACACTTCCTCCCATATAGAGCCTTATAGGGAACCATGCAAATGCTGGCCTGATGGTTGTTGTTGTAAGAAAACTCAATCAATGACAACAACCGCTCCCAAGGTTTCACCGTATCAAGTATACACAACTGCAGTAGATCTCCATGGTCCTGTTGGTCCGCTCTATCTGCCCATCGGTCTGTGGATGAAAGGTAGTGCTAAATGCGAGCTAGGAACCTAAGTACTCCTGCACCACCCTCCATTCCCTGGAAGTAAATCGACTGCCTCGATCTGAAATAATCATCTTGGGCATGCCAAGGTATCTCACAAATTACTCCACGAACAGCCTCACTAATACAACAACTAGAGCATCCTTCCAGACCGGGATTGTGAAAAATGAGCGTGAAAACGACCAAGAGGTAAATAAACAACAAATTTTATTGCTCCAAAAAGATAAACAATACATATGTCCGCATATTTATAGAAAATGGGTGAGATGAGAAAATACAATAAGAGATGTGAGACAAAATAAGTATCCGCAACTCCTAGGGTACAGACTGCCTGCTAGCCACAAGACCCCCACTACTAGCCGCCAGACCGCCTGCTAGCCGCCAGACCACTTGCTAGTCGCCAGACCGCCACTACTAGCCGTCAGTCCGCCACTGCTAGCTGCCAGATCTCTTGCTAGCCTACAAACCGCCAACACTACACCCAAATCGTTGCTGTGGTTAACCACCAGACCTTTGTTGTGAGAAGCCCTTAGAACGCAACTTATAAGATAAGCAACCAGACAACCAGACCACTGGAGTAACCATCAGACCACCCGAATAGCTAATCGCCTGACTAGACTGTAAAACCGCCAAGCTCAAACAGGGATGAACCTAGCTAGCTTGGTCAATCGGTAAACGATAACCCAATAGAATCGTGCCAGGAGTGAGAGGGAGGCAACCTGTGTACAAAATCCATCGCAATATCCTCGAACTTCCACTCTGGCTCTGGCAGTGGCTGTAGTAATCCTCTAGGGCTCTTGCATTCGGACTTCACTCACTAAAACGATGTGTAGTGTGTCACAAAATCAACAATATACCTCTTTATCCTGGGCTAATACATGCTCTTCCGTAGATCTGTCATCATCTTGGTGATCTCGAGGTGCATTGAATACTGTGTGTAGTGTGCCTCCTTGAGTATGTCTCCCTGGATCCCACCTCCTGCGAGTATATAAGCACGGCCCCGGAAATGAACGAGGTAGCCACGTAGTAAGTACTCCTCTGATTTTCCCTCTCCCAAGGTTCTAAATATAGGCTCCAACATTGTATCCTACTTCTTCTCTGTCCTAATGCAATCTCTGATAACGTACTCCAAGCTCAGAGCTGCTAAGTACTCTGCATAAACCTCTGGATAGCCCTAGACACCATAGTAATCTACATGGAATCTATCATCTGCACTATCTCTATGGCCATCATCCTGGACTCTGGTCCAGTAGTGCCGACTCTCCTACTCAAAGAATCCTCTACGGTGTTCGCTTTCCCTGGGTGGTAGTGCATGGTATAATCATAGTCATAGAGGAACTTTAGCTACCTCAACTGGCATAGATTCAGGTCCTTCTGCGTGTCAATGTACTTGAGGTTCTTGTGATCCGAGAAGATCTCATAAGGAACCCCATATAGGTAGTGCATCTAGACCTTCAAGGCAAAGAATACAGCTTCGAGCTCCAAATCATACATCGGGTAGTTCTACTCATACTTCTTCAGCTGTCTTGAAGTATATGCTATAACATGCTCGTGCTGCATCAGTACATCACCCATGCCCTGGTACGATGCATCTATATAAATTTAGAATCCTTCCTTTCCCGAGGGAAGGGCAAGGATGGGAACTGAGGTGAGTCTACCCTTCAAATCTTGAAATACGGACTCATACTGCTTAGTACAAGTGAACGTCGTTTCCTTCTTCGTCAAAGATGTGAGAGAAAGTGCTATCTTCGAAAACCCCTGCACAAACTTACGATAATAGCCTGTAAGTCCAAGGAAGCTATGAATATCTGAAGCCGACTTTGGCTATGGCCAATCCCTCACTGCCTGCACCTTGATCAGGTCTACTGCCAACCCAGCTTCACTGATAATGTGCCCGAGGAATGCCACCTCTTGTAGCCAAAATTGGCACTTCAAAAACTTCACATAAAGTTGGTGTTCTGGCAGCTTCTCCAAGACTAATGCTAAGTGACAGGTATGATCCCCTTCAGTCCTAGAGTAGACCAAGATGTTGTCTATAAAAACTATAATGAACTCGTGCAGGAATGGCACAAACACTCGGTTCTTTAAACTCATGAACGCGGAGGGGGCATTCATGAGCTCGAAGTGTATCACTGTGAACTCAAACAAGCCGTAGCATGAGCTGAACACCATCTTTGGTATATCCTCCTCCTGAATCCGCAACTGATAGTAGCCCTACCTTAGGTCAAGCTTATAGAACCAATGCGCTCCCTCTAACTGATCAAACAACTCGTCGATCCTTGGTAACAGATAAGTGTTCCTCAGCATAAATCAGTTGAGCTCCTGATAATCGATGCAAAGTCTGAGCGATCTGTCCTTCTTCTTCATGAATAGGACGGGATCTCCCCATTGTGAATAACTCGTTCTAATAAATCCTGCATCCAGGAGCTCCCATAGCTAAGACCAAAACTCCACAAGCTCCTTCGGTGCCATCCATTAGGGTGCCCGAGAAACGGGCCTCGTACCTAGTATTAACTATAACTGGAAGTCAACCGCTCTATGCGGGGGTAGTCCGGGAAACTTCTCTGGGAATATGTCAGGGAAATCCTGAACCACCGAAATATTACAAATAGAGTCTTCCACCTCTGCCATCTCGAAAAAAATCATGTATACCTTGTCTCCCTGTTCATGGGCCTTAATAGCATGTACAATTGATAATAATCGGGATATAAGCATAATACCTTCGAAGACCACCTCCGAGTCTCCTTGTTTCAATGTGATCCTCCTAGCTAGGCAGTCGATTTAGGCATGGTACCAGTGTAGCCACGACATGCCAAGAATCAGATCATAGTCCGGTAGAGGTAAGATCGTCACTTGTGTATTAAACAGCTTCCCACAAATGTCTACGAACACACTAAACTTTGTAATAGCCTGCACCTCTGATCCATCTGGAAATTAGACTATCCTGAGGAGTCCGGGGAAACGTTGCCATCCATTCAAATTCTTTGCAAAATCTTCTGAGAAAAAAGAGTGTGATGCTCTCGTATCAAATAAGGTGAGGGCGTGCTTACCACACACATGTACTATGTCTGAGGTTTGTTGTTTTGATTTTTATCAACTATCTATATAAAGTGTTGCTAAGGTACTATAAAATCAATTCAAGGTACAAAATGGTAAAGTACCTATGATATCCTCCTTAGGGTTCCTAGGTTGGGCAAGATCCAGTGCATACACTCTTCTACGGTCGTCGGTCACCACCATGAGGTCCTCATCCATGACCTCGTCCTCAACCTCTACCCTGTTGTGCTAGAGGGGCTGCTGGAGGTGGAGGAGGTGGAGGGAAATGTTGAGGGTAGTGGGCTCTGATGTGCCCAGGCTGGTGGCATCCAAAGTATACCGTCGAAGGGTGTCATCTATCATTAAATATTCGTGGCTCCAGGATGTGTGGTGGTGGGGCTGGTAATGCGGGAGGTCGCTGCTCTGGCCTGATACCAGGATAAGGATGCCCTCTACCACCTCTGTGCCTCATGAACTTGCCCCGCTACTACCCTCTGCTGCTCTCACCATGACACATCCCCTCAGTCGGTCTCTTCCCTTTGCCCTGCACCATCAGATGATCCTCCCCCCACTTCTTCATCGTCTCGATAATCTTCGCCAAAATGGACTCTGAGATGAATAAAAGAGCCTGCCTGAGCGGGTCCTGAAGCCCTCTATAGAATTTTTTCGCATAATCCTTCTCACTCAGGGGACAAGTGAATCCTGCCAAGTGTGAAAACTCACGTTGGTACTCCAGCACTGACCAATTTCCTTGCCCGAGGTGCAGAAACCGATCCTATAGCACATCTCTGTCCGTCGAGGATACAAGATTCTCTAATAAGGCCTCTCTAAATTTGTTCCAGCGGATCTGAGAATACTCATAATTAGCAAAAGTGGAGTCCAGGATGGACTTCCACCACCTCTTGGCATGGACTGCCAGTGTCATAATTGCCAAGGCTACTACCTGATTATCTAGGAAAAGGATCCCCGCTAGCATATCCTGAATAGTTTCCAGCCACTCCTCTGTCCTATCTGCCATCTCTATCTCATAGTAAGTTAGAGGGGAGAGGCCTCAGAAGGTGCTGAGCTTGGGTTCGGCTGCAGTGCTGGAACCTGCTGAGCTCTAAAGGCATCTAGGATGGCTGTGAGAGTTTGGCCCTACTCTGACTGCTAAAAAGTAACAACAGGTAGCGAAGGGGGAACCATAGCCTATAGTTTGAAACACTTCAATAGATAAATAAGGTTTACCTCATCTCATTTATGTTGACAAAAAATGTGATTTTCTCACATGGGCACACCATAGCTTCCACTGCTTTGTTTGTCCGCAAATAGAATTTCAGGAGGGGTGACCCAGTAGTTTGTGGACTTCTTTCGCTTATGATCATGGTACAGTAATACCAACTATAAAATCTTCACCCACCAGAATTGGGCACGGACGAGGAGAGATTTTTGCCCAGGAATGTTGCCTTACAATGACACCAACTATGAGTTAGTTGCCACCACAAGACAGCAACCCTGCCGACAAGCACGATCATTCATATAGCCAATGAGAAAAGAAGTAAAACAAGCCAACACATCATAGTATAGATAGATAAACATCTAAGTAAAGGTCCACATTAGATAAAAAAGAGTGCAAGAAATAGGGCTTATTCTAATATATAGCCATCATAAATATCAATCTCTCTCTCAACTAACAATGCGGAAGCTAAACCATATGATCATTAACCTGATGACGGGTAGTAGTAGTAGTAATGCCCGACTCTGGACCCTCAAATTCTGGTATCCTAATCTCTGGCTGTGCCTGGTCGAACTGCGGTGGCGTCTCCACATGTTCCTAAATTGATGTGGTCCAACGAACGTCAGTCAAACTAGACTCATCTGCTTCATCCCCTCCTCACCCTCACGACTCCTAGGAACCGTGAGGGAGGAAGAAAGCGAAGGACCAACATAGCAGATTGTACAAGCAGGTGGCAATGGTATATATATAGATAATTCTCTAGCAGTTCTGTATCAGTATGAGCAATAATAAAAATAAAGAAGAGCAACAACTAGCGCATTATAAAAGTACAGTAAAAGACACTAAGTAACACTAGTAAAGTGAAGCAGCTACACTACCATCACATAAGCATACCTTAATTTATATGATTGTCCCCACAAACTTATAAGTTAAAATTTTCGAAAATCGTAACTCATCATATAAAAGTGCCCCTACTAATTTATATGATGAGGATCTGTAAGTGCGTATGCTATATCATGCCATGTCATGCTATCCAATGCAATGTTTATAATGTAACTCACACATATGACTCTGTGCACAGACCTTTCATGCATCCCCACTTTTTATAGGTGACCAACCTCTCAAGTACCAATCGTCATGGCTCATGGTGGTAGTGGAGCAGGTGTCTCCACTCCTAGGCGGGCAACCAAACTAGCAAGCCTAAACCTCTCATACTCCTCAATGCTAAGAACACAACAATGGAGCCTTTGCATACTCTTGCTGTCAACTACTAGTCTTTTATGGTTGGGTGTGGTCTGAGGGGATATAGTCCTCCAGACCTCGGTATAAACATCCTACTAGTCTCCCCAAAGGTCTACACACTGCACTAGATTCATCGTACTTCAGTCAGTGTGTCGACTGGACCAGTACGGAGTGACCCACCACATACAGACAAATCAGGTATTACAATACCCTCCCAAGCTCCCAGCTCATAGGACTAACCCATCCTGATATCGATTAACCACCCAAGCCGCCAGCTCGTAGGACCAATAAGTTTTATATCACTCTAACCCACACATGGGTGAGATTTCTATAACATAATGTAATCCTATAAGACTATTCTTGTCTAACTTCCGGATTACTTAGCGATTTATGGTTAACCTTGGACTTCCTGAGGTCTACCCTGTAAAGGGCTCGCAACGGTACTAGGAAATATGATGGGTTGAACCCCATCGTTCCCTTTCTCAAGACACTTAATAATATTATGCAACCCTTAACCAAATCCTATACTAGGGTTACTAAGTGTGTGACCTCTCCAAAGCACCTATTGCTGGACACTATTTTTACCAAATTGCTAAATGCAAACCGCGTGGACATATATGAGTCAACATGAACTCTCCAAATACCTAACCCAAGGCCTTAAGATTATTTCTTAAGGTCAATCATGACAATTTAGGCTTAAATCCAGAGGTTCATATTTTTCATAAAATAATAAGCAATTATTATAATTTTCCTAAATTATTTTCGCATGTGAATTTGAACAGGAAGTATCATATTCTATTATCAAACCATATAAAATTATCCTAACATCATTTTGAGGAATAATATCTCTGGACAAAATTCCATAATTTTTCAATGACATTTAGTTGCAATTATGAATTTCCCAAAAATAAGGCCTTTAGGTCATAATTCAAGGAAATAATTTAAAACTATGTAAATAAAATCTCACAAAATTTTCTAAGGTATTAAATGCCAGATAAAGCGTAATTCCAGAGAATGATAATTTTCTAGACAAATTTAACAACCAACATCAATAAAGTTCATATATTACCAAAATGGTATTATTCAATAAAACTTCATATTTATGATACCACAAATTCTATGAAAATTCTCAGAGCCTTGTGACACTAAAATAATGATTAGATAAAAATTCTCATAATTTTCCAAGAAAATGTAATCATGATTTAAACCATAAATTACCAAAAGGGCATAAGTGTACTTTTTGCTAAACAGCCTAAATAGAAATTTCCAAAAATTCCCAAATAAATACATGAGGTGTATTATGTCAACACAACCCTAATGACAAAGACTTAGAATTTTCAAAGTTGATTGGCCCCTTTTTATTCCCTTAATTTAAAATGATGCTAAAACTAAAATAAATCAAATACCTAGAATTTTTGTTCCCAAAAATCCTATTATCACTTTGGATGATGTATTATATCATATTAAGTCTAATACCAAGTTTCATGGGCATCCCTCAAGTCTGATGGGACCCAATTCCCATTTTCCCCCATTTACCTAAATGCACCCCAAAACACATATACAATATGGTAACTTGCAAGTGGGATCCACCAACCTACAGTAGTCCAAAGGACCTAAACTTTTTACCAGGGCCTTGCACCACCTTAATGAACCTCTCACCAAACTTTGGGATTAAAATAATTTATTTTCTTCAAAATATTCAAATTATATGAAACATCACATTTTACTTAAAACTATAGGAAATATTTGTCCAAAAATTCCTATTTTTGGACAGGGGGTGTACCATGGTAGTTCCAAACTACCACCAAATTTCAATTCAATACACTTAGCCAATTTAAAGGTATTAAGGAAATAGTGAATGTCCTACCCTAAGGACCAGTCTCACAAGAATTACCCTACAAGGAGCTACATTGCTCCAAATGACCTGATTTTAAATTCGAATTAATGAATACTCAAAGGGCTACCTTTTTTATGTTGGGCACTTTTCATGGTTCAGTTCCTAAGAGTCATTTTTCTGGTTCAACAAGGTGTACATTAAGGGATATTAATACTCTAAATTATATATAATAAATAATATAATCAAATGATCAATGGTGGTGATTTTGTCTTCCTCCTCTAGCCTAAGGCCGAGATCGACCCAACCTGGAGTCGTTTTCCAAGTCGTTTGCCAGCGATTAATCCCCCTCTTCGGCCGGCCACCATAGCCCCCACCTCCATTGAGGTGGGGGATATCTCCTGGCGGTAGCCCAGCCATGGGAGGGATGGTTTTTGGCGATACTGAATGGAAGTT
This sequence comes from Platanthera zijinensis, assembly GCA_039513925.1. NCBI lineage: Eukaryota > Viridiplantae > Streptophyta > Magnoliopsida > Asparagales > Orchidaceae > Platanthera > Platanthera zijinensis. Next base: position 49,027,117 of record CM077086.1, read on the forward strand.
CATTCCAAGCTTTTCCATGGAATTTCAAAATGGAAAACGACTCATTTGAGCCTAATGTCAATCCCTAATGATCTAAGATGCAGGCATAAGGGGAAAGGTGGAGAAGCATGCTTTATTTTGGGCTTGGATGCGGCTATTCCGGTGAGTGGCTATGGTTTTTGGTGTTTTCCGCCGAACCTCTCCCGATCTCAATTCTCCACCGAAAGAGTTGATGTAAGAGTCGATTTCGACTGCCAAGGATCTTTTGAAGGTGATGAAAGGATCGAATTGAGCTTGGGGGACCTCTATATAGGAGATCCATACAAGGGGGGTTTCAGCCATGGCCAATTATTACCACCTTGATGGTGGCCGACCTGTAACTGCTGGAAAACTCCTCGCATTCATCAGGGGAGATGAATGGAGGGCTTGGGGAAGAGGAAGAGGGTGCCCCATGGCCTCCCTCCATTACTTCTCCTCTTTCCTAAATAAATGAAGATTCCCTCCCTTAAACAACCATTAAACCCCTAATTAAAATAATAAATCAGATTAAATAAATCTAAAAATTTAGTGGGCCTTAGGATGAGCCTTTGGTAAGGCCTTAGCCCACTCAAATTGGCTTGGGCTCCCATTTAGCCTTTAGGGGTTAACTTGACCAAGGTTGACCCTAGGGTTGACTTTAGTCAACTTGATGGGTTGAATGGTCCAAGAGGTGTGTATTGAGTCCCTTGACATCACCCAATGTTTATTGGGTTATGGTGATGCCCCAATTGAGCCATTTTTGCCAAATAGTGTGATTTTGACATAAATAGGGCAAAGTTTGACTTTGTTCAAATTGGCCAAAGTGGTGACCCCATGTTGGGGCTTTTGGATCCACATGGCCCCTAATGACATTACAAGGCTAGGGGTGAGGTCAATTTTAGGTTTTGAGGCCAATAGGACCTCTTTGGTGAAGGTTTGACCTATATTGATCTCAAGTTGACTTTGGTCTATTTGACCCACTTGATTAACCTAACATTGAGTGCATTTATCAGTTGCCTCTCTCTTAGGGTTAGAGAAGTGTTAGTGGGCTTACCTTGAGGTGGTGATTCCATGTGAGTGTGAATTGACCTAGGTTGACTTGTGCACATTGGGAATGCACATAATAATTTTCCTTAAGTTCAAGCTGAGCTAGTGTCATACTAGGGCCTCATGTACACTTCAAGCCCTAACCCTAGCTTTAGAGGGTCTAGAAGTGTGGGGGATGTTACAGAGCTGGGATAAACCAATATAGATAAATATTGTGGGACTGGTAGTTAATTATGGTATTAATGACAGCCTTCTATAGTGCAATGTCTAGTTCAAGGATGTACTCAGCAGAAGCTTGTAAGCCTATAACATCTCAAATAAAATGAGGGTGATGAGTGAATATTGGGCAGAGAGATCCAAAGAAAGACATCTACTGACAAGCTTTGTGATTGGCAGAATTCCAAATTAAGGAATGAGGTACATTACACATAAAAATTTGGATGCAAAATTATTGTGCATTAGTAATAATTTAAGCCCACAAATATAAGAGATGCCTATTTAGGGTTAATGGTGGATTTGTTATGAAGGCATCATAGATAAGTGTTCTTCGTTGGGAGTACACCTCAAATGATTCATACCATCTTAATTTTCTAACCCAGTCACTTAGGTCATTATGCATCCAATGGGGTACCTATACATGTACTCACCTGTTTGACTTAATCGAACATCCTGGGGAGGGAGTGAGTCTGATGACCTATGGATTTATTGTGTATCTAACTAAGGCTCTGTTTGGCATGGTAGTGGCGGTTGTAAACACATGGGTTAAACGTCATTCGTTAAGAATCGCCTAACAAACATCATCTATTTGAACATAAAAATGAATAAATTCCTTAGATGGGCATTAGCGAATTACAATTTAACCTCGTGTTTATGGCCCCCTCCACCGTGCCAAACAGAGCTTAAGTCTAATCTGACTTTATGAACTTATCAGGTCAACTAGGAATTTGAAAATCGACTGAATTTGAGACCCACGATTGCTTAATGGGTCACCATTGACCCATTAAGAAATTAATTGCCAACTATAAAAATTATGAACTTTTGATGAAAATCTTGACAAAGATTGTGACATCCCAATTTTTAACCTAGTCACCTATGCCACCGTCCACCATACAAGCATAGATTTATAATGACCAAGGACAAGCCCATTTGGGTACTACATACATGTCGCATATTACATTCTCGTCGATAAAAAAAAGAGCAGTTCAATAATCAATTGAAAGGATTTTTGATCAAGGTGAACAAAAATTATTTCATTTTTTTCATTTATGTATTGCATATTTATTTGTATGTTTACTCTATTTTTTGTTTGTTTTTTGTAGGAATATGAAGACCATAAACATCAATGAAGAAAATTTTAAATCCTTTTTATTTCCAATAGTTTACCATTTTTGATACCAAACATGTTTTAGGTTTGTGATTTTCACACTTTAATGAAAAAATCATGTGTGGCACTATTAACATTTCTGCAATCTAATTAATTTAGAGTGCCTCTAACCATTCTAGAAAAAGTGTGGCGCATTCAACAAACGAGTGCAACTAGCAAAAGATACGGTACCCTAACAATTCCCTAAAAATTGATTTAACATTCTCAAACTCTGTTAAGGTCCACTTCGAGCACAATGAAAATTCAACGGAGCGTTTTTGCCCCAAAGTCTTTTCATTGTCATTTTTTTAAACCATACATTCTTATAATCTTCAACATCCAGTTTCTAAAAAGAACAAAAGATAGTGAATCATCCACAAAATTTTGTAGAAATTTCTTGTTGTCCCCAAGGTTGCAACTGATGACAATACTTCAATTTGTTCTTCAAATCTTTGAAAAAATTGGGGAGGTATTGCTAATGAGAATCAAAACACACAAAATTTTGAATACGTTTTTTCTTGTCATTCTGAGACCACTTGTGATACAGTTCATTGATATAATCTCCCGATATAAATGATCTATTCCTGATGAAGCCGGATACTGGTTTCAACGGAGTTTGGACTGGGAGGAAATAGTTAAAGTTTACTTAGCCCGTCTTCAGGTGCGCAAGGCAGGTCAATTCAAGCTCAGAGTCAACCGTTTCTAGTTGGTGGATCATTGCCTACTCTCAGACCCGGTGAGCATCAGTGAGGAGGTCTCATCACTCACTCGGAAGTGTGCTTCACGTCTTCCCCTCCCAAAGACCAAAGCTATGTTTGGCACCTTAGATGGCACAATCTGGAGCTCTAGGAGACCAGGTCTGCCTCTCCAAGGCGCTTTGAGAGTCTATTCATAAGCAATCCCCAAACCAGGGGTAAAATCATCCTTATGGACTGCTAGAGCGGCCTCCGTCTTTTTTTTTTATCGAGATCCCCGTTTGGTCTGCGAATAGATTTATCTCGTTGTTTGTGATGGCTAAGGGCATACCCGACTGTCTGCGAATTGATGGGGGGGGGGTGTTTCTGGTTTCACCATGTCAAGGCGAGCTTGTGAGGTCGGTGAGGCATGAGGGCCTGATATGCCTGTACGCACCCTGGCATGAGGTTGTCCTTGCTCAGGACTCATTGATGGAGAGCCAGCCTCGCAGACCACCAAGTTGAGTCGCCTTGCAGGCTTAAGCTTACCTGACTTGGTTTTATTTAGGTGGGCTCTCCCTACCCCCTTTGGGCATAGGCTGGACTGGGATTGCTAAATCAGGGTTGTACATAATCCTCACTTCATTGCGGGCTCACCAGAGGTTGGAAAGAAATCATCAAACCCTAATTTGGCGAACCCAGGATGCTTCCTATCAAGCCGCATCACGTTCCCTACCTGGCTCTATAAATAAGGGAGGGATGGTAGGACCATCCCCATAATGTTTCTTTGCCCGACCTATTGCTCCCCTGATCTTCATGGACTTGCTTGACCGGGATGCTGTCGAGGTAGCTGCCTTGTTCGGACTGATTAGAGGACCTCCCCTAGAGACCCGTCATAGTCCTCGGGTTGATGACTCTGGGCGAGCTTGAGGACATCAAGCTAGCGCAAATTTCACGGCTCCAACCGACTTGACCTCTTTCGAGGCATCCCTGTGACACGCGCCATCCTTGAGAGTGGTTGTGTCGGCTGGCGACACATGCTAAATTCCTCTGGATAGTTGATCTGCCAGTATCATGATACATGAATCTGTTGCCCCTTGTTGCATTGATTCCTCCTTGATCACGCCTTCCTGCGATTCCACAGATCGACGATGATGTCGCCATTATGGTGACATGGCAACTTTGAAGTACGATGGCGGTGCAAAGGATAAAAAGATAAAACTATCCAAATGGAAGAAGCGGTCTCACCCACCGTATCGGGCGACAGTCTTTCTCCTTTTCAATTTCAATGGGATCCCACAAGCAACCTTCCCTCTTCAATGGCGCAGTCGCTCAGGGACTCCCTCGGTGATACCACTGTGGATCATCGTGCTGACCTTACATATTCTGGCAGCCAGCCGCCACCACCGCTGGTGCCTAACGTCAGATTCGTGATCTTACCTCGCCATCTAGAGGCAGGCAAGTCCAGTTGTCCTTGCACTGGTGGGACATCCTTGTTGATGAAGCTGCCCCGCCTCAATGAGGGCAACACAGCCTCTCCCCACAGGAACTCTTAGATTTTTCTGCTCTATCCCCGGATTTTTGCACATCTTTCTTTTGCAGGTACCGAGTCGTCTTCTTCTCGCGAGCTTTCTTCTCTGGGAATTCCCCGTGAGCCAACTCCTCCCCAAGTATCCAGTCCACTTTGCCAGCTGATGACCGACCCACGGGTGTACAATGCTAACTTTAGCGTGTGCCTACTTAGGGTGTTCGTGGATCATCACTTGGATTTTTCCACCGCGGCTCAACATAAGACTAAGAAGGGGTATTGGAGTCGCTAGAGAATTATAACACGCAGCTGGAGGGCAATGGAGGGCTCTTTCTGCGGATGTTGGATGCTGAAAAGAGGTTGTATGAGCTTGAGACTCGCCAGAATTCCTTTGAAGATCACCTGTATAAATTCGGCCAGGTCACAGGCACTGTTGGCGAGGAGAACGGGCTGGAGCAACATATGGATAAGGGGGTGGATCATCTTCAACGAACCCAAGAGCACTTCCATGAAGCCCGAGACATTACTTGGACGACACCCTTCCTCACGTGAGGGGCGGTGGGGTGCCAATTTGCCCATAGAGGCCGTATTTTTGCCTTGCCTATTTTTGTACTCGCGTGGAGACACATTAACAATACTTTTGTAGTGCCTAGATTTTTTGTGCTCGCATAAGACTGTCGAGTATAATACATTTATGTATATAACAAGCATAATATAAATTCATTTTGCTGGCATGATCATTTATGCGCAATATCGTTTATGTACATTTTTATTTTGTAAGTGTAGACATCAGTGCAAGTGTGATATGTGCGAGCTCACGGCTTGTGAGGGGTGCGGGGAGCTCGCGTACTGGGAGCGAGGCTGGTTTGTTCCACTGTGAAAACCTAGAAATGGGCAAGGGAGGGGGGGGGGGAGGGGTCAGGACTAGTGATCTGATTATTACCCTTATAGCTCCCAAACTTCTCCTTTTTCTCAGAGCCCCTACTTGCCTCGCCTGTAGACATGGTTCGCATAAAAGGCGAGGAAAGTCACGAGAACTGTGTCGCAAACTTCACTGACCACTACATCCCTAAGCCCGAGATGACCTCGAATGAGCTTGAGTCCTTCAAGGCATAGTACCTCCCCACGGGCTTCTTGGCAAGGCGACCTCTATTGGATGAGGGAATTTATTATTTTTTCGAAGACGAGCTTGCCTTTCCCCTAGCCCACTTTGAGGGGGGATTGCGAATTCCCCTATGGCATAAGGTGGTCTATGTATTTAAATACTTTGGGCTGGTTCCCACACATGTCAACTCCAATGGCATTAGCGTGCTTGTCGGCTTCACGTGCTATATGTGTGAGGGGATCGAGTTCTACCTTACCTCCTTCCGGAAGATCCTCAACTTGAAGGCGACCGGATATGACGTCTTCTTCTTCTTCTTCAACACCTGCATCAAGTTGGTGGAGACCCTAAAAAAAGTTCATCACTGAACCGACAAATTTGTGTTCGTGCAATGCGTGTTTGGGTTACTACCATTGGCGCTAGTGCAGCGAAGAGAGAATGCATACAAGCCGCCTCTGGTAGGAGGAGATGCTCTCGCTCTCTATGAGATACTGAAGGGAAAAGACTTCGATGTTCTATACCTACGACATCGCCCTAACAACCTTGCCTACATCATGCCCGGGACATGTATGTAGTCTCCTATCACTTAGCTATGCGACCTCGCCTCATGCGTTATTTAACATGCTTTCACAGGTTTGCATACTCTCCCTTTGAACCTGTCATTGAAAGTATCTAGTTGTCTACCTAAATCACCTAGAGTGGGTGAATAGGTGAGTTCTGCGTCTTTTGTGGAATAAAAAGTTGAGAGAGAATAATACATAAAATAATCAAGCACAATCCAGACGACACAAGGAATTATAGTGGTTCCCCAAACTTGGGTACGTCCACTCTCCACCTCACCAATCTAGCACAATGATTAGACTTGGCTACTTCATTATATCTCGGATTAAACAATCCTACACCTCAGAGCAACGCTCCTACAACTCGGAGTAAACACACTCCTACAAACTCGATCCCCCAAAAACGGGATCTACACTAGGAAGAAAACTCTTCCTACAATCTCGGAGACAAAGCTCCTACAAGAATTGAAATAAAGATTTACAACAATAATACTTCACAAATTCAGATCTGAAATCTACAGAGTTCTTCCTTCTTGAAAACTGAAAGCTCGGTGAAGAAGTTGAGGAAGAAATCTAAGAAAACTTGATCTGAATCTCTTAAGATTTGACACGATCAAATAGATGATTGGAGAAACTTGAATAAGAGATCTATCGAATCTATTCTTCTGTTAATCACTGGATCGAGGACAAAGCTTCAGAGAAGAATGAAGATGTCATGTGCGGATTTATCCCGATCTAGAACTTGCGGAGATTCTGACTTTTGTCAAGGTTAGGGTTAGCGAAATTTAAGGGGACCTTATATAGAAAATATTCTAATGGCCTGTAATCTTTTAAGGAATGAAAATCAATCATATTGAATATGAATTAATCATTTGAAATCTCATTAGTTGAGCACAAGTTGCGCTCGATTAAATAGAACTGCGTTTGATGAAATAGAACTTAGAAATTTTCTCCATCTGCATTCTTCGAAAGGAAAATGATTCTTCGAAAAGAACTTGCTTCTTTCGAAAAATGACATAGTCTTTTCAAAAAAGACTTTTTGCAGAATTCTTTGAACTCTGGAACTGGTTTCTCGAAACAGATCTGATTTTTTGAAAAAGAAATTCTAACTTCTCGAAAATAAGCTTTCTTTTTCGAAAAATGAATTTGAATTTTCGAAAACTCTTCATGGTCATTTCGAGGAAAAGAGTTATAGCATGTTTGAAAGAATTTTTCGAAAGGTTTTTTATGTTTCTCGAAAAGAACATTGCTTTTCAAAAAACTTTCTTGGACTTTTCGAAAACATCTTCAGGATATTTCGAAAAATAGAATTATAACAGGTTTCGAAGAAATTTTCGAAAAGATTTTATTTTTCTCGAAAAGAACATTGCTTTGCAAAAAATGTTCTTGGACTTTTCGAAAACACTTTCTCTTTTTCGAAAAATATACTTGGGAAATTTTAGAAAAAAATTTCTTTTCTTTTTTAACCAAGGATCAGCAACACTTCCTTTATTCAATTCTTTAGTACTTAAGAATGAAGTGCATCCCAATAGAGAGGTTACACATGATCTAATACCATGGATCACACAATGAGAGATTATATTGCGTGGTCCTGCTTTTGGTGGCTCACTATAAACTGACATTGGTCTACACTTAGCAATAATGATCTGTAAGCATTCAACTAGAGAAAGGCATCAAAGACAAGCTTATTTCATCTTAGTTTAAGGGTGACTTCACACAAATCTAGGTTATTGTGGATGTAATACCCAACAATCACCCCCTATTTGTAGAAGTCAGAACCCTCTACACTAAGGTGAATTATATCAAGATAATTAAATAATTAACTAACAACCACAACAGTAAATGCAATGATAAATAAGAAATAATATAACATCAAAATAAAAAATTATATATATATATATATATTGTCCATAGAGGAATCCAGGTCCACAACATTCTATACTATGGCTAAACTCCACTCATTTGAATTAATGTTGTTGTTGCCTTTCTTTCTTTTCTTGCTTCCTCTTTTGATAGTTGTAAGGTTTAGGGTAGTACTTCGGAGGCCGAGGAGCATCTGGATTGTAACGACCATTTACTCTATCATTAATTCTTCTCTTGGTAAAAAACGTTTCATATTCTTTCCATTCCTTATGGCTGTAGTGCTCATCTCTATTTCCATTTAGTGTTGTAACTAACTTTAGAGTATACAAAATAAGAGACTTGTTGGTTGGGCTCCATACTTTAGCAAATTCTTGTTCTCTTCTTCTTTCAACTTCTGGATTTAGAATGAATCGGCTTGCAGAGGCACCGTCACCATATTTCCTTTTTTTAAGAACTGGATTTTCTGGAGGTGGATTTTGAGGCATCTCTTGTTTAGTCCAAACATGAGAGTACTCTGTAGGAGGGGCTTCATAATCTTCAGGTCTGGGAGAGAATGTAGGTATCTGGACAGTAGGCTGCTGGACTGTTGGGTCAGGTTGAGGAGGTGGAGCTACATTGGGATCGACTTGGAAGTCAGGAAAGATCTGATTGTGCATCAAAACTATAATATCATAGGTATGAAATTTAACATTAAAGATCTCAGCCTATACATCAGTACTTATCTCTTTCAGCTTGGCTTCCCATAGGGTCTTCATGTCTGTAGAGGCTTTTAATAGTTATTCTTTGACTTTTTCCTCCCCCATTTTGACTTCTATGGATATGGTGCTTATAGCCTCTTCTATGAACTTGCCAACTTCTTCACACGTCTTTAAGTTCTGCTCTTGAGCTTTCTTCTCCAATAGAATCTGATTATTGTCTAGAGTGACTAATTGTTCCATTACTTGACCAATACTGGTGTTGGTATGGTCTAGAGCCTTTCCACCTATTTAGAGTAGTTGTTTGAATGTATCAGCATTATGCTGAATTTTAGCAAAGCCTCTGCTCATCTCTTTCTCGAGAGCAATGACTTTTTTAGTAACTTGCTTGAGAGACTTATCAAAGTACTCTCATTGTCGTGTCAGCATTGATTCAATTTTACCGATTAGGGTATCATCAGGAATTGTTGGAACTAGAGGAGGAGGAATTTCTTGAGCTATCCATGCATGAATGGCTTCAATAATAATAGAACTGTTGCCTCTTTGGAAAGAAGGTAAGACATCCCCTTCTTCACCAAGAATTGTAGGGAGGGAGAAGTCTAAGCTCCCGAGAGGAGGTTCAACAGGGTCTGGAATTATTTCTTCAACATCAGAAAGGATGATCTTAGTATCCCCCCTCAATATGTACCTGGGGCTGAGAGTCATCAGGAATCTGTTCAGGAGTTTTGGAAGATTGAGCATTTGCAGTCTTATCAGGCGATATGAATAGAGGGTCATCTGATTTGAGTTCCTTTATCATCTTATTAATGTCCTCTGTAGTAGCTAGTATAGTGGCTTGGTCAGGGGAGGAGTGAACATACATACCTGAGCCATCATCCTATATAGAGGTGCTTTGCTCATCATCTAACTGAGCTTGACCTTCTTTTTCCATTACTTCATTTTTATCAGAAACTTTCCCAAGAATCTGAGCTGGAGCAATATCTATTTGAATCACTGTCTCTGGTATCTCAGCATATTGTACAACTTCTTGAATTAAAGGAGCAGGCTCCCCCTCAGCAGCTGCACCAGATGTGCAAGCTGTATTAGTGTGAGGAGGAGATGGGATCATGTCCTCATCATCAAAGATAATCCTTGGAGTTTCTGGAGCATCCCTGGGCTTTTGAATTCTAATGTCCCATCTGGTTATGGAGGCAGTGTGACTTTCTTCAAGTGATGAACAGACACACCTTTGGACATGTCAAAAATTTCTTGATGGACTTGATGTAGATATAAGGTGATGATCCTGGCATAATTTGGTGCCTTGATACTTCCCTTAATCTTTTCAAAAATCATTTACCCCCATTGGAATTTTTTGCAACAGATTACTGTTGTCATCATATCGAAGAAATCTATGGAGATATATCCAATTGAGTGAGTTGTGCAGAGAAGGACCTTGCCTAGTATGTCAGCTAGGACCTTGCTTTCTACATTCATATGTGGTCGACGAATGGATGTGATGGATTCAGGGACACCATAGAAAGACATGGCCCTAGAGTAATCTGTATCTTCCAAGTCATCTTCCTCATCGATTGCGGGCAGTCTTAGAAACTCTATTATTGAGGATGACTTGATCTTTCTTCAACTTTATATTTCTGACTGAAGTTTTCAAAATCTTCCTATTTCTCTTGATCTTTGCATTATGGAGAAACTCTTCAACATCTAGAATGTGTATCTTGCATGGTTGCTCTAGAATGAATGAAAGACCGACGGTTTCAAGAAGTATAATGACATTGCGGAAATCATATAAAATTTCGGTGATGCCAATGTGAACAAAATCACTGCAAAACCCTATCTTCATTTTAGGAGCCATGGATGATAGAGATTGAAGGGTTTCTGACTTGCGGGTGAGAAGCAATGGAGATTTTCGGCAGAATTGAATCGGCGGAACTGAAGCGGTGGAAAGAAATTGGCGTTCTTTGAAAGGTCTTTTTCGAAATAGGGTGTTGGATTTTCTATGTACTGTCCTATATATATTAAATTAAGAATTTTGAAAATATATGGACAGGTGAACCTGAAAGGCGGTTCGACTTTTTCAAAAAATTTGGGAAGGACGATTCGACGTTTTTCGAAAGGTAGACTTCATTTCGCGAAAGGGAGATAAGATTTTTCGAAAAGAGGAATGAATTTTTTGAGAACTCCTATAGTTTTTCGAAAAGGCCAGTGATTTTTCGAAAAATCCATAGAGCATTTCGAAAGATCCAATTTCTTTTCGAGAAATCTAAATGTGGGCAGTCTTAGAAACTCTATTATTGAGGATGACTTGATCTTCAACTTTATATTTCTGACTGAAGTTTTCAAAATCTTCCTATTTCTCTTGATCTTTGCATTATGGAGAAACTCTTCAACATCTAGAATGTGTATCTTGCATGGTTGCTCTAGAAAGAATGAAAGACCAACGGTTTCAAGAAGTATAATGACATTGCGGAAATCATATAAAATTTCGGTGATGCCAATGTGAACAAACTCACTGCAAAACCCTATCTTCATTGTAGGAGCCATGGATGAAAGAGATTGAAGGGTTTCTGACTTGCAGGTGAGAAGCAATGGAGATTTTTGGCAGAATTGAATCGGCGGAACTGAAGCGGTGGAAAGAAATTGGCGTTCTTTGAAAGGTCTTTTTCGAAATAGGGTGTTGGATTTTCTATGTACTGTCCTATATATATTAAATTAAGAATTTTGAAAATATATGGACAGGTGAACCTGAAAGGCGGTTCGACTTTTTCAAAAAATTTGGGAAGGACGATTCGACGTTTTTCGAAAGGTAGACTTCATTTCGCGAAAGGGAGATAAGATTTTTCGAAAAGAGGAAAGAATTTTTCGAGAACTCCTATAGTTTTTCGAAAAGGCTAGTGGTTTTTCGAAAAATCCATAGAGCGTTTCGAAAGATCCAATTTCTTTTCGAGAAATCTAAATGCCTTTTCGAGAAACAGAGTTTATTTTCAAAAAATGCAAGTCATTTTCCGAGAAGTGCATTTCTGATCTTGAACTTTCCGAACTATTTCCTGAGTGTGAATTCCTTTGGCATTCTCTAATTGATCGATGTTGAATCTTCACTTGACTTTGGTTGAAATTTTCAGGAGTCCATGTTAAGCATACCAAGTTCTATTTTGAAGAACGAGAACTTGCCCTCGTTCAGCGAATTTGTGAAAATGTCAACAATTTGCCTATCTGTGGGAACATACTGAAGGTTATGTCCCCATTCTCCACATGCTCTCAAATGAAGTGGTATCTCAATTCGATATGCTTCGTCCGGCTGTGAGAAACTGGATTGTTACTGATTGTTATAGCACTGGAGGAGTCAAAGAATATGTGAATTTCCCTGAACTTCAAGTTATAGTCTTCAAACTGATTCTTGATCCAGAGAAGTTGTGCGCAGCAACTACCTGCAGAAATATATTCTAAATCGGCGGTTGGCATTGCAATACAATTCTGCTTCTTGCTACTCCAGGAAATGAGTCTTTATCCGAGGAATTGGTAAGTCCCGGAAGTGCTCTTTCTATCATCTTTGCTACTAACAAAGTTTACATCTGAAAATCCAATTAGTTCTTTATCATTATTTCTTGGGTACCATAAGCCAATATTTGGTGTACCCTTAAGGTATCCAAAAATTCATTTTACAGCAGAGTAGTGAGATTCCTTGGAGTTCACCTAATATCTAGCACGCACACAAGTTAAAAACATTATGGAAAGCCTGCTAGCAGTAAGGTAGACCAATGATCCAATTATGCTCATGTACTTGGTTTCATCGAAAGGTTTCCCTTTCTCATCCTTGTCCAGAGACATAGCTGAACTCATTGGAGTTCTCGTAGAGGTTGCATTCTCCATTCCGAATTTCTTAACCAACTCCTTGGTGAACTTCGTCTGAGAGATGAAAATTCCATCTTCAGATTGTTTCACCAAAACTCCTAAGAAATACTTCAGCTCACCCATACTGCTCATTTCAAACTTCCCTTGCATAAGTTTTGAAAACTTCTTGCAAAGATTGTCATCAGTAGAGCCAAAAATAATGTCATCGACATAGATTTGCACTAGCAAAATCTTGCCTTTTACTTCCCTAAGAAATAATGTCTTGTCTATCTTTCCCCTTGTGAACTTGATCTCAAAAAGAAAATTAGACAGCATTTCATACCAAGCTCATGGAGCTTGTTTTAAACCATACAAAGCTTTAAATAATAAGTAAACATGATTAGGATCGTTAGGATCAACAAAACCTGGGGGTTGTTCCACATATACTTCCTCCTTTATATCACCGTTGAGGAAGGCCGACTTTACGTCCATTTGGTAGACAGTGAAGCCCATAAAGGCAGCATATGCGATGAACAACCTGATTGCTTCGAGTCTTGCCACTGGAGCATAGGTTTGATCAAAATCAATCTCTTCTTCATGTCTGTATCCTTTAGCTACGAGTTTGGCCATATTTTTGACGATGATTCCATCTTCATCCATCTTGTTCCTGTAGACCCACTTTGTTTCAATCACATTTTTTTCTTTGGGTCTACGTACAAGCTTCCAAACTTGGAAGCATTTGAAATGATTTAGTTCTTCTTCAATTGCAACTATCCACGATGCGTCTTTGTTTGCTTCTTCAAATTTCTTTGGTTCAACCTGCGAGAGGAAAATCAAATGCAAATTTTCATTAGTAGTACCTCTACGAGTTCTTACACCAGCATGAGGATCTCCTATGATTTGATCAACGGGGTGATCCCTCAAGTGTCTGAGCTCTAGAGTCCTTGCATCGAGAGCTTCCACTATTTCTGGGGTTTCCTCTTCCACTTGGATGACTTCTTTATCTTGGTGATCTTCTTCTCTAATTGAGGTTGGAGGAGTAATCTTGATGAACTTTGGAACACTTTCTTTACCTGTCTCATCTAAGCTTAACTCTTTCAGCCTTGAACCTGCATCTTCTAAAAAAATACTGGAAGAGTTGTTATGTAGCAAGCTCATCTCATTAAATACAACATTAATCAACTCTTCTACTATCAGAGTTTTCTTAATAAAAATTCTATAAGCCTTACAGTGGCTACTATAACCGACAAAAATACCTTCAAAGCATTTTTCTCCAAACTTTGTACGATGATATTTCCCATTATTAAGTATATAGAATTTATAGCCAAAGATCCTGAAGTAGGACACAGTTGGTCTCCTACCTTTCAGTAGCTCATAGGGAGTCTTATGATGATTCTTGTTGATCAATGCTCTATTTTGCACATGACAAGCTGTATTGACGGCCTAACCCCAGAAGTACAATAGTAGAGAGGAGTCAGTCAGCATTGTAGTGCATGCTTCAATGAGTGTTCTATTCCTTCTCTCTGCAACTCCATTTTATTGTGGAGTACATAGAGAGAAAAACTCATGAAAGATACCGGAACTTCCATAGAATTCTGTCATGACACTAGATTCGAATTCTGTTCTGTGGTCACTTCTGATTCTGACCACTGAGGAGTTTAATTCATTCTGTATTTGTCTGACAAAATTTGTGAACACATCAAAGCTATCTGACTTTCATTTCAGAAAGAAGACCCAAGTAAAATGTGAGTGATCATCAACATTTACCAGCGTATATGACTTACCTCCTGAGCTATGAACTTGTATTGGACCGAATAAGTCCAAGTGTAGTAAATACAAACACCTAGAGGAATCTTTGTCGGCAATGCCCTTAAAGGTAGCCCTTGTCTGCTTGCCCATCTGGCATGCGTGACATAGACTCTCTTTAATGCACTTAATAGTAGGTGTGTTACATACTAGGTCTTGAGAAAATAGCATATTGATGGTTTTGAAAGTTATATTTGCAAGTCTCTTGTGTCATTGATCACAAAGAGATGCAGTATCTTTTCCAACAAAACACACTTGGGTAGAAGTGTCTAAACATAGAAAATTAAGACAGAAAATATTTCTACTCCTAATGCCGGTTAATATTGTCTCCATAATAGAGGCCGATTTTATCAGACACTGATCTTTAAAAAAGGTAACAATAAAGCCTTTATCACATAATTGACTTATGCTAATCAGATTATGTCCTAATCTTTTCACATAAGCCACATCAGTGAATGAGATTATACCATTAGAAATTATACCGTAGCCCTTTGTGATACCCCGGTCAGAGCCACCAAAGATAACCTTTGGACCATCTTTGACTGGAGTGAAATTTTGAAGTAGGCTTTTTGTCCCGGTCATATGCCAAGAGCATCCACTATCCAAATACAAGATAGACATTTTGTAGGCCTTTGGACATACCTGCAAGATAGGATCACTTTACCTTAGGAACCCAAAGGTATTTGGGTCCTTGGTTATTTGTCAGCATACTCCCCCTAGGAGTGTTAACACTACGAGTGGTCTACCTTGTATAATTAACTTGAGGAGTTTTAGAGTTTCTGGGATTAAACCAGCAATCCACAGCAAAGTGACCAACTTTGCCGCAACACCAACAGTCAAACCTATTGAATCTTTTATAAGTCTCATGCTTGATCTTTTGAATGTGTGGTCTTGTAGGGGAGGCAGATCTGGAGGTATAGGCCTCATGATAATAGCACTCACATGGCTTTTGCACCTCCTTTTCCTTAGGTAAAATTGGCTTGCCCTTAGGTTCCTTCTTAATATTATGGCAATGAACGTATGGACCATAGTATTGCATTTGTATTTCCTCATAAGGTGCCTTAAATACACTCTCACCGAAGTTCCGGGGATGGGTCCATCCTTGGTAGCGCGACTTAGACTCTATGTGAGTAGTCCATGTAAAGTGATCATAAGATGACTCAAAATCAAACTTGTTAGTCGGGAAGATTACCTTCTTAAATGTAGTTTGATTCAGAGCAGCCTTCCCTTTCTATTCGGCTGAGGCTTTCTTAGCAACCTTATTTTTACTTTTAGCTTTATTCCTTCTAGAGGATTTACTGGGAGCAATCTCGTGTCCCAAACCGGCTCCTTTGGCCTGTGCAGAGAATTCAGTGACAAGTGGAAGAATTGCCTTGGGCTTGGAGAAACTTTCAACAAGTTTCTTTTCAGCGTCAAGCTATTATTCCAACTTCTCGATGATTTTTTGTTTCAGGTTAAGGTGCCCGAGAGAGTTATTATATTCTTCGACCAGGGCTTGGTGATCCTTTCTGAGTGAGTCCATACTTGTGAATTCCTCCCTCAGAGTGATCTCCTCAGCCTTGAGGGATTTGTTTTCCTTGGCCTGAGATCTAATAACTTTTCTTCACCGATCATAAACCTTGATCAACTCTTTATACTGACCCATGGGTTCTGATTCATCATCAGAGTAACAGTCCTCATGGTCATCATCAGGAACATAAGATTCATAAAGAATAGCGTGAGCATTTACCTCCCCATAAAATTGGGGGACATCTCCTTCTTCGTTAGAGTGATCCATGAGCCCGAAGTAGGCATCTTCATCCTCACTTGACTCAGATGAGTTAGAGTCACTAAGAGTCTTCTGCTTCTTTATTATGAAGCTCTTATCCTTCTTTTTGCTCTTGTAGGACTTTTCTCTTCTCTTCTTCCACAGTCCTTCTTATTTTGAGGGCAGTCGGAGATCACATGACCTGTCTTGTTATAACAATAACACACGATGTCAGTAGAATAATGTTTGTTTGGTTTAGATTTATACTTTTCCAATGTGTGATTTTTCTTTTGATAATCACTATCGTGTCATGATCTTCTGAAAGAGGAGTAATTGCCTCTCATCTATTTCTTCTTACTTAGAAACTTCTTAAATTGTTGGGAGAGTAGAGAGAACTCTCCATTAGATAATTTTGAGCCTGAGGTGCTTGGCTCAGAATCTTCTTCTTCATATTCTTCCTGAGTGGGAGCAAGAGATGTAGCCTTGCCCTACCTTGAGCTGTCTGCCTTCAGTGCAATAGACTTCTATTTTGAAGAAGATATGTTGCCCTCTTCTTCAGCTTTTCTTGCATTGATTTGAATCCCATAAGACATAAGCTTCCTGAAGAGGTTCTGAGAGTCGGTTTTTGTCAGTCTCCCGAACTCCTTGATGACACAGATTTTATTATCCCATTCCTTGGTTAGGGATCTCAGGAACCTGTCGTTGAGTTCCCCGTTTATGAACTTCCGTCCATAGTTCTTCAGGCCATTGACGATCTTGAAGAAGTTTTCATAGGTGCCAACAATGTTGTCCTTGGTGCCTTGCTTGAAGGACTCATACTTTTGATTTAGAAGGGATCTTCTATCATCCCTTACTTCATCGGTACCTTCCATCAAGATGATTAGAGGCTGCCACATCTCCTTGGCAGATTGGCAGTGAATGAGATTCTGCAGCATAGAGTCATCGACTGCACTTGCAATTATATTTTTAGCCTTCATGTCCAGAGAGAAAAGTGCAATCTCGTCTTTGTCGAGATCCATCAATTTCATTGGCACCTTCCTTGTAGGATCAATAGTGGAGGCTATCATTAGAACATGAGGGCCTTCTTCCATTATCATGAAGGTGCGGGCGTCGACAACTTCCATGAATAATTTTACTCTTTCTTTCCACATGGGAAAGTTTGCCTTTGTGCACACTGGAAGCTTTGTGGAGTCCTTGGATCAGCCCATGCTTGACAATCTCTTCGATAACTAGAAGTAGATTTGTTCAAGGTGTTAACATTTTATTGAACAACCTCCCACTGATATCAGTTGAAAGTATCTAGTTGACTAACTAAATCACCTAGAGGGTGGTGAATAGGTGAGTTCTGCATCTTTTGTGAAATAAAAAGTTGAGAGAGAATAACACATAAAATAATCAAGCACAATCCAGATGACACAAAGAATTATAGTGGTTCCCCAAACTTGGGTACGTCCACTCTCCACCTCACCAATCTAGTACCACAACTAGACTTGGCTACTTCATTATATCTCGGATTAAACAATCCTACACCTCAGAGAAATGCTCCTACAACTCGGAGTAAACACACTCCTACAAACTCGATCCCCCAAAAATGGGATCTATACTCGGAAGAAAACTCTTCCTACAGGCTCGTGGACAGCTCCTAGAATTGAAATAAAGTTTTACAACAATAATACTTCACAAATCTAGTTCTGAAATCTACAGAGTTCTTCCTTCTTAAAAACTGAAAGCTCGATGATGAAGTTGAGGATGAAATCCAAGAAAACTTGATCTAAATCTCTTAAGATCTGACACGATCAAATAAATGATTGGAGAAACTTGAATCAGAGATCCATCGAATCTATTCTTCTGTTAAATCGCTGGATCGAGGAAGAAACTTCAGAGAAGAATAAAGATGTCGTGTTAGACTTTATCCCGATCTATAACTTGCGGCAATTCTGACTTCTGTCAATGTTAGGGTTAGCGAAATTTAAGAGGACCTTATATAGAAAATCTTCTAACGGTCTGTAATATTTTAAGGAATGATAATCAATCATGTTGAATACGAATTAATTATTTAAAATCCCGTTAGTCGAACAGAAGTTACGCTCAATGAAATAGAACTGCGTTCGACGAAGTAGAACTTAGAAATTTTCTCCATCTGCATTCTTCGAAAGGAAAATGATTCTTCGAAAAGAACCTTCTTCTTTTGAAAAATGACATAGTCTTTTCGAAAAAGACTTTTCGCAGAATCCTTTGAACTCTGGAACTGATTTCTCGAAAAAGATCAAATTTTTTGAAAATTAAATTCTGACTTCACGAAAATAAGCTTCCTTTTTCGAAAAACGAATTTGACTTTTCGAAAAATCTTCATGGTCATTTCGAGGAAAAGAGTTATAGTAGGTTTCGAAGAATTTTTCGAAAGGTTTTTATGTTTCTCGAAAAGAACATTACTTTTCGAAATATGTTCTTTGACTTTTCAAAAATATCTTCAGGACATTTAAAAAAATAGAACTATAACATGTTTTGAAGAATTTTTCGAAAAGATTTTATGTTTCTCGAAAAGAACATTGTTTTTCAAAAAATGTTCTTGGACTTTTCGAAAACACTCTCTCTTTTTCAAAAAATGTACTTGAAAAATTTTAGAAAAAAAATTATTTTCTTCTTTAACCAAGGATCAATAACACTTCCTTTCTTCAATTCATTAGTAATTGAGAATGAAGTGCATCCCAATAGAGAGGTTACACATGAGCCAACACCATAGATTGCACAATGAGGGATTACATAGCATGGTCCTATGTTTGGTGGCTCACTGTAACTAACATTAGTATACACTTAGTAATAATGACCTACAAGCATTCAACTAGAGAAATGAATCAAATACAAACTTAATTAATCTTAGTTTAAGGGTGACTTCACACAAATCTAGGTTATTGTGGATGCAATACCCAACAGTCGTGCGTGGTCACCAAGAGATTATCTGGTCAGGAGCTCAGCTCACTAGCCTTTAATACGACCCCAAAGCCATTCAGCATCACCTTGACGGCTTCAAAAGGCAAGGTCCAGACGCTCGTAACTTATTCCCCCTCTGCCGAGCCCAAGACTAAGAAGCTCAAAATTGGCGAGGTGGGATCTACCCTTATCGAGAGAGGTCAACCGATACTCCCAATCTGCGTCATGAAGAAGACCCGAAGACCTCGACAAAGGCAAAAGAGTTGGAGGAAGGCCCTCAAACACATGCCAACTTCGGGTTGGGGATGTGTGCTAAGGATCCGGAAGGCCCCACCCTCCTAAAGAGGTATGTGGGAGAGCACAGGGTCAGCCTGAGCTCATGACTTCCTTCCTAGATGGAGGACGAGAATGCCGACGATGACGCATTCAACCTCTTATTCGGACTGTATGGTCGGGAGGACACGACTGTGCTGACGGGAACCTCCATTTGTGAGATGGCGAATTGCGGGAGCCACGTCATCCTGTGTGTTGCTGAGCTGTTACATCAGACGGCGAGGTACACTCTCAGCATGGGTCGTAAGCTGGGGCGACGATGACCACACTGGACATCATCCAATAGGAAACTGTCAAATCAAAGGTTGAGCTAGGGAAGACAATGACCACGCTTGACACCACCCAATATAAACTTGCCAAAATAAAGGCTGAGCTCGGAACTGCTCATAGCTCCGTCTTGCATGCTCCAAGAAAGGTACGTCTTCCGATTCTGGCCTCATGGGTTGACCCTATACTCAAGCCAGTGCTTTTTTACAGGCTACCGAGCTCGCGTGGGTGGAATGAACCTCCAAGCTGTAAGAAGATCTGAGGGAATCCTGTACCCAAGACAACTACCTCGCCAATCGTCTTAGCGAGGTAGAATCAAACCTGTTGGAATGTCGGCGCCATGCTGAAGAGAGGATTGCCAGTGTTGTCACAGCTGGTTCCACTGTTATGGAAGCTGGAGTCTATTGATCCCTAGCCATGGCTGCCGCCCAGCTTGCCATGAATCGCTTCGGGTTATGGGGCGACCTGAATGGGTTGGGCCTAGCCCTCATCATAGAGTCATTGGTCCCGGTGATTTTTCCCTCCCAGGCGAGTTCACCACCCCCCCCCCCCTCGCAAGCCCACACACTATTGATACGATGGGATGATCCCCGTGCCATTCTGCTCATTAAGTGTTGCTCTTAATTCTTTTATTTGTATATGTAATTTTCTATTCATTAATGTTTAAACATTCTGCCCATGCGAGTTAGCTTGTGCCTCTAAATATATTTTTTTGCACCGTGATTTTTTTGTTCTTTCTCTTTCCATCACTAGTTGGTTTGATCTTTTCTACTTGTATGTTTGTAGTTAAGGCTACTCTAACCCCCATGCTGAACTAGCAGCACTAACCCTTTGCGTGCATCTTACATTTTGCTTATGTGATTAAGGTCTGGATCTCACACCATCTCTCCTTACCGTCAGGATCCGTCGTTCCCTACTCTGCATGAGCTTATACACTCTCTGTCATCGGCGAGGCGAGTTCAGCAAGCCCTAAGGTCTTTTACCCTTTGCTTTTTCTTCTCCACGAATCACATGATCCTGGGAGGAGGGACGCTTTGCCCGAAGGGGCCAACATCTGGTATGCAGGAAAGGAGTTCTCTCAGGGACCCGGACCATGTCAATATCATAGCTTAGAGAACTTGATTACATTCCAGGGGGAAAGTAGCTAGTATGCGGGAGAGGAGCTTGTGCAGGGATTCGGACTACGCAACACATCTTGAGGACTTCAATCCACTCGATAGGGAAAGTAGTTGGTATGGGGGGAGGATCTTGCAAAGGGAATCAGACTGCAGCAACATCACAGCTTGAGGACTTGATTCCACTCGAGGGCGCAAGTAGCTGGTATGCGGGAGAAAATCTTCTGCAGGGACCCATACTACGACAACATCACGGCTCGAGGACATGATTCCACTTGAGCGGTAAAGTAGCTGGTATGCGGGAGAGGAGCTCATGCAAGGACCTAGACTAAAACAACATCACAACTTGAGGACTTGATTCCACACGAGAGGGAAAGTAGCTAGTATGCGGGAGAAGAGCTCGCACAAAGACCCAGACTACGACAACATCAAAGCTCGAGGAATTTTTTCTACTTGAGGTAGCAAGTAGCTGTTATGTTGGAGAGGAGCTCGCATAGGGACAGGACTACGACAATATCACAACTCGAGGACTTGATTCCACTCGAGGGGACAAGTAGCTGATATGCGAGCGGGGATCTCGCATAGGGAACCGAGCTACGGCAACATCGCAGCTCGAGGACTTGATTCCACTCTAGGGGGAAAGTAGCCGGTATGTTGGAGAGGATCTCGCGTAGGTACCTAGATTACGACAACAACATAGCTTGAGGACATCTTTCCACTTGAGGGGGCAACTCGCCAGTATACCATAGAGGATCTCGCGTGGGGACCCAAACTATGACAACATTACAGCTTGAGGACTTCTTTCCACTCAAGGTGGAAATTAGCCGGCATACGGAAGAGGAGCTCGCGCACGGACCCAGACTATGATAACAACACAAGTTGAGGACTTGATTCCAATCGAAGGGGCAAGTATCCAGTTTTCGGGAGAGGAGCTCATGAAGGAACTCAGACTATGATAACGTCACAACTCGAGGACTTCTTTCCTTCCTAATAACACTTCCGTTCAGGGGGTGTTTACTGAGCATACACTTTGAGGGACCTAACCCATTGCAGAAAGAGTTTCATAAAAATATATTTTAAAACGTGTTACATTTATATAAGGAGAAATAAAGCTTAGTATAAGGCTATTACCAACCAAAAAGGGTAGTTTAAGGAAAAAAGTGCTTCAAGTCATCACTGCTCCATGTGTTACTGAGGAGTTCCCCCTCACAATCCTGGAGCAGGTACCCTCCGTAACAATACTTTTTCTACAACGGAACCCCTCTCCCAGTTGGGCTGAATCTTTCCTACCGCTGCACCCCTGCCAGCAGCTTCCACCTTCTTGAGAACTAGATGACCTTTAACAAATTGTTTGATCCTTATGTGTTTGTAAAAATATCTAGCCATCCTGCACTTGCCCTCTTCTTGTCGAATTGACATGAGGTACCAAATCTCTTCCACCAAATTGAGTGAGAGCCTTTGCTCCTCATCATTTTCCTCTCTCCATGCCTCTCCCCCATCTTTTGCGGCTACTACCAATGGACTCATGATGTCAAACTCCACCGGGATCACTACTCCCGAACCATGGGATAGTTTAAATGGATTCTACCCCGTTATGATGTTTGGGGTAGTTTTGAGGGCTTATAGTATAGAGGAAAGTTGCTCGAACCCAATTGCCCTTCAAGTTTTTAACCTTCTTTCTCAACAAGTTAACTATCACCATGTTAGCATCCTCGACCTGTCTGTTGCTTTGAGGGTGGTGAATGAATGTGAAGTGGAGATCAATAACTAGCTCTCTACAGAACTTGATGAGCTCCGTGCTTACAAAATGTGGTCCGTTGTATGTGATAATCGTGAGAGGCAATCTGTACCTTTAGATGATCTCCCACCATATGAAATTCATCACAATCTGGGAGGTAGTCTTCGCCAATGCCTTTATGTCTATCCATTTGGAAAAATAATCAATCATTACTAGAATAAACCTTCTTTGTCTTCTCGCTTGAGGGAACAGGCCAACGAGGTACAGTCCCCAGATTGAGAAGGGGCATGGGGCTTAGATAGACCAGAGCCGATGTGCTAGTTGTAACTGAAGAAGTGCATGAAGCTGATACCTCAGACACCTTTTCGCAAATCATTCCGCATCCTTTCGGATGGTCAGCTAGAAGTACCCCTACCTCAACACCCTCTTCTCTAAAGTTCTTCAACCAGAATGACTTCCACATTCACCCGAGTGAATTTTGTCCAATACTTTAGGGACTTCGTCTTTGGATACTCACCACGACAATATGCCTGACAAAGTTTTTTGAGAACAGCTTCCCTCATGAAGATGGTAGTAGGATGATTTGTACCTAAACTGTATCTTATCGTAGACCCCTAGGGGAAACTTCCCCGTGGTCAAGAACTCCATGAATGAGTCCATCCAAGATGGGTGTTTGTTGGAACCCTATTACTTATTTGGGCTAGGATCACTATAATTTGTTTAGGATGTTTAGTTTGACCCATTTTTTATAGTCTAGGGTCATAGAATATTTCCAGGGTTGCTACCTCAGAAGAATTCTAGTAGAAATTCAGTTCGGCGAAAGCTGAGCACAGTTCAACGATCGCCGAGCTCAACTCGACGAACTCAGAGTTCTAACTCTGAGTTTAGATCGACGAAAGCTGAGCTTCGGTCGACGAACTCTGACCTCAACTCTGCAGCTCAGCTCAACGATAGATAAGCTCAGTTCGACAAATGATATATTTAGTTCGACGATCTCCAAGCTCAGGTCGACGAAAGGTTTGCTGAGTTTGACGAATTCCTTGCAGTGTTTAGGCAGTTATATTTATTCAGAAGCAGAATGATTTCAAGCTTTAATTCATACAGTTACACTCTGATAATTAATGCTGAATATTCTTAATGAATATAGTCGTTCCAGGCATCATTAATTATGGATTTATCACAGAGTTTATTTATAATCAATTTCCTAGGCAGTTACAAATCTTAAGGAATGCTTCAGCCGTTTCAGAATTACTGAATTCAAAAATATTTGAATTTATCTCAGACATTCTTTATATATTGACAGAAGTTTTCTGCCTCAGGTTCATACAGTATAGATTTATTTTTACAGAGAATAAGATATTCTGCTTCAAGCTTCTTCCAGAAGAACAAATCTTCAATATGAGATTCAAATTCAAATCTCTCAGAAACATATACTGGACAGTGAAGTGTTTCAAGAAGGCTTATACCCTGAAGAAAAGTCTCCTTTTCCTGATCATAATCTCAACACAAATCAGGTGGAGCTTTTTGCTTACAACATCCACTAGTCTGCTCAGAGAATCTTGACAGAGAAGACATCATCACCTTTTTAGTTTATTTAATAAACTGTGCATAGGGTTTTTAACTCCCTTCAAAATTTATCTTTTGGTTTATAAGTCTCCTGATTAAAATACTTAAGCTTGGTTTTTGGGCACCTGATTAAAAGCTCAAAGGGTTACTAGATCTCCCTTAAAAAAAGATCTTCTGGTAGCAGAGCACCTGATCAAAAACTTATAGTGGATTCCTATAAGGGTGGTAGAAGAGTGGACGTACCCAGATTTATTGGGGAACCACTATAAATTTTCTTGTGTTGTCTGTGATTGCTTTACTTTCTGTATTTGTGTGCTGTGATTTTTCTCTCTACATATATATATATCACTTACTTTAAATCTGTTATAAAAATTAATTAAAGTTTTTAATATACACTATTCACCCCACTCTAGTGTAAATCAGATCTATCCCTCACTTTCAAATGGTATCAGAGGTTAGTTCTTTGGTTTTTACACGCTAACACCTAAAGCAACAAAGATCCTGATAGATCTTATTGTACCTAGAGTTTTGTTTATTTTTCATGGCACAAAATAAAGAGTATGCAAGCACCAGACCTCCTATATGCAATTTAAATAAGCTTGCATTATGGAAAGTAAGGATTAGTCATTATATTAATTCTATTGATGAAGATATCTATAATTCTATTTTGACAAGTTCACCTCTACCACTTGCAATAATAAGCACCAGTGCTATACCACCTCCTGAGTGGACAGAAGCACAAAAAAGACAAAAATTGCTAATGCCAGGGCTATGAACATATTAGCTCAAACAATATTAGATGACATTTTTCAAAAGGTTTCTGAATGTACCTCAGCCAAAGATATCTGCGACTTCCTCAATACAATGGTTGTTGGATTTGCTGATGAGAGAAAAGACAGAAGATCACACCTTATCTCTTAATACTAGAACTTCAAAAAGGGAGAATCTGAATCTATAGCTGAAATGTACACAAGACTCAGTCTCATTATTAATGAACTGAAGACCTTGGAGAAGGACATCACATTGACAGAAGTCAATAATAAGATCCTCATGTGTTTCCCTAGCACATGGGATTCAAAGATCTGGCCAATCAAAGAAGCCGGAAGTTTAAATGAGATTATAACAGAGACCCTGTTGGGCAAGCTCAAATCTTATGAGCAGCTCATCATAATAAGGGAAGCTGAACAAAGGACTCACCTTTGGAAAGAAAAGAGAAAAGTATCGCTTTCCAAGCATCAGAAGAAGTAGAAGTTCTTCTAGAGAATGAAGATCTTATAGGTTTCTTAGCTAAGAGATTCTATAAAATGGCAAGAAAATACTTCAGGAGAAGATCTTCCAGAAACAATGACAAACCAAGGTATGACAAAACACCGACTAAATAAATTATGTGTTATATTGCAGGAAACCAGGACATATTCTTTTAGAATGTCCTGAGAATCAGAAGAAGGATAAGAAGACAGAGAAAGACTATAGGAAGCACTCCAACAAACCCTCTTCTAGTAAACACAAACAGAAGGAAAGAGGTTTCGTAGCTGAAACTTGGAGTGAATCAGATGATGAGTCTTCATCTAGCACAAGTGAAGATGAAGAAGAAGCAAAGGCTAAGGAAGTCTGCTTGATGGAAATCAATGCATCATGCAGCACTTCTGACAATGAATCTGAGTCTGAAGAAGATCAGGCAATCTCTACATTAGATTTTACTTTAGATCATTTTAAAATAGATTTTAAATTGCTATGTAATGATTTTATAAAGTCTGAGAAGGAAATAAAACTTCTAAGAGAAAAATTAAATGAAATGAACAATTTATCTGCTGAAAAATCTAAAATTAAATAAGACTTGAACATTGTTAATGAACAAATAGTTTTATTACGACACAAATTATCTGAGGCAAAAAAGTTTGAAGAATCTCTCAATTGGAGAAGCATTAAACTGATGAATATCACAAGCACAGTTATTGCTAGGCTAAATGGCAAACTAGGTTGGGGGGCTTCATCTAGTCAGCCTCATCTTTTATAGAAAAATATTTTATCTACTCCTATAAAATTTGTTTCTGCCAAAGGAAAAGAAGTATTACAAATTACATATAAAGCCATTGAAGTTTTACAAAAGAATAAACAAAATCAAAATAAAATTTTTTAGAAAAATTATGTTCAAAATTATTCATCAAACCGAGCTCAACGAAATAAATATTATTCGTCAAACAGAGCTCAACGAACTATGAATGCAGAATTTGGGTATAATTATTCAAATGGTGCTCGACGAAATCAATATGATTCGTCGAACAGTGATCGACGAACGTGGAACACAAAAAATGAACATTATCATTCTGTGAATGGAGCTCAACGAACTCATTTTCATTCATCAAACTCAACTCGACGAACTCAATATAATTCGTCGAACCCAAATTTTCAAAACAAAAATTTAAATTCTTTTCAAAATTATAATCAAACTCAAAAATTTATAAATCCTTTTACTTAGTGGATCGTACCTCCTTGGATATATCATCCACGTGGTTATAAGGATCAACAAGATTGTTCTTACATTTCTAATTATCATTATGAAAGAAAACTAGGATCCAAGGTAACCTGTGTCAAAAACATCTAATTTTGTTTTGTACAAGAAAGGAACTATCCTACCACTGAGGAACAGTGGTATTTGGATAGTGGATGTTCAAAACATATGACAGGAAGCATAGCAAACCTGAGTGACTTCAAAGCTAAGCTTGGACCAAAAGTCATTTTTGGTGACTCCAATTATGGACAGACAGAAGGCTATGGAAATGCTAAGGTTGGAGTAGTTACCTTTAGGAAGGTAGCTTATATGAATGGTCTCAAGCATAACCTCATCTCCATAAGTCAGTTATGTGATGAAGGTTATCAGGTATCTTTTAACAAGTCATTATGTTTTATAACTTCTTATAAAAATAAAATTGTTTTAACTGGAATCAGACAAGGTAATATTTACTTAGTTAATTTTAACTCTACTAATTCAGAAATTTGCATATTTAATCAAATTAGTAAAACAAATGAACTATGGCATAAAAGATTGGGACATGTAAACCTTAGGACTATTGCTAAACTATCTAAGGATAACCTTGTTAGAGGACTCTATTCTAGTTCTTACAAGAAGGAAGGACTTTGTAGGGCTTGTCAATAAGGCAAGCAAACCAAAAATAGTTTTAAATCCATTTCTAAAAGTAATTCACCCAGGGTTTTGTATTTGTTACATATGGGCCTTTTTGTGACAGTACAAAGTTTAGGAGGAAAGTCATATACCTTAGTTATTGTAGATGATTTCTCTAGATTCACTTGGGTGTTCTTTCTTAGAAACAAGTCAGATAACTTTAAAGTTCTTACAGACTTTCTTAGGAACATCAAGATTGAGTACTCTACTCAGATTGTATTGATCAGAAGTGATCATGGCACTAAGTTTGAATCTCTTCTGATGAAAGAATTATTGGAACATGCATTCCGCATCTCTTGATTTGAGAATAACAAATCTCAGTATGTATTTGATCATGCCTATTGTGTGTTTATAGTATGCAGGCTGATAGGTTCAAGTGAAGAGAAGAAGCCTCTTATAGTTGATACTGCCGAGCGGTAGAAGTTACCGTTGAGCGGTAGCCGTGAATTAATTGGACGGAGCTCTCGGGAAGTTATCGCCTCACGCTAGTCCTATCACACGCGCTAACGCGGTGAATTATTTCGGCCAAGACTCGGGAAATTACCGTCATGCGGTAGTGCTAACGCGCAGTGCTAGCCCTCTCGACGAATGCCGAGCCGAAATTCTCGAGAAATAGAAGTACCACCAGGCGATACAGGTTAATGCACCGCGCCTGTCTTACGACGAACGTCAAGTAGTATTTCTCGAGAAACAACCTACCGTCGGGCGCTAGCTAGGTACTGCGTCGCGGTAACCCACTCAACGCTCCAAGGTGTTGAGTGCATTGAGACAGGCCTACCGCCAGGCGATATCTATTGACCGCATCGCGTTAGCATTAGAAAAAGGAAAATATTTGTTTTGAATATTTTTTCTAATTTGAAGAATAGCTGGCACAACAAGCGCGTGAAAATACTGCTGGGTGCTAGCCTTGCCGCCGACGGTATCCTATTTTCATGAAGACGTATAAAAAGCCACCTCGGTCTCTGTGCCTTTATACCCAAGATGAAAAGAGGCAGAGTTTGATCATTCCTAGGGTTCGGCCACCTCTTTACGATCCGTCCCAATTATCTCCATCAATAGAAAAGAAATCTGTCTCCCTCACGTTTGCGTACAAAGAACTCCGGCGAGCCAAGAACAACAAGGACTATGGAGAGTTTATTGGTTGCAAGCACAAAGATCTCTGGCGATCCAAGGACTACAATGACTACAAGGAGTTGTTCGGTTGCAAGCACATGAAAAAAAGGAGGGATTTTGTTCTTTGGAAGTTTCGCCGCACTGTAACTTGTTACCACCACGCTTTAACTTCCCGCACAGCTCTCTCTATTTAAAATAGCCCGAACTTGAGTTTCCGGTGACGGTTTTTCACAAAATTTGAAAGGGGAGTTTGCCCTAGCCTTCAAAAGGGAAGCAAGGGATCATCCCAACTCATTGAGGAGGAGAGTTCTTCAGAAGAGATCAAAAGGAACTCATGCGCAAGGATCGAAGGATACCAGCACGGTGATCAAGAAGCTTTCTTCCTAATACTCTCGTGAAGGATCCTCGCTACAAGAAATTCTCATCAAGCGCTCATCTTCACGGATCTGAAGAATATCGAAGAGAAAGACTCTCAAGCAACAAAGATCGAACCTTCGCAAGCAAATCATCATCCACATCAAGGGTTCGAGTTAGAGGGAATTTTTCTCTTAATATGTGTATTTTACTTTTAACTCTTTTTATCTAGTAGTTTGTGTGAGTAAAATCACAGGTAAGGGTCGTCGGAATATGGGTAGGATTCTGCGGGAAATCGTCCTGGAGATAGGAACGTCTAGATCGGAGGATCTAGAGGGGCTCTAAGACCCTTCCTTGTGTGGAGGTGAAGATCCGGCTCGAAGACCATTCTTAGAGGGAAAGGGAGAGAGCCAACCAGTCCGAGTTTTGGATCGGTATAGAAAAGAGAGGAAGTCTAGATCGGGTGATCTAGAGGGGCTCTAAGACACTTCCTTATGTGAGGGTGAAGAGCTGGCTCGAAGACTTTTCCTGGAGAGAAAAGGAGAGAGCCAACCGGTCCGTAGAGCGGGTCAGTATAGAAAAACAAAAGGTTTTTTATATTCACCGCCTCCGATCTCCGGCATCATGGGGATCAAACTTTTGTAATAATTAAAATCGTGTGTGAGTTTAATTTGAATAAATAACAATTATTGTTTATTTTTTGTGCTTATAACGCTGTGATTGTTAGCCTGTGCTTCTCTCAAGTGTATGTAGATCTCTAAGAAGGAATTTGCCCAGGAAAATGAGGTCTGTGACCTACCTCCGTGCATTAGCTACCTAACGCCCCACGGTAGCTTCCAGAACTAGTTTTTCTGGACAAAAATTAAATTGAATTTTCAATTAACTCGTAAAACCTTATTCACCCACCCCCTCTAAGGTTGTCCACTAGATCCAACAAGTGGTATCATCGCCAAGTTATTCCAAAAATAGTTTCTCCACCAGGAATAATGGACAACCTCGATCTCGTATCGACTAGTGGGGATGAAAAATTATACACAGAAAATTTATGTGCACCACCTCTATTTACAGGAGTGAACTATAATGAATGGAGAAAACTAATGAAAAAATTCCTTATATTATTAAATATAGAAGTTTGGAACTTAACTTGTACCAAGCCCCGAAATAACCTAACTAAAGCACGAGTGTCATATAAATGCCAAAGCTATGAATAGTTTGTTTTGTTGGCTTGGTCAAGAATTTTTTAAACTCATCTACATGTTTTCTACTGCTTATGATATATGGAAATTTGTTGAGTCTACTTATAGATCTCCCTCTGTAGATAATGATTCCGAACAATTTCTCATGGATTCAAGTGAAGAACAAAATGGAGACTTGCTCTTGGAGGAAGATAGGACAACCACATCACGGGAAAAGGAAGATGAAATCTTAATAATGGATGAGGAAAAAAATGGAGAAGTCAAAGAAACTCTATACCTCAATCTTCCTCATCCAAGAGCTCTGTAAGGAAGTTAAATTCCCTTTCTGCTTATAAATCTATCTCTACATTGCATGTGCTAGAAAATGCTAGACGTAGAATTAAGAAGTTGAAAAATACTAATTCAAATCTACGACTAGAAAACAATACTTTAAAAGCATAACTTAATGTAGAACCCTATTGTGATGTGACTTGTCCTCCCAACTGCACTTTAGATAACATTTCTACACCTTGTATATATTATAATGAATAAAAAGAAAAATATAAGGTTCTTGAACAAGAGCTTCGTTTTGCAAAAGAATAAAATGATAAATTATGTTTAGAAAACTCATCTTTGATAAGTGATTATGCAGGATGCAAGAATTATAAAAATGAAATTAAAGAGATGGATGAGACTTTTGAGGAATAAAAAAATAAGTATGAATCTCATATTGAATTTGTAGTCTCCACTCTTAAAAATAGCACAATCGCTTACAACAAAGCTAGACATAATCTTAAAATTAAAAATAAAGAATTAGTTATAAAGATCAACATGCTTAAGGAAATTATGATTAAACACACACAAAATATAACTCCAAACTTTAAAGCAAAACCCGAAATCATGTTGAATATGAATTGTCATATAATAACTAAGTCAATCAACGGGAGTATAAAATTTCAAGCATGTGTAAATGAAATTCCAAAATAGAAAAATCATCTTCATTTGCAACCTCAAGTCACTCCCAATTTAAAATAAAATGTATGTAAATTTCCTTCAAAAAATCAATATAATATGAGACTTTACCTTAAGTAACATAATCTTAACTCAGAGAATAATTTCAACATATCTAAACCTCAAATGCAAGATTGTTAAACTGAAGCTCATCACATATGGACTCATAGAAATCTAAAAGGGAATTTGCAACATAAAAATAACACTAAACCAAAGTATGAATGGAGGCCCATCATTCAAAATAGCACACCCATTTCACTCAAAAGGGCCCATTCATTGTCATCTCCCAAAGGTGTATCACGCGATGTTTTGGTACCCAAAAGAACCATCACTCATGGCTCCTTTTGGATACCTAAATCTCTTATCCAATAGTATCCATCAATTGCGTGAAGTAGAAACTAATTAAACAAAAAATGCTCGATCATCTACTTCACGATATGCTTAATGTTTTTTCTGTTTTCATTATTTTTTTGTATTTTGTTTTTGCATTTGTTTATCTTTGATTTTGTATTTTTTTCCTTAAGCTAGCATGTCATGAACACTTTAGATATATTTTTGTTATATGACTCTCTCATATTAAAATTAACGATAAATCAATCTAACGGAACAAATCGAAATATAAGTCATATCATTTCAAAGTGTCCATAATTTATCTTTTATCATAAATCTATCACGCTATCTTAGTATGTCTATGATCATTCACCCATATGTATGTCTCACAATAGCGGGGGCATAGGTGTGGGTACTTTAGAAACCTTAACCTGTAAACCACATCTTGTCCTAAACCGGGGAGGGTTCCAGTAGGTCATTGTGTGGCACTGGGGGGAAAGAGTGTTAGGTTGAGTGAGTTCTTCTGTGTGCACATGGGATTAAAACCCCACCCTACAACATTTATGCAGTTCCTTATGCCCATCCATCACTTAGCATGGGGCTAGGGTGTAGACATATAGCTTAGGTATTGGATTATTGGGCATACTTAGGATTCACATATCCACTGCATGAACATCATTTCACTTATCATGTACGTTATATTCATGCACAATATTCTATAATGCTATCTGGTGTTTGCATCATATATCTCTTTCAGCATACTGTTTTAAAAAAAACAACACTAAGTATTTTTGTATGTATATAAATAAAAATGATTTAAAAGTACAAAAATATTTTTTATATATATCTTTTTGTGTGTTTCTTTTTGGCATTTTTTTTAATTTTTTTTTATAAAAACAACCTATTATTCATTGTCATTGTCAAGGATGAATAAATTATATCAACTAAAGATTAAATAAAATGTTTGATTTAAGTGTCAAGTTTCTTAAAACATTGTTTTTGTAATATCATGCCTTAAATATTATCTTATTATATGCAATGAAATTGAATATAGAAAAAATTTGTAGGACTGCTTAGTGTGCCTCTAAGTATGAGTAATGCTTTATATTTGATAATGATTCTATTCACTCACCTATTTTGATAACCTATATGTGATTTTAATCTTATGCCTGCATAATTGTGTAGTATTACAATATAATAATTAAAATGCATAAATAGATTACCAACACTACACTGAATTGATTGTTTCAATTCTTTGTTTTTTCATGCACCTATTCTTTGGAGAAAGGTGTCTTTACAAAAAATGTTATTGTTTGTGCAACAAGTGAATTCGGAGTCCTTTTTCACTAAGATAAAAAAATCAAATAAAAATTGATAAGGAAAACTCCACCAAACACTACTCACCCTCCTGGTATGTCTTAATAAGCATTGTGAGGTTGAGCAACTTGGAAAAAAAATTGTAAAGTGTCTTGTAGAAAACAAAATTTTTCACCATTTCTCTCTCTACACAAGATCACAAAAATAAAAAAAACACTAAAAATTTCATAAATGTGATCTCCCAAGCACTACTCTACTCCCTGATAAGTCTTAATAAGCATTGTGTGTATAGAGCACCTTGGTAGTTGTACTTCTTACTCATGTGCATTGAAAAATAGTGAAAGTAATATTATTTTTTTATTTTAATATTATGGTTGTTCTGTATATTTGTCATGTTTTTTTATTAATTCACTGGTATACTTTATCAAAACACTATTTATACACTCCATTATTTCTCATAAAACATCTACTCATGAGAATTGGAACCTAATGCATACCTATACTATTCTCTAAAATCATAAGTAAATGCACTAGATAGCAAAGCATGGCCGCTACAATGTTTAATTTTACTTGAAATGCAAATTAGCTCACATTGTGTTTTATATCTCTCTTTGATATTTTGAAATCATGCTTGCAAAAATTTCAATAAAATAACATCTCTTGGATTGGTATTGAATTGAAAACATCTTTGTAGTAGGCTTAAAATTTTGTATACTTAATATGATATTATTTTCCAAAAAAAGGGGGATGTTCATCTTAAGAGTGCTTAGCATAGTTTTATGCGTACCACTTGGGCTTAATCATGAACATTTACTCTCTAACCAAGTGTTAAACTATGAGTAGAAGTGGTATTGTGTGCTTAGCAAGTGTTGTGTCTAGATGATATTCAATCATGCATACATTTTGCCCAATAAGTGAAAGAGAGTTATCTATGATCTTGCTCAATGTATCCTATTCTTCTTCTCTTACAAAGACCATTTTAGTTATCACTGCATACACTCGCCTCTACCCTCTTTCTATTCTACAAAAAAGGGGAGAAAATGGAGCATCAATTTCTTTATGCTGGGGGAGTACATTAAATTGAGTATAGAAAGCATCTATGTAGGGGGAGTAATCATAGGACAATGATACTTTACTTAGGCTCGATCATGATAATTATCTTAACAAGCGGTAACATGTTTTTTTTACAAGTGGCAACTTATAGTAATCAACTAGTGGTCTTATATAAAATGCTCTACTCATTAATATGCTTTATCCCACCTCTTTTGATAATACCAAAAGGGGGAGAATGTTTTTGAAGAAATATGTCAACTAGGAAGAGCCTGTGTAGGAGTCACTACTAGAAAATTGACATTTAGTGATGAAATTTGTCACTAAAGATTGGATTTTGGTCACTAAAGATAATTAATGACCCAATATAGTCTGTCACAAGGTGGTCACAATAGCCCCGCCACTAAATGTAATTAGTGACCAAAAAGAGTTTTGTCACTAATTGTACATATTTAGTGACCAAAATAATTACAATCACTAAAAAATAAATTTGTGACAAAATTGATTTGGCCACTAAATGTAATATCAGTGTCCGAATTTGTTCGGATACTAAACAAACTTTTAGTGACCAAGTTGATTCAGCCAATAAATGAACTTGTAGTGACCATGTTGATTTTGTCACTAAATGAAGTTTTGGTGACTGAATTGATGTGGTCACTAAATAAAGGTTTAGTGAACAAATTTATTCAATCACTACATGCTTATTTTTAGTGACAAAATATCTAGTCACTAAAAAGAACACAATATAACATTTCTTATCCCTAAATTCTATTTAATTCCTCAAAAAATATCAAATAATTATTTCATTTGCTATTCAGTGGAATTTCACTTTAGACATTTAAACATACAAAAATTTAATACACAAGTAAAAGTTTGTTCAACATATATTATTTTATTAATGACAAAAAGTGTGATAGATAGCCAAAAACTCTCACTACAAAGTAATATTGTTTTAAACTATAATTAAACTAAATACATAAAATAGTATCTACATAGAAGAAAAAGGTCTCAAGCCCAATGACTCATGGTCGGCGAAGGTCTTGCACTCGTCCATCATCAGTTGAAGGTTGTAACTAAACGCAACCTTCTTTTGCGTCTCAGCGAGCAACATCCTGAGGAGCCCTCTCCTGTATGACCAACTCTGGCCGATCTCCCATCTCCTCTCTCTGGCCATCTATAATCTCCATCAGCAACTCATCCACATTAAGATATGCAACTACATAAAGAGAGCATCAATCAATAGTAAACGATAAATATGTAGAAAGAATCGTAAAATCATCTACTGGATGTAGAGGGAAGGTGAAATGAAAGACCTATATGTAAGAGAGAGACGATCAAGCATTTCACAGACATTTCTTTTGGACGATCCATGTCTGATAAGGGGTTCACCAAGCTCGCAGAATATAGTCAAGCATTTCACCGTCATTTGTTATTCTAGGACAATATTAAACAGAATTAGAGAAAACTTAAAAATATGTATATCTTAGGTCATAAAGAAAAAACAAAACATTATTTTCTTAATTGAAAAAATGAATATAGTCAAACAATTTTCTAATTATCACATAAAAAAGAATAGTAACAACAATAAATTGAAATTAAGTTGTCCAATTAAATTTTTTTATCATAACTTGTGTTGAGAGAGGAGAGTTTTTGTTGGCTTTGCTTGTAAGTACTTTAGGTATGATATATTTTGGGTTTCATCACCCCTCCTAGGAAGGCTAACAAGTTGATGATGGTT
This sequence comes from Platanthera zijinensis, assembly GCA_039513925.1. Classification (NCBI taxonomy): domain Eukaryota; kingdom Viridiplantae; phylum Streptophyta; class Magnoliopsida; order Asparagales; family Orchidaceae; genus Platanthera; species Platanthera zijinensis. Next base: position 49,062,546 of record CM077086.1, read on the forward strand.
TGATCACTTCTTTTGCATCAGATGATGAAGTGCAACCCATGATCAAATCTTCTTGGCTGGTACCAGCTGATCTTTCCACTAGGGTCCGTTGTTGTTGTTGTTAATCACGAGGACATTTTTTAATCATAGCCAAATGACAAAGAAGAGTTTTTTTCATCAAGTGTGCGTTAATGATTTTCTAGTATTAATAATCGACATTAATCGAGTGCAACAGAACGTGCCTCTGAGTGGGCTGCGCCCACATCCGAGCTGGCTGCGCCCGCATCCGAGCTAGCTGCGCCCGCATCGGAGTGGGCTGCGACCGCAAACCTAGGCAACTGATTATCATTTGGAAGCAATCGAAGAAAGTAAAAAAGACAAAACTACTTTTTGATGTATAAGAAAACATACCTTGCTCTATAATACGACATTGTACACACATATTCTTCAAAAATGAGAAAACAAATCATTAGATTGATGTATGAATTAGGTATGTGTTGAAAACAAATAAAACATACCTTGTTCGTTGATCAGTGTACATTAGACTATCTCCTTCATTTGTCTAAAATGTGGAACCTGTTAAAGTTGGGGGCCAAATAAACACTTAAAATACCGCAATTATTAAAACCAAAAAGAAAAGCAAAAGAAAGCATTATTAAAAGAATAAAATAAAAGAAAACATGTTTCTTTCTATAGGGATGTTGAAGGCCCCAATGTCTCCAAATCAACACAGTCTGAATTGATTCAGCATCAAGGCTTTCTCTAATCATCTCCAACAGTATTATGGATAACATCAAGTATCAATGTATTAATTCGACTATTGTCGGGAATTAACAGAATTCATATGAAAAATAAATCGCAAATTCCCCAGAGGTTGTGTATAGTTGCATGAACATACTTGAGAAGCCACCACTTGGTTATCATCAGGAGTTAAAAGAATGTGTATGACATCATATAAGCTTTGTGGACAACTTTTAGAATGTTCTCTCAAAACCTTTACAAGAATCTCATCAATTTAGGTCCATGAAGGACTCCTTGAGGACTTCATTAGCAGTAGAAGCAGCAACAATGACAGAAAATCCATTTTCTAGTACGGCGGCACTCTGAAAGCCATCTTTAAGAATATCCACAACAATATTTGGTCCATCACTTCGATGGAATGTGTGAGTACTTAGAACATCTGCATGATGAAATATGTTTAGTTAAGCATAGAACTCAGTGGTTATTGATAGTAACTAGTATGGTAGGCATTATAGAGGGAAGCACAGCTACCATACTATCCTGCAAGGTCAACAAATAAGCACTTGTTTTCGGAAAAAAAAGGTATTATTTTTACAACATACATTAGTTTTGATTCAGATCATGGTTGTGTTTCTTTAAGAAAAATCATCTTCTTAACATGAAGTTTCAGCTCAGACAAACACCAAAATAAATAATTAATAACAAACAAATAACAGAAACCTTAAATCAATGAGCATGAAGCAAATTATTAAAAATGGAGCGAGATTTCTAAGAAAGAGTAATTTAAGATAAAGACTTCTCACCATGAATAATTGAACTCAGAGTCCTCAAGGATAAAACTAGAGGCTTCGATGATCTACCATGAAGGAAGTCACATAATGAAGTTAGGAGTTCCATACCTCCATTCTTAGTTGCAATGGAAGCATTGATAGATCCCTCTACATCGCATAGCTCATACAGTTTGTCAAGCATCCCTGCCAGTTCTGTGAGTTCCGCAGTCATGCCGTGCACATCAGTCATTCTGCCTTCAAACTTAAATGAAAAAAATGTTTTTTAGCCAATTCAAAGTTTGAACTACAGGGTCATTTTCTGCACTAGTTACGCCAGGAATACAATTAGCAATCCCTGAATATTTGCAGAAGAAAGAAAATCATTACAAAGTAATCCATTTTGGATGATTGTATTATTAGGGAAATCCGGAGGCTAGAAACACTTGGCCAATTGACCACCCAATTAGTGGGCGTTCATTCATTGGTACAAAAACATTATGATCAAATGCTTCATTGTAATACATTAATACTTGATGTTTTCCATAATACATTAATACTTGATGTTATCCATAATACATTAATACTTGATGTCTCCAAAATATATGCTTCCTGAACCAAAAAAATAATATCAAATATACAATTCTTGAGAATATGCAATAATGAATCAACATTGAAAATTTGTTTTACTTAACCATATGCTCTTGAGTAATCTTCAAAAATCAACACTAACTTCTATTTTTGAATTCTCCATAAAGAAGGAATATACAATTCAATCGGACATAGGCAAATTAAAAGCGTTGTTTGGCAAGTGTTAAAGCTAACAAAATACATGTGGAATTTATAAGACTGCAGATTCTAGAAATGGACTGAGACTCAAAAAAGGGGGGATGCTTACCACTGTTGTTTGATGGAGTGAAACCCAAAATGATGATCTGCTCTCAAATTTCATAATCATTCAAACATATTGGTTAACTGAAGGTGATTATTGATTCAAACATATTGGTGAATGGGGCAAAATGAAAGGGGCAATACCCCTACGGCAATCCTGCTCTCAGCCTTTTATTTCATTCCAAAATAACGGTGAAATTTATACAGTACCAAATAAAGCAATGCCATGGAAGCATACATCAATTTCATAGCATCTCAAAAGGAAGGAAATATAATTTCGTAGGAGTAACACGCATCCAAGATGCTGAATTATTTATTTGAACACGGGATATTAAGCTTCCATTTGCGAAAACTTGACACTCTTCTTTCTCATTTTCGGGGAATATATTTGAATCTGCTTTAGCCAACTAACAGAATATAGCAGCACGTTCCTACTATAAAAATGCATACAACTTGAAAGATTACAATGATATATAGGAGGAAAAAAACTGTATAAGTTACGAATTCATATAAATTCAGAGGAGTAGTTTAAAAGGTTCTAATAAGTCCTAATAATATTTTTATATTAGCCAATTTATCTTGGAGGAGTAGTTTGAATAAATTAAAAGGTATGAATTCATATAATTTCAGAGGAGCAGTTTGAATAACTGGCACAGACATGAAACTTGGAATGCAATTAATTAGTCAAATTTTCTTGGAAACCATTTTTATAAATTAAACTGTGTACTCCTGCTCCCTGCCACCAAACTCTGGAGTCTGGAGGATCATCGATTGAGCCCAGAAAAATTTGATCTCATGCCAACACACTTATATATGCACTCCAGATTGTAGGTATGTCTCCCTTGCACTCATCATATTATGCATCCAACTTTAGTTTATGTTCTACCTAATTTTCCTGACATTATAAAAACCCCTTGAGGTGAAATATTGCAAATAATTAAAGTAAGGAATTGTGAGCGATGTGTGATACCCTGTGAGGAATCATGAGCGATGTATCAAGTGATGCGATGTGAGATATTCATTAAATTCAGCATTCCCTGGAGATTACAAACAAATGCATTGGGAGCATTCCCTGGAGATTACGAAAAAACAGTCCACTTTGGCATTTTATCAAATAGATTATGAGCTCGTGTATGAAGCATCATAATAAGAAAAAAATATGAGTATGAACCCATATTTGAGAAACAACTAACCATCAGAGTAATCATCAATAAAACTCATCAATATCCTAAATTGTAACAAAAGGATTAGTAAACCTGCGTTATCCGGGAAATGACCCATATTTTAGAAGAAACTAACCAAAGTGAGAACAATAAGAGAAGCTGAAGTTCTCTGAGCCTCACTATATCATGATCCAAAGAAAATGAAGAACTTGAAAGAGTTGATAAAATAAATCTTCCAACAAAAAGTACCCCATACGGGGAACATTTATCATGGGGATGACATTTATCATGTGGGAAACATTTGTCATGGGGGCATCACTTATTGTGGTGACGTCGCTTGTCATGGTGGCGACATTTTTCGCGGGGGCGACAATTGACGCAGGTGCGACAATTGTTGTGGGGGCAACATTGATCGTGGGGGCGACATCGGTCATGGACGGCAATACCGTTTGTGGTCTCAGATATCGGTCGTGGGCAGAGATAATGGTTGCGGAAGCCATTCTTGTCACGACATCAAGGCGAACCAGGGCGAGCGTCGGGCGCCTTGATGCTTAGGCGACAAGGCGGATGCCTAGGCGACCACAAGGCAAGCAAGTCGCAAGGCACTAATTTCCTTCTATTTAAATTTTTTTATATAAAAAATACTATAGACTACGGTTATTATAACAACCGCAGTCTATAGTCTTCAGTCTAAAGACTGCGGTTACTATAGACTGTGGTTATTATAATAACCACAGTCTATAGTCTTCAGTCTAAAGACTGCGGTTACTATAGACTGTGGTTATTATAATAACCGCAGTCTATAGTCTTCAGTCTAAAGACTGCGGTTACTATAGACTACGGTAATTATAATAACCGCAGTCTATAGTCTTCTCATTTTTTAATAAAAAAATCGCAGTCTATTCTATAATGAACCCTAGAATAGACCGCGGTTTACCGCAGTTTATATATAAACCGTAGTCTATTCTACAATGAACCCTAGAATAAACCGCGGTTTATATATAAACCGCAGTCTATTCTACCATAAACCCAAGCTCGGGTTTATTTTTGAATAGACTGCGGTTTATATATAAACCGCAGTCTATTCCCATTTTTTAATAAAAAAAGGCGTCAAACGCCTTGTTTACATTTGGGCGCCCTGACGCCTAGGCGACGCCATGACAAGAATGGCAGAAGCTTCCAAAAATATCTAGAAGAAGTAATTCAATACATAAAAACTCAAGTTTCATCTCCGTCGAAGCAAAGGATTGTTAAATTGTTTTTTTGGTAGTAACTATATTTAATGAATGCAAACCAAGGAAAAAATTGACATCGGGAGGTGGAACCAATAAATGTCATTAACCATGAGGAAATGTAAATTTAAAAATCAATAGCTCTTATTAGTGGAATGAGACCTTTAGTAATTGATTTTGTGTTAAATGAGTAGGAGAAGAAAATAAGTATAAGAGAACCATCCAACTACGTGATCCTATAACCGCATGCCTAAGCCAAAAATAGAAAGAGTTAGGAAAATTACAAATCAATTTCTCTGTGATCCTATAACTGCATGCCTAAAACAAATAATTTACTTACAACTCTCAATTAAAAGAAAATTTAGTACAAAACTCAAGTTTCTTCTCTGTCCTAAATACTATTTTTCTTCCTCCCTGAGTTCCTAATCATAGTGAAAGAGACTCTGCTCTAGCTAATTTTTTCACACATCTTGGAAGATCAAGTTAGAACAAACAACACACGCACAAAAGGGGAAAAGCATCACTGCTAGATGCAATATAATCATAATTTTTTTTGTGAATGAAGAAAGATAACAGCCAAAATAATTTACTGTGAAGAGCTTACCCTCTCGGAAGATTTGGAAGCAAAGGCTTCTTCTGCTCAACTCCAAGATTTGGAAGCAAATGTTTCTTCTGCTCAACTTCTTCAGGGCCTCTCTGGACAAGGAGACAGAAACAAAGCAGGTATGAACCACAAAAAAGCAAGAGTTATAACAAACAGGCGGCCACCACCAACCTATAGAGATATCTAAGATATTGGAGATAAACCACTTAACCCAAGAAATGTGAGAATGAAAATGTCATAAAATTGATGCCGAGATCACAAAAAAGGATACCAGAAGTTAATTGAGGTAAATAAGGAAATCCCCAATCGAATTTGACTCATCGAGTGGGAACTCTTCCTTATATAGAAGCAGTATCCTGGACAATCAATCCATGTCATAAAACCCAATGCATTACACACATAAACAATTCAGAATAAAGAAATGTAGGCGATACCTTGTAGTCTAGGGGAGAGAACAGAGAAATGCAGGCGATACCTTGTTCATTTGATGAGGTCTCTACCCTGCACTGAGGAGAATAATTTCACATAGATATAGGGCAAAGTTTGAGCAAAGGAACAAAAACATTCTCTCAATCGATCAAGGGAAAGAACTCAACCTAGTTAGAAAAAGTGGATCGTGTCTTTGTAGCGGTAGTCGGAGCCGCTAGCCAACGATCGACTTCTTTTTGGGGGAGGAGCGGCGGAGGAGAAGGTACGGAGGAGGGTTTTAGCGGTCAATGTTTATCCGAGGAGGATGAGGTGCCTTTGTAGCGGTAGTCGGAGCCGCTCGCCAATGATCGACTTCTTTTTGGAGGTGGAGTGGCGGAGGAGAAGGTACGGAGGAGGGTTTTAGCGGTCAATGTTTATCCGAGGAGGATGAGGCCTGCATGATTTATCCCATATGGCGGGCAGCAGTGGAGGATAGAGTGGCGTGCAAGCGGAAATCGCCAAAATCGAGCGGGAAAACGTCAAAATTATGCGCGATAACAAAATGAGGCTTTTTACCCTGCAAATTTTAAAAATAATATGATTTTTATGAGGGTATTTTGGGTGTCTAGAATGTTACACCACATCTAAGGGCATTTGGGCAACTTGAATGTTACACCAAGGCTTCAAAGCTCTTTGCTTATAGTATAAAGATTATCTCATTCTTTGAGCATGTTTTTTTGTTGAATCGGGCACATTCTCGCCATCAATTTTGTCCCGGACCATTTTTTAAAGATTGCTATTAAATTAATTGTTTACCATCTTTAAAAACACATTAACGTAATGATTATCACCAATATTTCAGCATTGTTAGTAAAAATCTAATTAATTTCAGCAAGCTAGTAAATCAATTATTGCTGGGAATCCTAAATTTGATTTGCCGCGCTTAATTACGTTAAATAATTTTGGATGCCCACAATCCTTTGCATAATCTAAATAAGCGTGGATAAGTAAACTTAGTATATTTAGCTCATGTTAATGCTTTTAAGAAATTTAGGCTCCGTTTGGCACGGTGGTGGCGGTCGTGAACATAGGGATTAAACTGTCATCCGTTAACGCCCGCCTAAGGAACTTCATCCACTTTTATGTTCAAACGGATGAAGTTCCTTAGGTGGGCGCTAACGAATGACAGTTTAACCCCCATGTTCATGACTTCCATCACCATTCCAAATGAAGCCTTAGGTTCTGTTTGGAAGGACTTATTTTAACCAATCAAGCGGTTACGACCGCATGAACCGGGTCTTAATAATGGACCGGTTCATGAGGTCTAAACTGCTTGACCGGTGAAAATAAGTCCCCCCCCCAAACGGAGCCTTAGTTTCCATAAAATTGATAAACTCAGTATTATATGAAATTGTCATAAGTTGTGAGTGCAACTAAATTTCTATATTTAATAAGCATATTAGTTTTGGGATTGTAAAGTAGCCATTGCAACTAAGGCTCCATTTGGTGGGACTTAATTTCACCAGTCAAGCAGTTACGACCGCATGAATCGAGCCTTAATTAAGGTCTGGTTCATGCGGTCATAACCGCTTGACTGGTGAAAATAAGTCTTCCCAAACGGAGCCTTAGTTTAATAGAAAATCCAAATCATGTGCGATTATTCCATAAAATTTCTAGTAGTAATCAGTTTTGGATATTCTCCACATAATCTGGATATGATCATATTAACAAATATAATTAATAAGCATAAGTATCATATGATATTAGTTGTAATAAATTTTTGCATTGTAAATGGGCAGATGAGAAATCCAGATCCTGTGCGATAAGCTCACATAGGCTTTTCTCAACTCTCCTCCATCTGCCCATTTCATGATTTTCTCAACTCTCCTCCATAATTTCTGAACTCTCCTCCATAATTCAGTCCCTGCATTCAATATATTGCTACAGGGATGTGCGATGATAACTGAAGGCAGATAGGAAGGAAGATAGTAATTATGTTGCGGGAGGCGGATAGGAGGGAGAGCAACATCTTGACTTTATGAAAAATTATATGAATCTGTCCTTGCAACAAAATGGATTCATTTCTTAGTCATTGTATATACTCATTCTTTAGTGGATATTAGTATAGTCTGCCAAGCGAGTAGCAGTGAATGAAAAAATTCCGAAATTTTGTATGATGGAGAAAATCACGTAGTAGAGAATGAAAAAATGCCCAAATTTTGTATGATAGAGAAAAACCTGGAACAGGAAGATGAGCGGCAAGGGCTTCCAGTGGTGGCCAACGGATGCAGGAGAGGCGCGAGCGAGGTGCGAGGTGCGAGGTGCGAGGGTTTCCTGTAAAAGGAGCGATAGTGGCGAGTGCAATGGAGGAGGAGCGGCAGCGTCGAGGGCTTCGAGTGGTGGCTAGAGTCGACGGGCTTCGAGAGGTAGGCGTCGATGCAGGGGAGGCGAAGGCGATGCGCCGGAGTTGCGAAGGTTTTCTAAGCTGAAATTAAATGGGTTGTGAGTGTTTTCGGGTGGTTCTTTTAGATGAGGCGGTGGTTTTGTTCTGGGTGCGGGTTAGGGCAGGAGAAATTACTGGATCATGACAGTGGAAGTTATGAGATTGTGGATTTGATAAGTGCGCAAAATTTGATCGGAAGAAGACGCGACTTAAGCACATCAATTTTGCAAGTTAAAAAGCGCAAAATTTGATCCGATAAGTGCACAACTTCAGCCCAAAATTGACAAATTATCCAATGTACTTCAAAAAGTGCAAGATTGGTATTTGTGTCTTAATTTTTTTTAAAAAGCACATTAATGTTGTAAGAAATTTTTTTTATAGATTATATAGTAGGCATTCAAGCGTGATCGCGACAACGTGCTTCGAGACCTCACATTCATGTTAGGAAATACGAGATTCAGAGAACACGCAAGAAATCGCAGAAAAATTAACAAGCAAAAACACAAAAAGATTTAACGTGGAAAAATACCAAGATCGGGAAAAAAACCACAACCACCCGCGCCCTGAAAATTCACTATGAAAAGAGATCAAGAGTACACCGCTTCTACTCCGTCGCTCCTCTTCAGTGTGAAAATAAAACCTATTATGTTTTTGTAAGTATATAAAAAAAGTATAATTAAGAAGAAATATCAATTTTTTATAATTTCGGTCACTCCAAGCTGATGGCGTGCATAGATAGACAGGACTCGTGCAGGTGCACGTGGCACGTCGATGCATCCTTCGTCAGCTCGTCGCTGGAGTTGTTCGGCCGTAACCAAAATTGTGACAAAGTCAAAGTTTTTTGTTTGCGAAAATGAAAGTCAAATTATATAGTAATGATATATTTTTAATTATAGACATGCTAACTTTCTTATTTAGTTGGATAAATACATATTTTGTATATAATTATTTTGGTTATCAAGTAAATTATTTTGTACCAAACACATTTTTTTTCATTAAAATGAGTTATAGTGACAAATTTATATTGCACAACTAAAAACACGTATTTAGTGACGAAATATATTTTATCACAAAAAATTTGTCACTGAAGACATACATTTAATGACCGAACTCTAATTTTGTCACTATAGTCGTGTCTTCAGTGATCGAAAGTTAATTTTGTCACTAAAGGCATCTCTTTAGTGACCGACATTACTTTCGTCACTAAAGACGAAATCTTTACTGACCGAACTTATTGTGGTCACTAAAGTCATGCCTTTGGTGACGGAATATATTTCGTCGCTAAAATTTTGTCACTAAAACCCAATTTTCTTGTAGTGAGTAGTATCCATCTAGGGGGAGTACGCATTGAACGCTTATCATTTATTATAAACACAGACACTATTATGCATTACTATAAACACAGACACCATTATACAGTATTTCTTCATAGTAGATTTGTTATTATCAAAAGGGGGAGTTTGTTGGAACATGCATTCTGCATCTCTTAGTTTGAGAATAACAAATCTCAGTATGTATTTGATCATATCTGTTGTGTGCTTATAGTATGTAGGCTGACAGGTTCAAGTGAAGAGAAGAAGCCTCCTATGGATGATACTGCAGAGCGGTAGAAGTTACCGCCGAGCGGTAGCCGTGAATTAATTAGACAGAGCTCTCGGGAAGTTACCGCTTTGCGCAAGTCCTATCGCACACGCTAACGCGATGAATTATTTCGGCCAAGCTCTCGGGAAATTATTGCCATGCGGTAGTGCTAACGCGCAGCGCTAGCCCTTTCGACGAACGCTGAGCCGAAATTCTCGAGAAACCAAAGTACCGCAAGGCGATATAGGTTAATACGCCGCGCCAGTCTTACGATGAACATCAAGCAAGATTTCTCTAGAAACAACCTACCTCCGGGCACTAGCTTGGTACCGCGTAGCGGTAACCCACTCAATGCTCCAAGGCGTTGAGTGCGTTAAGACAGGCCTACCGCCGGGCGCTATCTATCTACCGCGCCGCGTTAGCATTGGAAAAAGGAAAATATTTTTTTTAATATTTTTTCTAATTTAAAGAATAGCTATCACAACAAGCGCACAAAAATACTGCCGGGCGCTAGCCTTACCACCGGCAGTATCCTATTTTCATGAATACGTATAAAAGGTCACCTCGGTCTCTATGTCTTTATACCTAATACGAAAAGAGACAGAGTTTGATCATTCTTAGGGTTTGGCCGCCTTTCTACGATCAATCCCAATCATCTCTATCAATAGAAAAGAATCCAGTCTCCAACTCATTCGCGTACAAAGAAATCCGACGAGCCAAGAACGACAAGGACTACAAAGAGTTGATTGGTTGCAAGCCCAACGATCTCTGGCAAGACAAGGACTATAATGACTACGAGGAGTTGTTTGGTTGCAAGCACACGAAGAAAGGAGGGATTTTGTTCTCTGGAAGTTACCGCCACGTTGTAACTAGTTACTGCTTTGCTGTAACTTCATACATAGCTCTCTCTATTTAAAACAGCCCGAACTTGAGTTTCTGGTGACGGTTTTTTCGCAAAATTTGAAAGGGGAGTTCGCCCTAGCCGTCAAAAGGGAAGGAAAGGGTCATCCCAACTCTTTGAGGAGGAGAGTTCTTCAGAGGAGATCAAAAGGAACTTATGCACAAGGATCGAAGGCTACCAACATGATGATCAAGAAGCTTTCATCCTAATACTCTCGTGAAGGATCCTCGCTACAAGAAATTCTCATCAAGCGCTCATCTTCAAGGATCTAAAGAACATCGAAGAGAAAGACTCTGAAGCCACAAAGATCGAACCTTCGCAAGCAAATCGTAATCCACATCAAGGGTTCGAGTTAGAGGGGAGTTTTCTCTTAATATGTTTATTTTACTTTTAACTCTTTTTATCTAATTATTTGTGTGAGGAAAATCGACCGGTAAGGGTCATCAAAATCTGGGTAGGATTCTGCGGGAAATCATCCTGGAGATAGGGATGTCTAGATCGGAGGATCTAGAGGGGCTTTAAGACCCTTCCTTGTGTAGAGGTGAAGAGCCAGCTTGAAGACCTTTCTTGGAGGGAAAGGGATAGAGCCAACCGGTACGGGTTTTGGATCGGTATAGAAAAGAGAGGAAGTCTAAATCGGGTGATCTAGTGGGGCTCTAAGACACCTCCTTATGTAAGGGTGAAGAGTCGGCTCGAAGACTTTTCCTGGAGAGAAAAGGAGAGAGCCATCCAGTCCGTGGAGCGGGTCGGTATAGAAAACCAAAAGGTTTTTTAGATTCACCACCTCTGATCTCCTGCTTCATGGAGATCAAACTTTTGTAATAGTTAAAACCATGTGTGAGTTTAATTTGAATAAATAACATTTACTGTTTATTTTTTGTCCTTATAATGCTGTGATTGTTAGCCTATGCTTCTCTCAAGTGTGCGTAGATCTCAAAGAAGGAATTTGCCCAGGAAAATGAGGTCTATGACCTACCGCCGCGTGTTAGCAACCCAACGCCCCGCGGTAGCTTCCAAAACTAGTTTTTCTGGACAAAAATTAAATTGAATTTTCAATTAAATCATAGAACATTATTCACCCCCCACCCCTCTAAGGTTGACCACTAGATCCAACAAAAATTCTATGAGAAGGAAGGTATCAGGTATTATTTTTTGCTCTTAGAACTCCTCAACAAAATGTGGTAGCTGAAAGGAAAAATAAAACCCTAATTGAATCTGCTGGAACATTACTTGCAGATGCTCACTTTCCCCTATCCTTTTGGGCAGAGGTAGTAAGCACAACAAATTATGTTCTTCATAGAAGTCTAATACATAAACTAAAGGGTAAGACTCCCTATGAAATACTTAAAAATAAGAAACCTAAAGTTAATTATTTTAAAGTTTTTGGATGTAAATGTTACATACATAATAATGATAAGAAACACTCAAGAAAATTTGAAGCCGAAGATGTAGAAGGAATTTTCCTTGGATATTCTCAAGTTAGCAAAGCTTATAGGATCTTTAATAAATCTACCCGTAAAATGGAAGAATTTGTGCATGTTTCTTTTGATGAAACTAATATGTTTTATAAGGAGAGAGATATCTCTACCATAGAATCTTTTCAGGTACCAAACCTGTGTGAGAAATTGGATGAATTAATCCTAACACAAGAGGATACATTACATCCTTGCCAATAGATTGTTGATGATGACAGTGATGAAGAAAATTTAGAAATTTATGCTTAAAATATTGTGGCCAATGAAATTTTACAAGAGGAATTAGCACCACAAGTAGTTTAAGAACCAACTCTACCTGTTGACTTTGTCATACTTAGAGATCACCCTAGATCTCAAGTGATTGGAGACATATCATCTGGTGTTCAAACAAGGAATCAATTAAATGAAGATCAGATGCATGCTTATTTTATTTCTCAGATTAAACCTCAATCCATCAAAGTTGCAAAACAAGATCACCATTGGATCATTACTATGCAAGAGAAACTCATTCAGTTTGAGAGATGTAGAGGTTGGTACTTAGTTCCAAGACCCAAAGATTATCTAGTCATTGGAACCAAATAGGTCTTTAGGAATAAGTTTGATGCTCAAGAAATCATTGTAAAAAATAAAGAAAGATTGGTAGCTCAAGGATACTCAGAGGTGAAAGGCATAGACTATGATCAAACATTTGCTCCTGTTGCAAGATTAGAGGCTATCCGGATTTTTCTTGCATTTGCAGCATTCAAGAGATTCAAGGTATATCATATGGATATGAAGAGTGCTTTTCTTAATGGAGAGCTCAAAGGGGAAGTTTTTATAGAATAACCACTAGGTTTTATCTTTCCAACTCACTCTGCTCATTTTTTTAGACTTAATAAAGCTATTTATGGTCTTAAACAAGCTCCAAGAGCTTGGTATGAGACTCTTGCTAGTTTTCTTGTAGAAAATAAATTTAGTAGTAGATAAAACATTGTTCTTTAGACATCATAAATCTAAAGTCATACTAGTTCAAATATATGTAGACGATATAATTTTTGGTTCTACTGATTCCAAACTATGCAAAAGGTTTTCTGGCCTAATGCATTCTTAGTTTGAAATTAGTAGCATGAGTGAGCCATCCTACTTCCTTAGTTTACAAGTGAAGCAAACACCTGATGGTATTTTTATATCCCAATCTAAATATGCTAAAGAGTTAATTAAAAGATTTAGGATGTCAGATGTTTCAGTTATGAAAACACTCATGCCCTCTAATGCTGTAGTTGATAATGATGAGCAGGTAAACCTGTTGATCAGAAAATATATAGGACAATCATTGGGACCCTTTTATATTTAATAACTAGTAGACCAGACATAATGTTTGCTACCTGTATTTGTGCTAGGTTTCAAGTAAATCCTAAAGAATTTCACCTAATTTTAGTAAAAAGGATTTTAAGATATATAAAAGGTTGCCCAAATCTAGGATTCTGGTATCCAATTGAGTCAGAATTTGAATTAATTGGATTCTCAGATGTTGACTATGCTGGATGGAGAGTTGATAGAAATAGTACATCAGGAACTTGTCAGTTTCTTGGTGATAGGCTTGTGTCATGGTTTTGTAAAAAGAAAACATCTATTTCTACTTCAACTACTGAAGCTGAATACATTGCAGCTGACAGTTATTGTTCACAGATTTTGTGTATTCAAAATCAGCTACTAGATTATGGACACAACTTAAATAATTCAACCATATTTTGTGGATATACCAGTGCAATATCAATTGCACAAAATCCAGTCCATCATAGTAGGACAAAGCATATAGAAATAAAACATCATTTTCTTAGAAATAATGTAGACAAAAATAAAATTTATCTTGTTTTCATTTCTACTGATTTACAAAGGACAGATATTTTCACTAAACCCTTAAATGAAAAGAAACATTTTTTCTTCTTAAATCAGTTAGGCATGATTAATGGAGAGTAATTAATTTAATTTTTGTTCTAAGCTCGACGAATTGGACATCTTTCGTCGAACGAAGATTGACGAACTGTGAACTTTTCGTAAGACATTCGTCGAACGGATATTGACTGATTAGTTTCAAGTAGTTTTTGTCGAACGTAGCTCAACGAAATATATTTCTTTCACAAAACTTTTGTCCACCGAAGATCGACGAAATATACTTCTTTTAAGGAATTTTTCATCGAACATAGTTCGATGTTTTGCTTTTCGTAGGACAAAGTTTGCCTTTTCGACTTCTGAAAACTTATAATTAGGTTTTCATCGAACTTTATCCCGCATATTCTCTATTTCCCTTCTCTTGCGCTTGATCTTTTTTGGTTTACAGGAAAATGGCGGTGTCGCAGGCTATTCTCACACCAATGAAGTTTGATGCAGGATTTGATATAGACATGGACTCTTTCAGTCATTCAGACCAAATCTTTAAGGATATTTTGCAATTATTTGAGGCGCAACATCTGCAAAACTTTATGTCCACCAGAATCAAGCTCCCCATCATGGAAATTAAGGAATGGGTCTATACTGCAAAGATTCAAGACCTTACAACTATTATTGGACCAGTCACATGACATCATGTTTCTCTAACACCTGATATTTTATTTGAAATTTTTGGTTTTGTCAATGGAGAAGATGATATTGAATTTTCTAGTTAAGAATTTGATATTATGCTAGATAGATTGGGTCATTATCAAGGAAAACCTAACCATCTCTTGAAAAAGAATATTTCAATTGAATATAAGTTTTTGGCCGATGTGGTCCGTAAGGTTTAATTGGGCAAACATTTAGCCCATGATTATGTCACCAGGCACCAATTTATGTTGATGTGTGCTTTAGTTGATAAGAAAACCATTAACTGGGGAACCATCTTATTTGATTCAATTAAAAAGAAGATTAATAAGAAAGATGTTAGTTATGGCAGAATTCTGGGTATTTTCCTCCAAACAAAATGTCTATAAGTTCTGGTCTCTCAGACTATGCATATCAATGCATCCAAAAGGATTACCTATGCTTTGTTTGAAAAGTGGGACAGGGTGATTCAAAAGTCAACCAGGGTTGAATCCTCCAGGACAGCTTCTGAAAGCACAAGGGCTGTTACAGCCACTCCCCCAACCCCAACAAAAGTTTTTGCTTCTCATATTTCTTCTCCCCTACCATCTCCACATCATTCTCCTAGGCTACCATCTCCATCTCATCAACCTTCCCTATCTGAAGAAGTTCAATCATCTACTCTTCATGTTGATTCCCTCATTCATCTGTCACCACCTTCATCTCCACTACTCTCATCTCCTCCTCACTTCTCTCTACTACATTCATCTCCACCACATTCAACTCCATCTCAAGTATCTCCATCACACTCACCCATTCAGAAGATCATTCTTGATGCCACTCCTGATGACATTCCTTTTGTCATCAACCCTACCTCCATTTCTCAAGCATTCTATCTCTGCTCAAACTGTCAAAACAGTTCCATTCCCTCTTCTTCAATTCCATCCTCTACATCTACATAGGCTCCACCTGAGTCTATGTATGTTGATTCCTCTTCCATTGCTTCCAAAATTCTTGACTTCATCACTCCAACCCTCAATAAGTTGATAGATGAAGCAGTGGCTCCTCTAGTTGCTTCTATCTCTGCCCTCTCTTCTCAACTTGCCTCCTCCAATTCTGTCCCTTCTTCTGGGGGCCTAGATTCAGGTCTCCCTTGATCTAGGCAGGGGGAGATGTTTTATGAAGAAGCTCCAGCAGTTCTAGTTGCAGCAGTAACAGCAGCAATAGTTTTTGATGAAAATCAGGATTCAGAAATGCTTGTAGCTATTTTAGTTGAAGATTAGTTGACAGAAGAGTTGACAATAGTAATTCTAGAAGTTGTTATTGTTGGTGATGCCTTTATTCATCCCACAGTCAACTTGCATTCTTTATTATCTTATTTTGATACTTTGCATAGTTATTTTCTAGTTTTTGAGCATGATCTTTCTAAAGTTATAGTATGCTATATTGCTCCTGTTAGTCCTTCAATTTTAGAACAACTAAGGACCAGCCTTATAGTTGTTTCTTCTAGCATTACTCCAGTCTCTCAACCTTTAGTTATTGATAATTCAATGAATATTATAGAGCAAGTTTCTTCCCCTCCTTCCTTTACATGGGATTAATCTCCAATGCCCAATTTTGATGACATTCTTTTTCAAGACATGGAACAAGAAGATGATAGTGTACATATATAAGTTGATACAGATATTGTTCATACCCATCCAGAAGTTCAAGTTCATGATCAGTCTGATTTGCTTAAGCAGTTAGATGATTTATATGATCTCCCTGCAGAAGAGTCCAATGATGACACTGAGTCAGATGACTCAGAATATTTTTGATCTAAGAAAATGAAATTAAAGAAGAAGGCTCCTGCAAAGGTTGCTCCTAAACTTTCTTCTAATGCAGATATTCCATACTATATTCTGCATGGAATCCCCTCACTCCAGATCTTCCCCCACTAGATTAGGTTCTCTAAGAATGAAAAAAGAACAGGAAGAAGATGAGGAGATACTCATCACCTCCAAAAACTTGGAAAGGACCTCATCCTCATCCTCCTCCAGTAGCAGGAGCAGCAGGAAATGTTTCTCAAAGGCCTACTTCTCATCATCATTCTATAACTTCTCAAGACAGAAAAGATAGACCTTCAAGGTCAGATTTTCAAAACAGTCAGTAGCAGCAAACAAAGCAAAGCAGCAGCAGTCAAGTCATAGCAGTTCACAGCAATCAGATAAAGAGAGGCCTCCTTCACCAGTTTATGATCCAGATATGGATCCAAATTTTAGAAGGGCTAGATTTAATGAGCTTGTTGCTCTATCATAAATTAAGAAAGCTAAAGCAGAAGGAAAGGACACATATCGGTTCTCCACCATGTCCTCTTATTGACAGAAGGAGCTTGACAAATATCAGGTGAAGAACTTGTTCAATATGGACAAGTACATGAGCTTGCATCCAGAGGCATTTGTGCCAAGGACTACCTCTCTAAAGATCATTGGTTCTCAAGATTTAAAGATGAGTCAAAGAGAAGCTGAAGATCCTAATAGGAAGTTGATCTTTACTAAATCATCTTCTGATTCTCTCTCTGAAGCATCTAAGAAAGACACTTGTTTTCTGATTTTATATCTTTAAACTGTGTTTATGTTTTTGAACTCTCAAAGCACTTTATTTTATATTAGTTGAAAGTTTTCTGCTAGATATTTTTTGCTTTGTGTTTTTCTATTGTAAATAGTATCCTCACCCAAATAGGGGGAGATTGTTGGAACCCTATTACTTATTTGGGCTCGGATCACTATCATTTATTTAGGATGTTTAGTTTGACCCATTTTTTATAGTCTAGGGTCATAGGATATTTCCAGGGTTGCTATCTCAGAAGAATTCTAGCAAAAATTCAGTTCGATAAAAGCTGAGCACAGTTCGACAATCGTCGAACTCAGAGTTCTAACTCTGTGTTTAGCTCGACGAAAGCTGAGCTCCGATCGACGAACTCTGACCTCAACTCTGCATCTAAACTTGATGATAGCCAAGCTCAGTTCAACGAATGTCATATTTAGTTCAACGAACTCCAAGTTCAGGTCGATGAAAGGTATGCTAAGTTCGACGAATTCCTTGCAGTGTATAGGCAGTTATATTTATTCAGAAGAAGAATGATTTCAAGCTTTAATTCAGGCAGTTACAATCTTATAATTAATGCTAAATATTCTTAATGAATATAGCCGTTCCAAGCAGCATTAATTATGGATTTCTCACAGAGTTTATTTCTAATCAATTTCCTAGGCAGTTATAAATCTCAAGGAATGCTTATGCTGTTTCAGAATTAATGAATTCAAATATTTGAATTTATTTCAGACATTCTTTATATATTGACAGAAGTTTTCTGCCTCAGGTTTAGACAGTACATATTTATTTTTATAGAGAATAAGATATTCTGCTTCAAGCTTCTTTAAGAAGAACAAATCTTCAATCTGAGATTCAACTTCAAATCTCTCAGAAACATATACCGGACAGTGAAGTGTTTCAAGATGGCCTACACCCTAAAGAAAAGTCTCCCTCTCCTGATCATAATCTCTACACAAATTAGGGGGGTCCTTTAGCTTATAACATCCACTAGTCTTCTCAAGGAATCTTGACAGAGAAGACATCATCACCTTTTTAGTTTATTTCATAAACTGTGTACAGGGTTTTTAACTCCTTTCAAAAGTTTTCTTTTGTTTTCTAAGTCTCTTGATCAAAAGACTTAAGCTTGGTTTTTGGGCACCTGATCAAAAGCTCAAAGGGTTGCTAGATCTCCCTTAGAAAATAGATCTTCTGGTGGCAGGGCACCTGATCAAAAATCTGTAGTGGATTCCTACCATGGTGGTAGAAGAGTGGACGTATCCAAATTTATTGGGGAACCACTATAAATTTCCTTGTTTTGTCTGTGATTGCTTTACTTTCTGTATTTGTGTGCTGTGATTTTTCCCTCTACATATATATATCACTTACTTTAAGTCCATTATAAAAATAAATTAAAATTTTTAATATACATTATTCACCCCTCTCCTCTAGTGTAAATCAAATCTATCCCTCACTTTCAGTGTTGGTCAATATCCATGAGCTCTTCCTCTTTAATGGGGGGCCGAAACAGCTCGGTTGTTACCCCTCCCACCGGATGACCATACTTGGCTAGACGATTCGGAGCCAAATTATCCTCCCTTGGAACATACTGGATGGTGAACGATCGGAAGGTGCTTACCAACCCCTTTAACTTCAATAAATATCGCAGAAGCACTGCTTCTCTAACATCAAATTCTCCCCGGATCTGCAAGGCCACTACCATAGAGTCAGAATAAACCTTAATATCTTGAACTCTCAATTCGCGAGCAAGGTGGAGGCTGGCGATCAAAGCCTCATATACGGCCTGGTTGTTCATGAACGGGAAGCAGTATCCAATGCTTGTTCTACCTTGATTCCTTAGGGTCTCGTGAGGATAACCCTGGCTCTGACAGAATATTTACTGGACGACCCATCCACAAACATCTCTCAAGCCTTCCACAAGTAGAGATAAATGTACAACCCCGTATTAGCTGAGTGGGTCCCTCCGATAAGGCTCAAGGATTTATAGGACTTTTAGGCCCAAGTGTCCTAGTAGGGGAGTGGGGCATGCAAATCCACACTCGCCCAGAGGGAGAAAAGGGCTCCCACCCATAGAAGGCGGAAGGGCTCTTTCTAATATAAGCGAATAACAGGCAGGAAGCTAGGCTCTCGCATCCGCTTATTAGGAGAGTTGTGGAGGCGAGTACCTGGTTCATCCAACACTTGCCCCCTTTAGGTGAGTGGTGCCATCATGGACCATTCGCCCAGTAGGGTGCATTGACAAAATTACTTGGATACCCTTAGAGATTTGCATTTAGATCCTTCGAATAGTGGAGTTACACTGTTGGCTGACCTAGTTAGGCTGCATATAGTATTATAGGACATAGGAGCTATGTTATTGGCACACTAAACTCAGAAATCTATAAATAGACCCACATGGGTACCTCAGAGGGCAAGCCTTTTCTCATTCTTTGGTATTATAGAGCTCTCTGAGGTAGCCTTAGATTAACACTAGCTAAGGAGGGGAAGCACTATGGGATCTTCCGGGTCAGAGGATGGACCTCCGTGTTGTAGCCTAGGGTCAATTTTTCTAGTTCTAAGTGTCTGGTCAGGGGGTCAAGTTCGGGAGAAGTAGTTGTCAGTTACTCCCTCGGGTCCAAACTCTCATTGGGATCAAATTTTGGTTCTAACAATAGAGTTCCTCCCCCTCCTTAGGCCCCTGCAGAATTGGGCCTTGTGTAAGCTGCTGCTTCAACTTTTGGAATGCTTCCTCGCACTCGGCCGACTTCTCGAAACTCTTATTATCAATGTGATGGCACAACGCTCGATAGAAGGGGGAGCATTTCTCACTATCCTTCAAGAGGAACCTGCTCAAACCCACGAGTCAACCAGAAGCCTTTGGGTCCAAACTCTAATTAGGATCAAATTTTGGTACCAACATTTTTTGGTGCGGTGAGCGTAGACTGTAGCTTATATAAGAAAATCTCGAGCTATGCTTCTTGGCCAAAGACGAGAACGAAGGAGTTGGCTCGGGTGACTGCCCCCCCCCCCAGCGTGTAGGGTCACGGTTGGAATGCTAGAAGACTTCAAGTGGGAGGTACTACAAACCATCCACCTGGCTTTCGCCGCGAGAGACAAGTGGGCTACGCCTTCTGTTCTAGTTATTGTGGCCCAATCCTTGTGCTAGAATGCTCCCGGAAAGTTCCTCGGGAAGGAGGTACCAGCCGAGAGTGGTGAAAGGGATCTTGCCAGACAGGAACTCTTCCCAGGGCAGGCGAGTGCTGACAGGGTAGCGAGTCGAGGGCACGAGTGGGATCCACTTGCCAGGTTATTGGATGAAGCCCTTTCAGTGAGCTGATCGTCTCAGCCCCAGTTCCCGACAGGTTCAAAGAGCCATAGATGTCTTTCTACACATGCAGGGATGACCCAGTGCAATAAGTTCAATGGTTCAAGGACGTTGTTTCCATCAGGAAGATTTTAGATGCCTTCAAGTGCTGACTCTTTGCCATCATCTTGAAGGAGAAGGCCAGGGACTAGTTTCACGAGCTTCCTGCAAGTTCCGTCTGCCGCTTTGAAGACCTATGTCATGGTATCCTGTTGAGTCTCTCAACATCAAAGAAGAGGAAGAAGGGGGAAAAGTGTCTGTTCTCCATCAAGCAGAAGCCGGAGGAAACGCTGGGGCACTACGTTGATTGGTTCCAGGTTGGTCCAGGTGGTTCTGGGGTACAACCTGATGCTCTCTTTCAACCTGGGTTTGAGGCTGGAATTCTTCAGCATGGAGCTGAAAAGAGTGCCCCCCTTTCTTTTGAAGAATTGATGGAGAGGGAGGCAAAGTAGATAGAAAGTGAGATAGCACCCCCAGCATTCGCCAAAAAGCTAGCCGATTTGACTAAAGAGGAGGTGAAGGAACCAGGAGCAGGAAGACAGAGAGAGGAAAGGATGAGAGATAAGCCCCGAAATTAGGGGAACTAAGGGCAGCAGCAAAGTTGGTGACATCGGGAGCCGAACAATCGATTGGTACGGAGGCCTCTAGAAGGTCCCCCTCAGGAGCAGGTGAGAGTATTCTATGGTGGGGAGAACTTTTGTGGTCAAAGACGGTTCAATTAGCTGGCATGGAGGTAGGGATAGAGCCACCCCCTCCCGCAATAGTAGGAAGTAATGGCGATTGCCCGGGGAAGTGGATTGATAAGAGGAGCTCGAAGAGGAGGAAGGAGAGAAGGGGGTAGGGTGGTGTTTCCATTTTGTGACTTCCATCAGGAGGAAGGTCATGCAACGGCCACCTGCCCGGAGTTTCTGGAGGTGAGGGAAACTAGAGAGCAGGTTCAGCAGTAGCCGCCAATAAGGATAGAGGAAGTTCTACCGGAAGGAGGGGAAGACAGATGCGAAGATTGGGCTGATGTGGGGGATCGAGGGGAATCAGAGTGATCCACTAGGGAGTGGGAATTGAAGCCACCTGAAAAATGAGCTTCCAGAACATGTTCAGGAGGGGTGTTACCTTGACCTCCCAGACTACCCCCGGAGGAGAAGATCACCTTCTCATTAAAAGGCATGCCAAACTACGAGGACCCATTCTGCGATTCTTTGGTTATCCATACGGCCGTCGAGAACTTCATGGTCTCCCGAATACTGGTTGACAATGGGAGCTCTGTGAACATGATCTTCAAAAAAGACTTCAATGAGATGAAGGTGGAGGCAAGGAGGGTGATGGCCTCAGGTTGACCCCTGTTTGGATTTTTAGGGGAGAGGAAGGAATTTGAAGGAGTTGGACTCCACGTAACGCTAGGGGGTGTCAAGGAATTGCAGGTTAATCATTATTGATGCTCTGAGCAGCTACAATGCCATCTTTAGATGCCCCCACAACAATGCATATCGTTGTGTCCCCACATCATTCAATCAATGCCTCAAGTTAAATAATGGGGGAGTCCATGAAGGGAACACTAGAGTTGCCCATTCTAAAGGGAAATTTAAAGCTCCAGTTCAGCCCCTGGCGTCAATACCTCCCATCCCATTTAAGAAGGTGATTTTACCATCAAATAGGTATGTTTAAGAGAGTATCTATGGTCACTCGATGAATGGGAGATCCACAAGTGTGAACAAATATGCTCACAGCCTTGGTCGAAGATATAGTAGGGGATGAGTGCCTTTAAAGCTCCCTATGAGGAAATTCAAATGGCCCATCATGTACCATTTGTATTTGGTGCACCGGCCCCTACTCTCAAGAATATGGCAGTGGCCTTTTCTCAAGATCTCCCAACACACAGTCAGACCAAGGGCAAGTCTGTCAGTAAGCCAGACTGGGCATTTCTAAAGCCATCAATAGTATGTCTTCTACAAAGAAGACCACTATTGGTAGATCTCAAGAAAAACCAAGCTCTTCTACTGCCAGACTCACCTTCAATCAGATTGTGGCCGAGAGAAATAAAATAAAGAAAGTTATTCTTCCTTCTGAATAGTTAGCTGTTACCAGATCTGCTAAGAAAAGAAGATATAATATTCATGGGTGTTGGTGTTATGGCAAAGTGGGATATTTTGCCTAAGATTGTTGGTACAATCTAACTGTGCCCAGAGCAAGTGCTAGTCTTCCTGTCAGAAAATCTGCATGAAGACAATTTTTTTCAGGCTAACCAGAACCTAGGACCCAATCGAGAGTCTTTAGTTTCAAGGATAGCTAAACACCTAGAGGGGGGATGAATTGGTTTTTCAGTCTCTTTGTATTTTTCCTTCTTTAAGTGTGTTGTGAGTTAGTTATTTTCTGCTTTCAAGACAAAACACAAAAGCACACACAAGATTTATAGTGGTTCCCCAGATTATGGGTACATCCACTATCCCTCCCACCTTTCTAATAGTGTATTATACAAGGAAATTCTCCAAAACTCAGCTCCAAAGAGCTTACAACACAGATCCCTCAGGATCTCTCAGTCTCCTCCAAGACATACCTCAGGCACAAAGCCCTACCTCAGAGCAAGCTTGCTTCTACAACTCAGTGATCCAAATATCACCTACCTCAAACTAAATTAATAGTCCTACACCTCAGGCTAAGAGGTTAGCCCTACAAATCAGAGAGGATGACTCTTCTACAGCTTAGGCACAAATGTCATACCTTAGATCTATAGAAAGATCCTACAACTCAGGCACAAAAGGCCCTACCACTCAGAGAGAATGACTCTCCTACCTCAGGCAAACTGCCCTACCTTAGGAACACAGGCCCTACCTCAGGCACACGGGCCCTACCTCAGATCCACATAGGATCCTACCTCAGATCAACAAATGATCCTACACTCAACCTTTATAATTAGTCCTACACTCAGATCCAAAGGATCCTACAGAAAGTAAAGAGTTTTGTTGATGTTGATTTGACTCCAGAGAAATATTCTCTGAGCCTTCTTCTTACTGAGCTGAGATGAACTCAGCCCTAACTTCTTCACAGCTATAAGAAAGATGATCTTTAGGAAACTACAGCTTGTGCTGGAAGTAACTTAGAAACACAAGTTTTTGAACTTGCTGATGAAGACAAATGAGTTGACAATTCTTTGTGTTCTACACTCAACTAAGCTTGAATGCAAAAATCAGATAGCTCTGCTTCTTCTTCTTTCTCAGAATATTTTTCTGAACTTGCTATTGCAGGTGAAAATCGCAACAGCTAACTGCTTGAACATTTAGATCAGCTGGTTGAACTTTAGCTTTAGGCTCTGCAATTTGCGAGAGGAAGAAGATGAAGTTCTGCCTTTTTGCAAAAAGATAAAACCCTAAAAGTTTATTTGCTTCTGCCGATATCAATCCTTTTATCTTTCGCCGTCCAACGGCTCTTTGACCCATGGGCATGCCTGAAGTTGTTGGCTACAACTTTGCTTTTATAGAAAAAGTCATACAGTAGGTATGTGATGCTATTTGTCGTATATTGTAGACTTCCCGCAACGAGTTTGAATTTTGTTGACTTTTTCTGACGTCAGTATCCGTGGACTTAGCACAATTCAGCTAGTTCATCCCAAGCGTTGAGTGAGTTGAGTGAACAGCCTCCACTCAGCGCAAAAATCCTTAGTCAAATAATCTGCACTGCCAGGCGTTGAGTGCGCTGAGTGAACCTTCATCACTTAATGAATTTGGATTTAGACAATTACTTGTGCACTGCTAGGCAATGATTGCATTGAGTGAACCTTTATCACTCAATGCTTCTGGACTTAGCCTTTTCTCTGAATGTCGACCATCTTGCTGAGGCGTTGAGTGAACTGCCTTCACTCAACGCTTCTGTACTTAGTTGATTTCCATCTTTATGAATGCGTTGAGTGAGCCTTCATCACTCAACGCTTCTGCCTTTGCCTCTTTTTGATGAGGTATTGAGTGAACTACCTTCACTCAACGCTTCTATATTTAGACAATCTTTGTGATGAGCATGCGTTGAGAGAGCTGTCCTCACTCAACGCATCTGGACTTAGACAGATATTTCTATCTAAATCTTCTTAAGCTTTGACTAAACATTATCCTGTCGACGATTTCATCTTTGGGCATTAAGTGAGCTGTCTTCACTCAATTCTTCTGGACTTAGCCAGAATTCTTAACAGATTCGTCAAATGCTTTGACTGCTTGAGCTTGACTCAATGCTTCTTTCTTCAAGCATTGAGTGAGCTATCCTCACTCAACGCTTCTGCACATAGTTAAATTTCTTCCTTGCCAATGTTGAAGCTTTGATAAACTGAGCTTTACTCTATGCCTCTTGTTATATGGCATTGAGTGAACATTCTTCACTCAATGCCTGTGGACTTAGTCACAAATCTGCTTTGCAAAGTAATGGTCTTTGACTATCCAAACTTGACTCAATGCTTTTTGGCATCTGGCGTTGAGTGAACTGGCTTCCCTCAATGCATGCGGACTTAAATGAATTTATATCTTTCCAGCATTCTTCCTTGACATCTAGCGTTGAGTGAATTGGCTTCACTCAATGCCTTTGGACTTAGACAAATTTCTGTCTCTCCACCTTTCTTCCTTGTGACCACCTATCACAATCACTTAGGCAGCTTGTCTAAACTTGTTCCAAGGAATATCTAGCACATATTGAACTTGAACATACATCAAATACAATTATGCTCTTAGTATTGATGGTGATGCCTCTTCAAATCTAGGGAACATTGAGGGCAATATTTCCAACACCAATAAAAATTGGGCTCCTAAGGTAACTTAAATCTTATTTTGCAGGATAGTCCAAGTGCCTATACCCCTATATGGTACTTGGATAGTGGATATTCCAGGCATAAGACTGGAATAAGGAGCCATCTTAAGGATCATACTCCAGTGAGGAATGGACCTAAGATCTGCAAGTATGAAGTTGGAGATTGATAAACAGACCATCAAGAATACTCCTCCTACTTCCCAAGACGAAGAGGATGGTGTGATGTTATGTGCTTCCTGAAGAATGACAAGTACACAAGTCTTGGGTGAAAACTAGCAGGATCCAGCCATTGAATCTCAAAGATACCTGACAGATTGGACACAGTTTTGCTGTCATTTAAATAGAATGGTGAGAAGAAAAAACATGTTGTACTCATTTGAAAGTCTTTGATTACAAGGGTAGCTAATCACCTAGAAGGGGGTGAATAGGTTATTGCATTCTTTTATAGTTCTTTAAAATCTTCTATGACTTATGTCTTACTGTGTATACATAATTCAACTTTCAAGAACACAATACTCAGCACAGCAAAACAAAAGACACAACACACCAGATTTTATAGTGGTTCCCTAATGTGTAAGTACATAAACTATCCCTCTCCGCCTTTCTAACAATACATTAGACAAGGCTCTTCTCCAAAAACTATGGCTCCTTAGAGATTACATCACGATCCCACCGGATCAATTAGTCTCCACTAAGACTTACAACACAGGCTCACAGCCCTCCACACAGTAATCTACTGACTACCAAACACAGGCATAACTGCCCTTAACACAGGCTGGGAGAAACATCCCCACACAGATCCACACAAGGATCCAATCACAAGCCCACGACCCAAACACAGATCTCACATATCCTTCTCACAGACTTTACAATTTAGGCTTTACAATAAGATCACACAGATCTCTCACACAACCTAATCAAACTAGGCCGCAATACAGATATATCACAGATCCACATATTTTGAAAGAGGAATGTTGATTAAAATCAAGGAAAATTGCTCCCTGAGTCGATTTCTTCCTTGGCTAAGAAAATCTCAGCACTATCTACTTCCCAGCAACAAGAAAATTGATCTTCAATGGTCTGCGGCTTGTGCTGGAAATTCCTCAGAATCTTGATTATGTTCTTGCTGATGAAAAAGGGGAAGATGATCTTTAAACAGCTAACCTGTAAGGCAGATTGTAATTCCTCTGCCTTATTCTTCTGTCTAGTCAAAATCTGGCACAAATATCTTCTTCTTCTTCAATTCAGAAAATGCTCTTCAGTTTTGGCTCAGATTGAATCGTGAAGCAATTTTAGCTAGGGCTTACCTAGACTGATTCATCTTCCTCATAGATATTCTCTGTACTTGCTGTAGCAGATGTTGATTGCACCAACGAACTCAGAAACCCTTCGGATTTATCAATTTTAAGTTCTTGGCTCTATAACAATGGCGGATGAAGACGACGAACTCCCGCTTCTCGTTTTCAGGATGAATTAATGTTAATCAGAAAAGTTAATTTGATCTCGGTCTCAGCTGCTATTTCTAATCCTGTCGATTTGCGGGATGATTGACACGTGACCTAATTTTAACGGTAGTTAAAACCGCAGCTTAATCAAATTGAGATTCACTGTAGATTGACGGCGACATTAATGTCGATTTCCAGCATTTAAATAACGAATCTAAAATTTGTTGACTTGTTGACTTTGTTGATGTCGGCATCATTCTGGACTTACCAAAATCAAGCATCATTCCAGTAATCCTCAGTTCGACGAACCCAGAGCACAGCTCGATGAAAAAGTGAAAGCTGAGTTCGACGAACTCTAAACTCAGTTCGACGAACTCTGAACTCAGTTCAACAAACTCAGAGCTCAGCTCGATGAAAAGTAGATAAGCAATACTCAACGATTCTGGACTTAGAATTTTCTTCGGCTTTGTTAGATGTTGAGTGGCATTGAGTGAATAGGCCATACTCAACAAATTTTGACTTAGAAATATTTCAGCTCTGTTGAGAGCATTGAGTGTATATGTCTCACTCAATGCTTTTTGCCTTATCCATATTCTTCTTCCCTTTCTGCTTAAAAGCATTGAGAGTGTTGAGTGAATAAGCTTCACTCAACGCTTTTATACTTAGCCTGATTTTCTGTAATCTTGCCTTCTTGCTGAAGTTTGGCATTGAGTGCGTTGAGTGAACTGACTTCACTCAACGATTCTAGACTTAGCTGAATTCTTGTTTCTTCATTAGAAGACTAGACTCAAATACTTTTGACTTGGCATTGAGTGAATGAGCATCACTCAATGCTTCTGTACTTAGTCGAATTTTTTGTCTCCTTATACTTTGGCATTGACAGAATATCCTTGACTCAACAACTTTTGTCATATGGCATTGAGTGAGTTGAGCTCACTCAATGTCTGTGGACTTAGTAACATTTCTGCCTTTTCAATACTGTAAGCTTTGACTGTTAGCCTTCTCTCAGCGCTATTAGCTGTATGGCATTAAGTGAGCTTGTCGCACTCAACTCTTCTAGACTTAGGCATTTTTCTGAATTTCCAGCCTATCATTTTGAGTCCACCTGTCATTGTCTCTTGAACTATATGTCCAATTATTATGACAAAGATCAACATGTATGCATACTTAAACATACATCAAATACAACTATGTGTATACCATTGACCTGTTTGACTTCTTATAAATCTAGGACATTGGGATCAATGGACTCATCAATCTCCCTCTATTTGAAGAAGTCAAAACACCACTTGAGAATTCTTTGTCATTGATATACCCTAACATAAGCAGCAAAAATATTTATATTATACTAATCTAAGAGCAGCAAGAGTTACCACATTTTCCCTTGTTACCACATTTTCCCTTGTGTTGCCCCTACTTTGCTGCATCCTGCTGCTACAAGCTGCTTCACCTGTGAAGCTTTCCTGTAACTGCTTCTTTGTTGCTGCTACTCCCCCTTTCTACTGTTCTTCCAATACTACTTCTCCCCCTTTTTGACTTCTATAAAATAGATTAGGAGCAGCATGTTATCTACTCCCCCTATTTGAGATCAGATAAACACCAAGAGCTGAACTTGCTCCCCCTCAGTAAGAACAACTACTCTCAATCCTCTTGATAGTTTCTTTAGTCCATACCAACTTGCAAGATTAAATTTTCCTTCTACGAATAATCATAAAGAGAAACTGAAGATATACCAAATTCAACATACCCAATTCAAATTTGAAGGTGTTGAACTTTGCTTCATCTAGTGGCTTGGTGAATATATCATCCACTTGCTTGTTTGTTAGGACGAACTCAAGACTAATATCCTCACATTCCACACGCTCTCTTATAAAATGATATTTAATATCTATATGCTTAATCCTGCTATGTAATACAAGATTCCTAGTTATAGATATTGCACTTGTAGAATCACAAAACAAAGGGCTTTTAGTTATCTAGAGGTTATAATCCTAGAATTGATGTTAAATCCATAACAACTGTGTACAGCAGCTTCCTGCAGCTATGTATTTTGATTCTGCAGTAGAAATAGATACACTAGTCTGCTTCTTGCTGCTCTAGGACACAAGTCTTCTACCCAGAAACTGACAGGAACCTGATGTACTTTTTCTGTCCTCTCTACAGCCTGCAAAGTCTGCATCTGAATAGCAAATTAGCTCAAAATCCCTATTCCTAGGGTACCGTAGGCCAAGATCTGGTTGACCTTTAGATATCTCAAAATTTTCTTAGCAGTAGAGAAATGAGTCTCTTTAGGGCATGCCTAATATCTAACACAGACACACGTAGCATACATAATGTCTGGCCTACTAGCAGTGAGGTATAAAAGAGAACCAATTATCCCTATATGCAAAGTTTGATCGACAGGTTTCCCTGCCTCATCTTTGTCTAAAGACATATTTGATCCCATGGAAGTTTTTATGGTGGAAGCATTCTCCATCCCAATTTTCTTAATTAACTCCCTGGTAAACTTAGACCGTGATATAGATATTCTATTGTCAGTCTGCCTTACTTGGAGACCCAAGAAGAACTTAAGTTCACCTATTCTACTCATCTCAAACTTCCCTTGCATATGTTTGGAAAACTTCCTACAAAGGTTATCATCAATAGACCCAAAGATAATGTCATAAACATATATCTAGACTAGGATTATCTTGCGCTTAGATTCCCCAAGGAATAAGGTCTTGTCTATCTTCCCCCTTAAGAATTTATTTTCAATGAGGAAGCTAGATAATGTTTCATACCAAGCTCTAGGGGCTTGCTTTAGCCCATATAGAGCTTTACTTAGTCTCTAAACAAAATCAGTATGATAAGGAACAACAAAACCTGGAGGTTGTTCCATATAGACTTCTTCTTTCAAATCTACATTTAGAAATGTTGATTTCATATCCATCCGATAGACTCTGAACCCTTGGAATATAGAATATGAAAGAAATAACCTGATAGCTTTTAGTCTTGCTACAGGGGCAAAGGTTTGATCAAAGTCATTATCTTCCTCTTGTCTGAACCCTTGAGCCACCAGTCTAGCTTTATTCTTAACTATATTCCCTTTTCATCAAATTTATTCATGTAGATCCACTTGGTTCCAATGATATTATGTTCTTGAGGTCTCGGAACCAGCTTCTGGACCTTACACCTTTTAAACTAGTTCAATTCCTCTTGCATAGCTCCAATCTAAAACTTGTCTTGGTTAGCCTCTTCAAATTTCTTAGGTTCTACCTATGATAGGAAGCAAGAGTACATTGATGTGTTGAGACATCTGCTCCTTGTCACTACTCCTCTTCTTGCATCACTAATAATCTGATGGTTTGGATGATCCCTCAGATGTCTTACTGCTGGAGGAAGTATTGCTTCAACATCATGTTCTTCATGATGTTGATCTTCATCCACTTCCTATAAGCGTTGTGCTTCCTCTGGAATGCACACACCCTCTACTTGGTCTTGCATTGTTGGAGCAGCATCCTTGAGAATGAGTTTTTCAACACTAGTTCAGTACTTGTAGAACTAGAAGAAAAGCTTGATAGTTGATTGTTAATCATATTTGTTTCATCAAACACTACATTAACTGACTCCTCTACAACTTGACTTGTCAAGTTATAGATCCTATAAGCCTTACTATGATTATTATACCCAACAAATATCCCCTCATAGGATTTGGCAGCAAACTTAGTTTTATAGGATTTCCCATTGTTGAGCACAAAGTACTTGCTCCCAAAAATTCTGAGATATGCAAGGTTTGGTTTTCTACCCTTTATAATCTCACATGGAGTCTTATTATTGCTCTTGGTGATAGAAGCCCTGTTAAGGACATGACAAGCTGTATTTATAGCCTCAGCCCTGAAATATTTTGGGAGAGAATTGTCATTTAGTAGAGTTCTACTAGCCTCTATGAGAGTTATATTCTTCCTCTCAGCTATCCCATTTTGCTGGGGTGTTCATGGAGAGGAAAACTCTTGCTGAATCCCATGATGTTCACAAATTCTTATCATGCATTCAGACTGAAACTCAGTCCCATGGTCACTTCTGATTTTGACCAGTACTGTTGAGCTCATTTTGTATTTGCATGATAAATGTCTTGAAGACATCTAGGGTTTCATACCTTTTTCTTCAAAACAAATACCCAAACAAATCTGGAAAAGTCATCAACCACCACAAAGGTATAGACCTTCCTACCTAGACTATGAACTGGAATTGGACCAAAAAAGTCCATATGCAAGAGGTAAAAACACCTCACAGAATCATTTTACTCAATGCTTTTGAAGGAAGTTTTTGTCTGCTTACCCTTTTGGCATGCAGAGCAAATATCTTCCTTAGAGCATTTCATGTTAGGACCATTCCTAACTAACTCTTTACAATAGAGCTTTCCTATAGTCTTATAATTCAAATGAACTAGCCACTTGTGCCATTTGACATAATGTGAGGCTTTCTTATTTGCAACAAGAAAAATGGGAGAGTCTGATGATAAACAAAGAAAATTAAGACAATAGACATTCCCACTCCTAGTACCTGTCAAAGTGACCTCTTGGTCACTTGATCTTTTTATATGGAACTTATCCTTGTGGAAAGAAATGGTATAGCCAAGATCACATAATTGGCTTATACTTATAAGGTTGTGTTGCAACCCTTCCACATAAGGCACTTTTGTGAAAGTGACTAAGACATTAGTGATCTTACTATAACCTTTGGTGATCCCTCTACTTGATCCACCAAATATCACCTTAGGTCCATCCTTTATTGGAATTTGTTCAAATCATGTGCCTGGAACAACCACTGTCCAAATACCGTATAGGGGTATGGCAACTTGGACTCACCTGCAAGAAATAAATCATTTAATCTTAGGACCCTAATTCTTATTAGGTCCTAGGTGCATGTTAGGCTGAAAATGAATATGCATGTCTGCAACTCTCCTGACAGGTAAGCCTACATTAGCTCTCTGGACACTACTATTGTGACAGCAATCAATGGCATAGTGGCTCAGTTGGCCACAACACCAGCACTCATAGATGTTGTACCTTCTTTTAAGGGCTAGTTTAATAGAATTGTTGTCATCAGCTCTCAGTCCAGCAGGTACATCAGCAACCTTTTTCTTATATCTTTTAGCCACAGCCTGATTTGGGATCTGTCTGGCAGCAGAGGTACTTAGGAATATGCCCTACCAGTAGCTGCCTTCTTTTCAGAGAGTATGCTCCTGATGGCTTCAGATATGCCCTAGTCTAGTTTGCTGACAGACTTTCCTTTGACCTGATTGTGGACTGATAGATTTTGAGAAAGGGCTGGTAGACCAAACACAAATGGTACAGGATAGGCCATTTGAATTTCTTTATGGTCTGCCTTGTAGGCACTAACACCCTTACCATTCCTACCACCATAGTGGTGAACAGTTTTGTTCTCATTGGTGGATCCACCATTCTCCTAGTGACCATAGATGCTCTCTTGGTCATACATATTAGATGGTAGCAGCACTCTCCTGAAAGGAAAAGGAGGCTTGGTGGCTAGTGGCTGCACTGGAGCTTTGCCCTTCCTTTTGGAATTGGTAGCTTTAGTGTTCCCTTTGAAGCCTAACCCATTCTTATCCTTTTGTGAGGAGAAGGAATCTATCAAAGGCAACACAGTACATGGCTTTGAAAACTTAGCCACTATCTCCTTCTCCTTTTGGAGTTTACCTTCAAGATTCTTGATATGATCATTCTTAAAGGTTATGGTGCTCATCTGAATAACAGTAATGTTCTTCAACTAGCTAACTTCCCTAGTTTTCTGCTCTAGCAAAGTTGCTGTTTCAGAATTGTTGGAACCATAGTTTGGATTTGGGCAAGGACTACTATTAGGATTGCTTAGAATGACCCATCATGTATAGTCTAGGGTCATTGTTTTTTTCCAGGGTCAAAGTAAGAAACACCAACTTAGACTGTCAATACCCTTCAGAAGACTTTAGAGACAGAAGACTTCAAAGGAAAAGCAGTTAAAATAATTGCAGGAAAGTCATTCGATGATAGCTGAACTCAACTCGACAATCATCGATCTCAGATCGATGAACTCAGAGTTACTTCTCTGAGTTGAGCTCGACGAAAGTCTAGCTGAGATCGACGATATATGATCTCATATCAGAAATTCAGCTCGATGAAGGACTATCTCTATTCGACGAACTTAAAGCTCAAATTGGCAAGTTTATTTTCAGTTTGACGATCTTGGTGCTCAGCTCAACGAAAGAGAACTCTTAGCAAGACAAACTTGGAGTTTAGGTCGACAAAATCATTATTGAGTTCGACTAACTCCTTCTAGGTTCTGTTCGACTATTCTTCTCTATAGTTTCTCAGTTCGACTATCAGTTTGATTTAAAATTCTAATATATTTAGAAAGTAATGCTCTGATAATTAATGCTCAATATTCTCAAGAATATAGCCATTTCTTGGCAACATTAATTATAGTTTTCACAGAGTTATTACTCTATCTTATTTACTGGAACAGTTAGGTAAATGCATTCAAGACAAATATTAGCCGTTCAGAATCCCAGAAATTATGCAGAGAATTTCAAAGGAAAGTTTTTAAAATTCAAATGTTGTTGAATCTCAAATCATACATAAAGTGATTTTCTTTCAGAAGGATACACAGAAATACACAGAGATACACAGAGATACATAGAGATATACAGAGATTCACAAATCAAAAATAATACACAGAGAGAAAGGAAAACAACAACAAGGCAGTGAATCAGTGAAAAAGTATTAGCAGACAGTGAAGAAAAATATAACTCTCACACACTCAGTGTTCTTCATCTGCTTCAGGCTTTCAAGGGACAACTAATCAAAATCACTCCAAAAAGCTTGAAGAGCAACATATTTTTGAAGGCCTATACCCTAAAGCAAAGCTTCCACCCTGATCAAATTCATACAACTCAGGGGGAGATTTGACATCATCAAGTCCACTAGTCTTCTTAGAGCTTTGAGATAGAGAAGATAACATATTTTTATTTTCCATTTCTTGTGTACAGGGTTTTTAACTCCCCTCAAAAGTTAGCCCCTTTTAGTTCACAAGTCACCTGATCAAAAGACTTGAGATTGGTTTTAGGCACCTGATCAAAAGCTCAAAGGGTTGTTAGATCTGCCTTAAAAAAATAGATCTTGTGGTGACAGGGAACTAGAGCAAAAACCTGCGGTGGCAGGGCACCTGATCAAAAACTTATAATAGATTCTTACCAGGGTGGTAGAAGAGTGGATGTACCAAGGTTTATTGGGGAACCACTATAAACTCCTTGTATCGTCTGGTTTGCCTTTACTTTTTGTGCGTGTGTTGTGATACTTCTCTGTTTATACTTATATATATCACCTATTTTAATCCGCTATAAAAACAACTTAATAAATTTTTAATACTATATTCACCCCCCCACCCCCACAGTAGAGTAAAGATAAGATCTATCTCTCACTTTCAATAATGTTGGGAAGCAGCAAGTTTTAGAGATGCAATCTCTTGAAGCTGCTGTTTAGTCAGCAGCTTACTCCTTCTGAATGATTCTAGAAGTTCACCATATCTTTCAATCATTTGATTTCTGTCCTCCTCAGATTTAGAGCCATCTTCATCTCTTGATGAAGAAGCACTTAAATCTGGACCAGTCACATACTTAGACTTAGATGAAGAGTTGGATGAAGAGTGTACCTTAGATGGTCCAGTCTGATCCTGGCAAGAATCCTTATGTGATCTTGCCATCAGCCTAATGTAGGCTTTATCATCCTCTTCTGATTCTGATAAGGAAGACTCAGTCCAGCTTTTCTCCCTCTTAATAATGAAGGTTTTCTCCTTCTTGCTTCTCTTGTGGTGATGATTCTTTTCACCAGCCTCTTTCTTCTCAGGACAATCAGCCGCAACATGACCTGGCTTGCTGCAAAAAAAACAAACAACCTTTTTAGAAAAATATTTACCAGGTTTTGGATCATACCTGCCCACTTTGGAGGGTTTCTTCTTATTTCTATAGTAGTCCTCTTTGTGTTGGAAGGAAGAGTTAGGTTTGCTCTTCCACCCTTTCTTCATCATCATCTTCATAAACTGTCTTGAGAAAGCAACAAACTCCTCATCAGACATATTAAAGCCTGATTCCTCTTGATCTGAATCTTCTAACTTAGCTGGCCCTGTTAGGGGATAAGGATTCTTCTCCTTTCTCCTCTTGGAGCTATCTACCTTGAAGGCCACAATAGTTTCTTTGGCCTGGACTCTATAAGTCTTCTCTTCCTCCTTCCTTGCTACCAGTGTGGATGATGGAGTATCTGCCAGCTTTTCCACTTCTCTAATGGCACATATCTTAGTGTCTCAATCTCTAGTAAGAGACCTAAGAAACTTATCATTTAGCTCATAATTACTAAAGGCCCTGCCATAGGTCTTTAGCTCATTAACTGTCCTGAAAAACCTTTCATAACAACTAGTTATGGTCTCCTCCCTGATCTGTCTGAAAGCTTCATACTCTAGATTTAGCATTGACTTTCTATCATCTCTCACTTCCTAAGTACCTTTTATATAAAATAGCAAGGTGTCCCACATTTCCTTTGAGGTGCACCAGGTTTTGAAAGGTGGAGTAATTTATGAAACTAACTATAATGTTTTGTGCACTCTAATTCATTGTTGCTAAGATAAATTCATCCTTAGTCATTTCAGTGTACTTCTTTTGAGTCTTAAGATTTGTATCAAGGATATATGTCTTCATTGGGATAAAGGGTCCTTCTTAAACTATGATATAGATCCTAGGATCAAATGCTTCCATGAACAATCTTACCATTTGCTTCCATATGTCAAAAGTCTCCTTCCTGCAGAGAGGAAGTTTCATGGATCCAAGCTCTTTGTGATTCTCTCCTGAACCCATCTTAACCTTCTGACAGCTACCCTAGAGATTTACTCAGACTATTAGGTCTTTTCATGAGTAACCTCCCTCTGATATTACTTCAAAGTCTTTGATTACAAGGGTATTTAATCACCTAGAGGGGGGTGAATAAGTTATTGTAGTCTTTTATAGTTCTTTAAAATCTTCTATGACTTATGTCCTACTGTGTATACATAATTCAGCTTTCAAGAACACAATACTCAGTATAGCAAAACACAAGACACATCACACCATATTTTATAGTGGTTCCCCAGTATATGGGTACATTCAATGTCCCTCTCCGCCTTTCTAATAGTATGTTAGACAAGGCTCATCTCCAAAAAATGGCTCCTCAAAGATTACAACACGATTCTACTGGATCAGTTAGTCTCCACTGAGACGTACAACACAAGCTCACAACCCTCCACTCAGTAATTTCCTGACTACCAAACACAGGCACAACTTCCTTTAATACAGGATGGGAGAAATAGCCCCACACAGATCCACACAAGGATCCAATCACAGGCCCACGGCCCTAACACAGATCTCCCAGCTCCTTCTCACAGCCTTTATAATTTAGGCTTTACAATAAGATCACGCAGATCTCTCGCACAGCCTAATCAATCTAGGTCTCAACACAGATCTAACACAGATCCACAGATTTTGAAAGAGGAATGTTGATTCGACTCAAGAGAAATTGCTCCCTGAGTCGATTTCTTCTTGGGCTAAGAAAATCTTAGCCCTATCTGCTTCCCATCAACAAGAAAATTGATCTTCAATGGTTTGCGGCTTGTGCTAGAAATTCCTCAGAATCTTGATTCTGTTCCTGCTGATGAAAGAGGGGAAGATGATCTTTAAATAGCTAACCTGTAAGGCAGGTTGCAATTCCTCTACCTTATTCTTTTGTCTAGTCAGAATTTGGCATAGATATCTTGTTCTTCTTCGATTCAAAAAATGATCTTCAGTTTTGGCTCAGATTGAATCGTGAAGCAATTTCAGCTAGGGCTTGCCTAGACTAATTTGTCTTCCTCAGATATATCCTCTGTACTTATTGTAGCAGATGTTGATTACACCAGCGAACTCAGAAACCCTTCAGATTTATAAATTTTGAGTTCGTGTCTCTATAATAATGGCAGATAAAGATGACGAACTCCCGCTTCTTGTTTTCAGAATGAGTTAATGTTAATTAGAAAAGTTAATTTGATCTCGATCTCAGCTGCTATTTATAACCTCATCGATTTGCTGGATGATTGACACGTGTCCCAGTTTTAACAGTGGTTAAAACCTCAGCTTAATCAAATTGAGATTCATTGTAGACTGACGGCGATGTTAATGTCAATTGGCAGCATTTAAATAACGAATCTGAAATTCGTTGACTTGTTGACTTTACTTATGTTAGCATCATTCTTGACTTAGCAAAATCAAGCATCATTCCAGAAATTCTCAGTTCGATGAACTCAAAATTCAGTTCGACGAACCTATAGCTCAACTCGACGAAAAATTGAAAGCTAAGTTTGACGAACTCTAAACTCAGTTCGACGAACTCAGAGCTCAGCTCGATGACAAGTGGATAAGCAATACTAATCGATTATGGACTTAGAATTTTCTTCAGCTCTATTAGGCGTTGAGTGGCATTGAGTGAATAGGCCATACTCAATGAATTTAGACATAGAAATATTTCAGCTCTGTTGAGAGCGTTGAGTGTATATGCCTCACTCAACGCTTTTTGTCTAAGCCATATTCTTCTGCCCTTTCTTCTTAAAGCGTTGAGAGCGTTGAGTATATAAGTTTCACTTAATGCTTTTATACTTAGCCTAATTTTTTGCAATTTTGCCTTCTTGCTGAAGTTTGGCGTTGAGTGAACTAACTTCACTCAACGATTCTGAACTTAGCCGAATTCTTGTTTCTTCATAGGAAGACTAGACTCAAAGCCATTTGACTTGGCATTGAGTGAATGAGCTTCACTCAATGCTTCTATACTTAGTCAAATTTTCTGTCTCCTTATACTTTGGCGTTGACAGAATATCCTTGACTTAATGATTCTGGTCATATGGCGTTGAGTGAGTTGAGCTCACTCAACACCTGTGGACTTAGCCACATTTCTGCCTTTTCATTACTGTAAGCTTTGACTGCCAGCCTTCCCTCAGCTCTATTAGCTGTATGGCGTTGATTGAGCTTGCCTCACTCAACGCTTCTGGACTTAGGCATTTTTTTGAATTTCCAGCCTATCACTTTAAGTCCACCTATCATTATCTCTTGAACTATATTTCCAATCATTGTGACAAAGACCAACCTATATGCATGAACTTAAACATACATCAAATACAACTATGTGTATACCATTGACCTGTTTGATTTCTTACAAATCTAGGACATTTGGATCAATGGACCCAATATCATCACTAAGGAAAGAACTAGTAGTAGCTCTTCTGTGAGCAGTAAGGAAGGGGCACATGATCCACAGCTGAAAAGACTTTCAATCCTCACCTGAAAAGAATCTCAAGTGGTATAATCAGCTGAAATGATGACTAAAAGTAAAGTGGATAGAATCTATGCAAATATTGAGGGGGAGACTGACAAGCTAGATGCTCCTGTTTCGGGGGAGCAAGTTCAGTCTAGGTTGCTGGACAAGCTTGATTCTTACCAAGAGAATCTCCAATGCAAAATAGATCAGCAATACTGCTGAAGACTTGAATGTCCCTATGGACAATGCTAAGAGTGAGGGGGAGATTCCAACTGAACTCCCTGCTCATGATAATAAGAGTGTCATTGAAATGACTAAAGATGTTTCAAATGATAGTGATATATCTGTATGAAGAGATAGATTAGGCCAAAACCTCTCTGTCCTATCTGAAGAGTCTCCCTTACTGATGAAGTCATAAAGAGGAAGAAGGAAATGATAAAGTGGGAGATGGAAATGATCAAAGGCAAAGTCAAATGATCAAAGGCAAAGGCAATGACAATGATCAAGGGGAGAGTATGATGTGCAAGAAGAGATGGTATACAAAAGAGACTTTTAGTCCAGGTGGTATAAAACCAACTCAAACAGTCAGGTAGTATACAGAAGAGACCTTGCAGGTTGCAAGGAAGATAGGAAAAGCAAGGATGGAACTTGTAAATTCCAAGGGAGCTGCTGTGCATAACTTCTGTGGATACAACATCAGCTAGAGGACAACAAGAGCAAGGTAAGGCTTTCACACTTATAGTGTAACTCATCTAGTGTAATTTATATTGCTAAGATTCCTATCTCATATAGCAGGACTAAGCTTATAGAAATTAGATATCATTATATTAGAGAACATGTAGAAAGTGAAGACATTTTCCTTGAATTTGTCCCCGCTAACAATCAAGTTGTTAATATCTCCACTAAGTCATTGGATGAAGCTAAGTTTAATTCTTTCAAAATTGAGTTAGGAATGTTTAATGTTGAATGACCAATATACATTAAGTGTTTCAAATATAAATCTACATGTCTATCTTTTTGTTTTCAAGTCATAATAATGTCTATCTACCTTATTATTAAAGTATAACTTAGCAAGGTTAGATAAATAGTTAGCAGTTAATCACTTTAACTAATTAGGTTAAATTTCAGTGAGATCAGCTGAGAAAGATACAGTGTAGGATTAGAATGATGTTCCTCCAAAAAGAATGTTGTAGTTGAGGGGGAGCATTCACATGTTCCTACTCAGGATGAGGTCATTCCATCCACCCAGTTGGTTGAGGAATCAACTCTTCCTGAGCATGATGGTCAAAATGACTAAGAGTATAATTTCCCCAAGATCCTTTCTCCACCCTCAATTGATGAATGCTTATTGAAGAAGCCAGAAAGTGGGAGGACTGGGAGAGCAATGACTTGACATGACTTGACATGTTGAGTCAGTGCATAATACTTGGAATGATTCAAGTGATATGAGGAGGGCAATGACTTGACATGTTAAGTCACTGCATTAAACTGAGGAACTTTAGAAAAGCTACAATTGCTAGCTTACATTTGCTTAATTGATATGTTTTATGTATTAATGCATCTTAGTATTGTTTTGTATTTTGCCTTCTTCAAATAGGGGGAGGTTATTTGGAATATTTCCCTTCAATGTTCCCTGGATTTGAAGACGCATCATCATCAATACTAAGAGCATAGATGTATTTGATGCATGCTTTAAGTTCAATATGTGCAGGATGTTCTTTGGAACAATGATTAGACATGTGTTCTAAGTGACAATGATAGGTGGACACAAGGAAGAATGTTGGAAAGATAGAAATTTGTCTAAGTCCATAGGCATTGAGTGAAGCCAGTTCACTAAATGCTAGATGTTAAGGAAGAATGCTTGAAAGATAGAAATTTGTCTAAGTCCACGGGCATTGAGTTATATAAGTTCAATCAATGCCAGATGTCAAAAAGTGTTGAGTAAAGCATGGACAGTCAAAGCCCAACAGTTTGTAAAGCAGATATGCGGCTAATTCCACAGGTGTTGAGTGAAGGCAGTTCACTCAATGCCATACAATAAGAAGCATTGAGTAAAGACAAGACAGTCAAAGCTTCAGCATTGGCAGGGAATAATTCTGGTTAAGTCCAGAAGTATTGAGTGAGGGTAGCTCACTCAACGCTAAAGAAAGAAGCATCGAGTAAAGCTCAGACAGTCAAAATTTCAGCATTGACAAGAAAGAAATCTGGCTAAGTCCAGAAGCATTGAGTGAAGCTAGTTCACTCAACGCCAAGCTCCAAAAGCGTCGATAGAAGAAGCTTCAGTCAAAGCCTTAGAAGATGTAGATAGAAAATTTGTCTAAGTCCAGAAGCATTGGGTGAGGACAGTTCACTTATTGCCAACTCAACAAAGAAATTTTCTAAGGACAAAAGCGTTGAGTGAAGGTTGTTCACTCAATGCTTCATCAAGATGACTAGAAAGTCGAGTATGTGTTGAGTGATGAAGGCTCACTCAACGCACTCAACGCCTATCAACAAAAATTTTGTTTAAGGACAAAAACATTGAGTGAAGTCAATGCACTCAATGCCTATGAACAAAAAGTTTGTCTGAGGACAAAAGCGTTGAGTGAAGCCAATGCACTCAATGCTTACTCAACAAAAATATTGGCTAAGTCCAAATTCATTGAGTGATGACTAATCACGCAACGCCTAGTGAGATAAAAAACTATCTAAGTGTTTTTGCGTTGAGTGAAGGTTGTTTACTAAACACCTATACTAATTTTCTTGAATTTGTCTAAAGTTCACAGATGCTGACGTCAGCAGAATTCAAAATCGCTGCGGGAAGTCTACAGTACACGAAAAACGATGTCGCATGCCTATTGTACGATATTTAATGATAAAGAAAAGTTGCAGCCAACAATTATTGCGGGTCCCGAGGCTCAAAGAGCCATTGGATGGCGGAAGATAAAAAAGCATTCTGATCAGTGAGAAAAGATTAACTCTTGCGGATTGATTTTCGAAAAGGGGCGGAACTTCATCTTCTTCCTCTCGCCATTATTGCATAGCCTGAAGAACATGTTCAAACTTCTGATCTGAGAGTTCAAGAAGGTAGCTGTTGCGATTCTCACCTGCAACATCAAGTTCGGAGAAACATCTCTGAGAAAGAAGAAGCAACAAGGCCTAACCCTAGCTACAACAGATCTATTGATATAAGATTATTGTTGCCATTTCTAACCTACAATAGCAAGTTCAGAGAAAATATCTAAGAAAGAAGGTGCAACAAGGGCTAGCCCTAGCTGCAACCACTTCACAGCCCTAGCAGATCATTCCTAAAGATCACTTTCTAGAGTTGTGAAGAAGAAGATAGGACTGAGTTTCTCTCTCAGCTCAGGAAGAAGCAGTGCTCTGCAAGATACTTCTCAGAATAAGCCAAGTGAACTTGAAGATCAACCATATTGTTGCTGTGAAGGAGATAAAATCGAGCTTTCTCAGTACAGGAAGAAGCAGGCTCAGAGAATCATCTCTCTGGAGTCAAAGTTGGGGCTGAGTTATTCTCAGTACAGGAAGGAAGGCTCAGAGAACATTTCTCTAGAGTCAAATTAACACCTACCAACCTTTCTCTCTGTAGGATCTAGTCTTGGATCTAAGCTCTAGGGCCTTTATACTTGAGTTGTAGGATCCATATTGTGGATCTGAGGTAGGGCCTTTATTCTGAGGTAGGATCTATTTCAGATCTTAGGTAAGAGAGTTTTCTTCTCTGAGTTGTAGGGCTATCCACCTAGCCTGAGTGTAGGACTATTAACTTAGTCTGAGGTACGTTATCTTTGGATCACTGAGATGTAGGAGCAAAGCTTGCTCTGAGTTGTAGGGCCTTGTGCCTGAGTTAGGTCTTGGAGGAGACTGAGAGAACTTGAAGGATCTGTGTTGTAAGCTCTTTAGAGCCAAGATTGGAGAAGTGCCTTGTCTAACACACTGTTAGAAAGGTGGGAAGGATAGTGGATGTACCCATAATCTAGGGAACAACTATAAATCTTATGTGTGTTGTGTGATTGTCTTAAAATCTAACCTAATCTAACTCACAACACACTAAAGTAAGTAAAAAGTCACAAAAGACTGAAAAACCTATTCACCCCCCCCCCCCCGCCTCTAGGTGTTTAGCTACTTTTGAAACTAAAAACTTTCAAAAACATTCGCCACCTTACAAAAATTCAAGATGCGGCTAAACCCCCTAAAGTGTGTCTTTTGGGCGAGCCGAGCAATATTCATAGGTCACCTTCTAACTCCTGCAGGGGTGGAGCCTAACCCGGATAAGGTGAAGGCCATAATGGAGTTGGCATCACCATATAACACCAAAGAGGTACAGTGCTTGATGGGGAAGCTCGTCAAGCTGAGTAGGTTTCTCTGCCGGGAAAGGGGAGAAGTGCTCACCCTTCTTCAGGGTGCTGCGAGGGAACCAAAAAATTTGAGTGGATGAAGGAATGTGAAGAGGCTTTCCAGGCATTGAAGGGTCAACTCTCCCGAGCACCGCTACTTTAAGGACCAGAGGAGGGAGAGGATCTGATTTTGTACCTAGGAGTGGGGGCTGAGGCCGTAAGCTCCGTCTTGGTCAGGGAAGAGGGAAAGAAGCAGCAAACGATCTATTAAGTCAGCAGGATCTTGAAGAAGGAAGAAATTTGTTACACCATCCAGGAAAAGTTGGCCTTCTCTTTTATCGTCTAGGCTAGGAAGCTTAGGCCAAAATTTCAGGCCCATTTGATCAAGGTGGTGACGGAAAATCCTCTGCGCAAGATATTTGAAGGAGTGGAGCACTCGGGTCGGTTGGCCAAGTGGTCCTTTAAGCTGAGTGAGTTCGATATATCTTTTGTACCACGGCTCTCGATCAAGGCACAGGCAGTAGCTGACTTCTTGGCCGAATATGTCATCGAGGTTGAGGGGGAGGGGCCACTACAACAGGTTTCTTGGAAGGTGTTGGTCGATGATACTTCGGGGAAGCATTCTCTGGAAAGCCCCCAGGGGGACACAATAGAATAGGTCGTGGTCTTGCACTTCCCGATCACTAACAACCAGGCAAAATATGAGGTCGTGATAGCAGGTCTACGCATGGCCCAAGAGCTGGGGGTGTAAGACGTAGAGGTGTTCACTGACTTGTTGGTGGTGGCATCGCAAATTAAGGGTGAGTACGAGGCATGAGAGTCTACCCTTACAAAGTACTTGACCAAGACGAAGGGTATCATTGGGGGATTTCGAACGTTCTCCATTCAGCATATTCCTCGGGAGGAGAATACCACAGCTGATTGTTTTGCCAAGTACGAACCCCGGGCCAGAGGTACTCTGACAGAACTGTTTCACCCAGCAATCTAAGAACGTAAGTTGATGGAGGTGGATCAGTGCCCCTCATGGATAGATCCCTTCAAGAATTTTCTAACCACATGCAAACTCCTGGAGGTGATCAAGGATGGAAAATGCTTCAGGCATAAATCGGCTCATTATCTGATGCATGAAGGAAGGTTGCACTAAAAGACACTTTTGGGGCTCCTAGCCCGGTGCGTAACGGAGGAGGAAATTCTGAAGATCCAGGGAGAAGTGCACTTAGGCGAGTGTGGGAGCCACTCAGGAGGCCGGACCTTGGAAGTAAGGGTGGTCCAGCAGGGATACTTCTGGCCATCCATGAGGAACGATGAGACGGAATTCGCAAGGAGGTGTCAAAAGTGTCAGCTATATGCTCCACTCCAACAATTGCCTGCCGAAGGACTTCAAAGCATCACGGCACCCTGGCCCTTCACCATTTGGGGGATGGATTTTGTTCGGCCTTTCCCCCATACAAGTGGGTAGAGGAAGTTCCTTTTGGTCATGATCGATTACTTATCTAAATGGTTGTAGGTCAAGGCTTTGTCCAAGGTTGTGAAACGGTCCTACCTGTGGAGTTCGAGGTTAGATCGTCGTGGGTGATGGCCGCCCTGGAAGGGTATGAAGAATGGAGGGCAGATAATGAAGGGGAGCTGTGGCTCTTATTGGATATGATAG
This sequence comes from Platanthera zijinensis, assembly GCA_039513925.1. NCBI lineage: Eukaryota > Viridiplantae > Streptophyta > Magnoliopsida > Asparagales > Orchidaceae > Platanthera > Platanthera zijinensis. The sequence goes on from CM077086.1 coordinate 49,106,749, forward strand.
AAGAACTCCGAGACACAGCAGTCGTTAGGTAGGAGGAGATCAAATGGCGGATTGCAAATACTTTGATAAGCATGTCAGGATCAAGAAGTTCGCTGAAGGGGATCTGGTCTTGAAAAAATTTGACATAGCAGGAAGGTTAGAGGTTGTGGGAAAGCATCACACAAATTGGAATGGTATGTACCTAGTCAAGAAAGCGCTGAGGTCAGGGGAATATCGACTCCAGAATGTGGAGGGGGAGACCCTAAGTCACACAGGGAGTGAAAGTATTTATTTTCAAGGTAGCTTACAACCTAGGGGTGAATATGTTGTCTCACCGATATTATTAGCTTTTAATTTTATCTTCCTTAGTACTTAGTGTGGCAGTAGTTAGCTTTCAAGTACCTGCACAAATAAAATAACACAGAAAAACACAGAGATTTATTGTGGTTCCCCAACTTTTGGGCACATCCACTTTCCTCTCACCTTGCCAACTTCCTGTTAGTCAAGGCACTTCTCCAAACCACTTCTCCAAAGATCTTACACTTCAGATCTCTCAGGATCTCTCAGTCTCCTCCAAGACTTACAACTCAGCCATAAGGGCCTTCAACTCAGTGATCAGCAGATCACCTACCTCAGGTCAAAGGCCCTACACTCAGGCTGGGAGGATAGCCCTACCTCAGATCCACTAGGGATCCTACCTCAGACCCAAAGGTCCTACTATCAGAGAGTATTCCTCTCATATAGCTCAGTGATCAATTGACCACCAACCTCATATCCAAATTGGATCCTACAGCTCAAGCAAATTTGCCCTACCTCGGGCTCAGTGAGCCCTACAACTCAGATCCAAAAGGATCCTACTGGAGTGAAATAGATTTATGTTTATCACAAAGAAATTTCTCTGTAATAACCCCTTGAGCTGAGTTATCTCATCTCTAACTTTCTTCACAGCTACAAGGATCTTGAGCTGGAAGTAACTAGCAGTAAACTTCTTTGCTTCTTCTTCCTTCCCAGGATAGAATCAGCTACTTTTGTTCTCTCTTCTTCTCAACTTCAGAAGTAGATCTTCAGATTTGAGTTTGCTGAACTGAGAAGCAACTTGATATGCAGAAACCTGTAATCTATTTTTGCTTCTCCCTCAGAAGGAAGACCTTCTGAACTTGCTGGTGCAGGTGAAGATGGCACTAGCTAACTGAACTTTTGGTTCTTGCAGGAAGACTTCAAGCTTTTTCTCTGCAGCAATGGCAAGGAAGATGAAGTCCAGCTGCAACATTTTTGAAATCAATAAAGCCCTAAAAGTTATTTGCATCTTGGCCAATCTCTTCCTTTTGTAGTTTGCCGATCAATGGCTCTTAGGAATCAGTGGGGCCCACCTGCAGCTTCCAGCTGCACCTTACTTTAACGGAAGAAGAGGTACAGTAGCTTCTCGGCAAAGTTTTTCGTGTTCTGTAGCTTCTCCGTACTTGATTTGAAATTGGTTAACTTTGTCAAATTTGCTGATGTCAGCCCATGTAGACTTGGCCAAAATCAAGCATTAGTAGAATATGTGTTGAGTGAATGAGCTTCACTCAACGCTAAGACACTTAGAAAGAATTCTATCTATCTAGGCATTGACAGCGTTAAGTGAGCAAGCCTCACTCAATGCTTTTTGCCTTAGATTGTTCTTCAGCCTTTTTTGCATGCTTAAAATTGAGAGCGTTGAGTGACCACACCTCACTCAACGTCGTATGCCTTAGCCTTGATTTTAGTAATTTAGGCGTTGAGAGTGTTTAGTGACCATACCTCACTTAACGCCTTATGCCTGAGTCATTTTCCTGCTTCTTCAGCATCTTAAGCATTGAGAGCGTTGAGTGAGCATGCCTCACTCAACACTTTTTGCTTTAGCTAGATTTTCTGAATCATGCCATTGAGAGAATTGAGTGAGCAATCCTTACTCAACGCTTTCTGCCTTAGCCAAATTTTACAGTTCCTTGGTGTTGAGTGAGTAAGCTCCACTCAATGCATTTGGACTTAACCAAATTTCTGCGTCTGAAAACATAGGTTCTGACTGAATGATGGTCAGTCAATGCTTTATCATATGGATTTGAGTGAGCTTTCCTCACTCAATGCTGGTGGACTTAGTCAAATATCAGCACAAATTTTCCGTAGCTTTGAATTTCAAGGCAACACTCAACGAATATAGAGTGTGGCGTTGAGTGAGTGATACTCACTCAACGCCCGTGGACTTAAACACTTTTCAGCCCATTTCTTCATAGGATTTTACTGGATTAGCTTGTCTCACAGCCTTTTGATGTATGACATTAAGTGAGTTGACTTCACTCAATGTCTGTAGACTTAGCCACATTCTCAGCTTGCCATTACTTTGGCTTTGACTTTATAGGCTCCACTCAGCGCTATAGGTCATCTGACATTGAGTGAGTAACCTTCACTTAACGTCTGTGGACTTAGACATATTTCTGTCTATCCACATCTTAGGTAAGTGTTTACCTGACTTAGCCACTTAGGACATTCCTACATGCATGAACTCAGGCACTCATCAAATACAACTTTATGTATGTCATTTATAAGATTGACTTCCTCAAATCTAGAAAATTGGTGGCAATGGACCCAACAATCTCCCCCTATTTGAGGAAGTCAAAACCCTTAAGAAAAATGAGTCAATGACATACACAGAAATATGCAGCAATAAGAATTTAAAAAACATATAATTGGAGAATGATCTGTTGGAGAATGATCTATAGTTACCACACCTCCTTTCCTGCTAGGTGAACATTACCATACCTGCTCCCCTTAAATTGCTGCTACCATTCTTGATCATACACCTGATCATCTTCCCCCCCCCTTTTGACTTCAGCAAATAGGCAGCAAGGTTCTTATCATCTACTCCCCCTTTTTGATTATAGATAGGCAGTTGTTGATCCTCATGAGAGTGTTGGGGCAGTACTGGACATTCTCCCCCTCAACTGATGCATCATCTATCATATTTCTTAGTAGACAATCTAGTCTATACTAGTCTGGACAGCAGTTGACCATGATGCCACTGAAGGTATATCACTTGAAGAGTCTTCATTTTACTGAAGAATAATTCCATCTGCAAGATACAAAAAACCTACAACTAAATGAGGAGCAAGTGAAACTATACCAGGTTTAACATACCCAACTCAAACTTGAAGGTGCTAAACTTTGCTTCATCTAGTGGCTTAGAGAAGATGTCAGCCACTTGCTTGTCAGTTGGGAAAAACTCAAGGTTGATATCTCTGAAAGTGAGGCTAAGATCTATCTCAACTCTAGAGGGGGGGTGAATAGAGTATTTTAAAATAATTTTTCACAGTTGAAATGAACAGCACATATAAAATTTAATTTATGATATAGTGTAGAGTGCTAGTAAAAATGTTAAAAGCTAAGAAGTAAAAAGCACAGCACACAGCAAACAAATCACACAAACAAACCAAAAGACACAAGGAATTATAGTGGTTCCCCAAAAACCTGGGTACATCCACTCTTCTACCACCCTTGGTAGGAATCCACTCAGGATGAGTTGATCAGGTGTCCTGACACCAATGAGCTTTTGATAAGGTGCCCAAAAACCAAAACTAGATTTTTTGATAAGGTGTCTTGCCACCACTGAGTTTTGACAAGGCTCTCAGAACCAGACAGAACTTTTGAAGGGAGTTCAAGAACCCTTTTACAGCAGGAAAAGAAAAATAAGAATGAAGGGTGTCTTCTCTGTTCTCAATCAAATGAGAGAAGCACAAGTGGATTGATGAAGTCAAAGCTCCCCCTGAGATGTAGAAAGGTTCAGGAAAAGAAGCTTTGCTCTAGGGTGATAGGTCTTCAAAACTTTGATCTCCAGCACAAGATGGTTTCAGCAAGAAGGCTGAAGGTGAGGTGTCTGGAGTAATGAGATTGTGAACACTTTTCAGTCAGCAAGAAGATTTTTGAGTCACAGTTCTTCTGTTGTTCTTCTGCTATCAGTATATTCTATTCTATGTGTTTACTTCTGTGTGTATTCCCTAAAAACTTAATAACACAGAAGAAAGGAATAATAAATTTTCTGACGATTCCTTGTCCAAAATTAGCCGTTGGGAGTCATAAATGTCTTCCAAAAATAGTCTTGTCTTCTAGAGGAAAGTCCAGCAAACATTCTCTGAATAATTCTTTGAAACTTGCTCCAGAATTAAAGACAAACGGCTGGGAGATCTTCTGACATAAATGCTGATAATATTCAAAAACATTCCAAAGAACAGCAGCATTTGAATTCCTGAAAGCGTCGATCTCTCTAAAGAAAACGTCGATCTGAGCTCTACGATCGTCGAACTGAGCTCAGAGATCAAATGGACAAGCAGACAGAAAACGTCGATCTGAGCTCTACGATCGTCGAACTGAGCTAGAAGATAGTAGAGGGGAGTTCGACGACTCAGCAGAAGCTAGACAAAAGCAGATAGTCGATCTGAGCTCGACGATCGTCGACCGGAGTACGACGATTTATTGAAGATGAGCTCAGAGAGCGTCGAACGGAGTTCGACGATTCGTCGACCTGAGCTCGATGAAAATTGCCTTAGACTAAGCTCTTCAACCTTGATCTTGGAATGATCCTGGGGGCAGCTTCAAACCTAGGTTCTAAGACCTAGACTCATTCTAATGTTGACCTTTTCAACTATACAACTAGGTCAACTGGGATTCCTAAGACAAGCATAGTGATCCTTACCCAAATTAGTAATAGGGTGTTCCAACAATCTCCCCCTATTTGGGTTAGGATTACTATTTACAGATAATCATAGGAAATGAAAAGCATACAACAATACATAAGCTAATACAAAATGCAGAGAAGATATATAGCAGTAAAGCAGATCACAGATAAATATCAGCAGATGTCCAAAGGTGGATGAAATGTTTAGCTTACACAGTTCACTTCCTTTCAGATCCCTTTTTAAATAAAATTTCTCTATTTGGATTCTGACTTTCTTTCTTTGACCTTCTGTCATCCTCTGCACCTAGAGAAGTTTGAGATTTGGGCCTTGGAACAACAGCCTCTGGGTGCAGCTTCATATAATCTTCTGGATTGAAGAATTTCCTTGATGCATATCTTTCCAGTTCTTTCTTTCTCTGCTCTGATAAGGTAGTTATGTTTGAAGTATCCTTTCCTTGTTCTCTGGCCTTTTTTATTTGATCAAGGGCAGCCAATTCTTTCATTCTGGCTGTCCAGGATACAGGGTTGTTCTCAGGGTCTTCAAAAGGAATGGGAGGTTCATATCTGTTGATGATTTCAGAAACAGTAGAAGGAGTCCTGGAAACAATAGTGTCTTTCAGCTTGTAAGGAAAAGGACCTGAAGAAGGGTCAGGGAGACCTTGTCCTTCCCTTTGATAGAATCTTTGTTCTCTTTGATTTCCTCTATAATTACCCCTTCTGGGTTGATATCCTTTTTGATGCTGTCCCCTTTGATATGATCTTTGATAATGCTGGGAAGAGCTGTGTCTGGAGACTGGAGCTTGAGGGGCTGAACCTGAGCCTGAATCTGGAGGAGGAGGAGGAGGAGGCTGATATTGAGAAGAACCCTTTTCATATTTGTCAAGCTTCCTCTTCTTCTTCATAGCTTTCAGTTGATTTTTGGAATATTGCATCCAAGGCTCAGAGATTGGGCAGTCATGCAGAATGTAGTATGGAATATTATTTGAGTCTTTGGCTTTGGCAGGAGGGACTGACATCATTGCTTTACTTCTGGCTTTTCTCTTCTTGGCAATAGTTCTAGCAGAATCATCAAAATCAGTCCTGTATTGGTCACTCTCAGAACTTTGACGTTGATCATACAGATCATCAATTCTTCTGATAAGCTCTTCTTGAGCTTTAAGTTTTGCAGAAACATCAGGAGCAGGAGGAGAGGGAGCAACAGCAGAGCAGGCAGAAGCAGTTTCATCAGCATCAGTTGCTGGAATCATTTCTATGTCAGCAGTAGCATCAGCAGCAATTTCAACAAAAGGAGGCACAGTGGCCTTAGTAACAATTGAAAGAGGCACAGTGGCCTTAGTATCAGCATCAGAGATATCCACAGCCTTCCAGGATTTGATGTAGGAATCAATATGGCTTGGATCACAGGTAGCTATAGGCACAATGGCCTTAGACAAATCTTCAGCAGGAATTGCAGGCAGACAACTGAAATGGACTGTATCAAATATAGATAGCAGCCTCTGCAGATTCAGTGCAAAAGCACATCCAAGAGCTGGAGCTGGAGCAGACATAATATCAGCAGCTGACACAACCACTTCTTCATAAGGCATCTCCCCCTGCCTTGGTTCAGAGAAAGATGAATCAAGGCACACAGAAGATGGGATAGCCAGGGAGGAGGAAAGGAAGGAAATCTTGGTAGACAGCTCCTGTACTTGCTTTAGGAGTGGAGCCAGGGAAGACTCCAGTAGAGATGTCAGCTTGGGAGCTAGCAACTTATACAGCCTGTCTGCCAAAATAGGAATATCTACATGCTCAAGTGGGGCTTGAGCAGAGGTAGAGGCAAAAGTAGATGGAAGGATGGTGGCTGAAACTGAAATTGTGGAGAAAGGTGGAGAGGGAATGGTTGGTTCAGAAGATAGAATAATGGAGATAGAGGAGGTTGAGGTGGAGATAGGGGAAGTAAGAGATGGTGTGAAGGAGGGTTGAGAGAGAATGTCATGGAGCAGTTGTTGAAAGGAGGAAGTGGAGGGTGGCTCAGGAGGAGTAGAGGGTGAATCATCCATGAAGGAGTCATCTGTAAGTGAGAAGGATGGAATGGTGAAGGTTGAATAGGAAAAGAGAGGATGGAATTCCTCTGAGGTGGATAGAGGAGGGGATGGCATAGGTGAGGAAATGGTAATTGGGGATGAGATGATTATGGTGGATACTGGTGGTGAGGAGGTGACAATTTGGGTGGTTAGGGTGGTTATGGCTGGAAGAGGGGAGGAAGCAGGCAGCTCTTCTGCTGAAGGAGTGACTAAAATAGTCCTTGTGCCTGAATGAAGTGTTGCAGCAGCCCTGGAGGGGTTTATAATCTGCCTGTCCCATTTACTGAAGAGGGCACAGGAAAGCCTCTTGGATGCATTGATAAACATGCCAGAGGAGGTTAATAGGTCAGGGCACCTGTTGTGCAGAAAGACCCCTAAGATTCTTCCATAACTAATTGCATTCTTGTTGATCTTCTTCTTAATCAGAGTGAAGAAGATGGAGCCCCAGTCCAGGTGTTTCTTGTCTAATAAGGCTCCCATCAGGTAGAACTGATATCTGGAAATGGTGTCATGGGCTGAATGCTTGGCCAACAGCACCTTCCCAACTACATCAGCCAGGAATTGAAATTCGATTGCCAGATTTTTCTTCAGCAGCTTATTAGGGTTTACTGCATTGTGACCCATCCTATCCAGCATGGTGTCAAACTCCTCTCCAGATAGTTCAATGGAGTCTTCTCCAGTGCTGAGTTGAAAGACTTCTGTTAGAAGAGCCGGGGATAGAAATACCTGAGTCCCCTTAATGGTGCCGACAACAGAATTCTCAGACTCGTCTGTTGCGGTAAAACACCACTCTTTTATCTCTTCTGAGGCGACCTTCATCCTTGTAGTCATTATTGGAGTCAGCTGTTGTTCTCGGAATAAGTTTAGGATGTCCTTGAAGCGCTGGTCGCTTCCGTCGAAGGAGTTTATGTCGATGTCAAAACCTGTGTCGAACTTCATCTTAGCAAAAGCAGCACTCGATTCAGCCATATTCACCTGCAACAGAAAACCAAAAACGACCAAGCGTAGAGAATTTGGAGGGAAAAGAAAGAGAGTTGCAGAGTATGAAAGCGCAAAGGGAGAACGACGGCTGAAAGAAAGATTTTATATTAGGGTTCGACGCGAAAAAGGAAAATCGTTAAGCTCAGTTCGACGAAACGTCGAGCTCAGCTCGACGATTTGGGCTACAGAGGGAATCTGAAGAGTCTTCAAAATCGGCGATCTTCATTCAACGATGTTGAAAAACGTCGAGCTCAGCTCGACGGCCTCTGATCAGAAGGAGAGAAAGCCTAGCTCTAGCGAGGGCTCTGAACTCAGATCGACGACTGCAAAAGCGTCGATCTCTGGTCGACGATTTTTGGAAAATCGTCGATCTCTGTTCGACGATTTTGGGGAAAACGTCGAGCGCAGTTCAGAGTCTAAACTCATTCTACAGACACAAAAAGAGGGAAATTTTTGACCTAGTCTTGGTCTGTTTTAGCTTTTCAAAATCTTGTAATTTAATTAAGGCTTCCTCCATCTAACATACCTAACTGATTTAGGAAGAAACTGTGTTTCTTTTCATCCAAAGGTTTGGTGAAAATATCTCCCCTTTGCAAATCAGTAGGAATATATTGAATTTCAATTTTATTTTTCTCTACATTATCTCTTAGAAAATGATGCCTAATTTCTATGTGTTTTGTCCTACTATGGAGGACTGGATTTTGTGCTATAGAGATAGCACTAGTATTGTCACAGAAAATTTTAGACTTCTCTATGTTGTAGCCATAGTCTAAGAGCTGATTCTGTATCCACAATATTTGTGAACAGCAACTGCCTGCAGCCATATACTCAGCTTCAGCAGTTGAAGTTGACACAGATGTTTGTTTCTTACAGAACCAAGAGACAAGTCTATCACCAAGGAACTGACAGGTTCCACTGGTGCTTTTCCTGTCTATTCTGCATCCAGCATAATCAGCATCTGAGAATCCAGTTAAATCAAATGCTGAATCTTTTGGATACCAGAGACCTAGATTTGGACAACTTTTAACATACCTAAGAATTCTCTTAACTAAGATTAAGTGTGACTCTCCAGGGCTAACTTGGAATCTAGCACAAATACATGTGGCAAACATTATATCAGGCCTACTAGCTGTAAGGTACAATAAAGAGCCAATTATTGCTCTATATGTTGTCTGATCAACAGGTTTCCCATGTTCATCAGCATCTATTACAGCATTTGAGGGCATGGGTGTTTTCATACATGATGCATCAGACATACCAAATTTCTTAACCAGCTCTTTTGCATACTTGGTTTGAGAAATAAATATGCCTTCAGCATGTTGCTTGACTTGCAGTCCTAAGAAGAAGGATAGCTCACCCATGCTACTCATTTCAAATTTAGAGTGCATAAGCTTGGAAAACTTTTTGCACAATTTTGAATCAGTAGAACCAAAAATAATGTCATCTACATAAATTTGCACTAGCAGGGTGTGGGACTTATGGGTTCTAATAAAAAGAGTTTGGTCTACTCTCCCCCTAACAAAATCATTTTCCAGAAGAAAGCATGCTAGGGTCTCATACCATGCTCTAGGGGCTTGCTTGAGACCATATAATGCTTTATGCAATTTGTAAACATAATCAGGGTGAGTTAGAGAGATAAAACCTGGAGGTTGTCTAACATAGACTTCCTCTTTGATGTCCCCATTGAGAAATGCACTTTTTACATCCATTTGATACACTTTGAAACCTTTGTGGGCAGCATAGGCTAGGAATATCCTGATGGCTTCCAGCCTTGCAACTGGTGCAAATGTCTGATCATAGTCTATTCCTTCTTGTTGAGAGTACCCTTGAGCAACTAGCCTTGCCTTGTTTCTGACTATAACTCCTTGATCATCCAGCTTGTTCCTGAATACCCACTTTGTTCCAACAATGGGATGATCCTTTGGCTTAGGCACTAGTTCCCAAACCTTGTTCCTTTCAAATTGATGCAACTCCTCTTGCATTGCAATGATCCAGTGTGGATCTTGCTCTGTATCTTGAATGGATTGAGGCTCAATTTGAGATAGAAAGCAAGTGTGCATCAGGTTTTGGTTGACCTGACTTCTAGTTTGCACACCAGCTGAGATCTCTCCAATTACTTGGGTGATTGGATGATCTCTTGTTGTTACTAAGTCAACAGGGAGTGTTGATTGTTCACCAGCCTGTGTTGTTGTCTCCTCTAGTGGAGCAGCAACTGGCTCTTCAGGATGATTTTCTTCAAGATGTTGAACTTCTTCTTCATCATCACTGCTCTCATTCTTTTCAGCAACTTGCAGTTTGTTCAAGTCTTCAGCTAGAGAATGTACTTGCAGAGGTTCTATGGTAGAAGCATTCTTCTCCTTGAAAGACATGTTAGCTTCATCAAAAATAATATGAACAGATTCTTCAATTTTACAGGAAGATTTATTATAAACCCTATAGGCCTTGCTGATCATGGAGTATCCCAGAAACACTCCTTCATCAGCTTTAGCTTGGAATTTTGCTAGATATTTCTTGTCATTATTATGAATAAAACAAGTGCAACCAAAAACTTTGAAATAGCCTATTTTAGGTTTCTTCCCTTTGAGCAATTCATAAGGAGTCTTGCCCTTCAGCTTGTGTATCAGGCTTCTGTTCAACACATAGTTGGAGGTGTTCACTGCCTCAGCCCAAAAGGACAGAGGTAAGTGAGCATCTGCCAATAATGTAGTTGCAGATTCAATGAGTGTTCTATTTTTCCTTTCAGCTACCCCATTTTGTTGAGGAGTTCTAGGAGCTGAGAAAGTGTGTCTGATCCCTTCACTCTGACAGAACTCTTGCATGAGAAGAGAATCAAACTCTGTCCCATGATCACTTCTGATCAGGGCAATGTGAGTGTTGAACTCAATCTGAATGCATTTGAGAAAATCTGTCAAACACTTGAAGTTATCAGACTTCTTCCTCAGAAAGAATACCCAAGTGAATCTTGAGAAGTCATCTACAACCACTAAAGTATAGGACTTCCCTCCTAGGCTTTGCACAGATATGGGTCCAAAGAGATCCATGTGCAACAGGTACAAAATCCTAGGTGAATCACTCTTATTAATTGATTTAAAACTACTTTTAGTTTGCTTGCCTAATTGACAGGCCTTGCAAAGTCCTTCCTTCTTGTAGGGACCAGAAGGTAGTCCTTTAACAAGGTTGTCTTTAGATAGCTTAGCAATGGTTCTAAGGTTAATATGTCCTAGTCTCTTATGCCATAACACATTAGATTTTGAAATGGAATTAAACAGGCAAATATCTACCACTGGTGAATGAAAATCCACTAAGTAAATGTTACCTCTTCTGTTACCTGTCAACACAGTTGTGTTGTCCACAGACTTGACTTTGCATATGGCTTTGTTGAAGGTTACTTGATATCCTTCATCACACAATTGACTGATACTTATCAAGTTGTGCTTGAGTCCTTCAACATATGCCACCTTCTTGAATGTGACTGGGCCAATTTTGACTGCACCATATCCTTTTGTAGTTCCAAAGCTTGAGTCTCCAAAAATTACTTTGGGTCCAAGCTTGGCTTTGAAGGAAGTGAAGTTGTCCTTGTCCCCTGTCATGTGCTTTGAGCAACCACTATCCAGATACCATTGATGGTTTGATGCTGGATAGGTCTTCACCTACACAAAAACAACTTATTTGTTTTTGACCCAGTTGACCTTGGGCCTAGGTTGATATCCCTTGAATTCTGAAATAAAGGACATCCCAGGTTGATCCTTATAACCTTCAGGATGGTATCTCCTAGGAGGTACTATCCATTCAGTATAGGGATTAAAGCCTTGGGATGTGGAGCTTCTAGGATTGAATCTGAATGTGCCATTGAAGGTGTGTTCACAAGCCTGAACTCTGTTCGACGATCGTCGAACTGAGGTCGACGATCTTGGGTCAGATCGTCGATCGCGGTTCGAAGATCGATTATGCTGAGATTCAGAGTTTGGATATCGTCGAGCTGAGGTCGACGATCTGTAGTTAGATCGTCGAGCTCTGTTCGACGATCGTCGAGCTCTGCTCGACGCCATCTGTTGAACTGAGTTCTTCTCTGACAGATCTGCATTCTTCCTAGGTACCTCTATTACTCCCTTTCCTTTGTCAGAGACAAACTTGATTGGAGTTGTCAGAATTATAGGTTGGCTGGATGAAGCACCCAAGCCCAGTGTGCTATTAAATCTAGAGTTCACTGTGCTTGTGATGTCCATCAGTCTGATACTTCTCCCATTTAGGGATTCTTCAAACTTTTTGGCCTTTGATAGTTCATTCTTCAATGAAGCTATCTCCTCCCTACAGCATTCTAACTCCTCAGAGAGTTTGAGGTTCTTTGAGTTTAGGACACTATGCTCAGATAATTGATTCCTGAGAGAGATTATCTCCTTCTCAGATTTTAATAGATCTAGACACAGTGTCTTAAATTCATCTTTGAAGTCTTCAGAATCAAAATCAAAAGAGTTGATTACCTGATCCTCATCTGGTTGACTTTCTGAATCTGAATCTGATTCTTCATCAGAGTTTTGCTGTGATGCATTGATAGCCATCATGCAAAATTCTTTTTCATCTACATCATCCTCATCATCACTGGAGCTGGATGAGGCTTCAGATTCCTCTTCAGTCTCACTCCATGTTTCAGCAACAAAGCCCTTCCTTGTATGTTTGTTCTTGCTGGAGGAGGCTTTGTCTGAGCTATTCTTCTTGTAATCCTTTTCTTTTCTTCTTTCTCTTCTTTCCCTTTTGTCCTTATTCTTGTTTTCTGGACAGTCAGGCACAATATGGCCTGGTTTCCTGCAACCAAAGCATATGATTTCTTTAGTGTTATTTGATTTATCATACCTTGGTTTATCATGACCCTTGTATGGTTTCTTTCTGAAGTCTTTTCTGTCCATCTTGTAGAATCTTTTGGCCAGAAGACTTATGAGCTCATCATTTCCTGTAGCTTTATCTTCAGGCTCCTCTTCTACAGCTTTGAAAGCTATGGTCTTTTCTTTCCTTGTAGCTGGAGAGATAGCCTTTTGTTCTTCTTCTCTATTTTTAATGAGCAGCTCATAGGATTTGAGCTTGCCCAGGAGAGCTTCAGTAGTAATCTCATTCAAACTTCTGGCATCCTTAATTGGCCAGATTCTTGAATCCCAAGTGCTGGGGAAGCACATCAGGATTTTGTCATTTAGCTCAGTCAGTGAGATTTCTTTGTCTAGGGTTTTTAGCTCATTGACAATTAGACTTAGTCTATTGTACATGTCAGCCACTGATTCAGCTTCTCCCTTTTTGAAGTTCTCATATTGGCTTATCAGATGAGATCTTCTATCTTTCCTTTCATCAGCAGATCCTGAGACAATTTCAGAGAGTTTGTCCCAGATTTCTTTGGCTGAGTGGCATTCAGCTACCTTCTGAAAGATTTCATCAGACATTGTTTGGGCTAAGATGTTCATAGCCTTAGCATCTGCAGTCTTCCACTTCTTTATATCTGCATCTGTTCCAGAAGGAGGTGGGACAGCATTTGAACTTGAGCTTGCTGGTGGAGTTGGACAAACTGTCAAGACAGAATTGAAAATGTCTTCATCAATAGAATTCATGTATAATCTAATCCTTGCCTTCCAGAGTGCAAACTTAGAAAGGTTGCACACTGGTGGTCTGGTGCTTGCATAATCTTTGTTATGTGCCATGTCTTTAAATAAAAAGAAGATGTAGAGAGAATAATCCCCTTAAGAGATTGATCTTATCAAGGATCTTTTGGTTCAGGTGTTAGCCTGTATGAGCAACCAATCTTCCTCTGATACCAATTGAAAGTGAGGCTAAGATCTATCTCAACTCTAGAGGGGGGGTGAATAGAGTATTTTAAAATAATTTTTCACAGTTGAAATGAACAGCACATATAAAATTTAATTTATGATATAGTGTAGAGTGCTAGTAAAAATGTTAAAAGCTAAGAAGTAAAAAAGCACAGCACACAGCAAACAAATCACACAAACAAACCAGAAGACACAAGGAATTATAGTGGTTCCCCAAAAACCTGGGTACATCCACTCTTCTACCACCCTTGGTAGGAATCCACTCAGGATGAGTTGATCAGGTGTCCTGACACCAATGAGCTTTTGATAAGGTGCCCAAAAACCAAAACTAGATTTTTTGATAAGGTGTCTTGCCACCACTGAGTTTTGACAAGGCTCTCAGAACCAGACAGAACTTTTGAAGGGAGTTCAAGAACCCTTTTACAGCGGGAAAAGAAAAATAAGAATGAAGGGTGTCTTCTCTGTTCTCAATCAAATGAGAGAAGCACAAGTGGATTGATGAAGTCAAAGCTCCCCCTGAGATGTAGAAAGGTTCAGGAAAAGAAGCTTTGCTCTAGGGTGATAGGTCTTCAAAACTTTGATCTCCAGCACAAGATGGTTTCAGCAAGAAGGCTGAAGGTGAGGTGTCTGGAGTAATGAGATTGTGAACACTTTTCAGTCAGCAAGAAGATTTTTGAGTCACAGTTCTTCTGTTGTTCTTCTGCTATCAGTATATTCTATTCTATGTGTTTACTTCTGTGTGTATTCCCTAAAAACTTAATAACACAGAAGAAAGGAATAATAAATTTTCTGACGATTCCTTGTCCAAAATTAGCCGTTGGGAGTCATAAATGTCTTTCAAAAATAGTCTTGTCTTCTAGAGGAAAGTCCAGCAAACATTCTCTGAATAATTCTTTAAAACTTGCTCCAGAATTAAAGACAAACGGCTGGGAGATCTTCTGACATAAATGCTGATAATATTCAAAAACATTCCAAAGAACAGCAGCATTTGAATTCCTGAAAGCGTCGATCTCTCCAAAGAAAACGTCGATCTGAGCTCTACGATCGTCGAACTGAGCTCAGAGATCAAATGGACAAGCAGACAGAAAACGTCGATCTGAGCTCTACGATCGTCGAACTGAGCTAGAAGATAGTAGAGGGGAGTTCGACGACTCAGCAGAAGCTAGACAAAAGCAGATAGTCGATCTGAGCTCGACGATCGTCGACCGGAGTACGACGATTTATTGAAGATGAGCTCAGAGAGCGTCGAACGGAGTTCGACGATTCGTCGACCTGAGCTCGACGAAAATTGCCTTAGACTAAGCTCTTCAACCTTGATCTTGGAATGATCCTGGGGGCAGCTTCAAACCTAGGTTCTAAGACCTAGACTCATTCTAATGTTGACCTTTTCAACTATACAACTAGGTCAACTGGGATTCCTAAGACAAGCATAGTGATCCTTACCCAAATTAGTAATAGGGTGTTCCAACAATCTCCACATTCCACATGCTCCCTAATGAAATGATATCTGATTTCAATGTGCTTAGTTCTACTATAGGAGACAGGATTCCTAGCAAATTAAATAACACTAGTAGAATCACAAAATAGAGAACTTCTACTTATCTAAAGTTGTAGTCATGGAACTGATGTTGGATCCACATCAGCTGGGCACAGCAGCTACCTGCTGAGATGTACTCTGACTCTATAGTTGAAATTGCAACACTAGTTTGCTTCTTGCTACTCCATGAAACTAGTCTTCCACCTAGGAATTGACAGGTCTAAGAAGTGCTCTTCCTATCCTCTTTGCAGCCTACAAAGTCTGCATCTGAATAGCTAGTTAGTTCAAACTCTCCATTCTTAGGGTACCACAGGCCAATATCTGGTGTGCCCTTAAGATACCTCAGAATTCTCTTTGTAGAAGAGTAATGAGATTCTTTGGTGCAAGCCTGATACCGAGTGCAAACACATGTAGCATACATGATGTCTGGCCTACTTGCAGTTAGATAGAGAAGGGAACTAATTATCCCCCTATATAAAGTTTCATCAACAGGTTTCTCTGCCTTATCTTTGCATATGGGCATACTTGACCCCATGGGAGTTCTCATGGTGGAGTAATTCTCTATACCAAATTTCTTTATTATCTCCCAAGTGAACTTAGATTGGGATATGGACCAGCCATCATCAGTCTGTCTTACTTGGAGACCCAAGAAGAACTTAAGTTCACCCATATTGCTCATCTCAAACTTTCCCTGCATAAGTTTGGCAAACTTCCTACAGAGGTTGTCATCAGTAGATCTAAAGATGATGTCATCTACATAGATCTGAACTAAGATGATCTTTCCCTAGATTCCCTTAGGAATAGGGTCTTGTCTATCTTCCTCCTTGAGAATTTATTCTCAATTAGGAGCTAGACAAAGTCTCATACCAAGCTCTAGGGGCTTGCTTTAGCCCATATAGAGCTTTCCTAAGTCTATAAACAGAATCAGGTGAGTTAGAAACAACAAAACCTGGAGGTTGCTCAACATAGACTTCCTCTTTTAAGTCACCATTCAGGAAGGCTGACTTCACATCCATCTGATAGACCTTGAATCCCTTGTGTGAAACATATATAAGGAACAATCTTATGGACTCCAGCCTTGCTACAGGGGCAAAGGTTTGATCAAAATCAATGCCTTCTTCATGTTTGTACCCCTTAGTTACTAATCTTGCTTTGTTCTTGATTATAATGTCATTTTCATCAAGTTTGTTTCTATAAATCCACTTGACTCCAATGACATTATGTCCATGAGGTCTGGGAACCAGCTTCCAGACATTACATCTTTTGAATTGGTTCAGTTCCTCTTGCATAGCAACTATCCAGAATTGATCTATGTTGGCCTCTTCAAACTTCTTTGGCTCTACCTGTGACAGGAAGCTTGCATACATAGCTATATTCAGATTTCTACTTCTTGTCACTACTCCATGGCTTGGTTCACCAATGATTTGGTGAACATGATGGTATCTTAAATGCCTAATTTTTGGGGATAATCTTCTTTCAGCAATAGCTTCAGGAACAGCCTCTGGCTGATCATCCTCTACTCGAGGTGTGTCGGGTAGACCTTCTAGAGTATCCACTTCATTTTGGATAGCTGGTTCTACTTCCTTGATGGTCAAATTGTCCATCATCTTTTTTGTACCTGTAGTACTAAAAGAGGAGCTTGGCTGCTCCCTATTAATCATGCTATACTCATCAAAAACTACATGCACACACTCTTTTATAACCTTGCTTTTCAAGTTGTATACCCTATAGGCTTTACTATGATTGATGTACCCAACCAAAATCCTATCAAAGCACTTGGCAGCAAACTTAGTCACATAGGACTTTCCATTATTTAGCACATAGCACTTACTGCCAAAGATTCTGAGATAGCACAGATTTGGTTTTTTTCTCTTCAAGATCTCAAAGAGAGTCATCTTGTGGCTTTTGGTGATAGAGGCCCTATTGAGGACATGACATGCAGTATTTACTACCTCAGCCCAAAAATATTCTGGGAGATATATGTCACACAACAGGGTTATTCCATCCTCTATGAGAGTTCTATTTTTCCTCTCAACAATCCCATTTTGCTAGGGTGTTCTAGGAGAAGAAAATTCTTGATGAATCCCTTTCTCTTCACAGAACTCTATCAAGCCTTTATACTGGAATTCAGTTCTATGGTCACTTCTAATTTTGACCACATAACTATTAAACTCATTATGAACTTGCTTGACAAACTTGATGAAGATATCAAGGGTCTCATTCTTTTTCTTGAGAAAGAACACCCAAGTAAACTTGGAATAGTCATCAACCACCACAAGGGTATAGACTTTCCTACCAAGACTATGAACAGGCATAGGACCAAATAGTTCTATATGCAAGAGGTATAAGCACCTCACAGAGTCTTTTGGACTAGTGCCCTTGAAGGAAGCTTTGGTTTACTTACCCTTTTAGCAAGCTGAGCAAATGCTATCCTTAGTGCACTTCACATTTGGACCATTCCTGACTAACTCTTGACTAAAGAGCTTGCCAATAGTCTTGTAATTCAAGTGAGTTAGTCTCTTGTACAACTGGACACAATATGAGACTTTTTCATTTGCTACAAGATAAATATGAAAATATGAGTCCAGACATAGAAAGTTTAAACAGTAAACATTTCCACTCCTAGTGCCTGTCAATATGACCTCTTGGTCACTAGATCTCCTAATCAGGCACTCATCCTTGTGGAAGACAATAACATAGCCAAGATCAGAGAGTTAGCTTATGCTTATAAGATTGTTTTGCAACCCTTCAACATAGGCCACTTTTGAGATAGTGACTATGTCATTGGTAATCTTACCATAGCCTCTAGTTACCCCTCTATCTGAACCACCAAAGATAACCTTGGGTCAATTTTTCACTAGGGTGAACTCCTTTAAGTTGCTCTTTATTCCAATCATATGCCTGGAATAACTAGTGTCAAAGTAACATATTAGGGTATGACCACTTGAACTAACCTGTATTAAGAAGTTTACTCTACCTTAAGGCCCCAATTTCTATTGGGTCCTAGGTGCACATTAGTTTGAAACTAAACATGTCCACTAGCAAGTTTTCTGACTAGTGGACAGACTCTAGCTCTGACCATATTAGGATTGTGCTAGCATTCAATGATATATTGACCTACCTTGTCACAACCCCAGCAATCATGTATGTTGTATCTTCTTTTCTGTGTAGGCCTTGAAGTTGATTTGACTGCAGTCTTGACAAAAGGAAGAGGTGTAGCAGCCATTTTCTGATTCCTTTCAGCAAGGATTGGACTAAAGGTTAGTTTGCTTGCTGGCTTGTGTGGCATGTTCTGGATCCTATTAACAACACATTTATTTTTAGATAGAGTGCTCTTGATAGCATCAGAAATAGCCATATCAGGCAAGCTAACAGACTGACCCTTAGTCAGATTCTGTGCTGATAGGTTCTGAAAATTGGCTGCATCCACATTTTTGATAGGGGGGCTATAACACCAAAAACAAATGGTCTATGATGGATCATTTGAATTTCTTCATGGGCAGCCTTAAAGGAACTTACCTTGTTATACCTACCACAATGGCTGAGAACATCTTTTGTTCCATTTGTGGAAGCACCATTCATATAGTGACCATATATACTTTCCTGGTCATACCTATTTGAAGGGAATATCACCCTCTTGAATGGGATAAGTGGCCTAGATGTCATAGGCACAACTGGAACTTTCCCTTTCCCTTTGGGATGGGTAGGTCTTGTGTTACCCTTAAATCCCAACCCTTTCTTACCCTTCTATGAGGAGAAGGAATCTATCAAGGGCAACACTGTATTGGGATGAGAGAAACTTGTCACAATACCTTTCTCCTTTTAGAGCTTTTCTTCAAGATCTGTAATGAGACTATTCTTGCTCTTGATACTCTCCATCTGGATGCTTGATAGGGTTTTTAGGTGACTGAGTTCCCGCATTGTCTGATTCAGCACAGAAGCTTTTTCAGCAAGCTGAGAAGCAGCAGGCTAAAGAGACAAAACCTCCTTAGCCTGCTTCTTAGTCAACTTCTTGCATTTCTTAAAGGCATCCATAAGTTCACTATATCTGTCAATCAGTTGATTAACATCACCTTCTGAGCAAGAATCATCTTCACCATTAGATGAAGAGGCTTCTGCATAGGGACTTGTCTCATACCTAGACACAGAACTAGATAGGGAATGTACCTTACTTTGACCAGGCTGATCCTGGCTTCCCTCTTCATCAGTCATTGCCATCAAACCATGGAAGTTTTTTGCATCTTCTTCATCATCATCCACCTCTGAGTCATTGCCCAATAGTGTCAGAGAGGCCCTGACTCCTATTCTTGTAGCATGATAGTCTTCATCTGTTGAAACAGTTTCCTGTTCAGCAGCAACATCAACTTTCCCAATGTATGCTTCCTCTTCTTAAGACTCTGAAGATGATGAGTCTGTCTAGCTCTTCTTTTTCTTAGCCACAAGGGACTTTTCTATCTTGCCCTTGTGCTTTTGGTGAGATTTTTTTCTCACCATTCTCTCTTCTCTTCACAGGGAAATCAGCAATGACATGCCCTTTCTTGATGTAGCAGTAGTTGAGGTGGATGGCCTGCTCTTCCAGTGCTTTTTTTCTTCATCAGCCTATGGAGCTGCCTGGAGAAAATAGCAAAGTCCTCATCAGATATGTTGCTGATTGATGCCTCTAATTAAGAGCAGTCTGAATCTGGTGGTCTTCTTGGAGGAGAAGGGGTCTTTCTCCTGCTTTTCCTTCTGGCTTCAGCTTTGAAAGCCATAGTCTTCTCTTTGGCTTGAGACTTGCTGTTGGTCTCTTCCTCTTTCCTGACTGTTAGTTGCATCTCATATGAGAGTAGTTTTCCAAATAGGGTGTGAGGTGGAGTGTCACCCATCTTAGCCATTTCTCTGATGGCACATATTTTTGTATCCCAATCTCTAGTGAGAGACCTGAGGAACTTATAATTTAGCTCATAATGACTAAAGATCCTTCCATAGGTCATTAGTTCATTCAGAAACCTAAAAAAATTTTCATAGCAGGTGGCTATGTATTCTCCCTTGGACTGTCTGAAAGCATCATACTCCTGATTGAGCATGGACTTTCTATCATCCGTGACCTCCTTTGTGCCTTCCATGTAGATCACCAGAGTGTGCCGCATTTCCTTTGCATTTGTGCAGTGAATCAGATTCTGAAGGATAGAATCATCGATTGTACTAACAATGATATTCTGAGCCCTCTTGTCCATGGTGGCAAGAATGACTTCATCCTTTGTCATCTCAGCATAAGTGTTGGGTGTCTGGATATTTGCATCCAGAACAGACACTTTCATGGGGATGAAAGGTCTGTCCTTAATTGTTATAAAGATTCTAGGGTCAGCTGTTTCCATGAACAGCCTAACCCTTTCCATCCAGATGCCAAATCCCTCCTTCCTACAAATAGGAAGCTTAATGGCACCCAACTCCTTATAGTTCACTCATGAACCCATAAGGATAGTTTGTAGCTACCTTGGAAGATCACTCAGATGGTTAGATCCTTTTTGAGCAACCTCCCTCTGAAACTACTTGAAAGTCTTTATTTTCAAGGTAGATTACAACCTCAGGGGGTGAATAGGTTGTCTCACTGATATTATTAGCTTTAATTTTATCTTCCTTAGTACTTAGTGTGTTGGCAGTAGTTAACTTTCAAGTACCTGCACAAAGAAAACAACACAAAAAAAAGCACACACAGATTTATAGTGGTTCCCCAACTTTTGGGTACATACACTCTCCTCCCACCTTACCAACTTCCTGTTAATCAAGGTACTTCTCCAAACTACTGCTCCAAAGAGATTACACCTCAGATCCCTCAGGATCTCTCAGTCTCCTCCAAGATTTACAACTCAACCACAAGGGCTTACAACTCAGTGATCGGCAGATAACCTACCTCAGGCCAAAGGCTCTACACTCAGACTGGGAGGATAACCCTACCTCAGATCAACTAGGGATCCTACCTCAGACTCAAAGGTCCTACTCTCAGAGAGTATTCATCTCCTACAAATCAGTGATCAATTGACTACCTACATCAGATACAAACTGGATCCTACAACTCTGACAAATTTGCACTACCTCAGGCTAAGTGAGCCCTACAACTCAGATCGAAAAGGATCCTACTGGAGTGAAATAGATTTATGTTTATCACAGAGAAATTTCTCTATGATAACCCCTTGAGCTGAGTTATCTCAGCTCTAACTTTCTTCACAGCTACAAGGATCTGGAGCTGGAAGTAACTAGTTGTAAACTGCTCTGCTTCTTCTTCCTTCCCAAGACAGAATCGGCTACTTTTGTTCTCTCTTCTTCTCAGCTTCAGAAGTAGATCTTTAGATTTGAGTTTGTTGAACTGAGAAGCAACTTGATCTATAGAAACCTATAATCTGTTTCTGCTTCTCCCTCTGAAGGAAGACCTTCTGAACTTGCTGGTGCAGGTGAAGGTGGCACCAACTAACTGAACTTTTGGTTCTTGCAGGAAGACTTCAAGCTTTTTCTCTACAGTAATGGCGAGGAAGATGAAGTCCTGCCACAACCTTTTTGAAATCAATAAAGCCATAAAAGTTATTTGCGTCTTGGCCAATCTCTTCCTTTTATAGTTTGCCGATCAACGACTCTTAGGAATCAGTGGGGCCCACCTGTAGATTCCAATTTCACCTTACTTTAACAGAAGAAGACGTACAGTAGCTTCTCGGCAGAGTTTGTCATGTTCTATAGCTTCTCCGTACTTGATTTGAAATTAGTTGACTTTGTCGATTTTATTGACGTCAGCTCATGTGGACTTAGCCAAAATCAATCATTACTGGAGTAGGTGTTTAGTGAATGAGCTTCACTCAATACCAAGACACTTAGACAGAATTCTATCTATCTAGGTGTTGACAGCGTTGAGTGAGCAAACCTCACTCAACGCTTTTTGCCTTAACTTATTCTTCATCCTTTTCTGCGTGCTTGGCGTTGAGAGCGTTGAGTGACCATGCCTCACTCAATGCCTTATGCCTTAGCCATGCTTTCTGTAATTTAGGCATTAAGAGCATTGTGTGACCACACCTCACTCAACGCCTTTTGCCTTAGTCATTTTCCTGCTTCTTCAGCATCTTAAGCATTGAGAGCGTTGAGTGAGCACGCCTCACTCAACCCTTTTTGCTTTAGCTGGATTTTTTGAATCATGGCATTAAGAGCGTTGAGTGAGCAAGCCTTACTCAATGCTTTCTACCTTAGCCAAAATTTTAAATTCCTTGGCATTGCGTGAGTAAGCTCCATTCAACGCATATGGACTTATCCAAATTTCTGCGTCCGAAAACACAGGTTCTGACTAAATGATGGTCAATCAACGCTTTATCATATGGAGTTGAGTGGGATTGTCTCACTCAATGCATGTGGACTTAGTCAAATATCATCACAGATTTTCTGTGCCTTTGACTTTCAAGGCTATACTCAACGAATATAGAGTATGGCGTTAAGTGAGTGATACTCACTCAACACCTGTGCACTTAGCCACTTTTCTGTCCATTTCTTCTTAGGCTTTTACTCCATTAGCCTGTCTCACAACCTTTTATTGTATGGTATTGAGTGAGTTGACTTCACTAAATGCTTGTGTACTTAGACACATTCTCAGCTTGCCATTACTTTGGCTTTGACTGTATAGGCTCCACTCAGTGCTATAGGTCATCTGGCGTTGAGTGAGTTACCTTCACTCAACGTGTGTGGACTTAGACAAATTTCTGTTTATCCACATCTTAGGTAAGTGTTTACCTGACTTAGTCATTTAGGCTACCTGTCCCGTCATTATTGCTAGGAAATCCTTGCATGCATGAACTCAGGCACTCATCAAATACAACTTTATGTATGTCATTTACAAGATTGACTTCCTCAAATATAGGACATTGTGGGCAATAGACCCAATATGGAGCGATGATGATTTGAAGCATTTCTATGCTCGAATCATATATGTAACATTATTTTGTAATATTAAATATTTTGGTATTCGAGATCTTTTGTTGATGAATTACGAGTGTGAGGGGATATTGAGAAAGCCGACCCCGAGAAGATCCTGCTGAACAGGCTTCTATCTAGCTTGTAGGTTTGGAAGTCACTCGACGGTGGTTTGGAATGTTAGCCCTGAGTAGACTTACTGACTAGGCTCTCACTAGCTGGCAGGGCCGATGGATCACTCAGTGGAAGGCTGAAAAGTTATGGTATTGATCAACCCCGAGAAGATCCCGCTGACCATGATCCTATCTAGCTGGCAGGTCTGGAAGTTACTCGGTGGTGGTTTGGAATGTTGGTCCCAAGCAGACCCATTGACCAGGCTCTCACTAGATGGGAGGGCTGAAGGCTAACTCAGTGGCAAGCTGAAAAGTTTATGGTATTGATTGACCTCGAGAAGATCCTGCTGATCAGGCTCCTATCTAGCTTACAGGTCTAGAAGTCACTCGGTTGTGGTTTGGAATGTTGGCCCCGAGCAGACCCACTGACCAGGCTCTCACTAGCTGGCAGGGCCAAAGACTCACTCAGTAGCAGGCTGAAAAGTTTTTGGTATTGATCGACCTCGAGAAGATCCCGCTGACCAGGCTCCAATCTAGCTGGCTGGTATGGAAGCCACTCGGTGGTAGTTTGGAATGTTGGCTTTGAGCAGTTCCGCTGAACAGGATCTCACTAGCTGGTAGGGTCAAAGGCTTACTCGGTGGCAGGCTGAAAAGTTAATGGCATTGATCGACACCGAGAAGATCTCACTGACCAAGCTCCTATCTAGCTGGCAGGGCTGGAAGTCACTTGGGGGTGTTTTGAAAACCGAGTCCCGGGTTGTTCCTGCTGTCAGACTCTCACCCAGTTGGCAGGTCTGTTGGGACCCCGGTGGACATCATTAAATGTTGAAAACTAAGTCCCAGGTTGTTCCCGCTTTCAGACCCTCACCTAGCTGGCAGGTCTATCAGGCCCTCAGAAGATGTTGAAAGCTTCGGAAGGTGTTTTCTCCAAGAACACAATTTATTTAGAGGATAATCCACTCCCGACATCCCCCTCTCAGCATAGCCCTCTCGGCATAGCACTCTTGACATAGCTCTATCGGCATAGCCCTCTCAGCATAGCCCTCTTGGCGTAGTCCTCTCGGCATAGTCCTCTCGCAGAAAGACTCTCGACAGCGTTTACCGGGCAAAACTACTTAGCGAACCTGCCCCATGGAGGGATCAAGGCCATCGCTCCCCCTGAACGTAATTCCCCAAGAGCAAGTCGTGATTGTCGCGGCGGTCAACACCTAAGAGCCTAAGGTATATGCGAAGGCGCAGAAATGTTTGCGGATGGTTAAAAGCGAAAGCATCATCCATGTAAACATAAATGAATATGCCCAAAAAAGGAATCTTTTATGTATACTCAAATACATTATGGGTCTCTCACATTACATGTATTTCAAAAAAAAAGAGAACGAAAAAGTACAAGGAAAAAAGTTGAGGGCGGAAGGCCTTTAGGAAGAGTCGCCAGACTTCTTGCTAGAAGACTCCCAGCCCAGAAGTGCGCTAATGTCATCCTCACGTTGAGAATCACCCTCGCCTTCGGGCACGTCGATGGGGGGGTACAACCACGGCAGGATGCTTTGCGTTGTAAGCCTCCCGCCCTTCTCGTTCAACAACCCATCATCTCGCAGCACCTCGATCGTGTGCTTGGTCGCCCCCTGGGCATTCTCCTGCATCATCACTTCGATTTGGTAGTTGTTATACTGATGTCGTATGACCTTTTTGCCCAGGGGAGGCGGGAGCAGGGTTTCTTGCAGACGTTTGTTCTTGGCCTTTAGCCCCGAGACCTCGCACTCAAGGCTCACCACCTGCACGTGCAGCCTCTCTGCATTAATAAGGCCCTGAGTAAAATTGAAGAAAAGTTAGCCGAGAGTGAAGCAAAACTACAAGTAACAAATGATTCACTTACCCCTTATGCCGGCCGTCTGGCGAGAAGTGCCTCGGAGGCCGCTAGTTGGCGCTTCAAGGAAGTCACCTCTACTACGGTGAGATCCCAATACTTCTGAACCTCGTTTATGTTCCGTTCGAGGTTGAGGCTTTGGTGAGATGCCATGTGTGCGAGCACCAGCGCACACAGCTGGTCTCGCGCAGTTTCGTGCACAAGGGTTCGGGTTGACTCTTTATCATAGAGGTTGGCATCCTCTTGGCTGTACAACCCGAAGGAGAGTGTGATTGCCTCTCCGCTAGTGGTGTATTTCTCCATCCATGTTGGCAGAAGCGTTGAGATGGAGGCGTGGTTATCCTCGGGGTCCCACTGGAGAAGAGGCTGGCCCTTCTCGTTAAGGTGCCTCTCACTGAGGCCAAAGTTCTTATTCCCTCTCAGCACTGGTCCCCCGGGAGCCTTCTCCACGGTGGCGGCAATCTTCTCGGCAGTATTCGTCGTACCCGTTGCAGGCGAGGTCTTAGCAGGGGTCTCGGCAATGGACTTCCCTTGTTCAGTCCGGATGATTTGGACTTCTTGGAAGATGCAAGGGGAGGAGCATCCAACTTCCGCTCCTGGGCACTCAGTTGGGACGAGGTACTTGACTCCTCCTTACAGGCAAGGGCCGAAGATTGGGAGAGAGACAGGGCACGGTCAGAAGGCTCGGTTTCCTCAAAAGGCTGGTGAAGGGGGACGTCCCGCTCACCTGCGAAAACCATGAGGATAAGCTTCTCTTAATCTGAGGTGGTAAGTTATACATAGGAGTCAGAATGGTACCTTCACCGGCGAGTACTAGCAAAAGGGAGTCGAGGTCCCACCGTAAGAACTTGACATCGAAGTTCTTTGTTCCGAAGAAGGTGAGGAGGGCGGTCTCGTGCCCCCCAAGCGCGGGAGGCCTGTAAGTTGCCTCATCATATTAGATGGGCAAAAGGGGAACATTGTCGAAGTTCCCGGTGACAAAGATGAACATCTATGGCCAGTGGTGATTCTTGTTGGTGAGGCCGCTATTGGCCCGGAAGTTGAACATCTTTCGGAAGACCGAGAGATTGAACTCGATCCTTTCCGCATGCATGTAATAAGTGATTGCTACTAGGAGCGCGACGGAGTTCGGGTTGAGTTGGTTCGGAACCACCCAAAAGTACAGGAGGATCTGGCGCACCTTCGTCCAGAGAGGGAGGCAGAACCCCACCTCAAAGTGCTCCAAAGGGATGGCGAGTTCCCCTTCCAGCATGAAGCTGATTTTATTGTCACACTCGGGATGCTGCATGAAGAACCATGGCGGGACGTAATTGCGCACCGCGGAAACATACTCCTTCTCGGTCAATGAAGCCTTGCTCGCATTTAGTTTGACCGTCAGTCTCTCCCAGCATTTTACGAAAACAAGAGGAAAGTTGGGTTTGTGCAACGCGAGATCTCAAGGTTGCAAGAGCATAAGGAAGAAGAACGAAGGTTCAGGGTTAAAATGATAGTATCGGTAGGTGAGCAAGCCTATTTATAGAAAAATTCGGCAATCATGAGGATTTCCAAACGGCGGGGGAGCTGATAACAATTTTTAATAAACTGACACCTCGTATTCCGACCAACCCCGCTGATGCCTCCCTTGCTTGTGAGTGGCGAAAGCCACCAGGAAGTGTCCTGGGTAAATGCAAAGTGCGACAACAGGTATAAAGAATAAGCATAACGCGAGATTTAGGCATTTGGCGGAAGCATTAAAAATGTCGCGCAATATGAAAACAGTCAAAGATGCAAAGGGACACTCACCGGGCGAGAGCATAATTAGAATATTTATTGTTTAATAAATTACAAAGCGGAAAGGATACACTTTGAAGAAAAGCAGGCGAGAAGTTGGGGTAAGAAAAGGTGGGAGCCAGTTAACTTTGTATTGAACCAACTGCCAACGGCCCCAGCCTCAACTCCCAGTCCTTGGAGGCACTCGCGGGTAGTGGTAGGCGCTTATAACGGTTAGCTCCTGATGGAACAAGTGCATCTGGTCCCGGGCTCGTGTAATATGCTTCCTGGGAGACATATCCTCATATCTGCCTCCTTGGCGCTCCATCTCCCAGAAGAGGTGCAAGTAGTCCCTCACGAGGATGCCCAGCCAGCGTTCAGTGGCAGTATGGTGTATTTTTGCCTGGTGAAGTCGTTTTGCTGCATCCAGATCAGCTTCGCTAGGACCTCCACCATCCGCTCCTTGAGTGTCTCGGCATCCATGATATCTCTGAGAAAGTTCGCGAGCTTGCTGGGAGAGGATGGGGGAGAGAACTCCTTGTCTCCATCAGAAGCCGATGTCGAGGTGTCCCAGTATGCTAGCAAGAGGTTTCGGCCACCATCAGGATCAGATTCAAGCGAGAAGGGGGAGATTCAGCAGTTTTCCTAGCGTAGGAATGGCGCTCCCACCCGATGGCTGGCGGGAGAGACCAGGTCTCCCCTCGAAGGATCCCGTAAAGCGCGGGTGCCCAGTCTTCCCCCGTCCCGGATGGGTTGGCGTTTGCATCGGTACGAGGGTCTCGGCAGGATTAGGGGCATTAAGAGCTTTCCCGGTAGAGGGTCGAGAGCCTGGCGTTAGCTCTTTGGGGATCTCGGCAGCTGGGGTCCTGGGCACTAAGCTGACCAGACCCATATTCCCAAAGGGAGGATCTGCGAGAAACAGTATGAGTGAGAAGTTATATAGGATAATGAATGCGAGAAGGTAACCATCAGACATACCTGGAACAACTACGGTTTTGCCCTGGGTAACTTGGGGGCAATCTCCGGAGCCGGCTGTTCGCCACCTTCGGGGAGCCTGAGGGTTTCGATATTCGCCAGGGGAGAGCCAGCGCCACTCTCTGGCAGGGTTTCCTGCGAATAGGCCTAGAGCTCAGTTCAACAAACTTTCTTGAGGACTTAAACTAGCTGAGGGGTAAGTACCTCCGTCAGGATAGCAGGGTTCTCGCGGTTAGGGGTAGGGTTCGGCGAAGTTGACTCATTTACAGCAGGGTCTCGTTGAACTGTCTTGGCGATTCTGGGCCGGTAGGCCAAATCCGCAGGCCTCTTGGCTGAGATCCATGGAGTATATTTGGAGGTCTTGGAGCTGGCCTTCTCCTGAGCAGCTACAAGGCAGTCCAAGAGCTCTTGCGAGAGTAGTTTCACGGTCATTTTTGCATGCATGGTTAAGATGGTGGGAACTCAGAAGAGGGGCAGTGGACGATCAAATGTTTCATTTTAAGGCCAGACCATGGGATGTTTATAGTGTCGTTGAGGGACCAACAAAATATTCCCTTCCAGGTAAGCAAGCACTCATCGAGTACTAGCGGTTAGACTTTTCTTTCCAAGTGTAGGACTATCTCACAAAGAGGGGGGATTGTGTACATCCCCGTATTCGCTGAGTCAGTCCCTCCGGCAAGGCTCAAGGCTTTGTAGGAATTTCAGGTCCAAGTAGGCGAGTAGGGCATGCAAATCCGCACTCGCCTAGAGGGAGCAAAGGGCTTCCGCCCATAGTAGGCAGAAGGGCTCTCACTAACATAAGCGATTAGAAAGCGGGAAGGCTCCCGCATCCGCCTTTTAGGAGAGCTGTGGAGATGAATGTCTGGTTCATCCAGCACTTGCCCCCTTTAGGCATGTGGTGCCTTCATGGACCATTCGCCCAGTAGGGTCCATAAGCAAAATTACCTGGATACCCTTAGAGGTATGTATTTACCTCCTCCGAATAGCGAAGTTATGCTATTGGCAGACCTAATTGGGCTGCATATAGTCTTATAGGATAGCGAAGCTATGCCATTGGCAGACCAAACTCAGAAATCTATAAATAGAGCCACAGGGGTACCTCAGAGGGCAAGTCTTTTCTCATTCTTTGGTCTTATAATGCTCTCTGATGTAGCCTTAGCTCAGCACTGGCTAAGGAGTGGAAGCGCTCTGGGATCTTCTGGGTTAGAGGATGGACCTCCGTGTTGTAGCCTAGGGTCAGTTTTTCTAGTTCCGAGTGGCTGGTCAGGGGGTCAAGTTCGGGATAAGTAGGTATCAGTTACTCCCTCGGGTCCGAACTCTCATTAAGATCAAATTTTGGTTCTAACAATAGAGGTCCTCCCCCTCCCTAGGCCCCTGTAGAATTGGGCCTTGTGTAAGCTGTTGCTTCAACTTTTGGAATGCTTCCTCGTACTCGGCCGACCTATCGAAACTCTTATTATCAATGTGATGGCACAACGCTCGATAGAAGGGGGAGCATTTCTCACTAGCCTTCAAGAGGAACCTGCTCAAACCCACGAGTCAACCTGTTAAGCATTGAACCTCCTTCACACTCCTCGGGGCCTCCATTTCCATGATCACTTTAACCTTAATTGGGTTTGGCTCCACTCTTTCCGGGGTCAAGAGATTCCCTTAGAATTTTCCCTTCCTCTCCCCAAAAACACATTTGGCAGGATTGAGCTGCATCTTGTGTTTTTAGAGCGCGACAAGGGGTTCCACCAAGTCTCTTAGATGGTCCTCCATATTCTTAATTTTTACCAAGAGATCGTCCACATACACTTTGAGGTTTCGCCCCTTTTGTTCCTTAAACACCCTGTCCATCATACGTTGGTAGGTCACCCCTGTGTTTTTGAGCCCGAATGACATCAACTTATAACAATAACATCGTTCATTTGTGATGAAAAAAACATGTTTTGCGTTGGGTGGGTGCATGCAGATTTGATGATAACCAGAAAAAGCATCTAAAAACTCATAACTGGGAATCTGATAGTCGAATCTACGAGCGCGTCAATTCTAGGCAGAGGGTACAAATCCTCGGGGCACTATTTATTAAGTATAGAAAAATCAATACACATTCTCCACTTCTCGTCTCCCTTTTTTCACCATTACAATGTTTAAGACTCAGCCTGAATACTGGATCTCCTCAACAAGCCTCGTGTCCAACAGCTCTTGCACCTACACTCGAATGGGCTCATCCAAGGTAGTGGTTGTCTTCCTTTCCTTCTGGAGAATGGGGCGGGTCCCCTGATCCAAGTTGAGATGGTGGAAAACGATGTTCGCATAGACTCCAAGCATGTCTTTTGCGCTCCATGCGAAGATGTTTGCGCTCACTTGGATGCACGCCGGATCTTCTTATTGTCTTCCTCCGTCAACTCGCCACTGACCCTCACCTTTCCGGGCCTCCCGCCCATAGCCTTAATCTCCTTCTCCTCTACCTCCTCTACAGCCTTGCAATTTCCTACATCACCTTCTCGACCACCTCAGCCTCCTTCTCCCAATTGATCGTGTTCATCGCGCTGAGGTAACACTCCATTGTCACCTTCGGGTCGCTCCTAATCTGAATCTGCAACCCTCCAATGTTGTACATTAAGCACTGGTGGAATACTAACACACTAGAAGGTGTTGATGAGGGGCCTTCTGAAAATAGCATTGTAACTGGTAGGCGTTTCCACGATCAATTAGCACACCTTCGTTATTCCCCCTAAGGTGACGAGGAACTCCACACCTCCTTTGACCTCCTTTATTTCCCCTACAAACCCAAAGAGTGGGTATTTAGTCGAAGTAACCCTCTTCTCCTCCACCTCCATGACCTTAAATGCCTTCTTGAACACCACATTAACAGAACTCTCGTTATCAGCGAGGAAGCGGGAGACCGTGAAATTATCCACCACAGCTTGTATCACCAGGGCATCGTGGAAGGGATTTTCCTTTCCAAACATGTCCTCTGCCGAGAAAGTAATTTCTCTGATCAGGGCGGGGTTTGCGAGATGGATGGAACACTCCTTCGATAGACTGCATGTAAAATCCCATTCAGGTTGCTTCTACCCCCGCTCCCCCATGGATCACATCGATCCCACTGTGAGCCCCTAGATCGACTTGATCCTCGTACCCCCTTGGTGCTCGTACTCTGATTCATTTTTTCCTGCCTCTCTGATTGCTGGCTCTCGTCGCCTATCCTGGAATCCTTCCTCTGCTTCTTTCCTCAGGTTCAAGAATTTTGGATAAGTCGTAATGGCATGGCCCTCAGATTGGTGTAAGTCATAATAGAGGACCACCCTCTGACCTTCTCCCATCCATTGTTGGGCATTCCCTCTCATCTTCGTCTCCTAAGCCCTCTTGCAGGAACTTGATCATACCCCCACTGTCCCCGTCTTCTCTCGAGTGAATATCATCTCCCCCGCAACTCAGGCGAGAACCTTCTTCCCAAATGTCTGTTGTATCCTCCCCCTGCCACCCTCTGTGGTGGTCCAGTAGTAGGCCCCTAAAATCACCTCTCCGGGCCTCTTTTATCTCCGCCTTCCCGCGCCTTCTTATCCTCTCGCTTTCTTGGTTTCTCCTTCTTCTTAGCTCCTCTCCTTCCATCAGCTGCTTCTTCCACCTCCTCTCCCCCTCAGCTTCGCCAGCTTGGCCACAAACCCTTGGCTTGAATACTCTCCTTCGATGTAATGTGTTGCTCGATCGATCAGCTCCTCAAAGGATATCGGGGGGATTCACTTTAACTCCATCTTGAACAGCCCACCCTGCAAGCCTAAGGTGAAAGTAATCATTATAGTGTGCCCGAGGACTTCTTGGACGTGAGAAATCTCTTCCTATAAGTGATCTACGTATGACCCCAACGATTCCTACGGGCCTTGCTTAATGAAAAAAAGTGCCTCTAACTCTTTCTTCCTTTTCTTCGACGTGGATAATCAGAGTAGAAATCCTCGACTAAGGTCTTCAAAATAGTAGATCGAGCCTGCAAGCAATTGATCTTTCACCTTTCCCCTAAAGGTAATAGCAAACAACCGACACTTGAAAGGGTCGGACATCGGCTGGATTGATACCATGCCTTCAAACCACTATAGCTGTTGTAAGGGGTCATCTCTCCCGGCATAGAAATTCATGGCTGGTTCCACGAACCCGGCCAGAACCGGCGTTGTAGCACCAACTCGCAAGAATGGACTCGCAGGAGATATCAGGTGATCGGGGCGAGCTCTCCCAGGCTCCTCTTCCACGTCGTGGGTCGCTGAGGGGCTCTTAAAAAGGACCCGCGACCGCAGCACCAGATCGTCGCCATCCTGACATATCTTCTCCATCCTGACATATCTTATTGTCGGGTCACTGGGCTCGACTCGCCATGCCCTTAAGTCATCTTCCTAAGTTGGTGTCACCGTCTCACCTCGTTGCACGAGTAGACCTCGCGCCATCCCCTCCATAAACTTTTTCATCCTAGCGAGCTTAGTGAATTGACTCTGCGTCACGAACTCACTAGCAAGGTGTGAATTCCCCTGATCGTCTCTTTACTCTCCCTATTCAACCATGACACCGTCAGACAAGTATTTTCTTCGAGAACTGCTAGTCCATGCTCACTGGGCCAAAAATGTTTAAACCGAATACCCAATTTCAACGGAGTTTGGACTTGGAGGAAACAGTTCAAATTTGCTTAGCCCATCGTTGGGTGCGCAAGGCAGGTCAATTCAAGTTTGGAGCAGACCCTCTCTAGTTGGTGGATCGTTGCCTACTCTTAGACCCGGTGAGCATCAACGAGGTCCCACCACTCACCCAGAAGTACGCTTCGTGTCTTATCCTCCCAAAGCCAAAAGCTGCGCTCGGCACCTTGGATGTCACAGCAAGAGCTCTCCAAAAATCCAGAGCTCTCGGAGTCTAGGTCTGCCTCTCAAAGATGCATTGAGGGTCTATTTATAGACAATCCCCAAATCGGGAGTAAAATCATCCTTTTGGCCTAGTAATAGTGGCCTCCACCTTTTTGTTTTTACTATCGACACCCTAGTTTGGTTCACGGATAGCGAAATCCCACTGTTTGTGATGGCTAAGGGCAGACCAGACTGGTCTGTGAATACACAAGTGGGGGGATCCGCTGGTTTCCCTATGTCGAGGGGAGCACGAAAGGTCGGCGAGGTGAGAGGGCCTGATCTGCCTGTATGCGCCCTGGCATGAGGTTGTCCTTGCCCGAGACTTGCTGATAGCGAGCCCGTCTCGCGGACCCCCAAGCCGAGTCGCCTGGCAGGCTTAAGCTTGCCTAACCTGGTTTTCTTTTGGTGGGCTCGCCCTACTCCTTTTGGGCATGAGCTGGACTGGAATCGCTAAATCGGGGTTGTACAATTTCATTCACAGGAGAAATAATAGAATTGAAATTCATTTCAATTAAAATTTGAGTACGAATTAGAGTTTATCTCAATTCCTTGTTCAAATTCTAACTCCGTCCAATTGAACGTCTTTTGATTTTGCTAGCAAACCAATTATTTAGGTTCCGTTTGGGGGGTCTTATTTTCACCAGTCAAGCGGTTACGACTTCCTGAACCAGACCTTAATGCGGTCGTAACCGCTTGGGGTTTGGGGGGTCCGGCTAATGCGGTCGTAACCGCTTGACCGGTGAATAGTGGCGGAACTAGGATTTCGACTCAGCACGGACACTAAGTAAAAGTTAAAACTTATTGAAATAATTAACGTTCTCACAAGTCCCAAAAGTGGCTAGCCTATTTAAGAGAATCAGGTGGATACATAATTAAAAAAGAAATGACAATAATATTTTTAACGACAATAATATTTTGAACATGAAAATTTTAGGAAGTGAAAAACAACAAAAACTTGCACAAATATGCTGTGTATGCATATCTACATATAAATGTCCCCACTTTCATTATTTGGTGTCCACTGTCCAGGTATGATCAAATTTTTTGAGCATCAA
This sequence comes from Platanthera zijinensis, assembly GCA_039513925.1. Classification (NCBI taxonomy): domain Eukaryota; kingdom Viridiplantae; phylum Streptophyta; class Magnoliopsida; order Asparagales; family Orchidaceae; genus Platanthera; species Platanthera zijinensis. The sequence goes on from CM077086.1 coordinate 49,140,356, forward strand.
GAATTTTTTTATCATTTATGATCTTGTGAGCACTCGAGTTCTATCACATCACTCTCTAAGCTAGTGATGGGGATCAGGCCACCCGACCCGTGAGTATCTATTCCCGCCGCCTATGGACTCAGTGACGATCGGGACTGCTCATCTGGTGAGCAAGTCAAGCGGACCGTCCTAGCTAAACCATCTCTCACAATTAGTTAATTGCTTTACAATACGTTTTGGATTTCCTCTCTCATTATATAAGCTTGAAAATGAAGCTCTTGATAATACTATTATCTTACGGTCCGTTCGGCGGGACGGAATTGGAATTCTGGAATTGGCTTTGAGCCACAGTAAATCAAATTCCGGTGTTCGGCGGGACAGAATTCATTCGGAATTGGCTTTGGGCCTAAAACCGGCGGCTTTATTAAATAGCTATAAGCGCGCCTGCCTAATTCTTTTATCCCGACCCCGGAATTCTCTAGGTTTTCCCCGACGCCAAGCATCACTTCTTCTCCATCGCAGCAGCAGCACTCCTCCCGACCACGATCGCCTGCAGGTATACGTGCCTTTCATCTTCTTCTTCCTCCTCCTCTCTTCTTCTTCCTCCTCCTCTTCTCTTCTTCTTCCTCTTCCCCTTGGTGTCATCTTCTTCCTCCGTCTCTTCCCTTCTTCTTCAGCTTCCTCCTCCCTTCCTCCTCTTCTTCCTCTTCTTTTCTTTCTTCTTTCCCGTCTTCCTCATCCACTCTTCCTCTTCCTCCTCTGCCCGTTTCCCTCATCTGCGTCTTCTCTTCTTCTTCCTCTTTGCCCTCTTTCCTTCTATTCTCCCTTGTGTTCTTCCTCCTGCATTTTACCTACACATTTCTTGGATCTAGATTTTCTTGGAAGAAATTTCAGATCTGAAATTTCTTCCAAGAAATTTCAGATTTGAAATTTCTTCCAAGAAATTCTAGATCCACAAAAATTTAGTAATAATGCCCAGAAATTTCTTCCAAAAAATTTAGATCTTCAGATATTTTAGATCTACACAAATTTTGTAATGAAAAAATGTTTTGTTTCCATTCATAATGTTTAGATCTACAATCATCTTGTGGATAGTTTAGTAATAATGCTTAGTAATAATATTGTGATAATAGTTAGATTATTTTTTTGAAAATAGTATTGTGGATAGTTTAATAATAACACGAATTTTGTTGTGCGACTATATAGAATTTTCAACAAAATCAGGGCTATGGATCGTGTCGAATTAGAAGAAAAACGTAAGATGGATATTATTATAAAGGCATCAGTTGCAGAAGCTTACGGCGCGGCAGTGGTGGTTATGGACAAAATTCCTAAACACCCGGCAGAAGTTGTAGAAAAAGACGCTCTACGTAATATCTTATTAAAATGATTGTATGAAGGACAGTAGGTTAACTTTTTTAATCATTTACGTATGGGTAAAGCACCTTTCAATGAACTGTGTGATATTCTCCGTTCAAAAGGTTATATTTGTGATACACAATTTGTATCTACTAAAGAATCTGTTGCGTTATTTCTATATATTTTGGCGCAAAACACAAAGTTTCGCGATGTTGGTGGCACGTTTATGCGATCGACTGATACTATTAGCCGACACTTCAACGTTGTGCTACAAGCAATTTTAAGACTCTCAAACGATTATATTAGACTGCCTGAATCTTCCGGTGAACAACACAAATCAAAATGGTTTGTGGATAGTATTGACGCGTTAGACGGTACACATATTGAAGTGACTGTTCCACCAGAAGATCAAGGAAAATATCGTAATCGTAAACAGGCAATCACAACAAATGTACTCGGAGTGTGTGATAGTAACATGAAATTCTTATATGTCCTGCCCGGCTGGGAGGGTTCAACTTTTGACTCAAGAGTTTTACGAGATGCATTAGAGCGACAAGATCGTTTCACCGTGCCCAATGGTAAAAAACTCAAATTATTTGTCAAAATGAAAAATTATTTGTCTGTTTATTAATTAAACATTTGTATAGGCAAATACTATCTTGTCGATGCTGGATACACGATTGGTCAAGGAAATTTAGTTATCTTTCGAACATATTTATGATATTAGCTAATTTAGTTATCTGTTACACTTTATGATAGTTTGCAGTGAGCATGATTATGCATTATACTTTTTATTATATTATTGTTGAAATAAATTTTCGACAGATATCATGGATAATAGCACAGGAAAGGTGGGTGGTAGGACTGAGCATTCCTACATGCATTGGATATCGGAAATGGACATTACTCTTTCAAATGCGTTATTGAAACAACATAGTGTGGGACATAAAACTCCAAATGGCGTGAAGAGTGTTGCATTTACAGTTGCTATGACTGCCCTTAAAGACATTTGTGGCGTGGAAACTAGCAAAGAGAAGCTAATGGCTCGACTAAAGACTTGGAACAAATACTACATAGAATTTAGCGCGATGCTAGACACCAGCGGATTTGGATGGGATTGGGAAAGAAACATGGTTAAGGTAGATAGCGAAGAAGTATGGGCTAACTATGTTAAGGTATAATTTTTAATTAAAGTTATTATTTCATGTTAATTTTATGTAGATGGTGAATTAATTTTTATTTTGCAGGCTCATCCGTCTGTCAAGCATTATAAGGATAAAGTTATTGTCAACTGGTCTGATTTGGCCGTTCTCTGCGGAACTGATAGAGCAACTGGCAGTCAAGCCGCGACTGTAATGGAGACGACAAAGGAGATAGATGCTGAGTCTATGGCAGATAAAACAACTAATACGCAAGAACATACTAGAACATAAGGAGAAGGCAGCAGCCGAAGGAGGAGAAAACGAGCAGTAGGAGCTGAAGCAGTAGCAGTAGCCATAGAGAAATTGCCTGACTCCGTCGAAAAGGCAGCGGGGAGCAAACCTGCAAGCAATGTTGATGACATATATGCTGCACTAACTCGAATGACTGATTTACACCGGCGTGATTTCCTGAAGGCGATAGTTATACTGTGTCATGATAATGTCAAACGTGACATATTCATGAGGCTACCTGATGACATGAAGGGCGAATGGCTACGAATGCAGTTTGATCACTAGATGTGTCTTTTTTATGAGCGATGGACTTTTATTCTATTTTTGCAATTTTAATTATGGACAATGTTTATTCGGTAGAACGCCTTTAAATGTTTGAACTTCAAAAATTAGTATTAGTACTTTAATTTGCTGTTAAATTTTAAAACTGTATAAATGTTACAAAATTCAATTCCAGAAAGCCAATTCTATTGTGCAGCCGAACAGCTTTTACATATCAATTTCAATTCTGTTCATTGAATTCCATCCTGCAACCGAACATGAGAATTGGCTTTCTGCACAAAACCATTTCATGCAGATATTGGTTTTCTGGCCAAAGCCAATTCCAGAAAGCCAATACCTGCGCGTCGAACGGACCCTTAGGGTCTGTTCGTTTTGCATGAAATGGAATTGAGGAATTGGTTTTAATCAATTCCAAAAACTGCAGGAATTGTGGTTTTGGTGAATTCCAAATCTGTTGTTCGGCTGCAGGAAGGTTTTGAGCAGCAGGAATTGGAATTGTCCAATTCCGATGTTTGGATGCAGGGATGGAATTCATCCTCATGAATTGCATGAAATCAAAAAAATTTATTTAGAAGTATAAAAACTTTAGTCATAATAGAAATTTTAAAACATAGAAATTAATAAACTATTTCAAAAAAAACATAAACATAATAATAATAATAATTAAAGAGTCAACAAACATGAAATGTTGCAGTATACTGCATGAAATTAAGAACCTAAATCCAAAAGTAAATAATATATGTCAGTCCGCTAAACATAGAAAGTCGAAATACAACAACAAACAGCGAACAAACAAAAACATGACATCATCATGTGTTCATAAGTCATAGAATTGCAAGTGAAGCCACGTCATTCTCATACGGTTTGGTAGTGACATGAACGTATCAAACTTCAACTGACTGGCACCTAGAAGATCCATGGCCTTCGCTAATTTGAGATTCTGCAGATCCGGTAGTTGAGCAAGTGCTTCATAGATTTGAGTCATATTTGCACTCGGAGCTTCACCGCTTCTTGTGATTGCGGCCGCTGCGTTATCCATATTGTCTGCCATTCTATTAATTGCATTTGCTATTGTGTCGCCAGGAGTTTGCTTCTTCTTCCTCTGCCTACTGCTGCCTCCTGATGAATACTCTGCTGCGTAGTTGTTTTATTCACTCATAGACTCCTCATTCAACTCAATGATAGGCTCATTTGCCGTCCTCGCAAATGCACCTGTTGCCTTGTCATTACCGCACAATATGCCTAAGTCCCCCCAATTAATGATCACCTTATCTCTGTAGTGTTTCACAGTAGGGTGAGCCTGCACAACATGATTAAACCACATAAATAAAAATGGTAAAATAATTTAAACCAGTTTATAGAATGCGATAAATAAACATACCTTGACATAATTGGCCCAAACATCTTCACTGTCGACTTTCACGGTATTTCGTTCCCAGTCCCATCTGAAACCACTTGTGTCCAACATTGCAGATACCTCCTTATAATATTTATTCCATGTCTTCAACCTGGCCATAATCTTCTCCTTTGTGAAGTCCAGATTATGTAAATCTTTCATGACCTTGATTGCTGCTGTGAAGGCCACCGCTTTCCATCCATTCGGCATTTTGTGACCTTTACCGTGCTCCTCGAGCAAAACACTGGAAAGAGTACGATCCATATCATTTGTCCAATGAACATACGATTTCTCTTTCCCTGCCCCGCTTTCCATTTTATAATCTACGCAAGTATATTCATCACATTAAGATCAAATATTAAGCAAACATATGTATCCGTACTTAAATACAACTGCGCCCAAAAAGTACTTAAATTCATGCACGACTTACAGAAAATTTCTATACAAGCATACATATCAAAACATGAATAAACAACATATATATTTATAAGATCCACTAAATCCCAGTACGGGCTTGATATTCAGTAAACATTTCTATAGCTAAGTTATCTCTAAATTGAGTCCAAGCATTTGAAGAATAAATTGGATTAATGTTATCATCGTATTCGTAGATTTCTTCTTCTTCTGACGCTTCAGCGGCTATGAAGTTTGCATCGACCTCGAGAAGCATTTGTAAATCAGTAGCCATCCTCTTAATAACAAGGAAATTATGTAAGATGCAACATGCATTTATACTTTGCACCTGTATTTAAATTTCATATTAAGATCCTAAATCAAATACAATGTGAAATCTAAAATTACATTTTTCGCACCAGGACCTGTATATGAAAGAAAGATGGTTCTCGTAGTATTGTCCAACGTTTCTTCAACAACCCAAATGTTATCTCTATTACATTTCGTTCTCTAGCATGACGTAAATTGAATAACTCTTTATAATTAGAAGGGTTGTTTCCTTGTGTTGACCACTCTTGTAGATGATAACGCGTTGATCGATACGGTGCAAGGAAACCTGGACCATTGGTGTAACCTGCAGTTTGATCACTAGATGTGTCTTTTTTATGAGCGATGGACTTTTATTCTATTTTTGCAATTTTAATTATGGACAATGTTTATTCGGTAGAACGCCTTTAAATGTTTGAACTTCAAAAATTAGTATTAGTACTTTAATTTGCAGTTAAATTTTAAAACTGTATAAATGTTACAAAATTCAATTCCAGAAAGCCAATTCTATTGTACAGCCGAACAGCTTTTACATATCAATTTCAATTCTCTTCATTGAATTCCATCCTGCAACCGAACATGAGAATTGGCTTTCTGCACAAAACCATTTCCTGCAGATATTGGTTTTCTGGCCAAAGCCAATTCCAGAAAGCCAATACCTGCGCGTCGAACGGACCCTTAGGGTCCGTTCGTTTTGCATGAAATAGAATTGAGGAATTGGTTTTAATCAATTCCAAAAACTGCAGGAATTGTGGTTTTGGTGAATTCCAAATCTATTGTTCGGCTGCAGGAAGGTTTTGAGCAGCAGGAATTGGAATTGTCCAATTCCGATGTTTGGATGCAGGGATGGAATTCATCCTCATGAATTGCATGAAATCAAAAAAATTTATTTAGAAGTATAAAAACTTTAGTCATAACAGAAATTTTAAAACATAGAAATTAATAAACTATTTCAAAAAAAAACATAAACATAATAACAATAATAATTAAAGAGTCAACAAACATGAAATGTTGCAGTATACTGCATGAAATTAAGAACCTAAATCCAAAAGTAAATAATATATGTCAGTCCACTAAACATAGAAAGTCGAAATACAACAACAAACTGCGAACAAACAAAAACATGACATCATCATGTGTTCATAAGTCATAGAATTGCAAGTGAAGCCACGTCATTCTCATGTGGTTTGGTAGTGACATGAACGTATCAAACTTCAACTGACTGGCACCTAGAAGATCCATGGCCTTCGCTAATTCGAGATTCTGCAGATCCGGTAGTTGAGCAAGTGCTTCATAGATTTGAGTCATATTTACACTCGGAGCTTCACCGCTTCTTGTGATTGCGGCCGCTGCGTTATCCATACTGTCTGCCATTCTATTGATTGCATTTGCTATTGTGTCGCCAGGAGTTTGCTTCTTCTTCCTCTGCCTACTGCTGCCTCCTGATGAATACTCTGCTACGTAGTTGTTTTATTCACTCATAGACTCCTCATTCAACTCAATGATAGGCTCATTTGCCGTCCCCGCAAATGCACCTGTTGCCTTGTCATTACCGCACAATATGCCTAAGTCCCCCCAATTAATGATCACCTTATCTCTGTAGTGTTTTATAGTAGGGTGAGCCTGCATAATATGATTAAACCACATAAATAAAAAATGGTAAAATAATTTAAACCAGTTTATAGAATGCGATAAATAAACATACCTTGACATAATTGGCCCAAACATCTTCACTGTCGACTTTCACGGTATTTCGTTCCCAGTCCCATCCGAAACCACTTGTGTCCAACATTGCAGATACCTCCTTATAATATTTATTCCATGTCTTCAACCTGGCCATAATCTTCTCCTTTGTGAAGTCCAGATTATGTAAATCTTTCATGACCTTGATTGCTGCTGTGAAGGCCACCGCTTTACATCCATTCGGCATTTTGTGACCTTTACCGTGCTCCTCGAGCAAAACACTGGAAAGAGTACGATCCATATCATTTGTCCAATGAACATACGATTTCTCTTTCCCTGGCCCGCTTTCCATTTTATAATCTATGCAAGTATATTCATCACATTAAGATCAAATATTAAGCAAACATATGTATCCGTACTTAAATACAACTGCGCCCAAAAAGTACTTAAATTCATACACGACTTACAGAAAATTTCTATACAAGCATACATATCAAAACATGAATAAACAACATATATATTTATAAGATCCACTAAATCCCAGTACGGGCTTGATATTCAGTAAACATTTCTATAGCTAAGTTATCTCTAAATTGAGGCCAAGCATTTGAAGAATGAATTGGATTAATGTTATCATCGTATTCGTAGATTTCTTCTTCTTCTGACGCTTCAGCGGCTATGAAGTTTGCATCGACCTCGAGAAGCATTTGTAAATCAGTAGCCATCCTCTTAATAACAAGGAAATTATGTAAGATGCAACATGCATTTATAATTTGCACCTGTATTTAAATTTCATATTAAGATCCTAAATCAAATAGAATATGAAATCTAAAATTACATTTTTCGCACCTGGACCTGTATATGAAAGAAAGATGGTTCTCGTAGTATTGTCCAACGTTTCTTCAACAACCCAAATGTTATCTCTATTACATTTCGTTCTCTAGCATGACGTAAATTGAATAACTCCTTATAATTAGAAGGGTTGTTTCCTTGTGTTGACCACTCTTGTAGATGATAACGCGTTGATCGATACGGTGCAAGGAAACCTGGACCATTGGTGTAACCTACAGTTTGATCACTAGATGTGTCTTTTTTTATGAGCGATGGACTTTTATTCTATTTTTGCAATTTTAATTATGGACAATGTTTATTCGGTAGAACGCCTTTAAATGTTTGAACTTCAAAAATTAGTATTAGTACTTTAATTTGCTGTTAAATTTTAAAACTGTATAAATGTTACAAAATTCAATTCCAGAAAGCCAATTCTATTGTGCAGCCGAACAGCTTTTACATATCAATTTCAATTCTGTTCATTGAATTCCATCCTGCAACCGAACATGAGAATTGGCTTTCTGCACAAAACCATTTCCTGCAGATATTGGTTTTCTGGCCAAAGCCAATTCCAGAAAGCCAATACCTGCGCGTCGAACGGACCCTTAGGGTCCGTTCGTTTTGCATGAAATGGAATTGAGGAATTGGTTTTAATCAATTCCAAAAACTGCAGGAATTGTGGTTTTGGTGAATTCCAAATCTGTTGTTCGGCTGCAGGAAGGTTTTGAGCAGCAGGAATTGGAATTGTCCAATTCCGATGTTTGGATGCAGGGATGGAATTCATCCTCATGAATTGCATGAAATCAAAAAAATTTATTTAGAAGTATAAAAACTTTAGTCATAACAGAAATTTTAAAACATAGAAATTAATAAACTATTTCAAAAAAAAAACATAAACATAATAACAATAATAATTAAAGAGTCAACAAACATGAAATGTTGCAGTATACTGCATGAAATTAAGAACCTAAATCCAAAAGTAAATAATATATGTCAGTCCGCTAAACATAGAAAGTCGAAATACAACAACAAACTGCGAACAAACAAAAACATGACATCATCATGTGTTCATAAGTCATAGAATTGCAAGTGAAGCCACGTCATTCTCATGCGGTTTGGTAGTGATATGAACGTATCAAACTTCAACTAACTGGCACCTAGAAGATCCATGGCCTTCGCTAATTCGAGATTCTGCAGATCCGGTAGTTGAGCAAGTGCTTCATAGATTTGAGTCATATTTACACTCGGAGCTTCACCGCTTCTTGTGATTGCGGCCGCTGCGTTATCCATACTGTCTGCCATTCTATTGATTGCATTTGCTATTGTGTTGCCAGGAGTTTGCTTCTTCTTCCTCTGCCTACTGCTGCCTCCTGATGAATACTCTGCTGTGTAGTTATTTTATTCACTCATAGACTCCTCATTCAACTCAATGATAGGCTCATTTGCCGTCCCCGCAAATGCACCTGTTGCCTTGTCATTACCGCACAATATGCCTAAGTCCCCCCAATTAATGATCACCTTATCTCTGTAGTGTTTTACAGTAGGGTGAGCCTGCACAACATGATTAAACCACATAAATAAAAAATGGTAAAATAATTTAAACCAGTTTATAGAATGCGATAAATAAACATACCTTGACATAATTGGCCCAAACATCTTCACTGTCGACTTTCACGGTATTTCGTTCCCAGTCCCATCCGAAACCACTTGTGTCCAACATTGCAGATACCTCCTTATAATATTTATTCCATGTCTTCAACCTGGCCATAATCTTCTCCTTTGTGAAGTCCAGATTATGTAAATCTTTCATGACCTTGATTGCTGCTGTGAAGGCCACCGCTTTCCATCCATTCGGCATTTTGTGACCTTTACCGTGCTCCTCGAGCAAAACACTGGAAAGAGTACGATCCATATCATTTGTCCAATGAACATACGATTTCTCTTTCCCTGCCCCGCTTTCCATTTTATAATCTATGCAAGTATATTCATCACATTAAGATCAAATATTAAGCAAACATATGTATCCGTACTTAAATACAACTGCGCCCAAAAAGTACTTAAATTCATGCACGACTTACAGAAAATTTCTATACAAGCATACATATCAAAACATGAATAAACAACATATATATTTATAAGATCCACTAAATCCCAGTACGGGCTTGATATTCAGTAAACATTTCTATAGCTAAGTTATCTCTAAATTGAGTCCAAGCATTTGAAGAATGAATTGGATTAATGTTATCATCGTATTCGTAGATTTCTTCTTCTTCTGACGCTTCAGCGGCTATGAAGTTTGCATCGACCTGCATTTGTAAATCAGTAGCCATCCTCTTAATAACAAGGAAATTATGTAAGATGCAACATGCATTTATAATTTGCACCTGTATTTAAATTTCATATTAAGATCCTAAATCAAATACAATGTGAAATCTAAAATTACATTTTTCGCACCTGGACCTGTATATGAAAGAAAGATGGTTCTCGTAGTATTGTCCAACGTTTCTTCAACAACCCAAATGTTATCTCTATTACATTTCGTTCTCTAGCATGACGTAAATTGAATAACTCCTTATAATTAGAAGGGTTGTTTCCTTGTGTTGACCACTCTTGTAGATGATAACGCGTTGATCGATACGGTGCAAGGAAACCTGGACCATTGGTGTAACCTGCATCCACTAGGTAATACTTACCTAGCGCATCAATATATTAAATTTTCTAATAAATGAATAATTTTTTAAAAAAATAATAATTGATTATTAACGTCTTACCGATTGGTACTTCAAAACGATCGGTTCTTTCTAACGCATCGCGTAAGACACTTGAATCTGAAGCAGATCCTTCCCAACCAGGTAAAACATATAGAAATTTCATCTGATTATCACAAACACCTAAGACATTCGTCGTTATTGCTTGCTTCCGATTTCTATATTTGTCATGATCTTTTGCGGGCACTGTCACTTGAACATGTGTACCATCTAATGCACCAATGCAATCTTCGAACCATCTCCATCTACGTTCTGACCTAGACTCTGGCAATTTGATGTAGTCTCTACTTAACTGTAACACAGCTCTAAGCACTAAGTTGAAGTGTCTGCTAATAGTATCTGTGGACCGGAGATACGTATATCCAATATCACGAAACTTTCTGTTGTGTGCTATAATGTATAGAAATAGTGCGACAGATTCCTTCACTAACACATATTTGGATTCGTGTACAAGGCCTCTAGCAGATAAAATGTGGCACAATTCACCAAATGGTTGTCTACCCATACGCAATACGCTGAAACAGTTGACCTCTGGACCCTCATATATGCGTTTTAGCAATGAGGACCGTATGACAGTATTCATATCACGATCTACAGGTTCCAGAGGAATATATTCTAACGCTGCCCATGCACCAGCAAGTGCTGTGAGGTGCCCACATTTCATAATATATTCTTTTATTAATTTCTCGCGCAACTCCGCTCTATTCATCTAAGATATGACAATGAAATAAAACATTATGCCATGGTCACCACATTCATGCAAATAAAGAGATGTATTACAAAAGTTGGTGTATTTTTTGTGAGATCATAAGTTTAAAATTTTTTATGTATCAGTTTTCGAAAAATTCTAGCAGAATACAACACACAATTTTTTTTATTAGATTGAAGAAGACATGAAAACATTGCAGAAAATCATACATTAGGATGAAAAAAACAATATTTAAGAAGTAATGGTTATACCACCTATTGCACAGTTAAACTGATTAACTTTATAGATAACTGCATAATGATATATATTAAAAATGATGAGTCATCGTTAATAAATATTGAATGGTTTAATAAGAACATTCCGGGTTAAGATAACCACCTCAGTTAGCTTTTGACAACAAAAAATACCCAATAAAGTCATCATGAAGGTAACTTTTCTGAATTTCAGTCCCAATAAAGTCATCATTAGAAATTCAAAGAGTTATGCAATAAAAAAACCTGTAATATTGCAAGTTTTGTGAACAGGAGGGGGGTGTGGCAGAATGCTCTGGAGAAGATGGCGGAGAGTTGCTGCCGGAAGAAATCTCTGAAATAAAGCTCCGAGGTTGTCGCCAGAAATAAAGCTCCAGTCGCCGAGGTCGTCGCCGGAATAAAAGTCCACGGGAGACGCTTGTCGTCGATCGGCTCTGGAAGCAGATGTGGGCGAAGGAACAGGGCGGCGAAAGGGGGCGATGAGAGCACGGGGCAGCGAGAGGGGACGGCGAGAGCGCCGGGGTTGTCGTCGATCGACTTCGTGGACGAGAAACTGGGCGTGAGAGCACGGGGCAGCTTTGGATATAGGCGTCGTGGAGGAGAAACTGGCGGAAAACCCGAGTAAAGACACGAGAATTGGGACAGGCTAACGTGAAAACCTATGGTTTTGGGCAAAACCAAAATCGGGCTTATTTCTCTTCATCCGAACACATGTAATTACTTTATTAATTGCAAAACCAATTCCTAAATTCATTTCCCTCCTACCGAACACATCCTTAGTGTTTTGCTCTTGAATGGGCGTAGATTTTAAAATATTTAAGCATTTAGTGTTAATTGATACTTAATATTCACCTGTTCTCTAAATAGACTGCTGGAAGGTGATTTTTAACAACATCATACAATGGGATAACAACTGGAATTCATACTTACCTGATTATATTTTCTTCCACTGTAGTATAAACCATGGCATTCAAGAACATTAAACCTGTAGCATTCACATAATTTTAGTGTGTTCTCTTTGTCTGTATATTTAATCAGGATATTAGAACTTTAGTTGTTTATTACTTTTCCTCTTATATTTAATCTGGATTTGAAACTAGACATTTTTTATCCAGTGTGCTCTCTAGCCAAGCAATAAACACTAGTTAAACCTAAATAAAAACTTTAGTCACTGCTACCATTGGCAGGTGCTTCATAGAAGTTTTATTTCGTTGGTGTTTAAGGATTGATTAGTGGTGCAAATAAATTTCTATGTCAAAATCAATACACTCCAAATAATCAGAACCGTTTGCCATTTTCTCTCAAGATCAAGCTTTTTTACAGTTTTATTAACATTGCATCTTAATTATTATGAACTTGAAATGTATTAGATCAAACTACATGTAAACAAATTTAAATCAGAATTATGTCTAACCATAGCTTAAAATGCCCTAACTCTCTCCATAATTAAACCATGGCAACAAGGATTCAAAGAACATAACTTCTGCATTGCGTCCAGTAACTTCACGAGGAAGAAGAAGCAGAAGCAAAAAATCAGAAGAAGAAAAAAAACTCAAAATAAGAGCCACAAAAAGGGAGTTACGAATTAGGAGAGACAATCAAACCTGAAAAAACACGGTCCGGCAGGAGTAGGCTGGCGTTCGGATGGTTCGATCGTCCCTGTTGATGATGGCATGAAGATTAGGAGTAACGGAGGTCGGAGAACAACGCCGATCAGCTTCCTCGCGTCGGCTCTTTCCGGTAGAAACTGAGCAGCGGGAGTGCGGGACGCCGGGGCTGCGTTAAGTTGCGGAATCGGGAATACCTAGCCTAGGGTTTTTATGCGGAAAAATCGGTCGGACACGTGCCCTACCGTGCCTTAATGTAGATCCGCCCCTGTGACGGTGAAAATAAGTCCCTCCAAACGAAGCCTTAAGTGAATTTGCGAGGTATTACACTTTGTATGCTATAAGTGCACAAAACGCAGTGCGCTAACTTACTCTGCAATCCAATCCCATGGTCACACACACATATATCGTTCATTTTCAACTGCGAGAAACAAATAAAAAATATGATTGCTTCAAATATATGACGAGAGCAAACTAGTGATGATACAGGAAATAAACAATTACGAAAATAAATATTTCAAGGAAATAGACTACTTCTATAAGGCAGGTACCTTTTTTCCCCTTTTGTTTATGCATACAGATTTCACGGAAGCGAACTGGTGTAGAACTTCTAGGGTCGTTCCAATCCCAAAACTCCTCTTGCGAAAATGAAGTTCTCTACCACAACTACCAAAATGTTACTGGTCTTTACCATTATTGCATTAGAGATCGCCATCACAATCACAAATGGAGCATGTAGTAGTTGGCAGCATACGAATGTTTGTATTAACAATTGTTTAATGTTAACCTCGTTAGTATCCAAGGTTGCAAATGTTAGCTGTCGGATTTATGTTGATTTGAGCTTAAAATGTCGGATTCTGGGAATATAATAGAGACATTTAAAAATATTGAACATGTGTATCTCTACCATTATAATAGAAATATTCAAGCTATGAATTTTAAATTCATTGGAGTGATGTCGACCATCCAATCTGAATGCACCCTCTCTCTCCACATTTTCATAGGTCTCCTAAACCTAGGAGGGGCGGCCTAAACCTATAAATTTAATAGGACACAATATATCCTATGATGTAAAGTTACAATTTTTCCCCTATAAATTTTGAAAATCTTAATTAAAAATCACCTACTAAAATGCATTTTTAGAAAAAAAGAAGAAAATATGGCAAATTCACCTACTAAAATGCATTTAGAAAAGGTGGTCAACATAAAAGTTGTAGATCTCGACGAGATCTACAACTTTCATGTTGATCACTTTTTCTAAAAATGCACGGAACTAGGTGTATTTGCAAAAGGCGCGGAACCGGGCGGAACTTTTCAATAGTTCCGCCCGGTTCGGCGTCTTTTGAAAAAACACCTAGTTCCGTGTATTTTTAGGAAACGTGTTCAACATAAAAGTTGTAGATCTCGTCGAAATCTACAACTTTCATGTTGACCACTTTTTCTAAAAATGCATTTTACTAAGTGAATTTGCGGTATTACACTTTGTATGCTATAAGTGCACAAAACGCAGTGCGCTAACTTACTCCAATCCAATCCCATACACACACACATATATATATATATATATATATATATATATATATATATATATATATATATATATATACACATGCTTAAATGTATATACACTTAAAGTGTATATAACGAAATACGCGTCTTTTTGAACTGTGTGTTATATGTGCATTTTATGAAAATTGATCAATATGAAAGTTGTAGATCTCGACGATATCTACAACTTTCATGTTGAACACTTTTTGATTTGAAGCCGTTTAAGCCCCTGATTTGGCCCCCGAAAAAATTCACGCGGAATATATGAATGTTCCGCGTGATTTTTTTCAGGGGCCTTAACGACTTCAAATCAAAAAGTGTTCACCATGAAAGTTGTAGATATCCTTAAGAACTACAACTTTCATGTTGAACATTTCTCCTAAAAATGTACGTAAAAGACACAGTTCAAAAAGATGCGTATATAAGAATATACACTTTAAGCGTATATAGGAATATATACTGTAAGCGTATATACAACATACTCATATATGTATATAAACAATGGACGGCTGCTTTAATATCATGCAAGATTTGACGGTCGGAATTTCTTCAAAATGAGTTTAAAATTTATGAATTTGATATTCCTTTATATATTTTTTTATAAAGAATTCGATATTTTTTTTAAATTCATCAATTTGAAATTTCTTATATGATATATATATCGTATAAATACAAGTGCACACATTTTATTTTTTAAACATAATATTATTTCACTTATTTGTATATTATAGTAAATATACACAAATATAGCATATATATAATATCAGAAGATATCGTACAGAGTTCCTCGGTGCCCCGACGTGAAAAGACATCATCCATTCATCGTCCCATAAATATTTGTCATATTGAACACAAAACTCAAAAGAAACGAGGGCACAATGACATTTTTTAACATTAAATAAAAAATATACAAATTAATTTCACTAATGAAAAGTTGAAAATTCTGTAAAAGAAGAAAAAGATTGAAAAGATGAATGTTTCACAAAAGGATCTTTTTCCTTTATAATATACGAGTGTCAGACACGGGGCTCTGCTCCTAAGGCCATGCGCGACAGTACCCGACCTGCGACGTTGGGCTTCGCCCGCTCCATCAAGGCAGGTTTCGCCTGCAACATATACATATGAGTACTCAAAATGACCGTAAAAAATGTACATAAATATTACAATTTTTATTTTGTAAAACAATGTATGTTTTGACCTAAAAATATTAATTTTGAATTTAATAAAGTTGATTGATTTAATGTCATCATCTCGAAAATATCCACTGATATGCCTAATGACCACCTTTCTTGAATAGACCGCTGACATGCCTAATGACAACCTATCATAGTAGGTGTATGAGCTCTACTAAAAAACATTTTGAATTTAAATGAATTTTCATCATTACTTCTAATTTTTTGATAGCGTAATTACTTGAATAGACATTATATTTTAATTTCTTTGAAATAGATTATAATATATGTCAAGTCATTAAAATATAAAATTCAAGACATAATTGATATTTTTGAATGTTTCACTAAAGACAACTTTTTCCTTATGACAGTGAAATATATATATTTATATAATCATAATAAAAATAATAGTAATATATAGCACGTGATACATTGGGGCGATATATCAGACAACAAATCAGCGTCATACAATATATCAGTCGAACTGATATCCCTGTGATTTCCCCTAAAAAACACCTTGTCAGACATCACTGCACTTCTATAACAATAATAGCGTCAAAAGAATTATTTCTAAGAAGCAAGATGCTTGTCTCGGTTTCTGCCACTATTTTCAGAAGGGTTCTACTACCTATCTACCATTTAAGAATTAAGAAATGAAGTTATCAAGTCAATTGAAAAATTCGAGGCTATTTTCAGAAGGGTTCTACTACCTATCTATCATGTAAGGAATAAGGAATGAAGTTATCAAGTCAATTGAAAATTTCGCCATGTCATAACTGGAATGAAAGAACTATTCTACAATTGGGATGATGGGATGAACGGATAGGCTAATTGATTAGACCATTATTTAGCAATAGTATGTTATTTGTTGTGTAAGACTAGTGGTTAGGGTTCTAGCTCATCTCTTATTTGGTTGGTGGAGCCCATGGCTTGAAATTCTGGCCTTCCATGGAGTCCATATGTTGGGGTGGAACGCTAGCGTGGAGAAATTCTTTGATCTCCGCACCACACCACAGGTACCTACAAAAGTCCAATCAACCACCACCTTCATAGACGGCTCCACCCAACATTGGATTTATTGGATTTTCCGGTCGAGCCCTAGCCTTACATAACCTAAATGAAAGAGCAATTGATCGGGTGCCAATACAAAAGTCATTTATGAAATGCCTCCGAGCTCCTCTCAGAAGTCCACAAAGTTGACTCACTCAATAGCTATATTGCCACATTCATTAAGTTATTCACTCATGCCCAGAATCACAGAGGAACATTACTCGAGTTTTTAAGAGTGTCGCTTGAAGCATCCGGATGGAGATTAAGGTGGAATCACCTATCTGCTGCCCCTAGGTGGGTATAAATAGGCAAACCCTAGGAGTTACTATGGGTATTGGATATCCGTGTATCCGAAGTGACCCGTTAAGCCTCTGAACCAGTTAATTGTCCAAATATACATTAACAGTTTTTACCTACTGGGTTTCTCCCACATGTTTGTGCAAGCCTATGGATGCACAACCCTAATACTATAACCGGTGCTATGGAGCAAGTGCTTTGTACCAAGGAGGATTTCTCTATATCATCAAGGATCTCCACTCATCAATCCCATTCCACATCGCCCTACTACAGTCTAACCCCATCCTTGCTTAAAAATGATGATGCCCAACTTTGTCCACCTCCATAGCCCACTAACCACCCCAGCACCATCCTAGGTAGTATCCACCACTTGTAAGGCCTAAAACAACACAACGCTTATCCAACTAGGAGTATGCTGAACTTCACCCAAAATGATTGTTTATGTTGTAGGCAATTGTACTACTCAATTCAATGCGTGAAACAAATGTTTTGTACCAAGGAGGATTTCTCCACATAACAAGGAACCTCCACTCATCGACCCCATTGCACATCCTCCTACAATATACTGTTGAAAAAAACTCTACTGATTTAAAAAAAATTAATAAGTGATTTCTACACCCTAGGATAATTACTCATGTTGTATAATGAGGGTAATTGAGTCATAGAAGTCCTAGAAAGTCAGGCAAGTAAAAGTCATGAGAGAGGCTAGCTGAAAAAAAGAAGAAAATCATCAAAGATAATTATGCGTCGACTAGAAGTCGACACAACAGCGATTCAAAGTCGACGTGACTCTGATTAGATGTCGACGCTTCCTCTGTAAGTGAAGTCAACGATACCTCAAGACATAAGCCGACGCATACATCAATAGGATATCGACGTAATGACGAGTAACCAATTAAGTAGACAGATTCTTTTTATGAAGCATATTTGGACGCACCTTTCACCAGGAGTCAAAATTTTAGAGGACTTTAAATCAGATTTATGAGAAAAGAATAACTATGGAACTTATTTGAATTTTAGAGAGAAAATTAAAGGAAAGATTTCTATCAGAATTTTCAAGAGAATATAAGGACGAATTTGGAAGAGGCACACGCGATTTATGTAGTCAAAGATAAAAAAATCACATTCTATTCCTTCTGAAGACAATCTCCTAAGGGAAAAATTTCAAATTCTCCGGAGTTTGATATATCAAGATTTCAAACAGAAGAAAATACAGACACACAGAAAGAATACAAAAATAATTTAGATTGTCGACTACAACAATTCTTCTTCTCTGTTGCTGCAACAACAAATACAAAGAACACTTTGAAAGATAGAGGATCTTGAAGCTTATAACCCTTGAATCTTTTTCACAGCAAGGGTTTATCTATCAAGAAAATCCAAAACACATAGTGCCAAAATAGTCCTCAGAAATCTGCTGAAAGAGGACTTGTACTAGAAAATAATTCTTCTTCTTCTCTTTTACTTCTCATTCTGTAATTGAGTAAAGAGTTTTGATAATCACTCTTTAAAAGATTCAATCTTAAATATGTGAATCTCATTAACAAAAGACTCAGTACCTGGTTCAATATTTTCTTTTCAAAAGATTTAGCATGTTGGTTCTGAGAGTCTGCTTATCAAAAGACTCGGTCCCTAGTTTGGAGAGTCTCTTTACCAAAAGACTTAGGAATTATGATACTGCATTCCTACCAAAGTGGTAGAAGAGTGGATGTACCCATATTTTGGGGAACTACTATATTTTTGGTGTCTTCTGTGTTGTGTTTTGTTTTGTTTTGTGGCTTCTTTGTCTTTACATTTTATGTGTTTATATTATCTGGTTATGAATCTGTGGATGCTAACCTAAAATTATTTAAGTCTAGAATACAGTTTTAGAATTTTTTTTAAAAATCTCTATTCACTTCTCTCAAGAGAATTTTTAGAGGCTTAAGTCATAATTGTTTCCCCTTTCACAGTCTAACCCGTACTTACTTAAAAAAGATAATGCCCTACCAACACTTTGCATCATGAGTTTTATTAAAAATACATGTGTATTTAACTATTCATTGCTATACTTTATAGCTTCCGCAAACAAATAATGTATTTTTTTTCCAAATTATTTATTTTAAGTCTAATAATATTAATTCAGCTCTTACCTAACAAACATGAAGTTTCTTTCTCATGTTTGTGGCATCATGACCCGCTGGAAGCACACTCTGATCCTTGCTTTTAGACGGTTCGTGGCAGTTAGGAGAACATGTGGGTAGCTGAGGAGAAGAGTAGAGGACAAGCTGCTGGAGAGAATCTGCACTAAGAACGACGGATATAAGAGGAAGCGAGTACAAGGGGAAGCTGCGAACAAGCGGAGGAGCTTGATAAGGAGGGCGGCAAGTGCAGGAGCTTGGCGAGAAGAGTGACAAGCGCAGAGGAGCTGTGATTAGAAGTTGCGAACAAACAACGAGTAGGGGGTTGTGATCAGAAGCTGCTGACAAGCGTTGAGGAGCTGCGGACAGGTGCGTCTAGGAGAAGCTGTAGAGAAGGATCCACGCAGATGATGGGATCGTAGTGAGTATACGAGCACCATGACTGGAAAACATACAAACACTTCTGCGAACAGAAGGAGGGTGCGGGTAGGCGATCCAGCGATCTAGCGGAAACAAACAGAAGGATCTAGAGGTTCGAACGAGAATAAGCCGCGCGGTTTGTCTAGCGAGTACAGTGGGCTGATGGACAGACATTGGACCCAACATGAAGAGTGACAGAGCTTATAAAAGCAAAGAGGGGGGAGGAAGCGTATAGACACAGATAATAGGGGAAAGTTGCTGGCTGCGAGAAAAGTGGTCGAAGAGGTCGCGAATTTGCAGTAGCGGGAACTCAAGATGAGCGTAAAGAAGATTTTTGGAATCGTATTTTGGTTCGGATACCATGTGAGAGAAAATAAAAATGATAAACAAATTTACTATTTCAATATTTCCATCACGTTTCTCTTCATTTCAATGTATAGATATGCCTTATATATAGGGAGACAAACTACAACCAAACTCCTAATAAACAATCCGGGACAAATAAAGAAGAATACAACATGGCCAAGTACAACAACACTCATGCCTTTATCCTACGATAGTGGGGTCGGATATATGGATCATTTGTCGTCATTGTGCCCTATCTTTTGTCATAATCTCACTAATGTCTAAGTACATCATGTAAACACGGCCAAATACAATGAACAAAAACTCTTATTTTGTGGGCTTTGATTCTTCATTCATCAACAAGTGGGATGAGGTCATCTACACAATGAGCATCGCGACGAGAGGTGTAGGATCTTCTCTGGTCCATAGATTGTTTTAAGAGGTCTAAGGGCCCATTTGGCGGGGGAGGATCCACACCATTCGCGCGAACAACACCGCCCGACCGCGACTGCCCGACAAGGATCTGTTGGGTTTCTCTATGAGGATGGCACAACGCTTGTGCACGCAGCGGAAGGAATAAAACATCAACAATAACCCAAAAGAGATGGGATCGGGCCATGATCATTGAATCAAGAAGTTAACAAACAACTAGGCAAAAATTACCTCAGTGGCGTTGAGTCACAACTCAACGGAGATGCTCCAAGCTTCGTGTCCCTGTCGGTGGCGAGTTCTACGTGGAATGATGTCCACGTCTCTGCAGAAATCCACACGAGCGGGAGAACACCGACCTTTCCGTCACACGGATAATCGGGAAGGAGATCGACTGCACCTTGCTCTTCCATGGACTGCTAGGTCCGCGCCAGGAATAGCAGTACCAGCGACAATCGCCGAAGAGGAGGAGGTCGACGGAGCGAGCACGGCGGCGGAACACTTCCGTCGGCGGGATCTGGGAATCGGCGGAGCGAACGAAGAATGGCGGAACCCTTCCGTCGGTTTCATTTCGGTCAAAAGGGCCGATGTTCACCACATTCCCCAAAACCCTAAGTATCTATTTATACTCAAAGCATAAACAAACCTAGGTAAAATCGCTATCCGCAGACCACAGAAAAATAGGATTTCAGAATCGGCGAGAATCACTCGGCGAGAATCATACAGGATCGGCAAGAATCAGTCGACGAGAATCAGCTGCTGGAATCGTCGAGAGTCAGTCGGCGAGAATCAGCTGCTGGAATCACGTCGAACTTGGTTGACGATAATCGTCGACCTGCGGTCGACGATCGTCGACCTTGCGGTCGATGATGGTCGACCCGCAGTCGACGACACATAGTCGACTGAACAGTCGACGAGAATCAAAGTACGATACTCGACGATTCACGCCGAACGTGGGTTGAAGATAATCATCGACCTGCGGTCGACGATCGTCGACCTTGCGGTTGACGATGGTCAACCCGCAGTCGACGATACTCGTCGACCCGCGGTCGACTATCTTCAACAACCCGCGATTGACGATCGTCGACCTTCGGTCGACTTTCTGGTCAAACCTTCAAGGCAACATTTGCCCAATCTCGACGATCCTCTAAGGCAACACTTTGCTCATAACCCCATTCAAGGTCGGTGATTGGTAACCTTTACAAACATAGTCAATCATCCAACTTCTCCACATCTCTTATGTGCGACCCTGCAGGCTCATATCGCGTTGGCAGTGAGATTACATGTTTGACCACTTCTAGATCACCATGGTAACTCCAACAGTCTCCCACTTGATCTTGAAAGTATCAAAACAAAAACCTCACAAACAATGAGCGATATCTAGCAATGCATCATTGCTCCCCAAGCAATAAGAGTTCATAACTCATAAGCCTTCATGACCAATGTATCAGCGTTGTCTTTGTCCCTTTGTCCCTTACATCCGGAAAGAACTAGAGGCATGGAACGTGTCACCCTCGTAATAACTCAATCGAAGTTTCTTGATTCAGGACGGACTTCCAGAGAATGGTGAGTCCAATATCACATATTGACTCAACCAAGCATGGCCATGCATTTCTCAGTCCAGTTCCATCAAGGGGCCCATGGATGCAACTCCTGTCATACAGGAGGACAAATTCCATATCTGCTCACACACAAACACCCAAATGATTCGTAACATGCCCAACAACCACCCTTATCATCAACCTTTCTCAAGGAAGACTTTAGATGGCATCAAAGCACGCTCTTCCTCACTTGATGAATGCTGTGACTTCAGGTCAAAGGACCACAACACCATTGTCAATTGAGACCTACTCGTGACACGATTGAATGACAATCCACAGAGTAGTCTCAGGTTGGGTCTGTCCAGTACAACTTGTTCATTAACAAGTACCCACGTGATGACTTGATATCACAATATCATGACCTGTGAGAACTGGTCATCAGTCAACGCACGTGCTAGTCTTAAGGTATCATCATCACCCTTAGTTTCTATGATGATACAACGACCAGGGACCTTTTAAGAATGAAGCTTCAAATAAATCATAGGCTCTCACATTCAAGTCACGTACTTGATGTCCTATGGAAGCGAATACTCTAAGGGTATTTATTATGTTACAATTTAACTATCACATAGAAAAATCACAATAAAAGAACTTGCCATGAATTGTAAAAAGAAACATTTAGGTACAAAATTCATCAAATGAATAAACAATAAACAGCCAACAGAATATATGTTTACATGCAACCCACAAGACTCTCACTCGAGTTGATCATTCAGGTATCGTATACCCATTGATCTAGTATGACCATCATGCTTTCTCTGCGCAAGAGGCTTTATCAGTGGATCCGCAATATTCTCCTCAGTCGGCACTCTGCAAATGTTCACATCTCCTCGTTCGACAATCTCACGAATAAGATGGAACCGTCGAAGTATGTGCTTGGAGCGCTGATGGGATCTAGGTTCCTTAGATTGTGCAATTGCACCATTGTTATCACAGTAGAGAACTACGGGACCAACAATGCTAGGAACTACATCAAGCTCACCGATGAATTTCCTAATCCATACAGCCTCCTTCGCTGCGTTAGCCGCAGCGATATACTCGGCCTCTGTTGTAGAATCAGCAACTGTCTCTTGCTTGGAACTCTTCCAGCTCACAGCTCCTCCATTAAGGCAAAACACAAAACCTGACTGAGACTTGGAGTCGTCCCTATCAGTTTGGAAGCTAGCATCCGTGTAACCACTTACAACGAGCTCTTCCTCTCCACCATACACCAAGAACACATCCTTAGTCCTTCTCAAGTACTTCAGGATATTCTTGACTGCAATCCAGTGACACTCACCGGAGACTGACTGATACCTGCTAGTCATGCTCAAAGCAAAGGAGACATCGGGTCGAGTACATAACATCGCATACATGATTGATCCAATTGCCGAAGCATATGGAATCAACTTCATGCGGTCCTTATCTTCATAAGATTTTGGACACTGGTCCTTAGAGAGATTCACACCATGAGACATGGGCAAAAATCCTTTCTTGGACTCAAGCATGTTGAACCGCTTCAACACCTTTTCGATGTATGTACTCTGGGTCAAACCCAGCAACTTCTTCGATCCATCTCTATAGATCTTAATACCGAGTATGTAAGTCGCTTCACCCAAGTCCTTCATAGAAAAGCAGTTCCCTAGGTTGTTCTTAACAACTTTCAGGGTAGGAATGTCATTCCCAATCAAAAGCATGTCATCTACATATAATATCAGGAAGACAACAATGCTCCCACTGATTCGCTTGTAAACACAAGGCTCATCTTCATTCTTGATGAAACCAAACTATTTGATTTTCTCATCAAAACGAAGATTCCAACTTCGAGAGGCCTGTTTCAGTCCATAGATGGACCTATTCAGCTTGCATATTTTAGTGGCTTCATTTGGGGATACAAAACCCTCGGGTTGTGTCATATACACTTCCTCAAGGAGGTTTCCATTAAGGAAAGCCGTCTTGACATCCATCTGCCAGATCTCGTTGTCATAATACGCAGTAACAACAAGCAATATCCTTATGGACTTTACCATGGCAACAGGGGAAAAGGTCTCATCATAGTCAATACCATGAATTTGCTTGAAACCCTTAGCCACCAGTCGCCCTTTGAATGTCTGTACATTCCCATCCATGTCGGTCTTCTTCTTGAAGACCCACTTGCACCCTATGGGTCGTACCCCTTCAGGTGGTTCCACCAAGTTCCAAACTTGGTTTGCGTACATGGAGTCCATTTCAGATTTCATAGCCTCAAGCCATTTGTCGGAGTCCGGTCCATTCATAGCCTCTTGGTAGGTTGCTGGCTCATCATCATGATCCATAAGCAACACATTACCTATTTGAGATACGAGAAATCCATATCTCTCAGGCTCTAACCTCGGTCTACCATGTTGGAACACCCTAATTTGGATTTGGGTCAGGATCACTATGTCTTTAAGTTCATTAGAATAACCCATCAATGTATAGCTAAGGGTCATAGGTTGTGCTAAGTCAGAGGCTCTCAGAGATAGAAGAAATCAGCCAAGAGAAATCAGCCCAGAGAAATCAGTCAGAGAAATCAGCCTAAAGAAATCAGAACTCAACACTATGCTCAGGTCGACGATCGTCGAGCTCCGGTCGAAGATCGTCGAGCTCATCTCTGCAAGATCGTCGAGCTCATCTCTACAAGATCGTCTAGCTCAACTATGCTGGAACGTCGAGCTCCGGTCGACGTTCTCCGAACTCCGTTCGACGATTTCTGCCAGAGGCCAACTCCATTATCTGCCAGCTCAGATCGACGATAGTCGACCTCCGTTCGACTATTTCTGGCAGAATTCAGAATGCAAGTTTCCAGGCGGATTTTCAGGATATTTTTCTGTCCAATCAAAGTGAGCTGTCAATATTCAAATACAGCTTTATTTCAGGACAATTACAGGAATGCTTTTATGAGTATTATAGCCGTTGGAGTATCCAAAAGGAAGCAGTAATAAATGCTATTATTCAAATGTCCGCTGCTCATCTATCAGGATATATATACACAGATTTACAGAGGAACAATATAGTAGTAAAAAAAAAGAAGAAAGCAGAATACAGTGAAAATAAATTACAGGAATCAGAGTTCCAGGAAGAACTCAACTCCACCTGTACAACTAAGTGCTCTTCTCAGATATGCTGTTCCAAGAAGCCTGAAGAGACAACTTCTCTACATCAGTCTGAAGGCTTACTGGAAGATCATCATCATGGCTTCATTATTTACTCTCCAAGACAACTAACATTTCAGCCATTGCTGAAATCATCATTTGCTGGAGCAGTCATCCATTGAAGGCCTATCACCCTGTGCAAAGCTTCCACTCCTGA
This sequence comes from Platanthera zijinensis, assembly GCA_039513925.1. Taxonomy (NCBI): domain Eukaryota; kingdom Viridiplantae; phylum Streptophyta; class Magnoliopsida; order Asparagales; family Orchidaceae; genus Platanthera; species Platanthera zijinensis. The sequence goes on from CM077086.1 coordinate 49,165,665, forward strand.
ACCATTCTACATCTCAGGGGGAGCTTTGACATCATCAATCCACTTGTGCTTCTCTCATTTGATTGAGAACAGAGAAGACACCTTCAACTCTTATTTTTCTTTTCCCGCTGTAAAAGGGTTCTTGAACTCCCTTCAAAAGTTCTGTTTGGTTTTGAGAGCCTTGTCAAAACTCAGTGGTGGTAAGACACCTGATCAAAAAATCTAGCTTTGGTTTTTGAGCACCTTATCAAAAGCTCATTGGTGTCAGGACACCTGATCAACTCATCCTGAGTGGATTCCTACCAAGGGTGGTAGAAGAGTGGACGTACCCAAGTTGTTGGGGAACCACTATAAAATTCTTGTGTCGTCTGGATTGCAATTTTTATTTCTTGTATTCTTGTTGTGTGTGTTTGCTCTAATCTCTAGGATAGATCTGACTTTCAATTGGTATCAGAGGGAGGTTGGTTATACAACAACTAAACCATCACTAGGTTGGTTGTTCATACAGGCTAACACCTGAACCAAAAGATCTCTGGTTTGATCCATTCTAGTTAGATTAATTATTATATTTTTCACATAGCAAGAATATGGAATATTCTAGCACCAGACCTCCTAAGTGCAACATAAACCAATTTGCACTTTGGAAGACAAGAATTAAATTATATATGAACTCTATTGATGAAGATATTTTTCCTTCTATTTTGACAGGTCTCCCAACATCGGTAACAACAACTAAAAAGGCCAGGCTAGCTGATGCCAGAGCCATGAATATCCTAGCACAGTCATTATCTGATGACTTATTTCAGGAAGTTGTTGAATGCTCAACATCTAAGGAGATATGGGATTCCCTCCATCAAATGGCTTCTGAACCCGTGGATGAAATATCAGAAAGAAGCCACAACATATCATTTGAAGAAGGAGAATTAATATCTCTAGATATTATTTGGGATGTTTCAGATGATGAGTCTTCTTTTAAAGATGAAGAAGAGGAAGAAAGGGCCAAAGAATTCTGCTTAATGGCCATAAACTCTTCCTGCAGCAATTTAAAGGCTGAACAAATAGAAGGCAATTCAAAACCTGAAAAGGATCAGGTATTATCAAACTTTAATTTTAGTTCAGTTAAATTAGAACTTCAAAATTTCTGCCAAGATTTAATAAAACCTGAGAAGGAAACAAAACTTCTCAGAGGAATGTTTTCAGAATATATTCAAAGGAAAAAGAAATATTTTAATCAACAAAATGAGTTCAGACCATCGAACTTAGTCTGCCTTTTCATAAATCTGATTCATAAATATAAGGATAAACTAATTAAAATATTTTCAAATCCTTTTCTTATTTGGAATAAATTTAATAGGAAACATCTTTTCTTAAGGCTGTTTCTATCGTATTGATATTTTGTTCAAAATTATTTTAGGACCTCTGTATGTGAATTCTTTGTCAGATACTTTATATTTCTTATAGATCTTTTTCTAAATTCATCTAGATTGAGTCTTCTACTCTAGTTGCATTGGTCAGCAGTGATCATGACACTAAGTTTGAATCTCTTCTGATGAAAAGAAATTCTATTGGAAGGAAGATATCAGACTTTGTTTTTCAGATCCAGAATCCTAACTTTTGCTGGACAAATATCATTTTTCTGCTAACATATCTTTTTTAAGGAGAGAGCAATCTCTACCATAGCTTTCTGCAGGTACCATCTATAATAGTTAGCTGGATGACTAAATCAAAATACAAATTTAAAAAGTCATCCCAGCCTCCTCAAATTATAGTTACTGCATCAACATAGGGTGAGTTTGTAGTGCCAGCAGCAGTTAGCAACAGGAGCCAGCATTGCAAGCTTTTATTTTTATATCTCATGCTTTGTAATATTTATTTATTGTAATATTTTAATTTTCATGTAAATAGTAATCCTAACCCAAATAGGGGGAGATTGTTGGAACACCCTAATTTGGATTTGGGTCAGGATCACTATGTCTTTAAGTTCATTAGATTGACCCATCAATGTATAGCTAAGGGTCATAGGTTGTGCTAAGTCAGAGGCTCTCAGAGATAGAAGAAATCAGCCAAGAGAAATCAGCCCAGAGAAATCAGTCAGAGAAATCAGCCTAAAGAAATCAGAACTCAACACTATGCTCAGGTCGACGATCGTCGAGCTCCGGTCGAAGATCGTCGAGCTCATCTCTGCAAGATCGTCGAGCTCATCTCTACAAGATCGTCTAGCTCAACTATGCTAGAACGTCGAGCTCTGGTTGACGCCTTATCTCTTAACCATGGTCGACGTTTTATCTCAAGCTGAGATCGACGATTTATCTAAAGCTGCGGTCGACGCTTTCTGTCCAAGATGAGATCGACGTTTTCCGTCAAGATGAGATCGACGTCAAGATGAGATCGACGTTTTCCGTCAAGATAAAGATCGACGTTTTATCTCAAGCTGCGGTCGACGTTTTATCTAAAGCTGCGGTCGACGCTTTCTGTCCAAAGCTCAGGTCGACGCTTTCCAAGCTCAACTATGCTGGAACGTCGAGCTCCGCTCAATGCTAACCTATGCTGGAATGTCGAGCTCCGGTCGACGTTCTCCGAACTCCGTTCGACGATTTCTGCCAGAGGCCAACTCCATTATCTGCCAGCTCAGATCGACAATAGTCGACCTCCGTTCGACTATTTCTGGCAGAATTCAGAATGCAAGTTTCCAGGCGGATTTTCAGGATATTCTTCTGTCCAATCAAAGTGAGCTGTCAATATTCAAATACAGCTTATTTCAGGACAATTACAGGAATGCTTTTATGAGTATTATAGCCGTTGGAGTATCCAAAAGGAAGCAGTAATAAATGCTATTATTCAAATGTCCGCTGCTCATCTATCAGGATACATATACACAGATTTACAGAGGAACAATATAGTAGTAAAAAAAAGAAGAAAGCAGAATACAGTGAAAATAAATTACAGGAATCAGAGTTCCAGGAAAAACTCAACTCCACCTGTACAACTAAGTGCTCTTCTCAGATATGTTGTTCCAGGAAGCCTGAAGAGACAACTTCTCTACATCAGTCTGAAGGCTTACTGGAAGATCATCATCAAGGCTTCATTATTTACTCTCCAAGACAACTAACATTTCAGCCATTGCTGAAATCATCATTTGTTGGAGCAGTCATCCATTGAAGGCCTATCACCCTGTGCAAAGCTTCCACTCCTGAACCATTCTACATCTCAGGGGGAGCTTTGACATCATCAATCCACTTGTGCTTCTCTCATTTTATTGAGAACAGAGAAGACACCTTCAACTCTTATTTTTCTTTTCCCGCTGTAAAAGGGTTCTTGAACTCCCTTCAAAAGTTCTGTTTGGTTCTGAGAGCCTTATCAAAACTCAGTGGTGGCAAGACACCTGATCAAAAAATCTAGCTTTGGTTTTTGAGCACCTTATCAAAAGCTCATTGGTGTCAGGACACCTGATCAACTCATCCTGAGTGGATTCCTACCAAGGGTGGTAGAAGAGTGGACGTACCCAAGTTGTTGGGGAACCACTATAAAATTCTTGTGTCGTCTGGATTGCAATTTTTATTTCTTGTATTCTTGTTGTGTGTGTTTGCTCTAATCTCTAGGATAGATCTGACTTTCATACCAGATCTACTTAGGACTTGTGTTTCTTGAACAGGTTCTCTAGCTACAACATCTTGTAGTCCTGTCTCAGAATCCAATTCCGGTTCATTCATTACTTGTGGTTCTTAAACTTCTTCAAGTTCTACCTTTTCAGTCTTTCTTGATAAGAACTCTTTCTCTAAGAAGACGCCAGTCCTTGCGACAAACACTTTGCCCTCGGACGGTAGGTAAAAGTAATACCCTTTCGTTTCCTTAGGATATCCCACCAGATAACATTTATCCGATTTGGGTTCCAGCTTGTCAGGCGTTTGACGTCGCACGTATGCCTCACAGCCCCAAATTTTAATGAACGACATACTTGGACGCTTCCCAGTCCATATCTCATATGGTGTCTTTAGAACCGTTTTCGTTGGAGCGCGATTCAATGTCATTGTAGCAGTCTCTAAAGCAAAACCCCAAAAGGAAACAGGCAAATCTGCATGACTCATCATCGAACGTACCATGTCTAACAGAGTACGATTTCTCCTCTCAGATACACTATTATGCTGTGGTGTCCTAGGTGGAGTGAGCTGTGATACAATACCACACTCTTTCAGATGATCACGGAACTCATGACTCAGGTATTCGCCACCTCAATCAGATCGGAGTGCTTTAACCCTTTTACCCAACTGGTTTTCTACCTCATTCTTGAACTCTTTGAACTTTTCAAAGGTCTCGGATTTGCACTTCATAAGATAGACATATCCGTATCTACTGAAATCATCAGTAAATGTAACAAAGTAGAAATACCCACCTCTAGCCATGGAACTCATGGGTCCACATACATCACTATGTACACCACCCAAGAGATCCTCAGCCCTCTCAATATAGCCCGTGAAAGGAGCTTTAGTCATCTTGCCTAACAAACAGGATTCGCATCGATCAAATGATTCATAATCAAATGAGTCCAAAAGTCCATCTCTATGGAGCTTGGATATGTGCTTCTCATTTATATGGCCCAAATGACAATGCCAGAGATATGTAGGGTTTGAGTCATTTGTTCTTAGTCTTTTATGATTTTCTACATTACAGATCAGATGGTCCAAGTTCAAAACATAAAGACCATTAAACAATTGAGCTACAACATAACAAACATCATTCTTAAATATAGAACAACAGTTGTTCTTGATTATAAAAGAAAATCCAATCATGTCCAAACATGAAATAGATATAATGTTTCTAGTTATGACCGGAACAAAATAACAATTATCTAGTTCTATTACAAGCCCACTGGGCAAAGAAAGACGGTAAACCCCTACGGCTATAGCAGTAACTCTTGCTCCATTGCCGACACGAAGGTCCACCTCCCCTTTACTCAGCAATCTTCTCCTTCCCAGTTCCTGCACATTTGTACAAATGTGAGAACCACATCCGGTATCCAATACCCAAGATGAAGGAGCAGAAAGGTTTATCTCTATAACATAAATACTTGAAGCAGAGGTCATACCTCCCTTCATTTTCTGCAGACCCTCAATGTACGAAGGACAATTCCTTCTCCAATGACCAGCCTTGCCACAGTGGTGGCATTTCCCCTCCTTCACCGTGCTCTTCTTCTTCATCAGTGCAGAAGACTTGGGCTCAAGATGTGACTTAGGTCCCATCTTCGTCTTCTTGAAGCCCTTGGCCTTGCCCTTGCCCTTATGCACCATCAGTATGGGGCTGGCAGGCTTGGCCTTCTTCATATTGATTTCGGCAGTTCTTAACATGCCTAGGAGTTCGGGCAGTGTCTTGTCTATTTCATTCATGTTGTAGTTCAAGACGAACTGCTCATAACTGTCCGGCAACGATTGCAGGATCAGATCTGTGGCCAACTCTTGACCTAGAGGAAAACCCAGTCTTTCAAGGTTCTCTATATACCCAATCATCTTGAGTACGTGAGTCCCTACTGAGTTTCAAACTCCCATCTTGCACTGAAATAATGCTTTTGTGATGTCAAACCTCTCTTGATGAGCTAGCCCTTGAAACATTTTCTTGAGATGCTCGTCAATCTCCTTGCACCCCATGTTCTCATGTTGCTTCTGAAGCTCAGAGTTCATGGTGGCAAGCATAAGGCACTCGGCGTCTAAAGCGTCATCAGTATACTTCTTATAAGTATCCTTATCAGCACGGGAAGAATTCCCGGTCGGCACCTCGGGGGCTTCTTCTTCCAAGACGTAGAGCTTTCGCTCTTGCCTGAGAACAGTTCTCAGGTTCCTGTACCAGTCCATGTAATTAGTCCCACTGAGCTTATCCTTCTCAAGGATGACTCTCAGAGACAACGTGGAGTGAGAAACACTTGCCATGGAATTCTACAAGAAATTATGCAGAATAAAATCAGCACTAAAATTTCAAATACAATTTATTTTAATTTGGACTTCAATTAAAACTCCCACTATTTTATTCGAAATGATAGCCCTCACTAACAATTCGGAGAGTTCATGCGAGCTACTCTCTTAGTGGACAAGATCCGTATTTCACCAACACAATGAGTCAGCTTTGGCTTTCCTCTCACGATGTGGTTATTTAGGTAGGCAACGCTTGCCAATTGCATCCTCATGCAATTCTTGTATGGTTGGTGAATAACTCCTTATCCGCATCCATCATATGGTGCATGCCAACCCTATGCCTCTAGGCACTCAACCTTTGAGGTCACCTAGTTAAGCTTGACTCGATGTCAACAGTGGGATATCACAATTATCCGCTCGCACCCTTACCAAGATAGATTAATGCACCTTGCTTTGGCAAGCCCACACTTCATCGATCGAGGCAGGAAGAGTGTCATCCATCGAAAGGCATCCGAACACTTAATATTTGATGAAGGGATATTGATTATAGGTTAACAATTAACCATGATCAACATTTGATCAATGTGCACATCCAAAGAAAAACAATTTTTTTTTAAAACCACATGCATCCCTTATGTGCACAACCTGACACTATCAACGTTTGATAGAAGGAAGGGCTAAATCTGAACATCCGGACACTTCCAAATCCTCAGATTTACATGCATTGGACAAAGGCAAAGACAACTCAACTTAAAGCAGTAGACAACTCAACTTAAAGCAGTAGACAAGCTCATCTCTCCTTGTTGGATTCAAAATCCAAAACAAAATGGAGGGATGGTTACTGCTAAGGAGACAATAATTCCTAACGATTAGAAATTACCACAAGATTCCAGATGATCCTGGCGGGGCCCAAGATTAAATCTAGACATTTAGAACACTTCTAAATCCCTAGGTTTACTCGTACTGGAATAACCTAACTTCCAATACAACAAACATGGCCAGAACCTCCCTCTGATACCACTGTTGGGTTTCTCTATGAGGATGGCACAATGCTTGTGCACGCAGCGGAAGGAATAAAACATCAAGAATAACCCAAAAGAGATGGGATCGGGCCATGATCATTGAATCAAGAAGTTAACAAACAACTATACAAAAATTACCTCAGTGGCGTTGAGTCACAACTCAACGGAGATGCTCCAAGCTTCGTGTCCCTGTCGGTGGCGAGTTCTACGTAGAATGATGTCCACGTCTCTGCAGAAATCCACACGAGCGGGAGAACACCGACCTTTCCGTCACACAGATAATCGGGAAGGAGCTCGACCGCACCTTGCTCTTCCACGGACTGCTAGGTCCGCGCCAGGAATAGCAGTACCAGCGACAATCGCCGAAGAGGAGGAGGTCGACGGAGCGAGCACGGTGGCGGAACACTTCCGTCGGTGGGATCCGGGAATCGGCGGAGCGAATGAAGAACGACGGAACCCTTCCGTCGGTTTCGTTTCGGTCAAAAGGGCCGATGTTCACCACATTCCCCAAAACCCTAAGTATCTATTTATACTCAAAGCATAAACAAACCTAGGTAAAATCGCTATCTGCAGACCACAGAAAAATTGGATTTCAGAATCGGCGAGAATCATACAGGATCGGCGAGAATCAGTCGACGAGAATCAGCTGCTGGAATCGTCGAGAGTCAGTCGGCGAGAATCAGCTGCTGGAATCACGTCAAACTTGGTTGACGATAATCGTCGACCTGCGGTCGACAATCGTCGACCTGCGGTCGACGATGGTCGACCCACAGTCGACGACACATAGTAGACTGAACAGTCGGCGAGAATCAAAGTACGATACTCGACGATTCACGCCGAACGTGGGTTGAAGATAATCATCGACCTGCGGTCGACGATCGTCGACCTTGCGGTCGACGATGGTCAACCCGTAGTCGACGATACTTGTCGACCCGCGGTCGACTATCTTTAACAACCCGCGGTCGACTTTCTGGTCAAACCTTCAAGGCAACATTTGCCCAATCTCGACGATCCTCTAAGGCAACACTTTGCTCATAACCCCATTCAAGGTCGGTGATTGGTAACCTTTACCAACACAGTCAATCATCCAACTTCTCCACATCTCTTATGTGCGACCCTGCAGGCTCATATCGCGTTGGCAGTGAGATTACATGTTTGACCACTTCTAGATCACCATGATAACTCCAACAGGATCAACGTGAATCTCATCGGTGCTGGGGGATCCGCGATTGCGGTTGCGTGGCATGGATGAAATCTTCACCGCCCCATCTCTGCATCAAACAAGCCCTAAGTCTTCTCCCATTAGATCTCATTGTAGGAGATTTAGGTTCAATCTCCATGACATGATCTGTGAAAAATATATATGCTTATCTTCACCCACAAGAACAACAATAATGGAAACCTGCTGCGACTTTAACTATCAATCAATCTAGTGATAGCAAGCACGGAGCCCAATGAAGAAGATCCAATTCATCTACTTTATGAAATGCGACGAAGGTCGAGGCTTCTATTCGAAAACATTGTCACTCTCACGGTTGATAGATAACACTATTGTCTAACCCACTCCACACTATCGCATATTCAATTTACCGTTCTAACAGTATCCATAGCACGCAATCATAAATTCATCACAAGACAATGCTACAGAAATGGTCATTGATCTACGATCATTCCTCAATCATTTTCTATGTCGTGGAATCCAATAAAGATCAATTCACCGGCATAAGAGAAACTATGCTGCTTTCAGGATCCACAAACAATGACTATTTCATTTCAAAGGTTCCGTGAAGCCAAATTAAAGACCATTAACCTAGGGCTTTCCCTAAGAATATTACATACTTTCATGTTCTAAAAACCATGCATACGATACAACGCATTTCTCAGAGTGATTCTCTAACACACATACTAGGTCACACATAAATACAATGTCTCACAAATCATCACAGTTCCAAAATAAGTTTAGGAAAAATCCAAAATTGTTTATAATCCAACAATCTTCTTTATCCTTGAGAGTGCGGCCCAAATAAAATTTTGAATTTGCAACTTGCTCGTCCTTGTATCTTTAATAAATTTGAAACTAAGAAATTAAATTTCCCACTATTGGGTACATTGGAAAATGTGTACCTGATTTGAAGAAGCATAACTTAGCATAATGATATACATCAAGGTGTATTTGATGTTGTTTAAGTTGAATATGTGCAGGTTAAAAGTATGAAAAAATTTCTAAAGTCCATGTCTCGACACCAGAAGAAGATGTGTCGACACTTCAGGAAGATTGTGTCGACACTTGAAGAAGGCTGTGTCGACACAGAGATAATGAGTCGACATCAAATGTGTCGACACTGGGAGGCAGTGTCGACACACACAAGATTATAGTCGACATACAACTATCTGTGTCGACACTAGGAGGCTGTGTCGACACACAGAGACAGAAGTCAACAACAGCTAAGTCGACACTTAGAGACTGAGTCGACACCTGGCAGAATCAGCAATAAGTCTGTGGCTGAAGTAATTGTGTCGACATACAACTATCTGTTTCAACACATTCTCAAAAAGTTGTGTCAAGAAGCTGTGTCGACATCAAGACATATGTGTCGACATCACAAAGGATTGTGTCGACACTCAATCAAATTGTGTCGACACATTTTAACAATTGTCTCGACACATATTGACAGTTTGTCTCGACACTTTCTGGCAGAAATAAAAACTCCTTGGCAGTTTGAAGAGTTGACAGTTGTGGGTCTCTACAGGTTAACTGACGTGATTGACACAAACAGAAGTTTGTTAGGAACCGGACCAGCCAGTTACCAGGAATGAAGGCTATAAATAGACGGATAGTGTCTGAAAGAAAAGATACAACTGAAAACTGAACACTAAATAACAAGTAACAATAAGAAGAAAAGCTTTGCAGATCTAAGAAGATATTCTGATTGAACTATCAGAATCTGTCTAAGTAAAATTCAGTCAAGAATTCTGAAGTATCTTCAAGGGACTTGGATAGAGAGAGATCCAGTCAAAAGAAGGCAAGAAGAAAACTGTCTCAGATTTCAAAAGAAACAGATTCTGAACTTATCTGTCAAGAAGATTCAGATTCAAATTCTGAAATCTAAGGAGAAAGCTGTTGATCAGTTTATTTCAAAGAAGATCAACTCAACAAAGTTCAGATTCAAGAAGCTTTGAAGAAAGCTAAGTTCCAGTTGATTTTATCCATCTGGTTTATCAAGAAGCTGATCAAGAACACTGTCTTGTTCCATCTCTCTCACCAGGAGCAAGATAAAAATATATTTTACTCAAATCTTGTAGGATCTTTTAATAGATCTGAGTTGTAAGCCTAATTTATAAAGGCTGAGTGTAGGAGAGATAATCTCTGAGTTGTAGGTCTTGAATAAAGACTGAGGTAGGGCTGAATTGCCTGAGCTGTAGGAGTGTTGTATAACTCTGAGTTGTAGGAATCCATTTTGGATTTTGAGCTGTTTGATCTGAGGATCTGAGATAAAGAAAGGAGTTTGGCTGAATCTAGCACACTACTAGATAGGCGAAGGGGGAAAGTGGATGTACCCAGATCTTGGGGAACCACTATAAATACTTGTTGCAATCTGTGATATGTAGTTCTAGATTGTGTGATTGTGATTGCTAAAGTAGCTGCATAACTCCTAGAAAATATTCTTTAATTACTTAATCATTCTGCCTTAAGTTTGAAAAGAAAATAAGAACCTATTCACCCCCCCCCCCTCTAGGTGTCTAGGTAATCTTGAAAGTAAAATTATCAAGTGGTATCAGAGGGAGGTTGCTCAAAGTAAGACTTAACAGTCTGAGTTTGATCTAAAGGCAGAATCAAGAATAAAGAAAATGGGTTCAGGTGAGAATCACAAGGAGTTGGGATCTATGAAGCTTCCCATCTGCAGAAAAGAAATCTTTGGAATCTAGAAGGAAAGGGTTAGGCTGTTTATGGAGGCCTCAGACCCAAGAATTTATATCACAGTGAAAGAAGGTCCATATATTCCAATGAAGATTTCTGTATTAGATGCAAATCAGGAAACTCCTAAGGATTTTTCAGAAATGACAAAGGAGGAAATCATCTTAGCCACTATGGACAAGAGAGCTCAAAACATCATAGTAAGTGCAATAGATGATTCCACCTTCCAAAATCTGATACATTGCAAGACCTCCAAAGAGATGTGGGACACCTTGATTGTCTATATGGAAGGATCTGAAGAAGTAAGACAAGACAGAAAATCAATACTCAACCAAGAATATGAGAGCTTCAGACAAGGAAAGTCTGATAGCATAACTGAGTGTTATAAGAAATTCTATAGGATTGTGAATGAACTAATGTCCTATGGAAGAGTCTTCAGTACATATGAGATGAATGACAAGTTTCTCAGATCTTTAACAAAGGATTGGGATACCAAAATATGTGTCATTAGAGAAGTGACCAAGTTAGCTGATATATCTCCTCCAACCTTGTTTGGAAAATTGCTTTCATATGAAATGTAATTGATGGCTAGGAAGGAGGAAGAAAGAAGTACAAAAGGTGAGCATAGATCTGTGGCTTTTAAAGTTGAAACCACTAGAAAGAAAGGGAGGATGTCTTCATCTCCTCTCAAGGAAGCTACAGAAGAAATAACAGAAAATTCAGATAGTCAGAAATCAGGGAGCAGTGAATCAGATACTGACTTTGTTGCCTTTACACGACAGTTTCAAAAGTTCTTGAAAAAGAAGCAGTGGAAGTCAAGGCCCTCCACATCACAGCCAGTAGATGAGTACTATCAGAAGAGAAAATCCTCAAGAAATGAGAGAAACAGAACTAAGCCCAACAAAGCCATAACTTCTAAGATTGTTTGTTATTGCTACAATAAGACTGGACATATGGTAGCTGAATGTCCAGAAAAGAGAAAGGAGTCAGTAGACAGAAAAAGGACTCAATACAAGGGCAAGAAGGGGAAATCTTTTGTTGCAAAGAAGGATAAAAGTCTTTCAGATCAGTCCTCATCAGAGTCAGAATCTGAAGCAGAAGCATACATAGGATTGTATGCAGCCAATGAAGAAGAGGAATTTCTACAACTGATGGATTCCATTCATGATCAAGAAGACAAGGAATGCATGGGTCTGATGGCTGAGTTAGAAGATAACCAATGCCTGGATCAGCCTGGTCCTAGTAAGGTACAAAAGGTTTCTAGTTCTTCTAATTTTAGTACTGGTTCAGAGTCAGATTCATCTACATCAAGTGATGTGAATGGATCTGAATCTGAAGGTGATATTCATCAGTTGATGGATGAATATAGGGACTTGTTGCAGGCTCTTAAGAAAAGCAAGAACCTAGTCAAAACTCAGGCTCAGGAAATTGCTGATCTTAAGGTGGCTGCAACTGAGTTTGAAAAAGTAATGGATCAAAAGTTAAATGAGATTGCCAAACTGAAAAATATAACCTATATTCAGATGGGCACAATCAAATATAACAATGATCAAATTAAGAGTCTGGAGGCCAGACTAAGAATAGAGAAAGATTTAGTGGCTAGTTACTCTAAGCCAAAATCTGTCTTACCTTTAATAGATGAGTTTGTGGCTCAAAAGGGTAAGGTAGGATTAGGCTTCAAAGGTAACCCCAGGGCTGCCAAATTCAAAAGAAAAGACAAAGCTCCTGTCCAGCCTCTAAAACTTTCAGTCCCATTTATATTTAGAAAGCTGTAAGTGCCTTCTAACAAATATGATCTTGAGAATATTCATGGTCATATTAAGACTAATGTTCAGATAAACAAGGGTGTAAATGCCAATAGGTCTACCCATGTTCATAAACCCCATGGTTATGAGAAATCTGTGGGTGAAGCTGCAGCAGCACCAGCACTGGACAGAAATTCTTCTGTCAAGGGTGTATCAAGACCTAGATACAACAAGTTTGAATGTTGGTGTTGTGGCAAGAGAGGCCATTTTGCCTTAGACTGCTGGCATAACACAAATGTAAGGAAGAACAATAGTCTACTAGTTAGAAGAGCTGCTGGTAGTCTTAATATGAACGGTGCTAACCTGAACCAAGGACCCAAGACTTACTTGGGTTCTAAGGGAAAGTAATTCTGTATTACAGGAAAGTCCAAGTTGCCATGCCCCTATATGGTACTTGGACAGTAGATGTTCCAGGCACATGACTGGAATAAAGGGGCTGCTGAAGGAGTACACATCTGTCAAAGATGGACCTAAAGTAATCTTTGGTGGATCTGAAAGAGGAATCATCAAAGGGTTTGGTAACATTTCTTCAAACCAAATTACCATCACCCAAGTGGCTTATGTAAAAGGTTTGAAACATAATCTGATTAGCATAAGTCAGCTGAGTGATCTTGGATATTACATTTCATTTGTTAAGGATGGATGTCATATCAAAAGGTCAAGTGATCAAAAGATCATATTGACTAGGTATAGAAAGAGAAATGTTTATTGTCTTAATTTTGTATGTGAGAACAAGGCTTCTCCCATCTGTCTTGTAGCTGATGATAATACATCTCATTGTGTCAAGTGGCAAAAGAGGTTGGCTCATCTTAACTACAATACAATTGGCCAACTCTTCAGTAAAGAGTTAGTGAGGAATGGTCCTCAAGTTAAGTGTATAAAGGAAGGGATATGTTCAGCTTGTAAAAAGGGCAAGCAGACAAAATCCTCTTTTCATAGTCTTGAAAACAAGGATTCTGTGAGGTGCTTATACCTCTTACATATGGATCTTTTTGGTCATATGCCAGTTCATAGTCTAGGTAGGAAGGTCTACACTTTTATGATTATAGATGACTATTCTAGATATACATGGGTGTTCTTTCTGAGATAAAAATCAGAAACCCCAAGTGTCTTACTTAGTTTTGTGAAACAAATTCAGAATGAACTAAACAGTACAGTGGTCAAAATCAGAAGTGACCATGGCACTGAATTTCAATCTGAAAGTATGACAAAATTATGTGAAGACTTTGGGATTTTCCAAGAGTTCTCCTCACCTAGAACACCTCAGCAAAATGGTATTGCTGAAAGAAAGAATTGGACATTGATTGAAGCTGGTAGAACTCTATTGAGTGGCACCTCTCTTCCAGAATATTTCTGGGCTGAGGCAGTAAACACTGCATGTCATGTGATCAATAGGGCTTCTATCACCAAGTGCCACAAAAAGACTCCCTATGAAATTATGAAAGGTAGAAAACCAAATTTATCCTACTTTAGGATCTTTGGTTGCAAGTGCTATATACTTAACAATGGCAAGTCATATCTAACTAAGTTTGCTGCCAAATCCCAAGATGGGATATTTGTTGGGTACAACATAAATAGTAAGGCCTATAGAGTCTTAAACTTGACTACTCAAGTTGTAGAAGAATCTGTACATGTTGTGTTTGATGAATCAAGATTAATCAACTTTGAGTTGCCTTGTAGTTCATATAGTCCAACAGGTATAAGCAAAAGGATGGACAAGCTTTCCATTACAGAAGGTTCAACAGCAAATGAATAGATGGAAAATGTTGGCTATAGTCCAGGGGGAGTACATGATTCAATAGAAGCTGATGACTCCCAGGAAGTGTAGCATAATGAAGGGACTGGAAATAATCAACCAGAAGGAAATCTACCTCCTGCTATCAGACATCTTAAAGACCATCCAGCAAATCAAATAATAGGTGATCCAAGTCAAGGAGTGCAGACTAGAAGCAGAAATCTGAGCACAGTCCTGCACTCAAGTTTCCTATCTCAAATGGAGCCTAAGAAATTTGAAGAAGCCATCCAAGACCAACATTGGATTAATGCTATACAAGAGGAGCTTAATCAATTCAGAAGGTGCAAATTCTGGGAGCTTGTTCCTAAACCAAAAGACCACAACATCATTGGAACAAAGTGGATATTTAGGAACAAGTTGGATGAGAGTGGAGTAATTGTAATGAACAAAGCAAGACTGGTTGCTAAAGGATATAGACAGGAAGAGGGAATAGATTTTGATCAGACATTTGCCCCAATAGTAAGACTGGAGGCAATCAGGATGTTTCTTGCCTATGCTGCATACCAAGGATTCAAGGTATACCAAATGGATGTGAAATCAGCATTTCTGAATGGAGATTTAAAAGAAGAAGTCTATGTAGAACAACCATCAGGTTTTGTAGACTCTCTTAAACCTGATTATGTTTTTAGACTTAGGAAAGCTTTATATGGGTTAAAGCAAGCCCCAAGGGCTTGGTATGACACCCTATCTACTTTCCTTATTGAGAACAAATTCTCAAGAGGCAAAATAGACAAGACTCTATTCCTTAGGGAGTCTAAAGGCAAGATAATCTTAGTCCAAATCTATGTGGATGACATAATTTTTGGGTCTATAGAGAACAACCTTTGCAAGAAGTTTGCCAAACTTATGCAAGGGAAGTTTGAAATGAGTAGTATGGGGGAACTTAAGTTCTTCTTGGGACTCCAAGTAAGACAGACTGATGATGGCTTGTCCATATCCCAGTCTAAGTTCACCAAAGAGTTGATAAAGAAATATGGTATGGAGTCTTCCTCTACCATGAAAACTCCTATGGGAACAAATATTCCTATATATAAAGATGATACAGGTAAGCCTGTAGATGAGTCTTTGTATAGAGGAATAGTTGGTTCTCTATTATTCCTCACAGCTAGTAGACCAGATATTATATATGCTATATATGTCTGTGCTAGGTACCAGGCATGCCCTAAAGAATCTCATTACACTGTTGTTAAAAGAATTTTGAGATATTTAAAGGGCACACCAAATCTAGGCCTTTGGTACCCTAGGAATAGAGATTTTCAACTAATAGGTTATTCAGATGCAGATTTTGCAGGCTGCGGAGAAGATAGAAAAAGTACTATAGGTACATGTCAATTTTTGGGAGGAAGGTTGATATCATGGAGTAGTAAGAAGCAGACTAGTGTGGCAATATCCACAGCTGAGTCTGAGTATGTTGCAGCTGGAAGTTGCTGTGCACAACTATTGTTGATTCAGCATCAACTAAAAGATTATGGTATCCAGGTAAGAAGAACACCTTTATTATGTGATTCAAAAAGTGCTATTTCTATTACAAATAATCCTGTTTCACATAGTAGGACTAAGCATATAGAAATAAAATACCATTTTCTTAGAGAACATGTAGAAAAAGGAGAAATCTCACTAGAATTTGTTAAGACAGATTATCAGATTGCAGATGTATTTACTAAGCCTCTGGATGAAACAAAATTCAATAGATTTAAAATTGAATTAGGCATGCTAACTATAGATTAGTTTAGCAAAATTTGGCTAAGTAAAACTGTGTTGACTCATTCAAGATTTAAGGGTCGACACAGAGGATTTGTGTTGACAAACTCAGAAAAATTGTGTCGACACAGAGTAGATGTGTCGACACATCAGGGATTTTATGTCAACATAGTCTAAGAGCAACATGTCGACACAACTAGAGTATTGTTGTCGACTTATTCAGAATTTGTGTCGACACATATTGTCTGTGTCGACACAATTTGACTATTTTTCCCGCCTTTTGATCTTCTTGGCATAAAAGGGTATAAATAGGTCACAGCCGTATTTTGTCGACACGCTCACCAGGGTTTCTAGACAAAAACTTTGTGTGTCGACAATCCTTCTTATCTCTTTTCTCAAGCTTTCTCAATGATTCAATGGCGCCAAAGATCGAAGATTCCATCAACGAGGGTTATGAACTGGTTAGGCATGCGTTCGACGATGCAGCTCCAGAGATTAAGATGGTGGTGTCTCTTCTCATAGACAGTGGACTTAAATTCCTTGTCTCAGAACCCACCAAGGTCTGGAAGAAGGAAGTTCTTGCATTCTACACCACCGCATCTGTGGATTCTACTGGTATGAAAATCAAATCAACTATTCAGGACACAAGAGTCAAGGTGACTCAGAAGCGATTAACCAGAATCCTTCATCTTCCAAGGATAAACGATGAAGAGGAGGTTTCAGCCTCACAAACAAGGCAAACACTTCAGTGGTGTGGACTGGATCCCACCATGAAGATTGGTGCTGCCTTCAATCGAAAAGGCATGAATAATCAGGGTAAATTCCTTTCTGAAGTTATTGGGAAAGTGGTGCTGTGTAAGACTGGTGGACATGATAGGATCTCTGTCTTCATGTTCAACCTAATGACTAGGATTGTATTTCACATTCCCACCAACTGGTCAGCAGTTGTGTTTGACAAAATCAAGGAGGCAATCAAGAAGCCAAACATGGCTCGAATACTGAGTCTTTACTTAGCTGGAATCATTCTAGAAGTAATGTAACAACTACCAGGCTCCAAGATCAATCATATGAGGAGAATGGATATAAGGTTGTTCTCCAGGTGGGATAGAGTTTTATCCAAGGATATGCCTGAAGAAGACAGGCAGGAGACAGCTGAGAAGTCTCCAGCTCATCATCACACTGAGCTTGGTACTGAAACAATTCAAGTACAGAAAGAAAAGATACCTGCACAGGTTCAGGGGGAGCCTAGTACTGCACATTCAAAAGAAGCTGAAAGGATTGACTTATCAGAGGAGATAGATACTGCTAGACTAGATGATCTTATAGAGAGAATCAATGTTCCATCTCCTCCTCAAACACCAAAGGAATATACAATGGATGATCTCTTCAAAGAGGCTGTAGACACAGCAGATAAAGATGACACCCAAAGGGTTGAGGGGGAGCAAGCTAGTGAGGAGAGGGTACCAGGTGAAGGTGAACAGGAGCCACATGTTACTGAAACTGAAATCCATACCTCACAAAAAGAAAGAGTTCAGATTGAGAGTTCCTCTGATTCTGGGAATGAAGAAATTCAAGAGACAAAGAAAAGGAAGCTTATGGTCTTCAAGATAAGAAGCCATAGCTATAAGAAAGCACTTCAAACAACACCAGCCACCTCTTCAGATTTTGATTATGCCAAGTTCTTGGTAACTTTTCAAATGAAAATGGATGAACAAAGACAAGCTCTAGAGAAATATGTTGATGAAAGTCATAAAAATCTTCAGTTTGATCTGACTCAAGATATAAAGTCTATAAGATTTGAAGTCAATCAACATAAAAGAGAAATGACTGATTGTTTTACAAAAGGGGCACATACTGTTGTATATCTGGCCCAACAACAAGAGGTAATGAAGAAAGAAATATATGCTCAATCTATTAATCAAGGATACATTCTTGAAAATCAGAAACGGCTAAATGACAATCTGACAACTGCCAACACAGATATTCTTGCTCAATTTCAAACAACCATGACTAAATTGACTGAAGCTAGGGCAGCTGAAATGCTAGCATATGACACTAAGTTCAAAACTGCTTTAGACTCAGTACAGACAGCCATAACCACTTCCCAGAAGGAAATTACTGCAAAACTTAACAAGTTGAAACCCTTCTTCAAAGATGGCATTAATTATCTAGATGGAAAGATCAGGTTTCAGAAGGAAGATCTCAGAGATCATGTAGCAAGAGAAGTCCTAAAGGGGGAGAGGGTACTTATTTATGCTGGCTCAGAACATGCCAAGTGGGTCAATAACAGTGTCAGAGCCACATTGGGATATCCACCTCTTTGTGATGATGATAATATGGCAGAGTCAGGAGTACAGCCACAAGGTCTACTTAAAGGCAACCAACCAGAGGTTTCTCAAGTCATATACCCCCCTGCAGATTTTGACATGATTCATCAGCAGGTGCAAACTATGTATAGTCCTCCAGAGGAGGTTTCAAATATTATACTTAGAAAAGTAGACATGCCTGAAGCTGCAATCAAGGCACAGCAAGAGGCTCAACTATCAAAGAAGAGATTTAGAGAGCAAGCTGAACTAAAACCTGATTTTGAACAATGGAGCCCTACCTCTAGAAACATCATACTAACTGCCTGGAAAGCTGTAAAAGATCAAGTCCATGAAAGGGGAAAGTGGTACAATGAACAAGAATGGCAGAAGCATGAAGCCAGACAGGAGGCTATTGTTCAGTATAGAAGGAAAGCTAAGATGGAAAAGCTACCTCCTGATGCTGTGGAGCCTAGCAAATACTTTCCCAAGCCGTATCACTATTTTGAGAGACAAAGACTGAATACTGAGGCTCAGGAGAAGGCTGATCTTAAAGGCAAAAAGCCCATGGAAGAAACTGAACCTTCTATGCAGGCACAAGTACAACCAGGAAGAGGGATTATTATAAAGGAGCCTGATCAGTCTTAGTCTAAGATGTCTTAGTTTTAGTTTAAAAATGTGTAATGTGAAACATTCAGTGTTAAACATTTTATAAACAATCATTTTGACATAATACACAAAATCTTGCTCTTTAATTAATTTTTGTGTATATCTTTTTATCTCTGTGATGAATCTGTGCAAATGTTTTGATTGTTAATATTTTCTGTAATATTAAGCTTACATACATCATCTTTTTTTTATTATCATAAGTGGTGTATATCATTAGCTAATATGGGTTATGACTTCTCCAAATAGGGGGAGATTGTTGGGTACATTGGAAAATGTGTACCTGATTTGAAGAAGCCTAACTTAGCATAATGATATACATCAAGGTGCATTTGATGTTGTTTAAGTTGAATATGTGCAGGTTAAAAGTATGAAAAAATTTCTAAAGTCCATGTGTCGACACCAGAAGAAGATGTGTCGACACTTCAGGAAGATTGTGTCGACACTTGAAGAAGGCTGTGTCGACACAGAGATAATGAGTCAACATCAAATATGTCGACACCGGGAGGCAGTGTCGACACACACAAGATTATAATCGACATACAACTATCTATGTCGACACCAGGAGGCTGTTTCGACACACAGAGGCAGAATTCAACAACAGCTAAGTCGACACTTAGAGACTGAGTCGACACCTGGCAGAATCAGCAATAAGTCTGTGGCTGAAGTAATTGTGTCGACATACAACTATCTGTGTCGACACATTCTCAAAAAGTTGTGTCAAGAAGCTGTGTCGACATCAAGACATATATGTCGACATCACAAAGGATTGTGTCGATACTCAATCAAATTATCTCGACACATTTTAACAATGGTCTCGACACATATTGACAGTTTGTCTCGACACTTTCTGGCAGAAACAAAGACTCCTTGGTAGTTTAAAGAGTTGACAGCTGTGGGTCTCTACAGGTTAACTGACGTGATTGATACAGACAGAAGTTTGTTAGGAACTAGACCAGCCGGTTACTAGGAATGAAGGCTATAAATAGACGGATAGTGTCTGAAAGAAAAGATACAACTGAAAACTGAACACTGAATAACAAGTAACAATAAGAAGAAAAGCTTTGTAGATCTAAGAAGATATTCTGATTAAACTATCAGAATCTATCTAAGTAGAATTCAGTCAAAAATTCTGAAGTATCTTCAAGGGACTTGGATAGAGAGAGATCCAGTCAAAAGAAGGCAAGAAGAAAGCTGTCTCAAATTTCAATAGAAATAGATTCTGAACTTATCTGTCAAGAAGATTCAGATTCAAATTCTGAAATCTAAGGAGAAAGCTGCTGATCAGTTTATTTCAAAGAAGATCAACTCAACAAAGTTCAGATTCAAGAAGCTTTGAAGAAAGCTAAGTTTCAGTTGATTTTATCCATCTGGTTTATCAAAAAGCTGATCAAGAACACTGTCTTGTTCCATCTCTCTCACTAGGAGCAAGATAAAAATATATTTTACTCAAATCTTGTAGGATCTTTTAATAGATCTGAGTTGTAAGCCTAATTTATAAAGGCTGAGTGTAGGAGAGATAATCTCTGAGTTGTAGGTCTTGAATAAAGACTGAGGTAGGGCTGAATTGCCTGAGCTGTAGGAGTGTGGTATAACTCTGAGTTGGAGGAATCCATTTTGGATTCTGAGCTGTAGGATCTGAGGATCTGAGATAAAGAAAGGAGTTTGGCTGAATCTAGCACACTGCTAGATAGGCGAAGGGGGAAAGTGGATGTACCCAGATCTTGGGGAACCACTATAAATACTTGTTGCAATCTGTGATGTGTAGTTCTAGATTGTGTGATTGTGATTGCTAAAGTAGCTGCAGAACTCCTAGAAAATAGTCTTTAATTACTTAATCATTCTGACTTAAGTTTCAAAAGAAAATAAGAACCTATTCACCCCCCCCCCCCTCTAGGTGTCTAGGTAATCTTGAAAGTAAAACTATCACCCGCCACCCAACTACATTATGAATTTTACTACACTTTAGGGTAATAAATCTATACAAATCCTCCAAATGACGATTTGCTTTGTGCCTCTGTTACCCTGAATTCACAATGTTGTATCAATAAATTTTTGGGCAAAGCTTCACAATTTCCGATTTATAACTTTCCAAACTCACTACGACTCTTGGGTTTCTTGTTATACTTACGAATAGTTATGATCCCTTATACATTAATTATGACATAAATATTCAAATTCCAAATGGATCCTCATCATCACGGTTTCAATAACTAGAATAACTCAAACTATGAATTTTCTAATCAATTTTGCTATTCATCGTAGCAAAACTAAGCATATAGAATTTGAATGAGTAACACATCAAAGAATGCTCAGGTCCAACAAACAATACATCATACCTGCTTCTACACAATCACCTTCTCGGATTGCTACACCGATCCTTAAATTTGAATCTACAAGCGACAAAACTGTAACAACATGGTTCATAACAACGTTGTTAATGGTATCCCCCCCAAACGGGGAGGATCCACCATCGTCACCGACCACACAACAGTGATCCCAACGTTCATATTCGACCATTTTAGCATAAAAATAGTGTAAAAATTCTTATTTGGACATTCTCGTAGTCAAATATTTAATTTTTTTTGAGGTTTGTACAGCTCATGCTAACCACCCATTAAAAAGGGTTTGACCACAAAGGGTAGAACTTTGGGTCAATTCTCTAGTGATCAAGTCATGTGTATACAAGTTAAAGTGTATCTATATATGTGGGTAGATTTTGATTGATTTGGGGTCCTTGGTATCTAAACTATAAAAGTGATAGCCCAACGAGTCAAAATAAAAAAATATAATATGAATGATATCAAGCCTTGTGTCAAGGATACCCCCCAAGCACTACTCACTCCTCCTGATAAGTCTTTATGAGCATTGTGAGAATGAGCACCTTGGTCCAAAAATCATTTCGATCTTGTGCACGAACTAGAACATTAAGTTAGGGCCCCTAGATCTAGTCTTGATATTATGTGGCTAGCAACGTGACTTGATTTTTCACTGTATTCCTCTCGCAATAGCATAGTGAATTACTGAGATAAACCATGTAATGAATGTTAACTCTACTTGAGATTTGTCTTCTGATGTTACACGTACACACGTCATTGCTCTATCTGACGCTTCCATGCAGAAGAATTGGACTGAAACGACATTATATGTCTATAGCATGCACGTAAGTTCTAGCACACGATTTCTATCCCTGACTTGTACAATGTTCCTCTGTATTAATTCTCTAACTCTTGTAGCATTGTAGTCTACATCATTGTGTGCTTAGTTTACCTTTGTTGTCCAATTTTTTTGTCACTTTGAACGCTTCTTGAAAATTATTTTTGTGTACTACACTCATCAGTTTGACCTATATGCTTAATGTTCTTTTATTTCTTGTTTTGGTTACCTCTATCGCTTATCGCCTCTCGTTTCACTTTCTCTACCTTGCACTGTTTGTGTTTATCATGCTCATTATATACTGCATTCCGTCTCTTCGGTTCATACGCATGTTTGTTTTGTTTTGGTATAGCCTATCCCCTTTCAATAATATCAAAGGGGGAGAATAGATTGGTCATGAGTCATGGGATAGGGAAGATCACATGTAGGGGAAGCTTAGTTCACTGTGTGCACATAGGTAGGGGGAGCTCGTAGAACACGCATATAGTGGGAGCGTGTGTGTAAGGAAAGCCATATGTAACTTGAAACCTAAATTTATACTCTTTAACGTTTATTTCTCATATGAGCTTTATCATGCATCTTATTATTATATCTCATGATCGAAATTTAATATTATCAAAAGGGGGAGTTTATTGGAACTGATGGTTCACATATCCTTAATTTGATAATATCAATTCTCATGATGTATTTGATCACACTTTGTTGTTTGGTAGAGTGTGCAGGTTTACTGGTCCATGAAATACAAGGAGCTCTACTCTGGAACCTACCGACGAGCGGTAGTAGTTACCGTCGTGCGGTAGCTTGAATTAAATGGACATGGCACTCGAGTTTCTACCGCGCCGCGTTAGGCCTACCGCACGCGTTAGCTCGAAGAATTAATTGGATCAGACGCTCGGGATCCTATCGTGCAGGCGCTAGCTTTGTACCACGCCATGCTAGCCTAGGAGACGCCTAACCTATCGCTGGGCAATACCATTCCTACCGCTGGGCGCTAGCATTATACTGCGCCGCGCTAGACACTCAACGATCGTCGAGACAGCTGGCCTACTGCGTGGCATTACCTTTACTATCATGCCGCGCTATCTTTGAAAAAGAAAAAAAATATTCATTTTAAATGTTTTTCCATATTTTTAGGGCAGCTGTCACATTAAACGCTCTAACCTTCAGTCGAGCGCTAGTGTTACCGCCGACAATAGCCTATTTTCACAAAGCCGTATAAAAGGCGTGCCATTTTTTGTACTCCCAACCAAGATGAAAATAGATAGAGCTCTGTGATTCCTAAGGTTCGGCCGCCTCTCTATGGTCCGTTCTACCATTATCTTCGAAGGAGAAGAAAGACGCCTCCCTCCCATTTGAACACGAAGTACTCCGGCGAGCCAACGACTACAATGACTACGAAGAGTCGACCGGTTGCAAGCACACGAAGATCTCAAGCACTGGTCGCAGATCACTCAATGGAGGAATCATCAAGAGGGAGATTTTAATCTTTTAAATCCTTTAAACTTTTATTATATTCTTTCTTTTTTTCTCTACGTTCTTGTGGTGAGGGAAATCGACCGGGAAGGTCAACAGAATCCGGGGTAGGATTCCATGAGAAATCATCCTAGGGAAGGGACGTCTGCATCAGGTGATCTAGCAGGGCTCTAAGACCCTTCCTTACGTGGAGGTGAAGAGCCGGCTCGAAGACCTTTCTTGGAGGGAAAGGGAGAGAGCCAACCGGTCCGGGGAGCGGGTCAATATAGAAAACCAAAAGCTTTTCATTCACTGCTTTCGATCTCCGACGTCACGTGGATCAAGATTTTGTAATTGTTAAAACAGTTATTGATTTAGTTTTTGCAATGAAATTCATTTCCTGCTCCTTTACTTGTGTGTACGACTGTGAATGGTAGTTTGTGTTTTCCTGAAGAGTGCATAGATCTCCAAGGGAGAATCTGCCTAGGAAAATGAGTTTTGAGACATACTGCCACGCGCTAGCTACCTAGCTCCCCATGGTAGCTTCCACAACTAGTTTTTTTGGTAAGAAATATTTCAAATTTCTAATAAATGTCATAAACATTATTCACCCCTCCCCCTCTAAAGTTGGCCACTAGATCCAACACATCTAATATAAGAGTAGCTTCCCATAAAGAGTATAGGGAGGATTGTTGGGAAAACTTCCCATTTCCTTGATAACATAGATCTTGTTGTCCCAGTATCTGGTTATGTACCTCAAGAATTTGTCATTAAGCTTATATTTAGTGAAGACTCCCATAAGTCTTCAGATCATTCACTATTTTGAAAAATGTTTCGTAGCATTCAGATATGCTATCTCTCCTACCTTGCCTAAAGACCTCATACTCCTAGTTCAAAAGGGATTTCATGTCATCCCAAACCTTCTCAGTGCCTTCCATATACAAAGTGTTGGATCCCTTGTTTGGATTTGGTCTAGGTTCACTAATTAGGATGAGTTTGACCCACATTGTATAGTTAGGGTCAAGCCTAAGAGTCCTAGAGTTTAGGCTAGTCATTAGGTTCAACCTTCATGGACCAGCCAGCAGACGACTTCATTAGACTCAGACTTAGAAGAATCCAGAGTTCAAAATTATCAGTTCGAAATTCTTCGAACTCAGCTCGACAATTGTCGATCTCAGATCGACGAACTCAGAGTTATTTCTCTGAGTTGTGCTCGACGATATTCGAGCTCAGGTCGGCAATCTATTCCTTCAGACAGATTCTCAGCTCGACAAACTTAGAACGCAGAATTGGCAAGTTATTTCCAGAATGCAGTTCGCAGAGCTCAGGTTGATGAATAGGAATTCTCAGGTCAACGAATTTGGAACTCCAGTCGACAAATTCTGTTTAGAGGTCGATGAATTCTATCTCGAGCCAGACTTAGAAGTTTTCCTTATTTCTGTCCTTATTTACTATATTATTTAGCAGTGATTTCCCGAGTAATTAATGCTCATATGAATATAGTCATTATTGGCAGCATTAATTATGGTCTTCATCAGGGTTAATTACTTGCTTATTTTATTGGGACAGTTGGGGAAACTCATTTAAGTCAATATTCCAGCCGTTTCATTCTCTAGATCAGTCAGCAAATAATGCTTGGAATTCAAATTTCAAAGGAGAATTTGGACAGCAGAATATAAAAGAGATTTTCTCTTTTCAGACGGCAATAATCACTGCATGCATACACATAGATCAGATCAGTAATGATAACACAAGAGCATACAGAGAAAATATACAGAACTCTCTCCTAGTGCAGAAAACATTCTATTTTCTCCCTTAATCTTTCTGAAGGCTGAAGAAGAACAACCATCAATATAAAGAGTCTTCTTCAACTTCTCCTCCAAGAACATTCAAGGACAGTAACTTTGAATCAGTCAGAAAGTTCCTAGATCTCTCAAGACAAGGCTGAAGACCTATACCCTGAGCAAGGCTCCAAGTTTCTGAACCATCTCTACATTTCAGAAGGAGTCTTGACAACAGAATCCACAAATCTTCTCTATTATATAGAGAAAAAAGAAGACATCATCACCTCTCTCACCTACTGTAAAAGGGTTAATTAACTCCCTTCAAAAGTTTATTGTTGGTTTTTTGCACCTGATCAAAAGCCTAAAGGGTTGTGAGATCCCCCTAGAAATAGATCTTGTGGTGGCAGTCACCTGATTAAAAACTTGATAGTTGATTCCTACCAGGGTGGTAGAAGAGTGAGTGTACCCAGTTTGGGGAACCACTATAAAATTCTTGTGTTGTCTGTGTGTGATCATTTTCTTTCTTGTTCTTGCTGTGCCGTGATTGATTAGCTTAGCCAGTTTTCATTTCCTTTCTTTATTACTATTGGTATCACTTATTTTACTCTGATAAATTTTAAAATAGTAAAAGTTTTAATTACTCTATTCACCCCCCTCTAGAGTAAATAAAGCCTAACCCCTTTATTTCAATTGGTATCAGAGGGGTGTTTCCTTTGGTTGTACAAACTAACACTTGAACCAAAAGGTCCTTGTTAGATTTTATTTCTTTTCCCTAGTTTTTCTGTTTATTTCATATCAAGGCACATAATAAAGATTATGCAAGCACCAAACCTCCAGTCTGCAACTTGAATAAGTTTTCTATTTCGAAGGCAAGAATCAAGTTATATATGAACTCTATTGATGAAGATATTTTTAATTCTATTTTGACAGGACCACCAAATCCAGTGGCTACAACTACTACTAGTTCCAGCACTCATGTTGTTCCACCACCTGAGTGGACAGATGCTCAAAAGAAGGCCAAAATAGCCGATGTCAAGGCCATGAATATTCTGGCTCAGACAATGTATGATGATGGTTGCTGGATCAGCAGATAAGAGAAAGGATATGAGATCCAATCTCATCTCTCAATATGAGAACTTCAACAAAGAAGAGTCAGAGTCTGTAAGTGACATGTACAACAGATTAAGCTCAATCATCAATGAGCTAAAGACTCTGAACAAGGACATAACTCTTACAGAAGTCAATGACAAAATCCTCATGTGCTTCCCCAGCTCATAAGATTCCAGAATCTGGCCAATCAAGGAATCCAGAAGTCTGAATGAGATTTCCACTAGATCTCTTCTTGGAAAGCTCAAGTCCTATGAACAATTGATAAAGACTAGAGAAGCTGCAGAGCAGAAGACTCCTACATTAGACAAAAAGGAGCAGAACATTGCATTCAAAGCATCTGAAGAATCAGAAGCTCCAACAGCCAGTGAAGAGTTTTTGAGTCTCTTAGCCAAGAGCTTTTACAAGATTGGCAAGAGGGATTTCAGAAGAAAATCATCTAGGCAAGATGACAAGTCAAGATATGATAAGACACCAACTAAAGAAGTTGTCTGCTTTGGTTGCAGGAATCCTGGACACTTCATCTCAGAATGTCTAGAGAACCAAAAGAAGGAAAGAAGAAGAGAAAAAGAAACCAGGAAGCAACACTACAGCAAGACCTCCTCTAGCAAACATAAAAGAAAGGAGAAGGGCTTTGTGGCTGAAACCTGGAGTGAAACTGAAGATGAATCTTCATATTCCAGCTCCAGTGAAGATGAAGAGGAAGCAAAGGCAAAAGAAGTGTGTCTGATGGCCATCAATTCATCAGGCTGCTGTTCAGAAGCAGAGGATGACAAGTCAGAGGGTGAAGACTCTAAATCTGAGGAAGATCAGATACTGTCCTCTTTTGACTCCAATTCAGATAATTTTAGAACTGAATTTAAATCTTTATGTCTTAATTTAATTAACTCTGAAAAGGAAATTAACCAACTTAGAGGAAAACTAACAGAACAAGATAACTTCATTTCTGAAAACATTAAATTAAAAGATGAATTAACTCTAGCTAATGAACAAATCATCACATTAAAAACTGAATTAGCTGAGGCTAGGCAACTTGAAGAATCTCTAAATGGGAGAAGTATCAAGCTGGTGGACATCACAAGCACAGTGAATGTCAGGCTTAAAGGCAAGCTGGTTTTAGGTGAATCATCAAGCTAACCCCCACTAATTTAGAAAAACCTTTTAATAACTCCAATAAAATTTGTTTCTGAAAAGGGCAAGGAAAAGATAGATGATAATAATGTCAAACAAACAGAATTAAAACAAAAAAATAAGAAAAAGAGAAAGAATAAGAAAAATCTTAACTAGAACAATGTTCAGAAGATTTCGTCGAACTCAGATCGACTAAATGTGTATAGTTCATCGAACTCAAGTCGATGAACTTAGAACGCAAACTTTTATTATAATTATTTTCTGAACTGCGATCTATGAAACCAGTATGGTTCGTCGACCCGAGATCGACGATATTAGGGACCAGAGAATGAATACTTTCATTCTTTGAGTGGAGTTCGACAAACTCATCCCCATTCGTCGACCTCAGATAAACGAACTTACCAGAATTCATTGAACCCAGTTAATTATAACAAAAACTTTAATTCTAACAGATCACTTAATCAACCAAGATAATATGTTAAACCATTTAATCAGTGGATAATTCCACCTAGAAGATTCACTCCCCATAGGTTATAAAAATCAACTAGAATACTCTTATATTTCCAGCTTTAATTATGTAAATAAACAAGGACCCAAGGTAACCTGGGTCAAGAATAGCTAATCTATTTTATTGCAGGTGAAAGACTATCCCACCACAGAGCAATAATAGTATCTGGATAGTAGCTGTTCAAAGCATATGATTGGAAATAAGGACAACTTAATCAACTATAAGTCAAAGCTAAGACCCAAAGTAATATTTGGTGACTCTAATTGTGGCCAGACAGAAGGATATGAAAAGGTCAAAATTGGAGCAGTCACTTTCAAGAAGGTAGCATATGTAAGTGAACTGAAGCACAACCTTATATCCATAAGTCAGTTATGTGATGAAAGGTTTCAGGTATCATTTAACAAAACTTCTTGTATTATTACTTCTGTAGATAACCAAGTTGTGTTAACTGGTACTAGAGTAGGTAATATCTATATAGTTAACTTTAGGTCTGCTAAAATTGAAATATGCATGTTTAAATAAACTAGTAATAATAATGATCTTTGGCATAAGAGATTAGGTCATGTAAACCTGAAAAACATTGCTAAACTCTCTAGGGACAACCTTGTTAGAGGATTGCCTTCTTGCCCCTACAAGAAGGAAAGCCTTTGTAGGGCATGTCAATTAGGCAAGCAGACTAAAAAATAGTTTTAAGTCACTTAATAAGAGTGATTCACCTAGGATTTTGTATTTGCTACACATGGATGTTTTTTGACCCATTGTTGTACAGAGCCTAGGAGGGAAGTCTTATACCTTAGTAACTATTGATGACTTCTCAAGGTTCACTTGGTTGTTCTTCTTGAGAAAAAAGTAAGATAACTTCAAGCTTCTAACAGATTTTCTTAAGATCATAAGGATTGAGTACTCTACTCCAGTTGCATTAATCAGAAGTGATCATGGTACTGAATTTGAGTCTCTTCCCATGTAACAATTCTGTGAGAAGGAAGGTATCAGGCATTGCTTCTCTTCTCCTAGAACTCCTCAACAAAATGGGATAGCTGAAAGGAAAAATAGAACACTCTTTGAAGCTGCAGGCACATTAATTGCAGATGCTCACTTGCCCCTATCCTTTTGGGCAGAGGCTGTGAGCACAACAAACTATGTACTGAATAGAAGTTTGATTCATAAGCTTAAGGGCAAGACCCCCTATGAACAACTCAAAGGGAAGAAACCTAAAGTAGATTATTTTAGAGTCTTTGGTTACATTTGTTACATTCATAACAACAACAAAAAATATATTAGAAAGTTTGAAGCCATGGCTAAAATTGGAATTTTTCTTGGATATTCCCAAGTAAGCAAGGCTTACAGGGTTTATAATAAATCATCTATGAAAATGGAAGAGTCTATTCATATTTCTTTTGATGAGACTAATATGTTTTATAAGGAGAAGATAACTTCCACCAGTGAGAAATTGCAGGTACCAAATCTGTATGAGAAATTGGATGAGTTGACCCTCACCAATGAGGGTGTTACACATCCTTCTCCACAAGTTGCTGAAGAAAGTGAAGATGATGTCACTAAACTCAGTGAAGAGCCAACAATAGCTATAATTCCATAAGAGGAATTAATTCCCCAAGCTGTTGCTAAACCAACTCGTCCTACTGAGTTAGTCACACTTAGAGATCACCATGTATCTCAAGTGATTGGAGGCATCTTAGTAGGTGTGCAGACAAGGCATCAACTCAACCAGGACATGATGCATGCCTGCTTCATATCTCAAACTGAGCCCCTATCCATTAAAGATGCTGAGCAAGATCCACACTGAATCATTGCAATGCAAGAGGAGCTCAACCAGTTTGAGAGATGTAGAGTTTGGGATTTAGTTCCAAGACCCAAAGACTATCCAGTCATTGGAACTAAATGAGTACTTAGAAACAAGCTAGATGCTCAAGGTCTTATCATAAGGAACAAAATTAGATTAGTTGGTCAAGGATACAGACAAGAGGAAGGCATAGACTATGACCAAACATTTGCTCCTATTGCAAGGATTGAAGTAATAAGGATATTTCTAGCTTATGCAGCCCACAAGAAGTTCACAGTATACCAAATGGATGTCAAGAGTGCATTCCTTAATGGTGAACTCAAAGAAGAGGTTTGTGTGGAACAACCACCATGTTTTATCTCTTCATCCCATCCATCTTATGTTTTCAAATTACATAAAACTCTCTACGGTCTAAAGGAAGCTCCAAGAGCTTGGTATGAAACCTTAGCTAGCATTCTCTTAGAGCATAACTTTTCTAGAGGCATAGTAGATAGGACTTTATTTATCAAGCATCATCATGATAAAATCTTGTTAGTACAAATATATGTAGATGACATTATATTTAGTTCTACTGATTCCAAACTATGCAAAAGGTTCTCCAACCTTATGCATTCCAAGTTTGAAATGAGTAGCATGGGTGAACTCTCCTACTTCCTTGGTCTCCAAGTGAAGTAGCCCCCTGATGGCATCTTCATATCCCAATCCAAGTATGCTAAGGAGCTAATAAAAAAGGTTTGGGATGGCTGATGCTTCAGCTAAGAAAACACCCATGGCTACAAATGTTTGATTGATTCTGATGAACATGGGAAACCTGTAGATCAGAAATTATATAGGGCCATTTGTACAACCCATATTCGACGAGGGTGGGCCCTACCACCGCCAGGTCATCAAAAGTCAAAGTCAATAAGACAAGGTGGGGATCCAAACCAGCACCCCAGGCCGCGGAAGGTTCGGGCGAGTATGGCGAGCTCCCCAGGCCAACTCGCCAGGTAGCGACTATGACCAGATACTCGCCTCTTCCAGGCGAGCTCCCCAGGGAAGTCGCCAACTCGCCAGGGTGGGGGTATAAGTAAGACCCCCCCTCTTTGGTTTTCCCTATAAATAGGACCCCAGGGGTACGAGGGAGGGACAAGCAAATCTCGGCCTGAGCCCTCGTGAGTTCCAACAACTGCCCTTGACTCGTTATTGCTCAAGCTCGCCTCCTTCGTACCTAGCTCGGCCAATCTGGTTGAGAAGGGGTTGCTTCTCCTAAGCAGCTGGGTACGTGGTGGGACCTTCCTGCCGCAGCAACCTGGGGTCTTGTTTGCGCAATTTGCTTCTGTTTCCTGACTAGAGACCATCTTTCTGACCGCTCGACCAGTAACTTCAGGTGGCCTAGTCCGATTTCTGAGGTTGAGATATTTCTCAGCTTCAACACTTGGTGCGGTGAGCGTGGATAGCGACCGAAGAAGAAAGTCGTGGTTGGAAGATGGCCGATGGTGGAGACCAGGGCGAGTTGGGAGGTAACTCGGTGGGAGCTGGAATCCCGGGGCAAGGTAGCGAGTATGTGACAGTGGCGGCTTTTGCAGAGTTCGCGAGGAGAGTGGAGAAGGCAATACTCGACGGGTTGTCCAATCCGCCTGAGGTGACGGCGACTTCTCCCCGCCGCCGGACACCCCCGGGCGAGGAGATACCAACTCGGTGAGCAGGGAAGGAGCCCGCTTGGGCGAGTGGAGAATAGGTGATCCCGCTGCGACATCACCCGGCGAGTAGTCAAGGAATCCGGTTTCGAGATCCGGAACTCTCGGCGAGGTATGGAGATGCTCGCCGATGGAGCGAGTATGATTGCTCGAGCGGGGAGGATACTCGCCGCGGCCAGGAAGGGAGGAGCCCCTTTTGCGACGAGATCCTCGCAGCCCTCGTCCCCGACAACTTCAGAGAGCCGGTCCTCTCGTACTACTCCGGCAAGGACGACCCGGTGGGACATCTTCAGTGGTTTGAGGATGTGGTCTCCATTTGCAACATGTCCGATGCTCTCAAGTGCCGGCTCTTCTCCATTACCTTCAAGGGTAGCGCGAGAGATTGGTTCCACCAGATGCCAGCTGGGTCAGTCTACTACTTCTCAGATCTTCGAAGGGGTCTATTAGCAAGGTTTGCGACGTCCAAGCGGAGGAAGAAGGAGGCAACCGCCCTCTTCAAGATCGTGCAGGGGCAGCACAAGATTTTGGGCCGGTACATCGATCGATTCCAAGAGGAGGTGCTGGAGGTGGAAGAGGTAGACGGGTTCACCTTGATGGTGGCCCTCAAGTTCGGGCTGAAGCAGGGCCTGTTCAACATGGAGTTGGGGCACAGGCCGCCCAAATCGTTCGAGGAGATGGTGGAGAGAGCCAATGTGTTCATCCAGGGAGAGGAGAGGAACAAGGAGTTCTTGGCACGGCTCGATGGAGACCGACCGCTTGGGCAAGACAGAGGAAGACTGCTGGAGAGGGAGAGGGCGCCGGAGGGGCGCAACGATAGGAAGCAGGAGAGGCCGCAGGGGAAAGAGGAGAAGGGAGAAAGGGGAAGGGAGATCAGAAAGGCGGAGAGGCAGGAGAGGCGGGAGAAGCCTCGAAGGCAGGAGGATAGGAGGCCCGTCGGAGGTCGAGAGACGAGGAGCGAGGAGAGAAGATTCCAGTACCCGAGGGATCGCCCCCAGTGGAGGCGGCCCACCCATCAGGAGGAGAGGAGGACTTACAACCCTCGGGAGCAGGGAGGAGGAAGAAGGGAGACCATGGCCATCACGCAGCGAGCCGCTAAGCGCCGGCGGAAGGAGAGGCAGCAGGAGAGGAGGCAGGAAATGCAACAGGAAGCGGCGATTCCCCTCTACTGCGATATCCATCGAGTGGAGGGGCACGGAACATTGGCTTGCCCTGAGTTCTGGGAAGCAAGGAGGAGGATGGAAGCAACGGCGGCCGAGAGGGAGCAGCCGCAGCAGGAGGCCCAAGTTGGGCAGGTGGCTTACCAGGTACCACAGAGGAGGAGAAACGAGGACAGGATCGACCAAGGAGGAAGGGGGAATGTCATTCCCGGTCCGGGAGGCGGACACGTCGGAGTAATCAACGGAGGGGCTGGGCTAGGAGCTTCCCGCAAGGGAAGTCTCCACCAAATCTACAAAAGGAGCGTCGCCTCGACGTCTCAGACCCCCCTCCCTTGAACGAGATCACCTTCTCGGAGGAAGACATGCTCTGGAACGAGAACCCCTTCCATGACGCCCTGGTGATTCAAGCAGCAATCGAGGACTTCACCGTCGACCGAATCCTCGCGGATAACGGGAGCTCGGTGAATGTCATCTTCAAGAGAACCTTCGTCGGCCTTCAGGTGGAAGCGTCCCGGGTTTAGGCAGCGGATGGGCCTCTCTTCGGCTTCTCCGGGGAGAAGAAAGAGGTGGAAGGAGGAGTTGAGTTACTGGTCACCCTCGGGGGAACTTCGATCCGATGCTGCTTCGTCATCGTCGACGCACCCAGCGACTCCAACGCCATCTTCGGACGGCCCCTCATCAACTACTTCAAGGCCGTCCCATCGTCATATCATCAATGCCTGAAGTACTGTAGGGACGACGTCCAAGTCAGGATTAGGGGAGATCCCAGGGCCTCCAGGGAATGCTACCTGAATGTGGTCAGCACCATAAGCTAGATGGGCGACGCAGAAAGGTTGGAAAGGATGATGGAGCAGGAGGAGGGCCTGCAAGCTGCTGAGGAGCTGGAGGAAGTAGAGGTGATCTCCCTGAGAGGAGAGCCGGAGCTGCTAAAGATTGGAGGAGCCTTGCCCCCGGAAGGGAAGGTGGAGATAGCTGCCTGCCTGCAGGAAAACGCGGACGTCTTCGCATGGAGCGCCGCCGAGATGCCAGGGATTGATGCTGATGTTGCCTGTCATCGCCTCAACCTGGATCCAGCGACGGCCCCAGTCCGTCAGAAGCAGAGGAAGAGCGCCACCGCTCTGGCGGGACCAATCCGGGAGGAAGTAGGGAAGCTGCTAGAAGCAGGTTTTGTTTCGGAGATCCAGTATCCAGGCTGGGTCTCCAATGTTGTAATGGTGAAGAAATCGGGAGGGGGCTGGAGGCTATGTATTGATTTTTCTATGCTCAATAAAGCTTGCCCCAAGGATTGTTACCCCTTGCCTCAAATCGACGCGCTGGTTGATTCTGCCGTCGGGTTTCCCGTAATGAGCTTCCTTGATGCCTTTTCAGGGTATCACCAGATCCGGATGCATCCCCCCGATTGCCGCGACGTTTCCTTCATCACCAGCGACGGATGCTATAGCTACAAGATGATGCCCTTCGGGCTCAAGAACGCCGGCGCGACATATCAAAGAATGATGGATCACGTCTTTAGAGAGCAAAAGGGGCGGAATCTGGAAGTCTATGTGGATGACCTGCTCGTTAAGAGTAAGAGCGCCGCAGAGCACGTAGCGGATCTGACAGAGACCTTCGCCACCCTGAGGAGGTACAAGATGCGGCTCAACCCGGCCAAGTGTGTTTTCGGCGCGGGAAGGGGGAAGTTTCTAGGGCACCTCCTTACTCCCCTAGGGGTGGAGCCTAACCCCGACAAGGTGAAAGCCATCGTGGAGATGGCGTCCCCGAGGGATTCCAAGGAAGTTCAAAGGTTGACCGGAAGGCTGGCAGGTCTTAGCCGGTTTCTCTCCAGGGCCGGAGAGAAGTGTTCCCCATTCTTCAAAGCCCTTCGGGGGAACCAGAAATTCGAGTGGACCCCGGAGTGCGAGGAGGCCTTCATAAAGCTCAAACAACAGCTGACTCGAGCTCCTCTCCTTCAGGGTCCGCAGGGCGGTGAGGACCTCTTGCTCTACCTAGGGGTAGGGGCTGAAGCAGTCAGCTCGGTGTTGGTTCGAGAGGAGGGAAAGAAGCAGCTTCCAATCTACTACGTGAGCCGGGTGCTAAGGCAAGCCGAAACGCGGTACCCCATCCTGAAGAAGTTAGTCTTTGCCCTGGTAGTTTCGGCCAGGTGACTCCGTCCATATTTCCAAGCCCACTCTATCAAGGTAGTCTCCGACCACCCCTTGAGGAGTATCTTGGACGGAGTGGAGCACTCCGGCAGGCTCGCCAAGTGGGCTGTGGAGCTGAGCGAGTTCGACATCTCCTACCCCCCAAGGGTCGCGATCAAAGCACAAGCCGTGGCGGATTTCCTGGCCGACTTCTCGGCCGAGGTCGAGGCAGACACGGATGTCTCTCGGCCGGTCCCCTGGAAGATGTTCGTAGATGGCGCGTCAGGGAGACACTCTGTGGGAGCCGGGGTGGTGCTGGTTAGTCCTCAGGGGACTAGGATTGAGCAAGCCGTCAAGATCCTTTTTTCGGTCACTAACAATCAGGCGGAGTACGAAGCCATGGTGGCTGGCTTGCGACTCGCCAAGGAGCTGGCAATCAGAGATATCAGGGCTTTTACCGATTCCATGGTGGCAGCATCTCAGATTCGGGGAGAGTTCGAATTCCGAGATCCCATCTTGCAGCAATATCTGGTTAAGGTCAAAGGCCTGATTGGGGGGTTCCGATCCTTTCACGTTGAGCACGTGCCCCGAGAATGCAACTCCGAGGCAGAAAATCTTGCGAAATACGGCCCTCGGGCTGGGGGAACCGCCATCGAGTTGTTTCGACCATCCATCGAAGAAGACGAGTTGATGGAGATCGATCAGCGGGCCTCGTGGAGAGATCTGTTCATCGCATTCCTGGCGACAGGCCGACTACCATCTGACGGGCAAGATCAAAGAAAGTTTCGGTATAAGGCCGCGTACTACTTGCTACAGGACGACGAACTCTATCGCAAGACCATTTCAGGCCCTCTGGCCCGATGCTTGTCAGAGCTCGAGATTCCCCGGGTCCTCGAGGAGATTCACTCGGGAGAGTGCGGCAGTCACTCCGGGACCCGCACTCTGGAGCAAAGGATTCTGAGGCACGGTTACTTTTGGCCAACCATCCGAAAGGACGCAGAGGCCCATTCCAGAAAGTGCTCCCAATGTCAACTCTTCGCGCCCCTCGCGCTCCAGCCGGCTCAGCAGCTTCGCTCGATTACCGCTCCGTGGCCCTTCGCAATTTGGGGAATGGATTTGATCGGCCCGTTCCCTCAAGCTAGCGGGCAAAGGAAGTTTGTTCTGGTAATGGTCGACTACTTCACGAAGTGGATCGAGGCTAAGGCTCTGTCCAGGAGCACGTCTCAAGTCGTCAAGAACTTCATTTGGGGGGAAATCGCATGCAGGTTCGGGATCCCTCTGGCCATCATCACCGACAATGGGCCGCAGTTCGCCAGCCTGGAATTGGGGGACTTTTGTAAACAGTTGGAAACCGACCTTCGGTTCGCCTCGGTACATCACCCTCGGAGCAATGGGCAAGTAGAAGCCGCGAACAAGCTCATCATCAACTTGCTGAAGAAGAAGATCACCAACCTCAAGGGGAATTGGGCCGAACAGCTCCCTTCCGTCCTCTAGGCCCTCAGGACCACCCCGAACTCAGCCACAGGGGAAACACCCTTCAAGCTGTCACACGGGTCCGAGGCGCTCATCCCGGTCGAATTTGAGGTGCATAGTCCACGGGTCATCGCAGCCGAAGACGGAAGCGAGGAATGGCGGCTAGAGAATGAAGAGGCTCAGAGGCTCTCCCTAGATTATGTGGAAGAGCTTCGGGACTTGGCCTCCATGCGCTAGGAAGAAACCAAGAGGCGCATGGCGAGACACTTCGACAAAAATGTCCGCTTGAAGAACTTCCTCGCAGGGGACTTGGTCATGAAGAAGGTGGACGCCGCTGGGCGGGGAGCCTCCGTAGG
Organism: Platanthera zijinensis; assembly: GCA_039513925.1. Classification (NCBI taxonomy): domain Eukaryota; kingdom Viridiplantae; phylum Streptophyta; class Magnoliopsida; order Asparagales; family Orchidaceae; genus Platanthera; species Platanthera zijinensis. Next base: position 49,202,476 of record CM077086.1, read on the forward strand.
CAAGCTCCATCCCAACTGTGAAGGACCTTTCATCGTCCAAGAAGCCTTGGCCACAGGAGGCTATTACCTACAAGACCAAGCGGGAGAGCAGCTGCCTGGGACCTGGAGCTGGGATGATTTGAAAAGATTTTACCCGTAGCGGTAACTCATGTATCTATTTCTGTAAACATACTTAATATACAAAGGATGTGGGATTTCATCTCTTTTGTGTTAAATGTGCCTCGAGGCTTCTGAGTGTTTCCATGGTCCGCCTCGTAGTCGACCTCGGGAGGCAGCGGTCGGTTTGTTCCTCATACATAGCCCAGTACGGATGATGGGACGATGCTTCGGAGTTTTAAGCGCTCTTGTAAGACCGAGCCTCTGCATTGTCGGCTGAGATCAGCTCCCCCCTTGCATGTCGGCCTATGTCTCCCCGAGTGCATCTCTCTTCCGTCTGGAGGACCTGCGAGGAACAGATCTGCACCCTGATCTCCCGGACTCGAGGAGAGGTCGGCCTCATAAAACACCCAGAGGGAGAAGATCTCAAGCGAGCAATAAGACAGGATAACCTGCCAAAGAAAGGGTATGGACGAGCCCGGAGGGAGGTGTGTGGATTTCGAGTGCGTTCGAAAAGGACCCACGATGAACACCACCCCCACCCTAATCGTACCTGGAAGCGACCTTCACTGTCAAATCGGGATACGGGACTCCAACCCGTTCTCACTGAATAGCCTAGTTCGGATGATGGGACGATGCTTCGGGATTTTAAGCGCTCTTGTAAGACCGAGCCTCTGCATTGTTGGCCGAGGTCAGCCCCCCCCCCCTTGCAGGCCGGCCTAGGTCTCCCCGAGTGCATCTCTCCTCCGACTAGAGGAATTCTTAGGAATGGGTCTGGACGCCAATCCCCCGATTCGGCAGGGTCAAGAGCATCTCTCCGGAGAGTTTCTTTCTTGTCAAGGTATCTCTGCGATTAATCTCCAAGTTATATAAGGATGCAGGATATTAACCAAGACCTCGAGTTGAGCAGCGTCATAAGCCCGGTATCCCCACGAGCTCCTCTCCTCGGGAATCGGCCGATCTCCTCGATTGTAATCCAAGACCTCGAGTTGAGCAGCGTCGTAAGCCCGGTATCCCCACGAGCTCCTCTCCTCGGGAATCGGCCGATCTCCTCGATTGTAATCCAAGACCTCGAGTTGAGCAGCGTCGTAAGCCCGGTATCCCCACGAGCTCCTCTCCTCGGGAATCGGCCGATCTCCTCGATTGTAATCCAAGACCTCGAGTTGAGCAGCGTCGTAAGCCCGGTATCCCCACGAGCTCCTCTCCTCGGGAATCGGCCGATCTCCTCGATTGTAATCCAAGACCTCGAGTTGAGCAGCGTCGTAAGCCCGGTATCCCCACGAGCTCCTCTCCTCGGGAATCGGCCGATCTCCTCGATTGTAATCCAAGACCTCGAGTTGAGCAGCGTCGTAAGCCCGGTATCCCCACGAGCTCCTCTCCTCGGGAATCGGCCGATCTCCTCGATTGTAATCCAAGACCTCGAGTTGAGCAGCGTCGTAAGCCCGGTATCCCCACGAGCTCCTCTCCTCGGGAATCGGCCGATCTCCTCGATTGTAATCCAAGACCTCGAGTTGAGCAGCGTCGTAAGCCCGGTATCCCCACGAGCTCCTCTCCTCGGGAATCGGCCGATCTCCTCGATTGTAATCCAAGACCTCGAGTTGAGCAGCGTCGTAAGCCCGGTATCCCCACGAGCTCCTCTCCTCGGGAATCGGCCGATCTCCTCGATTGTAATTCAAGACTTTGAGTTGAGCAGCGTCGTAAGACCGGTATCCCCACGAGCTCCTCTCCTCAGGAATCGGCCGATCTCCTCGATTGTAATTCAAGACTTCGAGTTGAGCAGCGTCGTAAGACCGGTATCCCCACGAGCTCCTCTCCTCGGGAATCGGCCGATCTCCTCGATTGTAATTCAAGACTTCGAGTTGAGCATCATCGTAAGCCCGGTATCCCCACGAGCTCCTCTCCTCGGGAATCGGCCGATCTCCTCGATGACGAGAATGAGGGGCCCGCAGGCTATGTTCGACGACTAAGCCCGGTTCAATTTTCGTCACGCACGAGCAGGCGAGCAGGCCTCGCGCGAGCTGGCGAGCAGACCTCGCACGAGCAGGCGAACTGATCTCGTGCGAGTAGGCGAGCAGATCCCATGCGGGGAAGCGAGCTGGAACCGCGCGAGTAAGCGAGCCCCGAGGGGCATGCGAGTATGTCCCACACGCCACCCGCGCGGTTATCTCAGCAGGTTCACGAGTATCCGGGTGCAGGGGCGAGTAGGTCCCGGCGAGCGGATGGTCGATGTCGGGACCATCCCCCTACGACCTAGCGAGCGTTCCTCTCCGAGCCTATGAGCCTAGCGAGTAACATCTAGTCAGAAAGGAAAAAACCGAAACTTTGTATAAATCATTAAGTCAAAAATTTGGTTTACAAAAAGAATATCGGCGAGCAACTAGGACTTGTCGTTGCCAGTATCAGGCCAATATTCATCATCCCCGATATCGCCGATATCTGCAAAGTCATCGCTCTCTGCGCTCTCGCCGCTGCTGCTTCCGCTGCCGCTGCTGCTTCTGCTGCCGCTGCTGCTTCCGCTACCGCTGCTGTCAGAATCACCGGAGCTGGTCGGCGACGACGCGCTATATGGCGGGACAGTCCCCTCGGCGAGCAGCTCGGGAATGAGCTCGTCGACAGTGAGCGGCTTCTCCCCCTCGACGAGCTGGCCCCCGAGCCTGAGGCGCGCGAGTATGACGTTCCCCGCCGCCCGCGCAATCTCGCGGCGAACAGAGGATCTCTCCTCCCAGAGGACGCGTGATTGCTTCACCACTCGCGCCGGGTCCTCGGGTAGCGGGGTTGAGGATCTCGGCCGTCCTTCAGCAGCGACCAGCCTCGTCTCCATCACCACTGCGCGAGTTTGGGCCGCCTCCAGATCGGCCTGGGAGGCGGCAAGCTTCTCCTCGCACTCGGAGAGTTTCTTCGCCGCTTCTATCTCGGCAGCCTGCGAAATGATCGACGTCAAGATCTATCAACGAAGCAAATCGAGCAAACCCACCCAAGGACAGCTCACCTCGAAGTCCTTCCAGCGGACTGACTGCATGCCGAGGTCGATGGCCTTCTTGGAGACGACCTTGAGGGCATCGGTCGTCTCCAACAGCTTCCTCGCCGAGTAGTGACCCAGCTCGGCAGACCGAGCGAGCGCACAGGCCGACTGGTGGGCGAGTTCCTATGGGGTCAGCTCCAGGACGGACTCCGCGTCGACCCGACCATAGATGGCGTGGAGGACGGCGAACGCCTCCCCCTTGTCCTCCCAGTCAGTCGACCAGGACGGGAGGTTGGTGCTCAGCGACACCGAGTTGTCCTCCGCTGACTAGGTCACGAGCGGGCGACTGTAGGAATCCACCACCCCCTGCCCGAGGCCGTAGTTGGGGTGGAAGTGGGGCGACTGGGCATCCGTCGGCGACCTGCGATCGACAGAATGGGGCGACAATGCCTTCGCCTTCTTCCTCGCAGGGCCTGGCGAGCTGACCCGGGACTTTCCTTTGGACGGCCTCTTCTTCTCCCCGACGTCGGCAGGGGGGTGAGCATCCGACTGCGTGGCGGCGACTTCCTTCGCCAAAGGAAGCGGCTTCTCCGGAAGCTCGTTGGAAACTGCAAAACACGCGACAAAGTTAGCTTCAGCGGCAAAAGGGCGAGCGAGTAACCAGGGCGCATTTCGAGCTCAGCTTACTTTTATTAGGGTGGACTGCCTCGAGCACGTTGACGTTTAGTCGCCAGAAAATGACGTCAAAGCGCCGACCGCGGAAATATTCGAAGAGCTGCTCGCGAGCTCCTTCGAGGATGGGAGGAAGGAAGGCGACGTCGGCTGGTTGGTGCGGCCTGCCGAGAATACCGCCGAAGTCGCCATGGACGACCACCAGCTGCTCGCTCCAGCAGTAGACCTTATTCGCGGTCCCGACCAAGGTGCAGACGTGGCTACTAAAAAAGATGACTCCCTCCGAGGTCGCCGCAAAGGCGAAGATGCGGCGGAAAACGGAGAGGTCGAAGGCGATCCTCTCTTCCCGAAGGAAGCATAGGAACCCCATGATGATCGCCACGCCATTGGGATTGATCTGCGCGGGGACGATCCCGAAGTAGCGCAGGACCTCGCAGAACTCCGGCCAGAAAGGAAGCCGCAGGCCAACGTCGAAGTGACGCAGCGACATTACAAGTGAACCCTTAATATGGGTATTGAGGCGCTCGCTGCGAGTGGGGAGTCTCGCCGAGTACCCGTCAGGCAGGAAGCGTTCTTTGAAGGTTGCCAGTTCCTTCTCGGTGGTTATGGACTTCTTGAAAGCCGCGTCTGCGAAGTTAATTGCGTGGGCCTGTCGGCGAGCGCTGGCGTCGTCGCCGACCATGTTTGCGAGATCCGTAAGCAACAAGAGCGACGAGTTGGTTGTTCAGATACTCGCCAGGAGGAAAGAAGGTCGCTACAACATACGCTTTATGACCCACCTACCCCTCCTATTTATAGATATGACAAGCCCAAGGGGGGGGGGGGGGGGGTCAGCCGTCCCGGCGAGTATCTAACGAGCTCGCACGATGAAGATAAACCTGCGACATTATCAGGTGAACTAAAGCTCGGCACATCAAGAAATAAAGCGCGCACACAGAAGCGAGAATATTCGCACACAAATGAATTAATCAAATTAAAAATAGATGTCCGGAAGTACAAGTCGCGCGAGGCGAGTTACATTCGAAAAGTAAAGAAAAAACTATGGCGCCCTCGGCCGCTCAGGAGGGTGCGGATGTCGCCCAGCCCAGCCGATCTCGCGTGCACGCCGGTAATGCTCTGTCGCCAGCGCTGTCGCATCGTTGCCAAGCCGGAGCTGCTCCTCCATCCTCGCCAGACGTCCAGCAGACCCCATGCTCGCCCGGATGTCGGCCAGCTCGTCAAGCACCAGCTGCAGACGATGGTTGTTCAACTGCAGCTGGCGGTCATTTTCTTTGACCATGTGAAAGCGAGCTTCATAGTTTTCCAAGGTCGACTGGAGCCCTTCGACCTTGGCCATCCTCGCCTCCAGAGCCGAGATGCGTCGGTGAGGATCGCAGATAGCGTGCTGGTCGAACTTGCTCTCCAGCTCCATGTGGGCGCGAATGGCGGCCTGGCGATACTCGCTCCCGGACAGCCCGATGGCGTCGATGAAAGCCGCCCCAGAGGTCGCCGGGCGATCTGACAAGGCAGGAAGGTGGATCGTCAGGTCAGGAAAAGCAAAGCGGTAGTCAAAGTAGTAGGAGGCTCACCATGGCGAGGAGATCGGGATCGGCGCGGCGAAGGAGGTCGCCCGGAGGTATCTCGCCTCCCCGAAGAGCTGCTCGGAAGATCGGCAGGCCTGCCCTGCCCGCGCTCTCCAGACCCTCGGCCGACGTAGTCGGGGTCTCCAACCCGCGGAGGGAAGTAGGGCGGCCGCGGCCTCTCCGGCTTCTTCATCGGCGGCGGAGCTTGAGATGAGCTCGCAGAGTGGTGCGGAGCCCTCGGCGCAGGAGGTGGAGGAGGTCGCGGATGGTCCGACTTCGGCAGAGCAGATAGAGGCGGCGGAGGGGGCAAGCCGGTGCTCGACGTCTGGCCAGGAGTGGCGACCACGGGCGGCGGCGGCGGCAATGAAGCGCTCACCGAGGGTATCTTCCCGCCGCTCGCAACGACAGAGGCCGCCGTACTCGCCGGAGGAACCTCGCGCGCCGGCCCAGATGACCTGGCAGGAGTGGCTTTCGCCGGCAGCTCCTTACTCGCAGGCGGGGGGCCCTTCACCAATGCCGCCCCACACGCCATCCCCAAGCTGAGGCCTATCCTGACCGTGTAGGCGGTCTTGGACGGCCTGTCGGCCGCCAGGGCGAGTAAGGGCGCCGAGCTGAGGGGGACGACATCAAGTGCCGCGTCCGCGGCAATCGGAGAATCTGCATAAAAAAGAAGTCAGCGAAGGAGCAGCGACAACCCAGCAGGGAAGAGTTCGAGGTAGCGACCTGTCACGGTGACGACCTCGACCTGAGACGTCGCGGACTCCTTCGCAGCCGCGAGCTCCTCGGTCACTCCCGGGTTCTCCAGCGGGCTGCCCCGGGTCGACCCAGGGAGGTCGTCGAGCCCTAGGTCGTTCAACATCCTCTGGGTGCTGGACGACACTACGGGATTTTCAGTCGCCGCGGCGACCTGGTTCGGCAGTGGAGGCGAGCTGACCACCGTAGTGGCGGGCTGCTTGACCTTTTTCGCCTTCTTCTTCTTCGGCGGGGGCAAGGCAGTAGGATCATCCTCGCGCGGTCTTTTCGACCTGGCTATGCCGAGGAGGCCAGACAGGGCAGCGAGATTGTCCCTCAACAACTGCTCAGCGTCCGACATCTTCGGCGAGCTCCAGGGACCGTCTCAAAAACGAAGCCCCCCCTATTTATAGACTACTCTACCAGCAGACGACGATGCGAGCTGACCATATACCCGGCAGGGATGCTCGCCGAATAGGTATTGGATGTAAGACCCCATTTTTTTTTCTTTTTCAACCACCGGGGTCTTAGGCCCAGAACCGCCGCTTTGCGGTGACTCCTTCACGTCCCGAAAGGTCATCACCACAAGGCGCCGATTCTGCCGGCCAAATTCGATCACAGAAGTAGCACAATTATTGAAGTAAAAGCAATGCAGTCCACAATAATAAAAATCACATATATATATAATAAAACTCCACGAAGGGAGTGTCCACAGAAACTTCAGAGTAATATAAATTTCGGGCTTATGCCGGTACAAAATGTCCTCACTACAAGTCTCTCATGCGGAAGCGAATCAGAAACTACTCAAGGATCGAGACTCACGGTCCCGGCGGTGTGAACTCCGGAGCTAGACTGCCCCACCTCTAGGCGCACCGATCTCTGGGGCTGCTCCTCCATGCTGGGCTCCACGATCCCCTAAAATGATATGGTTCGAAAACCGTTAGTCTAAAAGACTAAGTCCTATCATCCCCCACCCCTTCCCCCACGCTCTAAGGCACCGGGCGGAGAGGAAGAAAGGGGAGGACATGAAAGTGGAGAGTAGTCAAAAGCAGATGACGGTGGACCTAACTAGCAAGTTATAACAGGGGAGCAATATAAAACTTAAGTGTTGTAATAGGTCAATCAAGAAGGAAAATAAGTAAGGTAATTTTAAACCTTCACTTATGTGAGTACACATAAGCCAAGGGATCTTTTGCAAGGCTCCCATCATATAAAGTGTCCCATACCACTTATACGTTGGGGTGTCGGTTATCAAACAGCAACATATATATATTGAAATTAACCTTTGATTTATAAACTTGCCCACACAAGCTTATAGACCAAGGGGTCGTTTTGCAAGTCCTAAAGTATAAGCGTCCCATTCCACTTATACTTTAGGTGTCAAGGTTGTTATGAACGATATGATATGCAACTATATGGTGGGTATGTTATGTCATGCAGTGCAACTCACACACCCGACTCTGTGCACACAGACCTTTAGTTCCCCCTTTCGGAGCCGTTACCTCCCAGGATACCTCCGTAGTGGCAAACGGAAGCGGTGGGTTGGGCCTCGCCCACCTCCAAAACCAGTAAAGCACACTGGTCTGACCTATCGTACGCCTCAACGCTTGGTGCACAAAGCGGACGCCTGCGTACTCTTGCCGGCTGGCGCACCGGACTTCTGTTGGCGGAGTGCTAACCACCCCGCCGAGTCAACGATATCGGTGTCGGTGCAATCGAACTCCCCGATATCGAAAGACCCACCACCTTAACTTTTCCTATTTTATGCACATGCAAGTTAAACCGTAAGCACACAAAACCGAGCCGAAGCTCCCCGGACCAAAACGTCCGTCTCCAAACCAACCGAGCCGAAGCTCCCCGGACCATCCCGTCCGTTTCCAAATCAACCGAGTCGAAGCTCTCGTCAACCTTCCTGTGCCAACAGTGTTGTGAAGAGTGCAGCCCTAGTTACTAGGTTACTCTTGTCGGTTTGTTATTACAGTTTACGTTAGCCCAGGACTGCCCCCGGTATACCCCGTGAAGGGCTCTCAAGGGCACTAGGAACCAAGACGGTGCATTACGGCCCGAAGTTCCCTTTCGCAAGGCACTTATTATTGTTGGTTAATACCCCGTTCCCAAACTCTTAATGTTACTCTGGTTCTAACCCTAATGTGTTTTAGCTCCTTCACCCGCTCCCAGAAAAGACGATGTTCCGTCGATCCCGCGCTCCACCCATCCTTAGTTAACCTAACCACTATCCCATACCCAATTTCATTGATAACCTCCGAATCATCTTGCCACGGCATCTACACATGATTTGTTGCCCTATGACCATGGTATTACAATTTCTATGATTTCACTATATGCAGACCAACTTGAGCTAACAACATGTATGATAGGAAGTGCATCAATTTCTCATCCAAGCACCCTAAGATAATTACTAAGGGCCTATCATGACTTTTATAACTTAAATCCAGCACTTCCAAATTTTTCCTAAATAATTTAATATTTATTTAATTATCCAGAAATTAAAGCCATGAGTGATTTTGAGCATGAGGTACTACATTCATTCATCATAAAATCATAAGAAAATTACCAGGGCTCTACAATGTCCATAAATGTTCACTGACCAAAAATTATAATTTTACAAGGCCTAAAAATATTATTTAAAAATCATTTATAAATTCTACAAATTGCAAGCCTTGTGAATCAACCCCTATGATTATAGATCCAAAAATTCTACAATAATTACCAGAGATGTAAGAGGTCATAAAAACTCATTTGCCTAAGTTACACCAGATTTCAGTGAGGGAACAACCCATAATAATTATTTGACTATCTTTAGAAAATCAATGGCTTGTGAATGAAGTACTTAAAATAATCAGTTAATAATTCCAGAAAAATTCAAGCATATGTATAAGAATCTAAAAAGCTCTCTGCCAAAATTTCATATCCATTAATCAACCATAGAAATCAAATTAATTAAAATACCCAAAAGCCTATTTTTGTGAGATATGAAGGAACTATTATGTATTGAATCCCAAGGCTCTCAATATTACTTCCCAAAGACTTCCCTAAACCCAAGAAGTACACTACCCAAGTTTCATGGCCTTTAGGCAAGTTTTGGTGACCTATTTTACCTTAACAAGGGGGTGCCCTAAAATTCACCTACAGTGAACTGCCCTAACTTGTAGGGTATACCCCTCCCAAAAAGCCTCTACAGGACAGTCCACTCATCCACATTTTTCCTATTACATATCAAACTGTAGGTATTTGAAATACCTACAACTTCTCTGATGGTCACATCCCCTGAAAATCCCTAGGAGTGCCCTAAAACTCTCCTACAGTGATCTGCCCTAACTTGTAGGGTATAGCCCTCACTAAAAAGACTCTATAGGGCAGACCACTCATCGACATTTACCCATCACATATCAAACTGTAGGTATTCAAAATACCTACAACTTCTCTGAAGGTCACACCCCCTGAAAATCCCTAGGGGTGCCCTAAATTTCTCCTACAGTAAACTGCCCTAGTTTGTAGGGTATAGGCTTCACTAAAATGACTCTACAGAACAGAGTTTTTCTCCAAATTTTAATAACACATATCAAATTGTAGGTATTTCAAATACCTACAATTTTCATGTTACAAGTTTTTCCATCAGATGCCCTTAAGGGGCCTAAAATAATTTTATAAGGTTCTGCCCTAAAGATTAGGTCACACCCTTATTCAAATGGCTCTACAGGGGTGAGTTTTTCTCCAAATTTTTAATAACACATATCAAATTGTAGATCTTCCAAAGACCTACAACTTTTATGTTTTAAACTTTTTCATTAGGAGCCCTTAAGAGGCCTAAAATCGGGTTACAGTAAAACTGTTTAAGAAAAGACAGAAAATTGCATATAATAAACTATTAATTCAAATCCTAGGGTGCACGAATCTTGATGAACGATCCAACGGTAGCTGCTCTTCTTCCCGATGGAGTAGAGAAATAGACCCGCCACAGGCCCCTTTTTCGGGGCTGTTACCGGCGGCCTGAGGCGGCGCCACCGCCGGGAAACACCCCCTATGTGTTCCCGGTGGTGGGGGCTTCCCTTGGCCGGAGCTAGGGTGGCCGGAGGTGGCGGCGCCGCCCTACCCGAGAGCTCCCAAAAACCCAAAAAAAAATGGCAGATTTCTGAAATATTAAAACTTAGATCCGATTTATTGCAAAACGAAATCCATTTCTAAAGAGCCCTAGGATCTAAGCATGGAAGAAAGAGTGAGGGAGGACCTTCCCGGCGGCCATGCAACGTGTAGATCGACGAGGGGCCATGGCGACGGCGGCGGCGGCGTTTTCCTCCTTCTCAAGCTCCGTCCACCCTTCTCTTCTGCTAGGGATTCGAAAACATCTCCTTGGCTCACTGATGGGTTTTAAAAGGTAGAGAGGGGAGGGGGAGGGTCATGGCTTGAAGTGGACATTAATGGCCCTATTATTTTGAATTTCGGCCATGGTGGAGGAGGGGGGCTGCATGTGACTCTTGGTGGCCGGGAATGGGCTGCTCGACTCCTCTTCCATAGGGGAGTTATGAGCCACCATAAAAAGGCTGGCCCTCAGCCTTCAATGGCCGAATTCACCCCTCTCCTTCTCCATTAAAACCACCCTTTATTTTTCTCTCTCCTCTTTTAAATTTCTTCTCTCTCTCTTCCTCTCTCTCCTAGTCACCCCAAACTGAAATGTCTTCCTCCCACAACCTATTGGCAGCCCATTCATTAAATCCCAAATGAAAACATGGAAGGGGGTCCACCATGAATGCTCTCTTTTATCATTTCTCTCTCCTCTTAATAATTTCTTCTCTCTCTCTCTTATTCCCTCATTTGACTAGTCAACCCTCTAGGCTATTGGCAGCCCTAATATCTTACATTAATAATGTCATTAGGCTTAGCCCAAGAGGGGGGTGACTTGAAGTTGGGTTAGCCCAATTAGGTCAAGTTGACTTGACTTGGGTTAAATGTTGACTTGGTTATTTTGACTCTTTGGGTCCACATCAATGGGTCTTTAGTGACCCATTGGACTCCCCTAAGGCCTAGGTAGGGTTAGTTGGAGTTGAGTTGGCCCCCTGGAGGTCACATGGCCCTTAGGAAGGGCACTTTGACCATTTTAGGGTTAGGGTTGGCTTGGGTTAATTTGGCCACTAGTATTGACCCCATTGAGTCTATGGTGACTCATTGGCCCCACATTGGGTCTAGAAATGCCCTAGAGTCAGTTTGAACTCACTAGGTCACCCAAACTCAGTGTTTTGGAAACTTGCTATTTGCAGCCCAAAATGAGTCTCTACTAGACTCCTAAGCCCATTTGGTCTATTTGGTTCCCTATGGTCTTGCCATGGCCCAGGCAAGCCCAAAGTTATTCTTAGGGGGGGCCTAATTGGAAATGGGATGTTACAAATCCCAATAAACAAAACAAAAATTTCGTCCCCGAAATTAAGGTCAAGTCTACGGGAGATCACTACCGGCATAAGTTAAGCTTGTAACATCCCATATGGTTTGCAGTGCCTACGATATCAACATTTACGGGCTAGTCCCCAATAAACAAAAAGTTTAGCCTATACCTTCTTAGATTATTCTACGAATAATTGTAAATAGGAAGGAAAACTTTAAATTACTTGAGGAGCTGGGAGGGTTACCTGACTGAAAAGCTCCGGGTACTTTTGCTGCATCAAGTCCTGTGGTTCCCAGGTGTGCTCCTCCTGACCGTGATTTCTCCACAGAACCTTGACTAAGGGAATCTTCTTACGGCGCAAGATCCGCACTCCTTTGTCATCGATCCGAACCGGCTCCAAGTGAACAGATCGGTCTGAAGCTACCGGCTCTTCTGCGGTCAAAATTCGCTGCTCCGGGTGTAGTAGAGCCCTTCTCAGCGAAGAGATGTGGAAGACGTCGTGTAGAGCTGCCAGCTCTGGCGGCAACTCTAGCCTGTAGGCTAAGGGTCCGATCCGCTCCAGGATCCGGTAAGGGCCCATATACCTAGGGCTGAGTTTCTTCCTCTGACCGCGCACCCGTGAGACTCCGTGCATGGGCCGGATCTTCAAGAACACTCGATCTCCTACCCGGAACTCCACCTGACGATGCCGAGCGTCATAGTATTTTGCTTGTCTGCTCTGCGCCTCCAGCATCCTCTCTCTGATCAGCCTCACCTGAGCCTCGGTGTCTTCAACGAAATCCGATCCCAGCAGCTTCGGATCCTCGTCCTGTACCCAAGAAAGCGGGGTCCTACATCTCCTTCCATATAAGGCCTCATAAGGCGCCATCCTGATGCTGGACTGGTAGCTATTATTGTAGGAGAACTCAACCAACGGTAACATCTTCTCCCACGGCTCCCCTCGGTCTAGTATACACAGCCGTAGTAAGTCCTCCAAGGTCCTGTTGGTGCGCTCGGTCTGCCCGTCCGTCTGAGGGTGGAAGGCCGTGCTAAAAGCTAACCGGGTGCCCAAATATGCCTGCACTGACCGCCACTCCCTGGATGTAAACTGTCCATCGCGGTCCGACACTATCGTCCGGGGCACGCCATGATATCGGACATACTGCTCCACAAACTTCCGTACCAGCACTCCCACCGAGTCATCCTTCCTGATCGGTATAAAGCGGGCCACCTTCGTCAGCCGATCGACAATCACCCAAATCGAGTCGTTCCCTGTCTGAGACCGGGGAAGACCATGTATGAAATCCATCGCTATGTCGTCGAACTTCCACTCCGGCACCGGGAGTGGCTGCAATAGTCCTGCGGGGTTCCTGCACTCCGCCTTCACCAACTGACACACCTCGCAGTGGGTCACGAAGTACGTACTGTCTTTCTTCATGCCCGGCCAAAACATCGTCCTCTTCAAATCAGCGGTCATCTTTGTGATCCCCGGGTGTACGGAGTACCGGCTGCAATGCGCCTCCGTCAAAATGTCTTCTCGGATCTGGCCTCCTGCGGGTATATATACTCTGCCTCTGAAGTGGAGCAAACCATCCCTCAGGGAATAATCTCCTGTCGAACCTTCCTCCAAGGCTCGGAACATCGGCTCTGCCCACACATCTGCCCTCTGTCCGTCCCGAATGCGATCCCGAATATCGTCTATGGCCACTATCGATGCCAGATACTCCCTATACAGATCTGGGTCATCCTCGGACACTAGGGATATCTGCATATCTCTGAATGACTGGACTAGCTCCATAGACATCACCTGGGGCCCAGCTTCGGAAGTGCCACATTCCCTAAACTTGGTCTGAGGGAACCCAAGCCAATACTAATTTGCCCAATAAACAAAAGTTTAGCCCCCAATAAACAAAAGATAAGCCCCTACCTACCTTGGGCTAAGCATCTTTTATATTACCATGTTATCTCCGTCCTAATTGGGTGTACAATCCCTAGGGCATCAATCTTCGACTTAGGGTTCCAACCTGAAACTTGTTGATATACTTCATACATAAAATTCTCTGAGTCACATTTATGACAACCTTATCCCGGTCAAAATGTTCCTAATCCCAAATGGGTATCTTCCGAACTTGAATTTCTATCCAAACCTTGGTGTTTGTCTTTGTGGTTGTCTCCGAGTAGTCTTATTACCAGTATGAGGGTTAAGACTACTTGTCTTCTACCATTCTGCTAATGTATAATTGGCCTCAATTCTCCTTATGGCCGTCCTGACAGTTTGAGTAATCCTTGATCGGGATAGTAGGGACACCTGAGTTTATGTCTTTGGTAGTCATTCTCTTGCTAAACTCCTCCTTTATTTTCATTGGGTATCTCCTTACCTAACCAAATTCATACCCAAGGTCTATTTTGAACTAGGGTATACTACAGACTGTCCTGGTTAGTCACGAGTCCTAGTTGGTTGAGTCTAAATCGTAGACTAGAGAATTATGTGAAATGTTCTTTGCCGCCGGAGGTGTTCCCTGCTGGGGACAGGGTAGGCCACAGGCTACAAAGAAGGATTCCAATTAATGATGAAGTGGACTTTTACATGTGATTTCCCCTATGGGCACACCACTGCTTCCGCTGCTTAGTTTGTCCCCAAACTAAACTCGAGCGGGGGTGACCCAGGGTTAGTGGACTGCTATTTCCTTCTGATCGATGTCTCCTCTGATACCACTTGTAAGACCCCATTTTTTTTTCTTTTTCAACCACCGGGGTCTTAGGCCCAGAACCGCCGCTTTGCGGTGACTCCTTCACGTCCCGAAAGGTCATCACCACAAGGCGCCGATTCTGCCGGCCAAATTCGATCACAGAAGTAGCACAATTATTGAAGTAAAAGCAATGCAGTCCACAATAATAAAAATCACATATATATATAATAAAACTCCACGAAGGGAGTGTCCACAGAAACTTCAGAGTAATATAAATTTCGGGCTTATGCCCGGTACAAAATGTCCTCACTACAAGTCTCTCATGCGGAAGCGAATCAGAAACTACTCAAGGATCGAGACTCACGGTCCCGGCGGTGTGAACTCCGGAGCTAGACTGCCCCACCTCTAGGCGCACCGATCTCTGGGGCTGCTCCTCCATGCTGGGCTCCACGATCCCCTAAAATGATATGGTTCGAAAACCGTTAGTCTAAAAGACTAAGTCCTATCATCCCCCACCCCTTCCCCCACGCTCTAAGGCACCGGGCGGAGAGGAAGAAAGGGGAGGACATGAAAGTGGAGAGTAGTCAAAAGCAGATGACGGTGGACCTAACTAGCAAGTTATAACAGGGGAGCAATATAAAACTTAAGTGTTGTAATAGGTCAATCAAGAAGGAAAATAAGTAAGGTAATTTTAAACCTTCACTTATGTGAGTACACATAAGCCAAGGGATCTTTTGCAAGGCTCCCATCGTATAAAGTGTCCCATACCACTTATACGTTGGGGTGTCGGTTATCAAACAGCAACATATATATATTGAAATTAACCTTTGATTTATAAACTTGCCCACACAAGCTTATAGACCAAGGGGTCGTTTTGCAAGTCCTAAAGTATAAGCGTCCCATTCCACTTATACTTTAGGTGTCAAGGTTGTTATGAACGATATGATATGCAACTATATGGTGGGTATGTTATGTCATGCAGTGCAACTCACACACCCGACTCTGTGCACACAGACCTTTAGTTCCCCCTTTCGGAGCCGTTACCTCCCAGGATACCTCCGTAGTGGCAAACGGAAGCGGTGGGTTGGGCCTCGCCCACCTCCAAAACCAGTAAAGCACACTGGTCTGACCTATCGTACGCCTCAACGCTTGGTGCACAAAGCGGACGCCTGCGTACTCTTGCCGGCTGGCGCACCGGACTTCTGTTGGCGGAGTGCTAACCACCCCGCCGAGTCAACGATATCGGTGTCGGTGCAATCGAACTCCCCGATATCGAAAGACCCACCACCTTAACTTTTCCTATTTTATGCACATGCAAGTTAAACCGTAAGCACACAAAACGAGCCGAAGCTCCCTGGACCAAAACGTCCGTCTCCAAACCAACCGAGCCGAAGCTCCCCGGACCATCCCGTCCGTTTCCAAATCAACCGAGTCGAAGCTCTCGTCAACCTTCCTGTGCCAACAGTGTTGTGAAGAGTGCAGCCCTAGTTACTAGGTTACTCTTGTCGGTTTGTTATTACAGTTTACGTTAGCCCAGGACTGCCCCCGGTATACCCCGTGAAGGGCTCTCAAGGGGCACTAGGAACCAAGACGGTGCATTACGGCCCGAAGTTCCCTTTCGCAAGGCACTTATTATTGTTGGTTAATACCCCGTTCCCAAACTCTTAATGTTACTCTGGTTCTAACCCTAATGTGTTTTAGCTCCTTCACCCGCTCCCAGAAAAGACGATGTTCCGTCGATCCGCGCTCCACCCATCCTTAGTTAACCTAACCACTATCCCATACCCAATTTCATTGATAACCTCCGAATCATCTTGCCACGGCATCTACACATGATTTGTTGCCCTATGACCATGGTATTACAATTTCTATGATTTCACTATATGCAGACCAACTTGAGCTAACAACATGTATGATAGGAAGTGCATCAATTTCTCATCCAAGCACCCTAAGATAATTACTAAGGGCCTATCATGACTTTTATAAATTAAATCCAGCACTTCCAAATTTTTCCTAAATAATTTAATATTTATTTAATTATCCAGAAATTAAAGCCATGAGTGATTTTGAGCATGAGGTACTACATTCATTCATCATAAAATCATAAGAAAATTACCAGGGCTCTACAATGTCCATAAATGTTCACTGACCAAAAATTATAATTTTACAAGGCCTAAAAATATTATTTAAAAATCATTTATAAATTCTACAAATTGCAAGCCTTGTGAATCAACCCCTATGATTATAGATCCAAAAATTCTACAATAATTACCAGAGATGTAAGAGGTCATAAAAACTCATTTGCCTAAGTTACACCAGATTTCAGTGAGGGAACAACCCATAATAATTATTTGACTATCTTTAGAAAATCAATGGCTTGTGAATGAAGTACTTAAAATAATCAGTTAATAATTCCAGAAAAATTCAAGCATATGTATAAGAATCTAAAAAGCTCTCTGCCAAAATTTCATATCCATTAATCAACCATAGAAATCAAATTAATTAAAATACCCAAAAGCCTATTTTTGTGAGATATGAAGGAACTATTATGTATTGAATCCCAAGGCTCTCAATATTACTTCCCAAAGACTTCCCTAAACCCAAGAAGTACACTACCCAAGTTTCATGGCCTTTAGGCAAGTTTTGGTGACCTATTTTACCTTAACAAGGGGGTGCCCTAAAATTCACCTACAGTGAACTGCCCTAACTTGTAGGGTATACCCCTCCCCAAAAAGCCTCTACAGGACAGTCCACTCATCCACATTTTTCCTATTACATATCAAACTGTAGGTATTTGAAATACCTACAACTTCTCTGATGGTCACATCCCCTGAAAATCCCTAGGAGTGCCCTAAAACTCTCCTACAGTGATCTGCCCTAACTTGTAGGGTATAGCCCTCACTAAAAAGACTCTATAGGGCAGACCACTCATCGACATTTTACCCATCACATATCAAACTGTAGGTATTCAAAATACCTACAACTTCTCTGAAGGTCACACCCCCTGAAAATCCCTAGGGGTGCCCTAAATTTCTCCTACAGTAAACTGCCCTAGTTTGTAGGGTATAGGCTTCACTAAAATGACTCTACAGAACAGAGTTTTTCTCCAAATTTTTAATAACACATATCAAATTGTAGGTATTTCAAATACCTACAATTTTCATGTTACAAGTTTTTCCATCAGATGCCCTTAAGGGGCCTAAAATAATTTTATAAGGTTCTGCCCTAAAGATTAGGTCACACCCTTATTCAAATGGCTCTACAGGGGTGAGTTTTTCTCCAAATTTTTAATAACACATATCAAATTGTAGATCTTCCAAAGACCTACAACTTTTATGTTTTAAACTTTTTCATTAGGAGCCCTTAAGAGGCCTAAAATCGGGTTACAGTAAAACTGTTTAAGAAAAGACAGAAAATTGCATATAATAAACTATTAATTCAAATCCTAGGGTGCACGAATCTTGATGAACGATCCAACGGTAGCTGCTCTTCTTCCCCGATGGAGTAGAGAAATAGACCCGCCACAGGCCCCTTTTTCGGGGCTGTTACCGGCGGCCTGAGGCGGCGCCACCGCCGGGAAACACCCCCTATGTGTTCCCGGTGGTGGGGGCTTCCCTTGGCCGGAGCTAGGGCGGCCGGAGGTGGCGGCGCCGCCCTACCCGAGAGCTCCCAAAAACCCAAAAAAAATGGCAGATTTCTGAAATATTAAAACTTAGATCCGATTTATTGCAAAACGAAATCCATTTCTAAAGAGCCCTAGGATCTAAGCATGGAAGAAAGAGTGAGGGAGGACCTTCCCGGCGGCCATGCAACGTGTAGATCGACGAGGGGCCATGGCGACGGCGGCGGCGGCGTTTTCCTCCTTCTCAAGCTCCGTCCACCCTTCTCTTCTGCTAGGGATTCGAAAACATCTCCTTGGCTCACTGATGGGGTTTTAAAAGGTAGAGAGGGGAGGGGGAGGGTCATGGCTTGAAGTGGACATTAATGGCCCTATTATTTTGAATTTCGTCCATGGTGGAGGAGGGGGGCTGCATGTGACTCTTGGTGGCCGGGAATGGGCTGCTCGACTCCTCTTCCATAGGGGAGTTATGAGCCACCATAAAAAGGCTGGCCCTCAGCCTTCAATGGCCGAATTCACCCCTCTCCTTCTCCATTAAAACCACCCTTTATTTTTCTCTCTCCTCTTTTAAATTTCTTCTCTCTCTCTTCCTCTCTCTCCTAGTCACCCCAAACTGAAATGTCTTCCTCCCACAACCTATTGGCAGCCCATTCATTAAATCCCAAATGAAAACATGGAAGGGGGTCCACCATGAATGCTCTCTTTTATCATTTCTCTCTCCTCTTAATAATTTCTTCTCTCTCTCTCTTATTCCCTCATTTGACTAGTCAACCCTCTAGGCTATTGGCAGCCCTAATATCTTACATTAATAATGTCATTAGGCTTAGCCCAAGAGGGGGGTGACTTGAAGTTGGGTTAGCCCAATTAGGTCAAGTTGACTTGACTTGGGTTAAATGTTGACTTGGTTATTTTGACTCTTTGGGTCCACATCAATGGGTCTTTAGTGACCCATTGGACTCCCCTAAGGCCTAGGTAGGGTTAGTTGGAGTTGAGTTGGCCCCCTGGAGGTCACATGGCCCTTAGGAAGGGCACTTTGACCATTTTAGGGTTAGGGTTGGCTTGGGTTAATTTGGCCACTAGTATTGACCCCATTGAGTCTATGGTGACTCATTGGCCCCACATTGGGTCTAGAAATGCCCTAGAGTCAGTTTGAACTCACTAGGTCACCCAAACTCAGTGTTTTGGAAACTTGCTATTTGCAGCCCAAAATGAGTCTCTACTAGACTCCTAAGCCCATTTGGTCTATTTGGTTCCCTATGGTCTTGCCATGGCCCAGGCAAGCCCAAAGTTATTCTTAGGGGGGGCCTAATTGGAAATGGGATGTTACATTGGATGATTCTTTCCGGGCTCCTACGTCGCCCAAAAAGAGCGGGGATTGTGTACAACCCATATTCGACGAGGGTGGGCCCTACCACCGCCAGGTCATCAAAAGTCAAAGTCAACAAGACAAGGTGGGGATCCAGACCAGCACCCCAGGCCGCGGAAGGTTCGGGCGAGTATGGCGAGCTCCCCAGGCCAACTCGCCAGGTGGCGACTATGACCAGATACTCGCCTCTTCCAAGCGAGCTCCCCAGGGAAGTCGCCAACTCGCCAGGGTGGGGGTATAAGTAAGACCCCCCCTCTTTGGTTTTCCCTATAAATAGGACCCCAGGGGTACGAGGGAGGGACAAGCAAATCTCGGCCTGAGCCCTCGCGAGTTCCAACAACTGCCCTTGACTCGTTATTGCTCAAGCTCGCCTCCTTCGTACCTAGCTCGGCCAATCTGGTTGAGAAGGGGTTGCTTCTCCTAAGCAGCTGGGTACGTGGTGGGACCTTCCTGCCGCAGCAACCTGGGGTCTTGTTTGCGCAATTTGCTTCTGTTTCCTGACCAGAGACCGTCTTTCTGACCGCTCGACCAGCAACTTCAGGTGGCCTAGTCCGATTTCTGAGGTTAAGATATTTCTCAGCTTCAACACCATTATTGGGTCCCTGTTATATCTCACAGCAAGTAGACTAGATATTATGTTTGCTACTTGTCTTTGTGCTAGATTCCAGGTGAACCCTAAAGAATCTCACCTTATTTTTTTAAAAAGAATTTTGAGATATATAAAGAGTTGCCTAAATTTAGGACTCTGATATCTAATTGAGTCAGAGTTTGAGTTTACTGGATACTCAGATGCCGACTTTGCTGGATGTATAGTGGACAGAAAAAGCACCTCAGGGACATGCCAGTTCCTTGGTGATAGACTTGTGTCTTGGTTTTGCAAGAAGCAAACATCCGTGTTTACATCAACAACAGAAGCTAAGTACCTAGCAACTGGCAGTTGCTATTCACAGATGTTGTGGATTCAGAACCAACTCCTAGATTATGGTGTTAACTTAAATAATTCAACTCTACTTTGTGATAATACCAGTGTAATTTTATTGCACAGAATCCAGTGCATCATAGTAGAACTAAACATATAGATATAAGAAGTCATTTCATTAGAGTGTGTGTTGACAAAAAGAAAATTAATCTCACATTTGTCTCTACTGATTTGCAAAAGAAAGATATCTTCACCAAACCCTTGGATGAGAAGAAACATATGTTCTTTATGAATCAGCTAGGTATGATAAATGGAGATGCATTAATTTAACTTTCTGTCTGTGGTCGAAGAATTTGCCACAGTTCGTCGAACGGAGATCGACGAACTGAGAAAAGTTCTTAAGATAATTCGTCGACCTGAGATCGACGAACTCTCTGTGTGTGAAGTTATTTTTCTCGACCAGCGATCGACGATCTGGCTTTAGAAAATTTTCATCGACCTGAGAACGACAAAAAGTTTTCCCTTCTTCAGACTGAGATCAACGAACTCTTTTATCAATAAAATATTTCGTCGACCTTAGATCGAAGAATTTTATTTATTTTGCAGGATGAAGCTTGACGCTTCATATTCTAAAAATCTTATAACTAGGTTTTCTTCGAGCTCCATCTCGCACTTTCTATTTCCTTTGCACTTGATCTCTATGTTCCCTTTTGCATGTGATCAATGGAGATTCCGACGATCTCTCTTGCTGCAATGAAATTCGACATGGGATTCGACATCGACTTCGAATCATTCCAGTATTTTGATCAAATTTTCTTGGATACACAAACATTATTTGAAGAACAATAGTTAAAGAACTTCATGATAACCAGGATTAAGATTGCTGCTACTGAAACCAGTGAATGGGTGTTCACCTCCTCCACTCCAAGCGCCGATACGATGACCGACACAATATCTGGTAATCAAGTTTCTTTAACCCCCGCAGTTTTGACTGAGATTTTTGGATTTATTAATGGTGAATAAGATTTAAAGATAGATAGATTTGAATATGATGAGATGTTGAATAAAATGGGTCACGCTGGAGAGAACCCTAATAAACTTTTAAAGAAACATTTATCTTCTGAATATAAGTTTTTAGCTGATGTGGTGGGCAAAGTATTGCTAGGAAAGCATACTGCACATGATTATATTACCAAACAACAGTTTCTGGTAATGTCTGCTGTTATAAATAAGAAGCCAGTAAACTGGGCTAAGATACCGTTTGATTTGATAAAGAAGAAGAACAGTAAGAAGAAAGTTTGTTTTGGAAGGGTCCTTGGAATCTTCCTATAGGAAAAGGCTACTGAATCCCTGGTCTCACAGACAAAATTCATTAATGCCTCCAAAAGGCTAACATGTTCCTTATTTGGAAGGTGGGAGAGGACCATCTCAACGCCTTATAAGGCTTCTTCTTCTTCCAAAGCATCTGAGGATACCAGAGCTGTAACAGCTGATCCCCCACCCCCTGAAGATGTCCCCTCCATCAACATTCCATCCACCCAGATTCCAACACCTCCATCTCAACAACCTACTCCTCAACAAATTTCAATTCCTTCTTCAACCCTCCAACAACCATCCACATTCCAAGCTCATATTCCAACACCACCTACATCTCCAGTACATCAACCCACACCAATTCAATCTCCTGAACATCTACCAATACCTGTTCAATCTCCAGAGCATACCACACCACCTCAATCTCCACTTCCCCATCATCTTGCTGACATTCCCCTCCATAACCTATTATCCATTCCTTATTTTGATCTCATATCATCATCTCCCATCAACACTCCATCACCTCATGATGAGCCCATGAAACACACCACTCCTTTCCCCTCATCATCCATCCTTCATCCTTCTGTATCAACTCAGACACCTTCTGAGTTTATGCAAATGAATTCCCCTTCCATCCCCTTCCTTCTGGAACTCATCACTCTACTTCTCAAAAATCTTATAGCAGAGGTCATTAAACCTCTTGCTGAATCCATTTCATCCCTATCTTCCCTTATCTCTACTGCCCCTACTGTCCCTTCTTCTGGGGGCCTAGCTTCAGAACCCTCTGAAGCTAGGCAGGGGGAGATATTCAATGAAGAAGCTCTAGTTTCCTCTCCTCCAGCAGCAGCACAAGCAGTAGCAGTTTTGTAGATAGTTGAGCTAGCAGATGCAGATGCAGATGTACATATGATTATAGAAATTGAGACAGTTGATTTTGATATGTCTTGTACAAATGAGCAAGTTGATCTGCAAGAAGTTTTGACTGTTGGTGATTGTTTTGTCAATCCCATAGTAAGTTTATTTGGGTTATTAAAGTCTTTTTATGCATATATATTATCTTACAAAAGTTTTCGAAGAGCAATCCATGGCCATAATATATTATACTTCACCTGTAAGTCCTGTAGTTGTTAAACAACTAAAGGCAAGTTTTGCAGATTCTGTAATATCAGTTGCTGAGGAGGTTTGCAGTCCTCCTCCTCGCATGTGGGCTGAGTTCCCAATGCCAAATATGGATGAATTTTTGTTTGCTGATTTAGAAGGTATGATAATCAGATGGCTACTTAGAATGTTGCTCCACCAGCAGTTCCAGCACCTCAAGTGCCTCCTCAAGCTGAGAAGCAAATCTCAAAGGAAGCCTTGAAGGAAATTGATGCTCTATATGACAACCCTCCAGAATCCTCTGATGAAGATAATAATGATGAAGATTCTAATGAATCTGATGATCCAAAAACCAAGAAGAAGATTGATAAGAAAAGGAAAGCTATTCCAAAGGCTGCTCCTAAACCAAATCCTACACATGATACTCCATACTACATTTTGCAAAATATTACTCCATACCCTGGGATGCCACGTTTGATTTGGTTATAAAAGAATGAGCAAAAAGAAAGGAAGAAGAGAAGAAGGTATAGGTCTCCTCCTAAGCACTTCAGGAAAGACCCTCCTCCTCCTCCTTCAGTTGGGGCCTCTAGAAGTGCTTCTCTCAAATTAGCACCAGTCACCAAGACATATCAGAGACACTCCAAGCCTAGTCATCAACAACAATCCTGAAAGCCACACTAGTATCAACTATCTTCACCTAGGAGGGGGGGAATAGGTGATGTGCAGTCTTTTTGCGGAATTAAATTTTACCTGCACAATAAAAGAAAACAAATAAAGCACAGAAAGACACAAACAGTTATAGTGGTTCCCCGATTTGGGTACGTCCACTTTCCCCCTTCGACCTATCTCCCAACAAGGGACGAATCGGTCACTTCACCAACAGGATTGAAATCCAATCCTCACACTAATGGAAGGAACCCTTCCACTCGAAGGAGTCACCACTCCTCGACCACGGGTTGCACCCAACCCTTACAAAGAGGAACCAACGTTCCTTTATAACAAAAGTAAAAATGGAATGTATAAAATACAAACTACTTATGGAGCGCTAGGTGTCTCTCTTCGTTCGATGACGCGTTCTTGAAGAAGACGAAGAGTCCACGACCTTAGCTCTGACTTGGAAAGGATCTCCCTGAGATCGGCGGCGGCAAAGCTTGCGGCAGCGATTCTATCAAGATCTGTGGCTGTAAAGGAGAGCGGCGATGATGCTTTCGAGATCCAAACTTCGTAGCAAAGCTAGTAAGGTCTACCAACGATCTTACTTGGATCGATAGTCTCAATCGATTCAGAAGGGGAAGGTATTCCCGTTCAACAAATCAAGAGACAAAGGATCTCAAGATAGACACGTGAGACGCGTTGCTTGGCGAAGTTTCTGTCGCCGGGAGATCAGGAAGAACCCACGATCGGCGGCGGCGACAACTTGAGGCACGGAGATGGATTCGTTTTACTGTTCAAAATAAACGAATATATATACTGTAGGTCATCCTTTATGACCGTTGTGGGCCCCACTTGTAGAAACCCTAAGTCCGGTTCAAAACAACGCCTGTACATTTGGTCTGGTCCAACGCGCCAACGAAAATCGCCCAAGGCAAATTCGGCGGGAATCATTGGTGATTCTCGACGAATTGACGAGAATCTCTAATGATTCCCGTCGAATTCTACTTAGAAGAATTCTTAGCTGAATTTCTTGCCAACCGGAAAGAATCGTTGGGAGTCATCATCCATTCTCGACGAATCTGACTTTGCAGATTCCTTGAAGGCATTGACTCAGCCTGGTGATTCTCGCTAATTTTGACTTGGCAGAATCCTTAAAGGAGTTGAAGGCGTTGAGTCAGCCGGATGCATTCGGCGAGAATCGGCTTGTGATTCTCGACGATTCGGAGAGAATCACGATTCTCGTCGAATCGGCGAGAATCACTTAGTGATTCTCGTCGAATCTTACTTAGACGAATTTTCGTCTATCTTCCCGTGAGCTGGTCTTTGATCCATCCTTGATCCTCTTTAGCTCTAGCTCTATCTCGACCCTGTGCTTGAAAGTAAGTACACTCCAATAGAGAGAGCACACGTAGGCCAACACACAGATCTTCTCAACGAAGGATTACATTGCGCAGACCCGTGTATATTGACCCACTGCACCGTTACATTGGTGTGTACTTAGCGTGGAATAACTGCAAGCACACCTTGATAGAAAATCATCAAATACATTATCTATTCACCTTAGCTTGTACAGGGGCTTCTTCAAATCAGGTACATTGTGGATACAATACCAATCAATCTCCTCCTATTTGAAGAAGCCTAAACCCTACAAGCTAAGGTGAATAGGACATATGGAAATGAAAATCATAAACGAAGAATCCAGTTGAGAGAGAAATTCATTACCAATATTCTTGAGAGCATTACTTGGTACTTGGAGCCACCTTAGCCTTAGCCGAGAGGGTAATCTCCCCCTTTTCGGCTTCTGCAAATCTGGGACTGCACTTGGAGCTACATGCTCCCCCTTAGATCTTGCATCCATGCTCGAGCTGTAGTTCTTTACTGATTCTCCCCCTTGATCCAAGAGCCTTGAGCTGTACAGTCTTCACTCTTCATAGTTCAGCATGCCGAGTTCAGTATTGAAGAGACTGAACTTGGCCTCGTCTAGGGGCTTTGTGAAGATATCTGCAACCTGCTTATCCGTGGGGACATAACAGAGAGATATGTATTTGTTTTCCACATGCTCTCGAATAAAGTGATAGAGCACTTCAATATGCTTCGTTCTACTGTGTGACACAGGATTGTTCGCAATTGCTATTGTGCCTGAGGATTCGCAATACATTGGAACTTCGCTGAACTGCAAGTCATAATCTTTGAGCTGATTTCTGATCCATAGAAGTTTTGCGCAATAGCTGCCTACTGAGATGTACTCAGATTCAGCTGTGGAGGTTGCGACACAATTCTGCTTCTTACTGTTCCATGAGATAAGCCTTCTTCCGAGGAATTGACACGTCCCGGAAGTGCTTTTCCTATCATCCCTGCTTCCTGCAAAGTCAGCATCTGAAAAGCCTATTAGCTCGACATCATTGTTTCTCGGGTACCACAAGCCAAGATTAGGTATACCCTTAAGGTATCTAAGAATTCACTTTGTAGCGACATAGTGAGATTCCTTAGTGTTCACCTGATATCTTGCACAAACACATGTGGAGAACATAATATCCGGTCTACTTGCAGTAAGATAGAGCAGGGATCCAATTATGCTTCTGTACTTGGTTTCATCAAAGGTTTCCCTTTCTCATCCTTGTCCAGAGACACAGTGGATCCCATTGGAGTCCTCATAGAGGTTGCACTCTCCATTCTATATTTCTTGAGGAGTTCATTTGTTAACTTCGTTCGAGAGATGAAAATCCCATCCTCAGACTGTTTCACTTGAAGTCCCAAGAAATACTTCAGCTCTCCCATACTACTCATTTCAAACTTCCCTTGCATAAGTTTGGAAAACTTCTTGCAAAGGTTGTTATCCGTTGACCGAATATTATGTCATCAACATAGATTTGCACCAGCAAAATCTTGCCTTTGACTTCCCTAAGAAACAATGTCTTATCTATTTTTCCTCTAAGGAACTTGTTCTCAAGAAGAAAACTAGACAAAGTCTCATACCAAGCTCGAGGAGCTTGTTTTAAGCCATATAAAGCTTTATTAAGAAAATATACATGATTGGGATAAGTCAGATTAACATAACCTGGGGGTTGTGCGACATACTCTTCCTCTTTCAGGTTGCCATTTAAGAATGCCGATTTCACGTCCATCTGATAGACTGTGAATCCTTTGTGAGAAGCATATGACAGGAACAATCTGATCGCCTCGAGCCTTGCCACCGGTGCAAACGTTTGGTCGAAGTCGATCCCCTCCTCCTATCTGTATCCTTGAGCCACCAGTCTGGCCTTGTTCTTGATGATCACACCGTGTTCATCCAGTTTGTTTCTGAAGATCCACTTTGTGCCAATCACATTCTGCCCCTTTGGTCTGGGAACCTGCTTCCAGACATTGCATCGTTCAAATTGATGCAGTTCATCTTGCATGGCCAAGATCCAAGATGCATCCTTGTTCGCTTCGTCGAACTTCTTTGGCTCAATCTGTGACAAAAAGCTGAAATACAGAATCTCGTTAATTGTACCTCGGCGAGTTCTGACACCGTCACGAGGATCTCTGATAATTTGATTTCTGGGATGATCCCTCACGTGACGAAGCTCTAACAGTCTGACATCTGGAGCTCTAACATTTTCTGGGGCTCCTTCCTCTTCAGGGAGGATAATTCCATTCTGACCGTCATCATCTCTGGTAGGCATTGTGGTGGAGATTTTGACGTACTTGGGAGTTGCATCTTTAGCGGTCTCATCGAGACTAAGCTATTCAATTCTTATACCTGCATCTTCAAGAACACCATTGGAAGAATTGCTGTTAAGCAAGCTTCCTTCATCAAATACAACATTTATGGATTCCTCTACCACTAGGGTTTTCTTATTGAAAACCCTATATGCCCGGATATGGCTATTATAGCCCAAAAATATGCCTTCGAAGCATTTTTACCCAAACTTAGTACGCGGGTACTTCCCGTTATTTAGTACATAGCATCTGCAGCCAAAGATCCTAAAATAGGACATGGTTGGTTTCCTGCATTTCAGTAGCTCATAAGGCATCTTACGATGGCTCTTGTTGATCAAGGCCCGGTTTTGTACATGACAAGCTGTGTTGACAGCCTCATTCCAGAAGTATTCCGGGAGAGAAGCATCATTCAACATTGTCGTGCAGGCTTCAATGAGTGTTCTATTTCTCCTCTCCGCAACTCCATTCTGCTGAGGAGTGCGCGGGGAGGAAAACTCATGAAAGATACCAAGTTCTTCACAGAACTCTGTCATAGCACTAGAATCAAACTCTGTTCCATGGTCACTTCTGATTTTGACCACCGAGCAGTTAAGTTCGTTCTGAATCTGCTTGACAAAACTAGTGAAGATGTCAAACGTATCAGACTTGCATTTTAAGAAGAACACCCAAGTAAACCGAGAGTGATCATCAACAAGCACTAGCGTATAAGACTTGCCTCCCAAGCTATGAACTTGCATTGGACCAAACAAGTCCATATGCATAAGATAAAGACATATGGAGGAGTCTTTGTCTGCAATGCCCTTAAAGGTAGCCCGAGTCTATTTTCCCTTCTGGCATGCAGGACAGGGGCTATCTTTGATGCACTTAATGATGGGAGCATCCCTTACTAAGTTTTTAGAAAACAACATACTAATTGTCTTGAAATTAATATGTGCCAATCTCTTGTGCCATTGTTCACAAAGAGATGCACTGCCTGTTGCTACTAGGCACACGGGGATAGATGAATCTAAACTAAGAAAATCTAAACAGAAGATGTTTCTGCTCCTAATGCCTATTAATACCGTCTCCGAAGAGGCAAACGATAGTATCAGGCATTTATCCTTGCAGAACTTAACGTCATAACCTTTATCACATAACTGACTTACACTGATTAGGTTATGATTTAACCCTTCAACATAAGCCATGTCGGTGATAGAAATTATACCGTTGGAAATCATACCGTAACCCCTGGTGACTCCTCGATCTGATGCCCCAAAGATGACTTTGGGTCCATTCTCGACTGGAGAGTAATCACGCAGCAGGCTTCATGTCCCTGTCATATGTCGGGAGTATCCACTGTCCAAGTACCAAATAGGAGTTTTGGTGGCCTTTGGACATACCTGCAAAACAGGATTAATTTCCCTTAGGAACCCAATCGAATTTGGGTTCTAGATTCCTCGTTAGCATACTCCCCCTCGGATGGTTAACCCTATGAGTGGTCGGTCTCGCATTGCTAACATGAGGAGTCTCGTTATATCTCGGATTAAACCAGCAATCCACGGCAAAGTGACCAACTTTGCCACAGCACCAACAGTCAAATCTATTGTACCTTTTCCTAGGCACCTGCTTCACCCTGGGAACAGTGGGTCCAGCCGAGGCCTTGGATCTGGAGGTGGAGCCATCATGATGACAGCAGTCACATGATTTCTTCACCTCCTGTTCCTTCAGTATAACAGGCTTGGATTTTGGTGCCTGCTTCCTATTATGGCTGCTCGAGAAGTGGCCTAATCCTCCACTTGGATTTCCTCATAAGGTGCCTTGAAGACACTCTCACCAAAGTTGCGGGGGAAGGCCCAACCATCATACCAGCTCTTGGGCTTTTCAACCGAGGGCCGGAAGAAGTGGCCATAGGTTGACTCAAAGTCCTGTTCATTGCAGGGAAAGCCAGGTTTCCTGAATACAACAGGGTTAAGTGGGGCCTTTCCTTTTTCTGCAGCAGAGGCCTTCTTAGCAGCCTAATTTTTCCTCTGCTTTTTGTTTCTCCTGGAGGATTTACCAGGCACACCCACATGCCCCAAGCCAGCCCCCTTAGCCTGAGCAGAGAAGGTATCAACAAGTGGAAGAACAGTCTTTTGCATAGAGAAGCTTTGGACAATCTTCCTTTCTGCCGCAAGTTATTCTTCCAACTTATTGATTTCTTCCTGTTTAAGGTCAAGGAGACTTAGAGACTCTGAGTGCTTAGAGATCAGGTCCAGGTGCTCCTGTCGGAGAGAAATCAAGCTAGTGATCTCTTCCCTTAGGAAGACACCCTCGACCTTAAGGAATTTGACTTCCTTTTTCTGAGCCCTCAATCTCTTGCGGCATTCCTCGAAGGTGTTGAGCAGAAGCTCATACTTTTCGAGGAGCTCAGCTTCTCGGGCAGATGTGTTGTCCTCGAGATCATCATCAGGAGACTCATAGTCAGAGTCAGAGAGGGGGGTACGAGCTTTTACCTTCCCAGTGAATGGTGGGCATTCTCCTTCAGAGTCAGAGCGACCCACTAGCCCGAAGTAGGCTTCCTCTTCATCCGCTAGAGTCTTAGGAATCAGACTCACTCAGTTTCTTTGGCTTTTTGGCGATGTAGCTCCTCTCTTTCTTCTTATCTCTAGAGGACTTGTGCTCCTCTCCCTTCCCCTTATCTGTCTTGCCTTGGTGGCAGTCTGCCACGACGTGTCCTGGCTAAAACAAATGATGTCGTTAGAGTGATGTTTGTTCTGTTTGGATTCATACCTGTCAGAAGAATAATTCTTCTTTTGATGTCTGGAGGAGGAGCCATCTCTCTTTCTTTGATTCCTCAACTTGAGGAACTTCTTGAACTCCCGAGTGATGAGGGAGAAGTCTTCTTCAGACAGCTCTGAGCCGGAGGAGCATGGCTCGGAGTCTTCCTCCTCATCCTTTTTACACGAACGGGACGATGCAGCACCCTTGCCTTTCCTGGAGTGAATGGCTTTCAGGGCCACAGTCTTTTCTTTTGCTGTGGCTTTCTCGGCTTCTTCTTCTGCTTTCCTCATGTTCAGCTGAAGCTCATAGGACATAAGCTTCCCAAATAGTATTTGAGGATTAGTTTCTGCTAATCTGCCAAACTCTCGGATGGCGCAGATCTTCGTGTTCCATTCCTTAGTAAGGGACCTAAAGAATTTATCATTAAGTTCACCATCAGTGAACACTCTTCCATATCCCTTAAGGGCATTGACTATCTTGAGTAAATTCTCGAAGGTAACTTCGATCTCTTCCTTTGGCCCTTTCCTGAAGGCCTCATATTTCTGGTTCAGGAGGGATCTCCGATCATCCCTACCTTCATCAGTGCCCTCCATTAGAATAATCAGGCAGTGCCAGATTTCCTCGGCTGTCCTGCAGTTGCAGAAGTTCTGCATCATGGAGTCATCGACTGCGCTGACCAGAATGTTTTGCGCCTTCTTTTCAAGTCCGACCAACACCATCTCGTCCTTGTCCATTTCAAAAAACTTCTTTGGCACCATTTTGGTAGGATCAATAGTGGAGTCCTCAGTGGGAATATAAGGTCCCTCCTCCACGATCATGAAGAGTCGGGGGTCGACTACTTCCATGTAAAATCTAATCCTTTCCTTCCAGATAGGAAAGTTTAGCCACGTGCACACTGGGATCTTGCCTGAGTACTTGAGTCCGTCCATAGTAGATATCTGCCTTCTTCTTGACACTAGTGACAGGAACTTGCTCAAGGTGTTAACCTTTTTGATGAGTAACCTCCCTCTGATACCACTTGAAATTCACACTAGTGTCAACTATCTTCACCTAGGGGGGGGGGGAATAGGTGATGTGCAGTCTTTTTGCGGAATTATAATTTTTCCTGCACAATAAAAGAAAATAAACAAAGCACAGAAAGACACAGGCAGTTATAGTGGTTCCCCGATTTGGGTACGTCCACTTTCCCCCTTCGACCTATCTCCCAACAAGGGATGACTCGGTCACTTCACCAACAGGATTGAAATCCAATCCTCACACTAATGGAAGCCTTCCACTCGAAGGAGTCACCACTCCTCCACCACGGGTTGCACCCAACCCTTACAAAGAGGAACCAACGTTCCTTTATAACAAAAGTAAAAATGGAATGTATAAAATACAAACTACTTATGGAGCGCTAGGTGTCTCTCTTCGTTCGATGATGCGTTCTTGAAGAAGACGAAGAGTCCACGACCTTAGATCTCACTTGGAAAGGATCTCCCTGAGATCGACGGCGGCAAAGCTTGCGGCAGCGATTCAATCAAGATCGGCGGCTGCAAAGGAGTGCGGCGGCGATGCTTTCGAGATCCAAACTTCGTAGCAAAGCTAGCAAGGTCTACCGATGATCTTACTTGGATCGATCGTCTCAATCGATTCGGAAGGGGAAGGTATTCCCATTCAACAAATCAAGAGACAAAGGATCTCAAGATAGATACGTGAGACGCATTGCTTGGCTAAGCTTCTGTCGTCGGGAGATCAGTAAGAACCCACGATCGGCGGCGGCGACAACTTGACGCGCGGAGACGGAGGCGGAAGAGAAGACGTGATCCGCTAGGTCAAATCTGGCGGCTCTTTCTTTTCGTATGTATCAATTCGTTTTACTGTTCAAAATACACGAATATATATACTGTAGGTCATCCTTTATGACCGTTGTGGGCCCCACCAGTAGAAACCCTAAGTCCAGTTCAAAACAGCGCCTGTACATTTGGTCCGGTCCAGCGCGCCAACGAAAATCGCCCAAGGCAAATTCGGCGGGAATCATTGGTGATTCTCGACGAATCGACGAGAATCACTAATGATTCCCATCGAATTCTACTTAGAAGAATTCTTAGCTGAATTGCTTGCCAACCAGAAAGAATCGTTGAGAGTCATCATCCATTATTGACGAATCTGACTTGGCAGATTCCTTGAAGGCATTGACTCAGCCTGGTGATTCTCTCCAATTCTGACTTGGTAGAATCCTTGAATGCGTTGAAGGCGTTGAGTCAGCCGGATGCATTCGGCGAGAATCGGCTAGTGATTCTCGACGAATCGGCGAGAATCACTTAGTGATTCTCGTCGAATCTTACTTAGACGAATTTTAGTCTATCTTCCCGTGAGCTGGTCTTTGACCAATCCTTGCTTCTCTTCAGCTCTAGCTCTATCTCGACCCTGTGCTTGAAAGTAAGTACACTCCAATAGAGAGAGCACACGTAGGCCAACACACTGATTTGCTCAACGAAGGATTACGTTGCGCAGACCTGTGTATATTGACCCACTGCACCCTGACATTGGTGTGTACTTAGCGTGGAATAACTGCAAGCACAACTTGATAGAAAATCATCAAATACATTATCTATTCACCTTAGCTTGTACAGGGGCTTCTTCAAATCAGGTACATTGTGGATACAATACCCAACAAATCCTCTCAGAGCAAGCCTCCTTCTGCTATAGATAAGAGAAGTACTTGAGCATCTTTTGATGATTCAAAGAAGGACTTTACTCCTATAAGGCCATAATCTCCACCTATCCCATTTGTAGATCCAGAACAGGAAGCAACTGCAAAAATGTCCAGGTTTCAAGTGCTGGTTGTACTTTCCCTGATCAACAAAGCTAAAGCTAAAGGAAAAGATCCATCTCAATACTCAACAATGTCATCATATAGAAAAGAAGAACTCAAGAGGTATGTTAAAGCTAATAAATTTTTCAATATAGATGATTATATGAGTTTGCATCCTGAAGCAGTAGTGCCAAGAGCCACCTCATGCAATATAATTGGAGCATCAGACATGACAATGTCAAAGAGAGAAGCTGCAAATCCAAACAGAGAAATTATTTTCAAACAGCCTTCTGATAAATCTGAGAAAGAGAAGTATAAGAAGAACAAGTGACTGTGTGTTTAGTTTTTATTTTCTGAACTCTATTTGTTAAATCATGAAGCACCTATTTAAATATCTGCTATATGTTTTTATTTTCTGCAAGATATATTTTATTCTGCTTTGTGATTGTTTTCTTTTGTTTGTATTAGTGACCTCACCCAAATAGGGGGAGATTGTTGGATCCCTAGTTTGGATTTGGGCTAGGTTCACTAATTAGGATGAGTTTGACCCACATTATATAGTCAGGGTCAAGTCTAAGAGCCCTAGAGTTTAGGCTAGTCATTAGGTTCAACCTTCATGGACCAGCCAGCAGAGGACTTCAGTAAACTCTGACTTAGAATAATTCAGAGTTCAAAATTATCTGTTCAAAATTCTTCGAACTCAGCTCGTCGATCGTCGATCTCAGATCGACGAACTCAGAGTTATTTCTCTGAGTTGAGCTCGACGATATTCGAGCTCAGGTCGACGATCTATTCCTCAGACAGATTCTCAGCTCGACGAACTTAGAGCGCAGAATTGGCAAGTTATTTCCAGAATGCAGTTCGCAGAGCTCAGGTTGACGAACAGGAATTCTTAGGTAAACGAACTTGGAAGTCCAGTCGATGAATTCTATTTATAGGTCGACGAATTCTGTCCCGAGCCAGACTTAGAAGTTTTCCTTATTTCTGTCCTTATTTACTATATTTTTAGCAGTGATTTCATGAGTAATTAATGCTCATATTCTCCTGAATATAGTTGTTATTGGAAGCATTAATTATGGTCTTCATCGGTGTTAATTACTTGCTTATTTTATTAGGACAGTTGGGGAAACTCATTTAAGTCAATATTCCAGCCGTTTCATTCTCCTGATCAGTCGGTAATTAATGCTTGGAATTCAAATTTCAAAGGAGAATTTTGAAAGAAGAATATAAAAGAGATTTTCTCTTTTCAGACGGCAATAATCACTGCATGCATACACAGAGATCAGATCAGTAGTGATAACACAAGAGCATACAGAGAAAATATATAGAACTCTCTCCCAGTGCAGAAAACATTCGGTTTTCTCCCTTGATCTTTCTGAAGGCTGAAGAAGAACAACCATCAATATCAAGAGTCTTCTTCAACTTCTCCTCCAGGAAAATTCAAGGACAATAACTTTGAATCAGTCAGAAAGTTCCTTGATCTCTCAAGACAAGGCTGAAGACCTACACTCTGAGCAAGGCTCCATGTTTCTGAACCATCTCTATATTTCAGAAAGAGTCTTGACAAAAGAATCCACAAGTCTTCTCTGGTGTATAGAGAAAAGAAAAGACATCATCACCTCTCTCACCTCCTATAAAAGGGTCTATTAACTCCCTTCAAAAACTTGATGGTTGAATCTTACCAGGGTTCTAGAAGAGTGGATGTTCCCAGTTTGGGGAACCACTATAAAATTCTTCTGTTTTCTGTGTGTGATCATTTTCTTTCTTGCTCTTGTTGTGCTGTGACAGATTAGCTTAGCCTGTTTTCATTTCCTTTCTTTATTACTATTGGTATCACTTATTTTACTCTAATAAATTTAAAAACAGCAAAAGTTTTAATTACTCTATTCACCCCCCCACTCTAGAGTAAATCAGGTCTAATCCCTTTCTTTCACAAAGTTAGTGTATTCCGCATCTCCTTAGCAGTTTGGCAGTGGATAATGTTCTGGAAGGTAGAGTTATCAATTGCACTGCCAATTATATTTTTGGACCTCTTGTCCATAGTGTCCAATACATACTCATCCCTATTCATTTCAATATATAACTTGGAAACTTGAAGATTTGAGTTAATGGAAGAGTCCTTCATGGGGATGAAAGGTCCCTCCTCAACTGTGATGTAGATTCTTAGATCTAAAGCTTTCATGAACAATCTGAACCTCTATTTCCAGATGTCAAAGTTTTTCTTTTTGCATATGTGAAGCTTCATAGAAGTCATGTTCTTATGAACTTCACTAAAAGTCATGGTGATAGACTAACTACCCTTGATAGGACCTTAGTTAGACTGTTAAGAATTTTATCAACTACCCTACCTCTGATACCACTTGAAAGAATATGGGTAGGCTAATTCACCTAGAGGGGGTGCCAGCTTTGCGAAATATAAGCTTTTTAGCAAGTTTAAACTAACTATAACAGATAACGAAGTAAAATCCACGACACAAAAAACACACATGAAATTATAGTGGTTCCTTAGAGTATGGATACATCCACTGTCCCTTACCATCTATCTAGTAGTGTGCTAGACTCAACAAACTCCACCAACTTCTCAGATCAAGATCTTACAACTCAGATCCACTCCCGGATCTTCCCTCAAGTCTACAACATGACCCTATACTCAGAGTGCAAGCACTTCTATAACTCATAGATCTAGAAGATCTCCTACCTTAGATTCATCCACTTAATCCTACACTTAGAATCACATCAGAGTCCTACACTCAGGCCTTTTATCTAGCCCTACACTCATGATGAGAACACAACCCTATACATCAAATCTCAGAGAGATCCTATACAGTAAATGATTTAAAGAGTTTACATATTAGAATGACTCGAGTAAGATATTACTTTAAATCTTTGAGTCTTCTTGAGCTTTCTAGAAAGAAAGATTTCTTCTCAGCAAATGAACAAGCTTGGATCAGGTTCAAGATCTAAATGACTTCACTAAAGAGGTAACTTGATCTCCTTCTTCTTCTATAGCAGGAAGATGAGCTTCCTGATGATCTTGTTGTGTAAGCTAACTTCCAGCACACATATTACTGAGTTCTTCTGTATAGCTTTGTTGTGGCCGACAAGATGCTATGGTTCAAGTATTTTTCCTCTGATAACTTCTTTCTTTTTATAAAGAGCCCTCCTCTTTACCTTTGTTGATCAGACACTTCAAACGGTCCAAAGTATTTCTTATAATAAGTCAAAACACCTTTTATAAGTCAAGGATGTGATCTGTACATTCTGCGCCTTCGCAGGATTCAAATCCCGCCTATCTGGCCATCAAGATGGTAGTCTTCTTAACAAAACGATATCGTTTTGTCCTCTATACCCATCAACACAGTATTGGCAATTTGTCATACCCATTAAGACGGTATTAACCAAAACCACTCAGCTCAACATCTAAACCACTTCTTAGTTATATTTAAGTTCAAATTTAGTTTGAACTTATCTTCTCTCTTACTGAGATTAATTAACAAAGCTAATTAATAAGTATCAAGCATATAAGTAGATTGTCATCAAATACATAATGTATTTATCACTGTATTAGTCACTTCTTCAAATCTAGAAATATTGAGGGAAAATTTTCAACAGAGATCTTGAACCAACTAACTGAGTATTTTGATAAGAAGACTCATAGAACTAACTAACTGAATCATTTTGTATATCCCCGTATCCGACGAGTGGGGTCAGCAGGAGCCAGGTCGGCCAGATCTAGCAGTCTAGGTCCCGGGCGTACACCCAAGGGGGGAGGAGCTCGGCAGCCCCTTGACTCACCCTGGCGAGGTCGCACTGTCTGAGGGGTGAGTGGAAGAGGTGGGCTCGCACTCGCCCTAGAGGAGCTCGGCAAGCGGCAGGCGAGTAAGGCCAGCCGAACCCGTACTCACCGGCCCGAGCGAGTGGAGGTCTCAGGGACTACTCGCTTAGTGATCTATGATGTTTTTTTTTACCATTTCCCCCCACTATCCTGCCCATAGCCTTATAGAACAACAGAGTTATATTGTTGGCAGGCCAACTTGGACTGCACATAGTTGTTTAGGATAGTGGAGGTTGGCTATTTGCAGGTCGTTTAAAAAAACCTATAAATAGGACCCAATGGAGTACCACAAGGGGCATGCTTTCTTGCCCAGGTCTTCTTACACTTTCTGAGGTATCCTTTTCTCGGCATTTAGCTAGGGAGGGGAAGCGCTCTAAGATCTTCTGGAAGTGTGGTGTGTCCTCCCCGCCGAGCCCTTGGGTAAGTTCCCTGTTCTTTTTCCTTAGTTATTTGGCTCGCGGGAGAGAAGTAAGTGTGCGATCACCCCTTCCCCAAGGGTGAACTCCATAGAGACCGAGTTTTTGGTTTCAACATTTTGGTGCGGTGAGCGTGGAGAGTGGTCAGCACCAAAAATCTTCAGCAAGCTCGATGAATGGAGGAGAAGGGCAAGGTTCAGGCGGGGGAAACTCGCCACCCCCACCTCCCCCTCTCGCCACTATCGGCATGTTGGACGAGTTTAGGCAGGAGAAGCAGAGTCTCATCATGTTCGTACTCGGCACTCACGCCGAGTGCTCGACACCAGCGAATACAGTAGTCGCCCCCCCAACCCTAGGAGAGGACGCACCCGACAGGCGAGCAGGGAAGGCGGTAGTAGATGGGGGAGGCGAGCGCGAGCTACAGGGGCTTATTCTCTTCCCCAGCTCGACATCTGAGGGCCGGGTCGGCGAGATGGGGGGGGGGGGTGAGATCCCCCTACTCTCCTAGCAGAGGGGGCAACCCCTTCAGCGAGTTTGTTTCATCATCCCCAGTTCTAGTGGGGTTTTGAGAGCCGGAGATGTCCTACTACACTGCGAAGGGTGACCCAGTCCAGCACATCCAGTGGTTTGATGATGTGGTCTCGATCCGACAGATGTCGGTTGGGTTCAAGTGCAGACTCTTTGCCATTACCCTCAAGGAGAAGGCAAGAGATTGGTTCCACTAGTTCTCGGGCGGCTCCATCTACTGTTTTGAGGACCTGCATTGGGGGTTCATGCTGAGATTCACCACCTCGAGGAAGAGGAAGAAGGAGTCTGAGTCTCTATTCCGCGTCAAGTAGGGAATGAATAAGACCTTGGGGAGCTACTTAGACAGGTTCCAAGAGGAAGTTCTCCAGGTGCAGGAGATGCCGGGACACACCATGATGGTGGCCTTCACCCTCAGGCTTCAGTCGGGATTCTTTTTAATGGAGATGAAGAGGGTGCCTCCAGTATCCATTGAGGAGCGGATGGAAAGAGCGACAAGGGAGGCCGACATGGAGGCGTCGAACCCAGAGTTTGCCCGGAAGCTGGCCAGGTGGGCCATGGAGGAGGATAAGGAGCAAAGAGGTGGCAGCGGTAAGGAGGAGAGGAGAGTTGAAACCCGGTAGAGGAATCAGAAACAGCAGCAACAACAGCCCAGGTGGGGGCGCCAGGAGCCGAACCATCAGCTAGGTTGGAGGCCGGAGTGGTAGGACAAGGGATCGCGGAGAGGTTTTCATGAAGGAGTCTACCTCCAAGGGGGACAGGGTCTGTTTTACCCTCCAGGCGGGAGGCAAGGCAAGAGACCCCCTCTCCCCGATCAAAATTAGGCTATGGCAATAGCCATGGGGGAGAGGAGGAGAGATGGGAAGAGGAGAAGGACGGAAGCCAGGGTGGAGCTCCCCTATTGTGATTTCCACCAAGAAGAGGGGTATGCAACTGCCATGTACCCCAAGTTCCTCGAGATGAGGGAAGCCAGGGGACGGCAACAGCAGCAAGAATGTCAGGGAGTATAGATTGAGGAGGTCCTGCCTAGAGCAGAGGAGGACAGGTGCGAGGATATGGCTGATTTTGGAGCCTGAGGTGGGATCAGAGGGAGTCGAGGCTTCCCAAAAGGTGAGCCTCCACACTATTTATCGCCGGAGCATTTGCTCTACATCCCAAACTCCACCCTCCGATGAGAAGATTACCTTCTCGAGGAAGGACATGCCGGATCATGAGGATCCCTTTTGCGATGCGCTGGTCATCTAGACAGCCATAGGAAATTTCACTATCTCCCGGATCCTCATCGATAACGGGAGCTCGGTCAACGTCATTTTCAAGAAGGCGTTCGACGCGATGAAAGTAGAGGCCAAGAGAGTGCTGGCCTCAGATGGGCCTCTATTCAGATTTTCCGGGGAGAGGAAGTGGAAGGAGGAGTGTGACTCCATATTACTCTAGGGGGGGGGAGTTCTGTGCTTGCAGGTTTTTCATCGTGGATGCCCCCATCAGCTACAACACCATATTTGGGTAGCCCCTCATCAGCGCCTTCCGTTGTGTCCCCTCGTCCTTCCATCAGTGCTTGAAGTTCAAGGTTGAGGGGATCTAGGTCTGGGTCTAGGGAGACCCCAAGGTGGCAAGGGAGTGTTATGTCACTGCGGTGAACTCCATCTCTTTGTAGGAGGGGGCCAAAGAGATGGAGAGGAGAATAGAGCTATCCAGGATAGGGCCGGGGAAGAGGTCGAGGAGATGGAGAGAGAGGAAGAAGTTTGTGCCTAGGTAGTGGCGGCAGAAGCTGTTCAAGAAGAGTCGACCGAGGCAATGGTCATGGAAGAAGCGGAGGTCCTTGTCCAAGGAGATGGGGACATTGGTGAATGGGGGGAGCAGTACTGCTTGGAGGTTGCGGAGGAGGTGGTTGAGATGGAAGTTCTCACCCTCGGAGGCAAGGAAGAGAAGGTTCGCATCAGTAGGGGGTTGACCCCAATGGACCAGGAGAGGATGCTGGCATGCATCTAGAGAAATGTGGACATCTTTGCATGGAGTGCGGCAGAGATGCCAGGGATCGAGGCGGACATTGCCTGGTATCACCTCAACCTGGATCTGGAAGCCCGCCCCATCCAACAAAGGAAGAGATCCACTGCGGACAAGCTGGACGTGCCCATCAGGGAGGAGGTGGCCAAACTCCTCAAGGCCGGCTTTGTATCAGAAATTCAATACCCCGACAGGGTCTCCAATGTAGTCATGGTTAAAAAAGGAGACATTCGGTGGCGTATGTGTGTTGATTTATCTTTGCATAATAAATCATGCCCTAAGGATTATTATCCCTTGCCTCGGATCGATGTGCTGGTTGACTCAGCCATCGGTTTTCCTATAATGAATTTTTTGGATGCATTTTCAAGTTACCACCAAATCAGGATGCACCCTCCCGGCATAAAAGATGTCTCCTCCATCACAGGGGATGGATGCTACTGCTACAAAATGATGCCCTTTGGGCTGAAGAATGCAGGGCGACGTACCAGAAGATGATAGACAGGGTCTTCCGAGAACAAAAGGGAGGGAACCTTGAGGTGTTGGTAGATAATCTTATGGTCAAGAGTCAAGATGTGGACTCTCACCTCCAGGACCTGCAGGAAACCTTCGCCACCTTGCGCAAGTACAAGATGAGGTTGAACCCCTTGAAGTGCGTTTTTAGGGCTAGCAGAGGGAAGTTCTTGGGCCATCTCCTCACTCCCGCAGGGGTGGAACCCAATCCTGACAAGGTCAAAGCAATCATGGAGTTGAGATTGCCTCGGAATGCAAAGGAGGTTCAACGACTGACGGTCAAGCTGGCAGGGTTGAGCAGGTTCCT
This sequence comes from Platanthera zijinensis, assembly GCA_039513925.1. Taxonomy (NCBI): domain Eukaryota; kingdom Viridiplantae; phylum Streptophyta; class Magnoliopsida; order Asparagales; family Orchidaceae; genus Platanthera; species Platanthera zijinensis. The sequence continues at coordinate 49,242,372 of CM077086.1, forward strand.
TTCTCGGGTAGGGGAGAAATACTCCCCTTCTTCAAGACATTAAGGGGGGCCAGAAGTTCGAATGGACCAAGGAGTGCAAGGAGGCATTCCAAGCCTTGAAGAGGCAGTTGACTCACGCTTTGTTCCTCCAAGGGTCAAAGGAAGGGGAAGACTTATCCCTCTACCATGGAGTGGTAGGCGAGGCCCTGAGCTCCATCTTGGTTCGGGAAGAGGGGAAGAAGCAGTTGCCCATCTATTATGTGAGTCGGGTCCTAAGGAGGGCGGAGCTCCGATATTCCATCTTGGAGAAGCTGGCCTTCGCTCTAGTAATCTTGGCCCTGAGGCTCCGACGTTACTTCCAAGCACACTCCATCAGAGTGGTGACTGATCATCCTCTCTGCAATATATTCTAGGGGGTGGAGAATTCAGGCAGATTGGCTAAGTGGTCAGTGGAGCTGAGTGAGTTCGATATCTCTTTCGTCCCGCACCTCTCGAACAAGGCCAAGGCAATGGCCGGCTTCCTTGCTGATTTTGTGGTCGAGGTGGCGGAGGAAGAACTCACCCGCCCAGTTCCTTGGAAGGTAATGGTGGATGGTGCCTCAGGTAAGCACTCCTTGGGGGTGGGGGTGATCTTGGAAATCCCCCAAGGAACAAAGATAGAACAAACAATAGTTGTTCATTTTCCTATTACTAACAATCAAACCGAGTACGAGTCGGTGATTGCAGGAATGCGTTTGGACAGGGATCTGGGAGTGCTTGACGTGGAGGTCTTCACCGACTCCATGATAGTGGCGTCCCAGATCAACGGGGAGTTTGAGGAAAGGGAGCCTATCCTTCAGTTATACTTAGCAAAGGTGAAGGAGGTCATCGACATGTTCCAAACCTTCTCCATCTGACACGTGCCCCAGGAGGAAAACGAACAGGCTGATCAGCTGGCAAAGCATGTTTCCCGGGTGGGGGGGGGCACCATCACGATCCTATTCCGCCCTTCCATCGAAGAGGGAAAGATGATGGAGGTAGAACAATACCCCTCATGGATGGACCCTTTCACAACATTCCTTTCCACAGGGAAGTATCCGGAGGGGATGGACAAAAAGAATTTCAAGCACAAGTCAGCATAAAATCTCATACATGATGGGAAGTTGTATCGGAAGACTCTCTTGGGGCTGTTGGCTCATTGTGTGGCCGAAAGGGAGGTCCAGAGAATCTTGAAAGTGGTCCACTCCGGGGAGTGTGGGAGTTACTCTGGGAGTCCGACCCTGGAAGATAGGATTATCAGGTAAGGGTACTTCTTGCCTACCTTGTGCTGCGATGCTACAGAGTTTATAAAGAAGTGTCACAGGTTCCAGTTGTTCACCCCCTCCAACTACAACCAACATACTGCGTCAGAAGCATCACAACCCCCTAGCCATTTGCCATATGGGGAATGGATTTGGTAGGACCCTTCCACCAGGAGAGCGGGCAGAGGAGGTTCCTGTTAGTAATGATCGTCTATTTCTCTAAGTGATTAGAAGTGAAGGCGCTAGCCAAGGTGACCTCTCAAGTAATCAGAAAAATTGTGTGGGGGGAGATCATCTATAGGCACGGATTACCCCAGGCCATTGTCACAAACAACGGGCCTCAATTTGCCAGCGCCGAGTTCATCAGTTTCTATGGACAGCTTGGGATTGATCTCAGGTTCGTGTCGGTCCATCACACCTTGAGCAATGGGCAGGTGGAAGCGGCAAACAAGATCATTATAAACCTTGTTAAAGTAGCGAACAAACGACTAGAAAATAAGCCAGAACTTTGAATAATTGAAAATTTTATTATCCAAAAAGATAACTATTACAAAGGTATGACCTCCCTTTTATAGAATGGAGGAGAGAAGAGAGATTACAAATAGGCAATGTGGGACTAATAATTACAAGAACATGAAACTATACAAGTCGCACAAGCTGCACGATTAGACTAACCGCACGGCCAAAACAAAGAGGAAGACAGCCGGCCAATATCCCCAAGCCGCCAGACCGATCAGACCGCCAGACAAACCGCCATACCGCCTGGTCTCCAACCCGGCTACCAAACTGCCACGACAAGCCGCCAGATCGCCAGACCTCCAGACCGCCCGGTCTCAACTGACAGACCGCTCAGTCTCAACATCCAACCCTGCTACCAAACTGCTGGGAAAAGCCGCCAGACTGCCAGACCTCCAGACCACCCGGTCTCAACTGACAGACCGCTCGGTCTCAACACTCCCCCTCAAGCTGGAGCATAGATATCAATCATGCCCAGCTTGTCGCAAATATGAAACAAAGAAGCGGACACCGGCTTGGTGAAGACATCTGCCAACTCGTTGTCAGAAGTGACAAACAGAGTACAAATCTGTTTCTTCAAAATCTCTTCTCGAATAAAGTGGCAGTCGACCTCAATGTGTTTTGTTCTCTCATGAAAGACCGGATTTTTGGAAATGTATATCGCAGCCTTATTGTCGCAGAACATAGGAAGATGATAGTTGTAGACCTCTCCTAGGTCAAGCATGAGAGCCCGTAACCATTTTAACACACATGTGGTTGATGCCATACTACGATATTCTGCTTCTGCACTAGACCTGGAGACCACAGACTGTTTCTTTCTATTCCAGCTCATAAGATTTCCTCCAACAAATGTGCAAAAACCCGATGTTGACTTGCGGTCTCCTTTATCATCAACATAGCTTGAATCTGAGTACGTTTCAACCCTCAAATGACCATTCTTCTGAAAGAGCAGTCCTTTCCCTGGAGCTGCTTTAACATACTCCAATATTTTCAGGGCAGACTGTAGATGACACTCCCTAGGAGCTTGCATGAATTGGCTAACCTTGCCTACAACATAGGAGATATCGGGTCTGGTCACTGTGAGATAAATGAGTTTGCCCACCAGACGCTGGTACCTCGAAGAATCAGATAGAGGAGGCGAGTCATCTGTCCACGTTTTGTCTTCCCTAATAGCCATGGGACACTTGGCAGGTTTAGCACCAGTCAACCCTGCCTCTTTTAGCAAATCAAGAGCATACTTCCGTTGGGAGAGACCTAAAGAGTTGGGTTTCCGAGAAATCTCAATCCCCAAAAAGTATTTGGGAGAGCTTATATCCTTAGTGACCAGGTGTTGCCGGAGGTGTTTCTTCGTCAAAGCAACCCCATCTGTGTCGTCGCCAGTTAGAAGAATATCATCCACATACACAGCAAGAACCACCATACCAGAGCAGGTTTTGCGAATGAATAAGGAGTGATCGGCTGAACTTCATGCAAAACCAATGGCTGTAACAATGCCGCTGAACTTGTCAAACCAAGCCCAAGGGCTTTGCTTTAGGCCATAGATGACCTTCTTCAGATGACATACTCGTGTCTCCCCCTGAGCAACATACCCCGGAGGTTGCTCCATGTAAACCGCTTCCTGAAGGTCACCATAGATAAAGGCATTCTTGACATCCAGCTGATAAATGGGCCAATCCCTATTGACAGCCATAGAGAGAAGAACACGAATGGTGCTGAGACGAGCAACTGGAGAGAATGTGTCAAAGTAATCAACCCCATAATTCTGAGTGAAGCCTTTGGCGACTAAGCGGGCCTTGTATCGATCCACACTGCCATCCAGACGGAACTTCACAACGAATACCCATCGACAACCACCCACATCAGTGCCCAAAGGGGGGGAACAAGAGTCCAGGTACCCCGCTCAGTTAGGGTCGTCATTTCTTCATCCATGGCCAACTTCCAATGAGGAATAGCAAGGGCCTCCTGGTAGGAGCGGGGTGTGGTAGTGGCAGATATAGCCAGAGCAAAGGCCCTGCGAGAATGGGTAAGACGATCATATGAAACAACAACAGCAAGGGGGTGGAGGGTACACGTCTGCACCCCTTTGCGAAGAGCTATAGGAAGATCCAGTTCAGTAGGTCCCTCAGCATCCGGGGTATCCGTGGCAGTGAGAGCTGGCCCGGGAGTAGAGAGTGACGACGGCGGAGATGAGGGAGACAGTTGCGGAGAAGAGGGAGAGAGATTCGGAGATGGTGTAGGGGTGGAGATCGTAGTTAGAGATGAGGGAACGAAGGAAACTGTAGGAGAATCAGAAGTTGGGGGAAGAGGAGAGGAGTCATCCGAGAAGTAGGAGGTATTCTCAAAGAAGGTGACGTCAGTAGAGACAAACTGCTTACGAAGAACGGGATCAAAGCAACAATATCCTTTCTGAGTGGTGAAGTACCCCAGAAAGACACATTTAGTGGAGCGAGCGGAGAGCTTATCACGGGTGGAAGATGGAGCATTCACAAAGGCAGTGCACCCAAATATTTTGAGAGGGAGAGGAAAAGGCTCCTTGCCCGGATACAGAATGGAGAATGGGGTTTGTCCGTGGAGAACCGTGGAGGGAATGCCATTGATAAGGTAGCAGGCAAGGAGAACAGCATAGCCCGAATAGGAGCGAGGAACATGAACCTGGGTCATCAAGGAGCGAGCGACATTTAGGAGGTGACGGTTTTTGTATTCTGCCACACCATTTTGTTGTGAAGTATAGACACAACTAGTTTGATGAATAATCCCATTTTGAGTGCAGAAGGTAGAAAAGTCATGACTGAGATATTCTTGGGCATTATCAGATCGAAAAACTTAAATAGAAACATTAAACAGAGTTTTGATCATAAGATAGAAGGACATCCATACAGAGAATAACTCAGAGCAATCTTTTAACAGATACACCCATGTACAGCGAGAGAAATCATCAATAAACGTGAAAAAATATGAACTACCCCGACCAACAGTAAGGGTAGGAGAAGGAGCCCAACCATCAGAGTGGATGAGATCAAACGGACGGGTAAATCCACGAATGTGCTTTGGAGGGAAGGAGGAGTGGTGATGCTTGCCAAGCTGACATGCCTCACAGTTGAGGGGAGGACTTTGTGGAGGAAGTTGGGGTAGAAGTTGACGAAGAAGACGCAGAGGAGCATGACCAAGGCGGAGATGCCATTGTAGGAGATCTGTGGAGGTGGACGAGAATGTGGACAAAGCGGAAATGTTGTCAAGGAAGTATAGGCCGCCACTCTCAGTCCCAGTAGCAATCGTCCGTTGGGAGTCCGGATCCTGAAAGGAACAAGAAGTAGAAGTAAATGTGACGGAACACTGTAATTGCCTGCATAGAGAGGTAACAGATAATAAGGTACACGATAACTTGGGCGCGTAGAAAGTATTCGCCAAGCGAAGAGACGGACTGACATGAACCATTCTCGTCCCATGTACCGATGATGAAGAGCCATAAGCGAGAATAACTGGGGGTAACCGATCATGTGTTTCTAGGAGATAAAAAAAACTGGAGATTGCCGGTCATATGATTGGTAGCACCGGTGTCGATCAACAATTTTCCTTGAGTAACAACATGGGCACTACCAGAATACGTGACCAACGAGACAAACGACTTTGAGGAGGATGTAAAAGCCATGAAGGGAGAAAAACTGCAGCGGTCACGGTGACAGCTCGCCAGCGGCAAGAAGGGCCACGACCAAGGTGCAGAGCAAGGCAAAGGGAAATATGAGAGAAGAACAAGCCGCGCTACTAAAAAAAAGGAGGTCGCGATGACTAGGGGCAAGAGAAACGAGAGAATAAGCTGAGCAAAGGAGCACAGGTCGCGGCGACTTAGATACATGTCGTAGGGACTAAGAGAGAGAGCGACAAAGGAGGAAGGGCAGATAGGCCTCCAAAACAAGGAAGAAACCGCCCGAACAGAGAGAAATCGTAGCGGTTAGGAGAAAGAGATCTGCAGCGGTCACGATGATAGACACCAGCGGCATGAAAAGCCACGACCAAGCCGAAGAACAAAGCAGAGTGAAAGAAGTCGAGCGGCTAGAGAACAGCCCGCGTGAACAGAAGAAAGAGAAGACTACGCGAACAAAGAAAAGTCCGCTGGGAGGCAAACAAGGCGAACAAGGCAAACAGGTCGCGGTAATAGGATGCGGCGACTAGAATAGATTGCAAGTAAGAAGCCGGCAAAAGAAACAGGCCGCGTGAACAGGGCGCAAGCAAACAGGCAGAAGAAACAAGCCGCGAAAACAGGTCACGAGAAGAAGAAACAAGCCGCTAAAACAGGTTGCGTGGTCAGAGAGGGGCACAGAATCAGGAAAAGAAAATCGAGTCCTCTGATACCATGTTAAAGTAGCAAACAAACGACTAGAAAACAAGCCGGAACTTTGAATAATTGAAAATTTTATTATCCAAAAAGATAACAATTACAAAGGTATGACCTCTCTTTTATAGAATGGAGGAGAGAAAAGAGATTACAAATAGGCAATGTGGGACTAATAATTACAAGAACATGAAACTATACAAGCCGCACAAGCCGCACAGTTATACTAACCGCACGACCACAACAAAGAGGAAGACAGCCGGCCAATATCCCCAAGCCGCCAGACCGATCATACCGCCAGACCGCCCGGTCTCCAACCCGGATACCAAATTGTTGGGACAAGCCGCCAGACCGCCAGACCTCCAGACCGCCAGGTCTAGACTGACAGACCGCTCGGTCTCAACATCCAACCTGGCTACCAAACTGCTGGGACAAGCCGCCAGACCTCCAAACCGCCTGGTGTCAACTGACAGACCGCTCGGTCTCAACAAACCTCTTGAAGAAGAAAGTTGAAAAATTGAAGGGGAGCTGGGTTGAGTAGCTTCCCTCAGTCCTCTGGGCTCTAAGGACCACCCCCAACATAACCACAAGGGAGACCCCCTTCAAGCTCTCCCATGGCTACGAAGCAGTACTTCCTATAGAATTTGAAGTCCAGACACCTCGGGTGGGAGAGGCCTGGGAAGGCAGGGAGGAATGGGGTGCCGAGAATGAGGAGGAGCTATGGCTCTCCCTGGACATGATAGAGGAGCAACGTGATCTGTCCGCCATCCGACAAGAAGAGGTCAAGCGGCGAATGGCTAAGTATTTTGACAAGCACGTCAGAGACAAACAGTTCACGGAAGGGGACTTGGTCCTGAAGAAGGTGGATGCGGCAGGGAGGTAAGCAATAGTGGGGAAGCTCAAACCTAGCTGGAAAGGTCCGTATATTGTCTAGGAAGCTCTAAGGTCGGGATGGTACCATCTTTGGAATGTGGAGGGCAAGAACCTAAGTTACACCTAGAGTGGTGACGACTTAAAGTGTTTCTACCCGTGAAAATATGTGCGTCCACTTCTTCAATAATATGAATACGAAATCTCTTGATGCTCCAATTCTTTTGCAGATCAAGTTTGTTATTTGTAAAGCTGATTCCTGGGATGCTCTCACTGTTAGGCTTCCATCTAGCTGGCAAGGTTAGGGTCAAAGTAAAGTATTTTCACTCTGGGGTTAGGTCCCAAGATGCTCCAGCTGTTAGGCTCCAACCTAGTTGGCAAAGCCCGGGCCTCGATTAACATCGTTATGACCCTGAAGGGCTGAGCCCGGAGGATATTCAACACCTGCCATCATGCTTTCACTTAGTTGATTGGTCCGGTGATAGAACTCGAGGGTTGGGCAAAGGAAAGTATTCTCGCTCTAGTGTTATGTCCCGAGACGCTCCCGTTGTCAGGCTCCCACCTTACTGGCAGGGCCCGGGCCTCGAGTGACGTCTTAATGACCTTGGAGGGCTGAGCCTGGAGGATCTTCACCGCCTGCCATATGGCCTTCAGTTAGCTGATTGGGCCGGTGGTAGCACCCGGGGGTTGGGCAAAGGAAAGTATTTTCGCTCTGGGATTAGGTCCCGAGACGATCTCGCTGTCAGGCTCCCACCTAGTTGGCAGGGCCCTGGCCTCGAGTGACATCATTATGACCCTAGAGGGCTGAGCCCGAAGGATGTTCAACACCTGCCATCAGGCTTTCACTTAGCTAATTGGGCCAGTGGTAGCACCCGGGGGTTGGGTAAAGGAAAGTATTCTCGCTCTGGGGTTGGGTCCCGAGACACTCCCGCTGTCAGGCTCCCCCTAACTGGCAGGGCCCGAGCCTAAAGTGATGTCGTTATGACCCTGGAGGACTAAGCTCGGAGGATGTTCAACACCCATCATCAGGCTTTCACTTAGCTGATTGGGCCGGTCGTAGCAACTGGGGGTTGGGCAAAGGAAAGAGTTCTCGCTCTGGGGTTAGTCCTGAGACGCTCCCATTATCAAGCTCCCACCTAGCTGGCAGGGCTTGGGCCTCGAGTGTCGTCATTATTATAACATCCCTAAGACAACTAGACCACCTAGGAGTGGTTTTTTCATGACTATGTCATGACAAAACACTAGGAGGCCCAAGAAGACCAAGTGGACCTAGGAATGTAGGTGGGATCACTATGGTCTACAAATAGTAGATTTCTAAACACAAGGTTGGGATGATCTAGGGGCTTCACCATGAATCCAATATCCCACCACAACCTCACCAAACTATTGAAAGGCCCTAAGGGTCCATTGGAGTTAACTCTGGGTGGCCAAGCTGGCCTAGGATCATCCTAGTCCTAAATTGGGCAAGGTTCCCTAACTAAGGGGAATGTGCCCCTAATGAGCCCAACAAACCCTACCAAGGTCTTCCTAGACCTAAAGTGGGGTCAATGGGTCACCAAAGATCCATTGAGGTCAACCCTAGAGCTTGAGTTGACCCAAGTCAAAGCTATCCCTAAAGTGGTCAAAATGCCCTAACTAAGGGGCAAGTGACCTTCAGTGTGCAAATTTAACCCTAGACAACCCTTCCTAGACCTTAAGAGAAGCCAAGGGGTCACCAAGGAACCCTTGGGGTCAACCCAAATGGTCATGTTGAACAAAGTCAACTCTAGCCCTAACTTGTTTAAAGTACCCTTCCTAAGGGTCAAGTGACCCCCAAAGTGCCAAGTCAACCCTGCCCAGCCCTACCTAGGACTTAGGGGAGGCTAATGGATCACCAATGACACATTAGGGTCAACTCAAAAGGTCAAAATGACCAAGGTCAACCCTAGTCTAGTTTAGGTCAAACTTAGCCCAAATGGGCTAACCCAAGCTCAAGCCTTTTCCATTTGGGCTAGTTACCTCCAAATTATATGATGATATGATTTATTGGGCTGCAAATAGGCTCAAGGGATGACCAAGTCAGCCTTGATTACTAGGAGAGAGAGAGCTCCACCTTTCCCTTTAATGGAGGAGAGAGAAAGGGGAAGGTAGAAGGCCATTCATGCCATAGGGAGGCCAAGGGCCACCTTTGGTGGCTGGATTCAACTCCTCTAGGGAAGAGGAGGAGTTTCCAGCCATTTCCTGGCCACCCCAAGGCAGGTTCACCCCCCCCCCCCACCACCATGGCCGAGAATGGCCTTTAATGGCCATAAATTGCCATTTAACCTACACACTTCCCCTACCCCATTTGGTGATTTTAAAAGCTCCACTGGACTCAGGGGAGTCATTTACACACTTTACCTGAAGGAGACAAGGTTTCCCACTGTGTAGTTATAGAAACTTGACCAGCGGCACCACCACCATGGCAACTCAGTGATCGGCTCGACTCCAGACCACTAATAAGGTCCTCCCCTCCTCCTCTCTCTGTGGGTAGATCGTAGGGCTAATTAGGGATGAAAATCGGGCTCAATTGAGCCCGATCCGGAAGGAAGATTTCCCGATTTTTCCATCAAAATCGACCTATCGGGATCGCCGGAATCCGCCCCTCCGGCGGCTGTGCCGCCGCCTAGCGATAGCCACCACCTCGACAGAGGGGGTGGTGGCAGTGGCTGGCCAGGGAGGTGGTTGGGTGGCCGGCGGCAGCGACTTGAAGATGGCCCAGTAAGAATCAATCTTGGCTGTTGGTGCACTAAGGACGACGACCCGATGTCGTCCATCCTTGCGCCAAGATTCGTGCTGATTTAAATAAAACCATAGGATGAATATTCATTACATGTTATATTCTGTCACACATTATGTATTTAATGTTTTTAATTATTAAAAAATACCTAGGGGCCTCTAGAGAAAAAAATGGTAAATATTAAAGTTGTAACCTTAGGGATGTACTTTTATTTAAAATTTGTTTGAACTAATTTGGATTTCTGTTTTTACCAGGGCACTCATTTTGGTGGGGGGTCTATACCTAGGGTTAGTCAGAGACTAAAATGAGTGCCCCCACTTCAACCCTTATCCCAATGTCCTGAAATTTGGGCAGGAAGTCACCCAAACCGATACTTAGGTCCTGTCCAAAAATGGTAATTTTTAGAGATACATTTCCTATAGTTTTTTGAAAAATTATATAAATGATGTATAATTTAATTAGGTGTCTTAAACACCTCAAAAACCCTCAAATTTTGGAGGGAGATCTTGGGGAGTATTATTAGGCTCTGGTAAAAATTTCATCCCATTTGATTTTGGTTTGATAGGGTAATTATGTAGCCAAGTGTTGGCCCATTTTAGGTCAAATTAGGGCTAAGTGCCCTAAGTGCTCTTGAGTTGGCCAACCTCAGCCAAAGGTGATGGATCTTGGCACTAAGCCATATTAGCACACAAAATACCCCCTCCACTGATATTGGGTGGAAATTGAAGGGTGGTGCCCTAGAACACTAGGGTAGGTCTTATGTGTGCAAACCTAGGGTTTGAAGGTCAAGGGGTCAAGTGACCTTGAAATGACTTAAAACTTGGTTGAGAGGACTATAGGGTAGTCAAGATCCTCTGATTAAAATATTATGAGATTTAGAGGCTGTTAAACTCCCCAAAACTCTAACCCTAGTTTAGGGCACAAACCTTGCACATGTATGATATGCCATCAAAACTTTATGAAAAGTTGTGAAACATGGGTAATGTAATCGTAGGGTTAATATAAGCCTCTGGTAATTTTATTGGAAATTTTGGAAAAATACCTTTAGTAGCTCCTTTGTAATACATGGTGAAAGTCAACCTAGTGCCAACTACCTTCACCTATGGGGGGATAGGTGTCTTGCAGTGTTTTTGCGGATTTAAGCTATACCTGCACAAACTACAATGAAGTGTGGCGGCTGAGCTTTGGAGATCCAACCTTCGTAGCAAAGCTAGCAAGGTCTACCAACAGTCTTGCTAGGATCGATCGTCTCGATCAATTCGGAAAGGGAAGGTATTCCCGATCAACAAATCAAGAGACAAAGGATCTCTAGGTAGACACGTGAGACGCGTTGCTTGGCTGAGCTTCTGTCGCCGGGAGATCGAGAAGAAACCACGATCAGCAACGGCGACAACATGCACGAGCGGCGATGGTGATCCGAGAGGCGACGGCGGCGGAAGGAAATCCGCGATGCTTTAGGTCACGATGGCGGCTCGTTTCTTGTTCTCGGTATTTTGTATCTGAAATGATCGAAATACAACAGTATTTATACTGTAGGTCATACATTATGACCGTTGTGGGCCCCACCAGTAGAAACCCTAAGTCCGGTTCAAAACAGCGCCTAAATATTTGGACCGGTCCAGCGAGCAGAAGAAATTCGCCTAAGGCAAATTCGGCGAGAATCATTGGTGATTCTCGACGAATCGGCGAGAATCACTTATGATTCTCGACGAATCGGTGAGAATCACTTATGATTCTCGCCGAATTCTACTTGGCAGAATTCTTGTTGAAGATCTTGCCATCCGGAGAGAATCGGCGAGAATCATTATTCATTCTCGACGAATCGGCGAGAATGCAAAGTCATTCTCGACGATTCGGCGAGAATCAACTAGTGATTCTCGACGATTCTGCCTTAAGCAGAAATCAAGACGGCGTTGAGACAGCCGAAAGCAATCGGCAAGAATCAGTGAGTGATTCTCGACGATTCGGCGTGAATCACTAGTGATTCTCGTCGAATCGGCGAGAATCACTTAGTGATTCTCGACGATTTCTACTTAGACAATTTTCGTCTTTCTTCCCGCGAGTTGCTTTGACCCATCCTTGCTCCTTGTCTGCTCTTGATCTTTCTCAGCCCTGTACTTGAAAGTAAGTACACTCCAATAGAGAGAGTACACGTAGGCCAACACACTGATCTGCTCAATGATGGATTACGTTGCACAGACCCGTGTATATTGACCCACTGTACCCTAACATTGGTGTGTACTTAGCGTGGAATAACTGCAAGCACAACTTGAAGACAAATGATCAAATACAATGTCAATTCACCTTAGCTGGTCCAGGGGCTTCTTCAAATCAGGTACATTGTGGATACAATACCCAACAATCTCCTCCTATTTGAAGAAGCCTAAACCCTACAAGCTAAGGTGAATATAACGGATGGAAGAAAAACATAAACTGAATAATCAGTTGAGAATGAATTTCCATACCATTATCTTTAGAGCATTTGGAGCATACTTTGCGAGAGCACCTTAGCCCTTAGCACCATAGCCGAGAGGGCAATCTCCCCCTTTTTGGCTTCTACAAATCTGGGACTTTAGCACTTGCCACAATGCTCCCCCCCAGTTCTTGCATTTGTGCTTACACTTGAGTTTCTTGCGGATGCTCGCCCTTGATCCAAGAGCCGGTAGCCTCTGTATTCTTCATTCCTCAAGGTTTACCATACCCAGTTCAGTTTTGAAGAGACTGAACTTGGCTTTGTCTAGGGGATTTGTAAACATATCTGCAATCTGCTTATCCGTGGGGACATAGCAGAGAGAGATGTCCTTGTTTTCCACATGCTCCTGAATGAAGTGGTAGCGCACTTCAATATGCTTCGTCCTGCTGTGTGACACGGGATTATTCGCAATAGCTATAACACTTGAGGAGTCGTAGTACATTGGTACTTCTTTGAACTGAAGTCATAGTCTGCTAGCTGATTTCTGATCCATAGAAGTTGTGCGCAACAGCTGCCTGCTGAGATGTACTCAGATTCAGCTGTGGAGGTTGCAACACAATTCTGCTTCTTACTATTCCATGATATAAGCCTTCTTCCGAGGAATTGATACGTCCCGGAAGTGCTTTTCCGATCATCCCTGCTTCCTGCAAAATCAGCATCTGAAAAGCCTATTAGCTCGACATCATTGTTTCTCGGGTACCACAAGCCAAGATTAGGTGTCCCTTAAGGTATCTAAGAATTCGCTTTGCAGCAACATAGTGAGATTCCTTAGTGTTCACCTGATATCTGGCACAAACGCATGTGGAGAACATAATATCCGGTCTACTTGCAGTAAGGTAGAGCAGGGATCCAATAATGCTTCTGTATTTGGTTTCATCAAAAGGTTTCCCTTTCTCATCCTTATCCAGAGACATAGTGGATCCCATTGGAGTCCTCATAGAGGTTGCATTCTCCATTCCGAATTTCTTGAGGAGTTCATTTGTGAACTTCGTCTGAGAAATGAAAATTCCATCCTCAGACTGTTTCACTTGAAGTCCCAAGAAATACTTTAGCTCTCCCATACTGCTCATTTCAAACTTTCCTTACATAAGTTTAGAAAACTTTTTGCAAAGATTGTTATCCATTGAGCCGAATATAATGTCATCAATATAGATTTGCACCAGCAAGATCTTGCCTTTGACTTCCCTAAGAAACAATGTCTTATCTATTTTTCCTCTAGAGAACTTGTTCTCAAGAAGAAAACTAGACAGAGTCTCATACCAAGCTCGAGGAGCTTGTTTTAAGCCATATAAAGCCTTATTAAGAAAATATACATGATTGGGATAAGTCAGATTAACAAAACCTGGGGGTTGTGCGACGTATACTTCCTCTTTCAGGTTGCCATTTAAAAATGCAGATTTCACGTCCATCTGATAGATAGTGAATCCTTTGTGCGAAGCATAAGCCAGGAACAATCTGATCGCCTCGAGCCTTGCCACTGGTGCAAAGGTCTGGTCGAATTCAATCCCCTCCTCCTGTCTGTAACCTTGAGCCACCAGCCTGGCCTTGTTCTTTATGATGACACCGTGTTCATCCAGTTCGTTTCTGAAGATCAACTTGGTGTCGATCATGTTCTGCCCCTTTGGTCTGGGAACCAGCATCCAGACGTTGCATCTTTCAAATTGATGCAGTTCATCTTGCATGGACAATATCCATGCTGCATCCTTGTTCGCTTCGTCGAACTTTTTTGACTCAACCTGTGACAAAAAGCTAAAATGCAGAATCTCGTTAATTGTACCTCGGCGAGTTCTGACACCGTCACGGGGATCTCCGATGATTTGATTTCTGGGATGATCCCTCACGTGACGAAGCTCTAGCAGTCTGGCATCTAGAGCTCTAACATTTTCTGGGGCTCCTTCCTCTTCAGGGAGGATAACTCCATTCTGACCGTCATCATCTCCGATAGGTGTTGTGGTGGTGACTTTGACATACTTGGGAGTTGCATCTTTAGCGATCTCATCGAGACTAAGCTGTTCAATTCTTGTACCTGGATCTTCAAGAAGACCACTGGACGAATTGTTGTTAAGCAAGCTTCCTTCATCAAATACCACATTTATGGATTCCTTTACCACTAGGGTTTTCTTATTGAAAATCCTATATGCCCGGCTATGGCTACTATAGCCCATAAATATGCCTTCGAAGCATTTTTCACCAAACTTAGTATGCGGGTACTTCCCGTTATTTAGTACATAGCATCTACAGCCAAAAATCCTAAAATAGGCTACTAGGCATACGAGGGTAGATGAATCTAAATGCCAATCTCTTGTGCCATTATTCACAAAGAGATGCACTGCCTGTTGTTACTAGGCATACAAGGGTAGATGAATCTAAACTAAGAAAATCTAAGCAGAAGATATTTCTGCTCCTAATGCCTGTTAATACCATTTTCGAAGAGGCACACGATATTATCAGGAATTTATCCTTGCAGAACTTAATGTCATAACCTTTATCACATAACTGACTTACACTGATCAGGTTATGATTTAACCCTTCAACGTAAGCCACGTCGGTGATAGAAATTATACCGTTGGAAATCATACCGTAACCCTTGGTGACTCCTCGATCTGATCCCCCAAAGATGACTTTGGGTCCATTCTCGACTGGAGAGTAATCACGCAGCATGCTTCTTATCCCGATCATATGCCGGGAGAATCCACTATCCAAGTACCATATGGGAGTTTTGCAAAACAGAATTAATTTCCCTTAGGAACCCAATCGAACTTGGGTCCTAGATTCCTCGTTAGCATACTCCCCCTCGGATGGTTAGCCCTGCGAGTGGTCTTCCTCGCATTGCCAACATGAGGAGTCTCATTATTCCTCGGATTAAACCAGCAATCCATGGCAAAGTGACCAACTTTTCCACAGCACCAGCAGTCAAATCTGTTATACTTTATCCTAGGCACCTGCTTCACCCTTGGAACGGAAGGTTCAGCCGGGGTCTTGGACCTTGAGGTGGAGGCATCATGATGACAACAGTCGCATGATTTCTTCACCTCCTGGTTTCTTAGTGTAACAGGCTTGGCCTTGGGTGCCTGCTTCCTATTATGGCCGCTAGAGAAGTGGCCATAATCCTCTATTTGAACTTCCTCATAAGGTGCCTTGAAGACACTCTCGCCAAAGTTACGGGGGAAGGCCCACCCCTCATACCGGCTCTTGGGCTTTTCAACCGAGGGCCGGAAGAAGTGGCCATAGGTTGACTCAAAGTCCTGTTCATTGCAGGGAAAGCCAGGCTTCCTGAATACAACAGGGTTGAGTGGGGCCTTTCCCGTTTCTGCAGCAGAGGCCTTCTTAGCAGCCTTATTTCTCCTCTGCTTTTTGTTTCTCCTAGATGATTTATCAGGCACACCCACATGCCCCAAGCTAGCCCCCTTTGCCTGAGCAGAGAAGGTATCAACCAGTGGAAGAACATTCTTTGGCATAGAGAAGCTTTGGACAATCTTCTTTTCTGCCGTAAGTTGTTCTTCCAACTTATTGATTTCTTCCTGTTTAAGGTAAAGGAGACTTAGAGACTCTGAGTGCTTAGAGATCAGGTCCAGGTGCTCCTGTCGGAGAGAAATCAAGCTAGTGATCTCTTCCCTTAGGGACACATCCTCGACCTTAAGGAATTTGACTTCCTTTTTTTGAGCCCTCAATTTCTTGCGGCATTCCTCGAAGGTGTTGAGCAGAAGCTCATACTTTTCGAGAAGCTCAGCTTCTCGGGCAGATGGGCTGTCCTCAAAATCATCATCAGGAGACTCATAGTCAGAGTCGAAGAGGGGGGTACAAGCTTTTACCTTCCCAGTGAATGGGGGGCATTCTCCTTCTGAGTCAGAGCGACCCACCAGCCCGAAGTAGGCTCCGTCATCATCACTAGAGTCTGAGGAATCAGACTCACTCAGTGTCTTTGACTTTTTGGCGATGTAGCTCCTCTCCTTCTTTTTATCTCTAGAGGTTCTGTGCTCTTCTCCCTTCCCCTTCTCTCTCTTGCCTTGATGGCAGTCAGCCACGACGTGTCCTGGCTTATTGCACCCAAAACAAATGATGTCAGTATGACGATGTTTGTTCGATTTTGATTCATACCAGAAGAATAATTCTTCTTCTGATTTCTGGAGGAGGAGCCGTCTCTCTTTCTTTGATTCCTTATCTTGAGGAACTTCTTGAATTCTCGGGTGATGAGGGAGAAGTCTTCTTCAGATAACTCTGAGCCGGAGGAGCATGGCTCGGAGTCTTCCTCCTCATCCTTTTTCCTCGCATGGGATGAAGCCGCACCCTTGCCCTTCCTGGAGTGAATGGCTTTTAGGGCCAAAGTCTTTTCCTTGGCTGTGGCCTTCTCTGCTTCTTCTTCAACTTTCTTCGTGTTCAACTGGAGCTCATAGGACATGAGCTTCCCAAAGAGTATCTGAGGATCAGTTTCAGCTAATCTGCCAAACTCTCGGATGGCGCAGATCTTCGTGTCCCATTACTTAGTAAGGGACCTAAGTAATTTATCATTAAGTTCACCATCAGTGAACACTCTTCCATATCCTTTGAGAGCATTGATGATCTTGAGGAAGTTCTCGAAGGTAACTCCGATCTCTTCCTTGGTCCCCTGCTTGAAGGCCTCATATTTTTGGTTTAGGAGGGATCTCCTATCATCCCTCACTTCATCTGTGCCCTCCATCAGGATAATCAAGCTGTACCAGATATCCTTGGCTGTCCTGTAGTTATAGAAGTTCTGTATCATGGAGTCATCGACTGCGCTGATTAGTATGTTATGTGCCTTCTTGTCAAGTCTGACCAGCACCATCTCGTCCTTGTCCATTTCAGAAAGCTTCTTTGGCACCTTTTTGGAAGGATTAATGGTGGAGGCCTTAGTGGGAATATAAGGTCACTCCTCCACGATCATGAAGAGTCGAGGTTCGACTTCTTCCATATAAAATCTAATCCTTTCCTTCAAGATAGGAAAGTTTAGCCTGATGAACACTGGGATCTTGCCCGAGTACTTGAGTCCGTCCATAGTAGATATCTGCCTTCTTCTTGACACTAGTGGCAGGAACTTACTCAAGGTGTTAACCTTATTGCTGAGAAACCTCCCTCTGATACCACTTGAAAGTCCACCTAGTGCCAACTACCTTCACCTATGGGGGGGGGGGGAATAGGTGTCTTGCAGAGTTTTTGCGGATTTAAGCTATACGTGCACAAACAAACAAAACAACACAGCACAGAAAGACACAGGCAATTTATAGTGGTTCCCCGATTTGGGTACGTCCACTCTCCCCCTTCGACCTATCTCCCAACAAGGGACGACTCGGTCACTTCACCAATAGGATTGAAAACCAATCCTCACACTAAAGAAGTAACTCTTCCACACGAAGGAGTCACCACTCCTCCACCACGGGTTGCACCCAACCCTTACACAGAGGAACCAACGTTCCTTTACAACAAAAGAAAAACTTGAATGTGTAAAATACAAACTACTTTTGGAGCCCTTGGTGTCCCTCTTCGTTCGACGTTGCGTTCTTGAATAAGTCGAAGAGTGCACGACCTAAATGCTCTCTTAGAGAGAATCTCCCCGAAACCAGCGGCGACAAGAAGTGAGGTGGCGTAGCTGTCAGGATCGGCGGCGGCAACGAAGTGCGGCAGCTGAGCTTTGGAGATCCAACCTTCGTAGCAAAGCTAGCAAGGTCTACCAACGGTCTTGCTAGGATCGATTGTCTCTATTTATTCGGAAAGGGAAGGTATTCCCGATCAACAAATCAAGAGACAAAGGATCTCTAGGTAGACACGCGAGGCGCGTTGCTTGGCTGAGCTTCTGTCGCTAGGAGATCGATAAGAAACCACGATCAGCAACGACGACAACCTGCACGAGCGGAGATGGTGATCCGAGCGGCGACGACGGCGGAAGGAAATCCGCGATGCTTTAGGTCACGATGGCGGCTCGTTTCTTGTTCTCAGTATTTGGTATCTGTAATGATCGAAATATAACAGTATTTATAATGTAGGTCATACATTATGACTGTTGTGGGCCCCACCAGTAGAAACCCTAAGTCCGGTTCAAAACAGCGCCTGAATATTTTGACCGGTCCAACGAGCAGAAGAAATTCGCCTAAGGCAAATTCGGCGAGAATCATTGGTGATTCTCGACGAATCGGCGAGAATCATTTATGATTTTTGCCGAATTCTACTTGGCAGAATTCTGGCTGAAGATCTTGCCATCCGGAGAGAATCGGCGAGAATCATTATTCATTCTCGACGAATCGGCGAGAATGCAAAGTCATTCTCGACGATTCGGCGAGAATCAACTAGTGATTCTCGATGATTCTGCCTTAAGCAGAAATCAAGACGGCGTTGAGATAGCCCGCAGTAATCGGCAAGAATCAGCGAGTGATTCTCGACGATTCGGCGAGAATCACTCGTCGAATCGGCGAGAATCACTTAGTGATTCTCGACGATTTCTACTTAGACAATTTTCGTCTTTCTTCCCGTGAGTTGCTTTGACTCATCCTTGCTCCTTGTCTGCTCTTGATCTTTCTCAGCCCTGTACTTGAAAGTAAGTACACTCCAATAGAGAGAGTACACGTAGGCCAACACACTGATCTGCTCAACGAGGGATTACGTTGCGCAGACCCGTGTATATTGACCCACTACACCCTGAAATTGGTGTGTACTTAGCGTGGAATAACTGCAAGCACAACTTGAAGACAAATGATCAAATATAATGTCAATTCACCTTAGCTGGTCCAGGGGCTTCTTTAAATCAGGTACATTGTGGATATAATACCTAACACATGGATTTATCTTTGGTAGTCATTTGTTTATTATGATCTCACTGTTCATTGGGAAATTATGAAAATTGGGCAGAGGAAGTTTTAGGTCATTATGTTCATACCTGATTTTTATTATATTTTTTAGATGCATATTTTTAGTACTTACTTCACAAGCTTATAAATATGCAAATATGTTCAATAATAGATTCAGAGCTCAATGCTTATTAAAAATTGTGAAACCTATTCAGTGGTGTTCTTAGGTTAATATGCTCATAAGAAAATTTTATTATAATTTTTAGATATATGTTTTCAGTAGTTGTTTCATTAATTTATGAAAGAGGATTAATTGTTCTAAAATAGAATTAGAGTTCAGTATTCACTGGAAAATTGAAAAACTTGGTCAGGTGTGTTTTTAGGGCATTTTAGTCATGCTTCAATTTTCTTATAATTTTTGGAAGTCTATTTGCAACACTTGTTTCTTTAATTGATAATTATGTATTTATATTTAAAAGTTTGGATCAGAGGCCTAAACCTTGCAAAACAAATTGGGAGATTTGAAATTACTATCAATTAATTGTCTAGTATTTATCATAATTTTGTGCAGCATTTTGCATGACTGTAAACGCCACTTCATATTCAAAACTAGGACATTTGGATTTTTAGGGGAAATAATTAAAATATCAGATAAATTAGGAAAATTCCAAGTTTCTTGGATTTAGGTTAGAAATATCATGATAGAACTCCATTAATAATCTTAGAGTGTTTGGATGAAGATTTAGAGTACCTCCTATCATGTACACCATATAGAATAAGGTGGTCTGCATGTAGAAAATCTGCAGAAGATCCGATAGCAATTGATTAGGGCATATGATCTGGGGTTAGAGGCTTGCTGGCCTGGGTAAAGTGACATTGAGAATATCAATGGAAGTTGAGATGAGCAGGATGTTTGGTTTATTAGGAATAGATGATGTGTGGGATCGATGAAAGATCGTCTTTCCTGTGGAGGGAGAGAGAGAGGGACAAACACACTAGGGTCAGATCCAGAGTAATTTTAAAGGGATCGGGAATTGGGTATTAACCAATAATATTAAGTGCCTTGCGAAAGGGAACTTTGGGCTTCAGCCCATCGTAGTTCCTAGTGCCCTCGAAAACCATTCACGGGGTATGCCTTGGGCAGTCCTGGGCTAACCTAAACTGTTGGTAAAATAAACTGCAAGAGTTACTAGTATAACTAGGGGTTCACTTTCACTCACCTCAGTGTCTCGGGAAGTTGGGTTGGGTCACACGGGCAGTAGGCTCGGTGGTTTTTGGTGATGGGCAGGTTGGCCCGACGAGCTTTGGCTCGGTTATTGGTTGTGATAGACGGGATAGTCTGGGGAGCTTAGGCTCGGTTGTTTATTGTGACGGACGAGATAGTTCGGGGAGCTTTGGCTCGGTGGCTGATACATCAAGGTTGCATGTGCATAAATCATAAGGTGGTGGGTCTTCGGAATTGGAGGGTCGATGCACCGATGCCAATACATTGACTCGGCAAGTGTGGTTTTGCACTTCGCCAAGTTAAGTCTAGTGGACTTGCCGGAAAAGAGTACGCAGGAGCTCTGCTTAGTGCACCAGCATCGGGGAGTACGATAGGTCTGACTGGTAGTGCAATTACCGGTTTAGAGGTCGGCGAGGCCCAACCCACCACTTCCGTTTACCACTACGGAGGTATCCTGGGAGGTTAGGCTTCAGAAAGTGGGAACTAAAGGTCTGTGTGCACAGAGTCGAGTGGGTGTGTTGCACTTGCATGATTCACATCGTAGCATACTTGCATGTCATAGCATAACCATTGCATTTAACCCTTGACACCTATTGTATAAATTGGTATGAGACTTTTTATACAATAGGCCCAACAAAATGACCCCTTGGTTTATAAGCTCGCGTGAGCGTGCTTATAAGTTAAGGTTTTATTTTGTGAATATATATAATGCTTGCTTATAAACCGACACCCTATCGTATAAGTTGTTATGGGACTCTTTATACGATAGGATCCTTGCAGAAGATTCCTTAGCTTATGTGTTTTCATATAAGTTAAGGTTACTTATTTCTTGTTCAGTCTTTCATACTTTTATTATTGCCACATATACTCATAGAACTGTAGATTAGTTACGCCGTCACCTGCTTCTTGTTCATTCCCCACCCTCACTACCTATCCTTTCCTTCTCCCCGCTCGGTGCCTAGGAGCCATGGGGGGAGCGGTAGCGGATGATAGGACTTAGTCTTTTAGACTAACGGTTTTCGGACAAAATCATTTTAGGAGATCGTGGAGCCAAGCATGGAGGAGCAGCCCCGGAGGTCGGCACGCATGGAGATGGGACGGTCTAGTACCGGAGTTTAGACAGCTATGACTGTAAGTCCCGATCGCTAGTAGTTGCTTTTGTTTTGCTTCCCCGATGAGAGATATGTAGTGAGGACATTGATGTATCGGGCGTGAGCCCTATTTTCAGTACCTTTATTATTATTGCTGTGGACTCTCCCTTCGTGGAGATTATTTATTATATATGTGATCTCTGTGGACATGTGTTAGAGTTGTCAATTATATTACTCTCTTTCTCTTGCTACTTTTTCTGTGATCGATTTGGCCGGCAGGATCGGCGTTTTGTAGTGACGACCTTCCCGGGCGTGAAGGTGTTACCACAAGGCGGCGGTTCTTGGCCTAAGACACCGTGGTTAAAAAGGGGGGGGGGGGTCTTACAAGTGGTATCATAGGAGACCTCGATCGAAAGAGTAGCAGTCCACAAACCCTGGGTCACCGCCACGCGAGTTTAGTTTGGGGACAAACTAAGCAGCGGAAGTAGTGGTGTGCCCATATGGTGGATCACATGTAAATTGTCCACTTCTAATTAGGTTTGAGTCGATTACTTACAATGATCTTTGTTACGCAGCCTCCGACAAAGCCTACACCACAGGGAAGAGTCCAATAGACTCTGAATGTTACACCACCTCCCCGGGTCCCCGCTCCGTTTCTATAGTCGGAGATGGGGCAGACTTTGACAACCATATTGGAGGCTTTCAGGGCCCATCAGGTTCTGGCTCTGCAGCCAAACCCGGGGGCCAATCGTTTGAGCATCTTCTAAGGACTTTCTCCCCCATCTTACTTGGGGACAGAGTCGGCTGTTTGGACGGAGGAGTGGCTGGACATCATGTATGAGATGCTGACCGGGATACGGCTCCCATGGGAGGAGAGGGTGTCTTTAGTGGTCTCTTGCTTGGAGTCCCATGCCAAGAGATGGTGGAAGACATTGTTGGACATGACGTTTGCTGATAGAGAGGTTACAGACATTGCTTGGGAAGTGTTCAGGGATGCATTGTTGGAGCACTTTGTTCCACAGTCGGCCAGAGATGAGCTGGAAGATAGATTTCTACAGTTGAGGTAAGACAACAAGACGGTGGTGGAGTACCACCGGGAGTTCAATCATTTAGCCAAGTTTACGGACTCCTATCAGCTAGATGAGGCCAGATACACCAAGAGGTTTTATAAGGGCCTGCGAGAGGATCTTAGAGAGGCTCTGATGTTTGTATCCGACGGACCTATATCTCGGATATTGGAGATGGCAAAGAGGAATGAGGCAGAATTGGCACACGACTCGAGGCCGGAAAATGCCAGCTGAGGATCAGGGCCGGGGAGCCATAAATGATCAGCGACGGGGTCGTATTACTGATAGGAGAGATGGAAGAAGTGCAGAGGACCAACCTCATCAAGAGGAGAGGCAAGAGCTGAGGGAACCGCTTGTAATGGCTCCTCAACCTCTCCAGATGCGGGCGATACAGAGACCCGGGGGGTATGGCATATCCCCCACCCGAGTGCTACTACTGTCATCAGGTGGGGCATATCCGGAGGAACTGCCCCATGGGAACCACTACTAGCACCATCGGCTGCCCCGCCTGCTCAGCAGTTTGGAGGCTAAGGATGTGGCCGAGGATGTGGATACTAGGGCGAAGACCACATGCAGGAGAGGGAGCAAGTGTATGCCCTAGATCTAGCTCAACCACTAAAGTCGGAGCAAGGTGTGGAGCAATTTACTGGCTTGATGAGGAGGTTGCGTCAACTCGACGGATCAGAGCTATTCACCTCTTCGCACTACAACATGGAGGCGGAGATCGGCGGAAAGGCATTCAAAGCATCAGCGATGATCCTAAGGATGCCAGTCTTCTTCTGATCCGGAGCATGACATGGTTGTAGTGGAACCATGTCAAGATTGACTGCCTATCGAAGAGGATCACCTTGAGGCATAGGGATTCCTATATTGTCATCGAAGGTATTAGATTTACTACCCCTCTCTTTTTATCATCCGTATAGGCCATCAATGCCCACCTGCAGGGAGAAGAGGTATATGAAGTGTTGTTTGAGATGGCCGAGGCCTATGATTACATCTCTAGTATCCCGGTGGTGCGGGATTTTGCTGACGTATTCCCAGAGAACCTGTCAGGGCTACCCCCGCATCGGGAGCAGGACTTCCAGATACAGCTCATGCTGGGGGCTAAGCCGGCATCTAGAGCTCCTTACTGGATGGCCCCAAAGGAGTTGGCGGAGTTTTGAAGCCAACTGTAGGAGCTAGTGGAAGCCGAATTTGTCCGGCCAAGCTCTTCACCATGGGGAGCCCCGGTGATATTTGTCAAGAAGAAGGACGGAACACTCAGATTGTATATCGACTACCGAGCACTAAACAGACTGACAGTCCGGAATACCTATTCACTGCCAAGGATAGATGAGCTGTTTGACCAGCTGGAGGGGGCGCATATCTTTTCAAAACTAGATTTGAGGTCGGGCTACTACCAGTTGTGAATTCAGGAGGAGGACATTCCGAAGACAGCCTTCAATAGCAGATATTAGTTATTCGAGTTAACCGTGATGCCCTTCGGGCTCATGAATGCACCGTCGTCATTCACAAGCCTCATGAACCGGGTGTTCGAGGCTTATCTGGATGTGTTTTTCATCATGTTTATTGACGACATCCTCATTTACTCGAGGACAGAGGAGGAGCATACACGACATCTGACACTGACTCTAGAGAGACTGCGGGAGCAACACCTTTATGCGAAGTTCAGCAAGTGCCAGTTGTTGTTGAAGGAGGTGGCTTTCCTAGGCCACATTATCAGTGGAGCCGGGTTGGCGGTGGACCCGGCTAAGATTCATGAAGTTCAGGATTGGCCGCCGCTGAAGACGGCCACAAACGTGCGGTGTTTTCTAGGACTTGTCAGTTATTACCAGAAGTTCGTGGAGGGATTCTCTCGAATTTACCTCCCACTCACATCCCTGATGAGGAAGGATGTGCCCTTTGTATGGACCCCACAGTATGAGACGGCTTTCCAGGATCTGAAGATCGACTCACCTCGGCTCCTATCCTTGCCCTTCCTTCGGGGAAAGATGGATTCCAGGTCTACACCGACGCTTCCTACCAGGGCATGGGAGCAGTGTTGATGCAAAAAGGCCACGTGATTGCTTGTGCTTGCCGCCAGCTGAAGAAGCATAAGAAGAACTACCCTGTTCATGACTTGGAGATGGGAGCAGTAGTATTCGCGCAGAAGATTTGGCAGCATTACCTCTATGGTGTCCACTGAGACAAATACTCTGATCACAAAAATTTGAAGTATGTGGACACGCAAAAGGAGCTGAATATCAGGCAGAGGCGATGGGTGGAGTTTCTAGAAGATTACCAGTACGAGATGCACTACCACCCGAGGAAGGCGAACGTGGTAACCTATGCGCTGAGTCGGAGAGCCGCCACCTCTGGAGCGGAGCCACAGATTATGTTCGTGGAGCTGGTGCAGAGATTAGAAGATATGTACATCACGCTAGTGTCGTCTGATGACCCCGAGCTTTATGAGGAGTATTTATCTGCATTGAGCGTCACAGATGACATTCGAGACTGAGTCAGAGAAGGGCAGAGGCAGGACGCTAAGCTGGAGCTGATATTCCGGGCCTTGGAGGCAGTCACTGTTGGAGATTACATACCGAGGGATGATCTGGTATGCTTCAGAGGACGGGTTTATATACTAGAGGGAGGCTAGTTCCAGGAGGATATTATGACGGAGGCCCACTGTAGCCGATATTCTGTACATCCGGGAGTTACGAAGATGATTGCAGATCTGAAGAAGACCATGTACTGGCCAGGCATGAAGAAGGATATCACCTACTTCATGACGCACTGCGAGACGTGCCAGCTGGTGAAGGCGGAGTACAGGAACCCCTTAGGATTATTGCAACCACTCCCGGTGCCGGAGTGGAAGCTCGATGATATCGCGATAGACTTCATACATGGGCTTCCTCGATCGCGGACGGGGAACAATTCGATCTGGGTGATCGTCGACCGGCTGACGAAGGTAGCCAGATTTATCCCGATCAAAAAGGATGACTCGGTTGGTGTGCTGGTTCGTAAGTTTGTGGAGCAGTTCTGAAAGTCCACTTAGTGTCAACTACTTACACCTATGGGGGGGATAGGTGTCTTTGCAGCGTATTTGCGGAATTAAAGTTTTACCTGCACAAGAAAACAAAACAACACAGCACAGAAAGTACACAAGCAATTTATAGTGGTTCCCCAATTTGGGTACGTCCACTTTCCCCCTTCGACCTATCTCCCAACCAGGGACGACTCGGTCACTTCACCAACAGGATTGAAATCCAATCCTTGCACTAACGGAAGGAACCCTTCCACACGTAGGAGTCAACACTCCCACAACTCGGGTTGCACCCAACCCTACAACTAGAGACCAATCGGTCCTTTACAATGAAAGAGAAAATGAAAATAGCTTGTAAGAAATACAAACAACGTGAAGATCCAGGTGTCCCTTTTCGTTAGACTACTTGTTCTTGTAGGCAACGAAAAGTCCACAACCCTAGATCTTTCTTGGAGAGAATCTTCTCTAGATCGACGGCTTCAACAAGAGAGGAGGTGATGCTATGTAGATCCAATCTTCTTAGCAAAGTCGGCAAGGTCTTCCAACGGTCATACTAGGATCGATCGTCTCGATCGATTCGGATGGGGAAGGTTTCCCGATCACAAATCAAGAGACAAAAGATCTCTGGATAGACGCGTGAGACGCTGTGCCCGACTAGGCTTCTGTCGCCGGGAGAGGTAACGAAAACCCCGATCAACGGTGGCAAGCAACTAGCGAGAGGCGGAGAAGGTCGGCCGAGCTCGCTTCCGATCTAGGGCTTGAAGGCGGCTTGTTTTTCTTCAATCTGTAATACGTGTCTTTACTGTTCACAAATACAGCATATTTATACCTTAGGTCATGAAGATGACCGTTGTGGGCCCCACCAGCAGTAAAACCTAAGTCCGGTTCAAAATCCCGCAGATAATGTGGACCGGTCCAGACAGAGTCGGAAAAATACCCAAGTCAAATTCGGCGAGAATCGTGGGTGATTCTCGATGAATCGGCGAGAATCACTTACGATTCTCGCCGAATTCTACTTAGAGAATTCTGGCTGCACAGGTTATAGAGGCCGGGGAGAATCGGTGGGAATCACCTTGGATTCTCGCCGACTCGTCGAGAATGCAAAGTCATTCTCGACGAATCGGCGAGAATCACTTGGTGATTCTCGACGAGTCGGCGAGAATCACTTGGTGATTCTCGACGATTCTGCCTTAGATGAGTTTTCTGACTGCGTCGAGACAGCCGGCCAAACCCGGAGAGAATCAACTAGTGATTCTCGATGACTCGTCGAGAATCACTAGTGATTCTTGACGAATCGGTGAGAATCACTTAGTGATTCTCGACGATTTACACTTAGACAATTCGCGTCTTTCAACCCGTAAGCTGGTCTTTGGCCCATCCTTGCTCCTTGTCTGCTCTTGCTTTATCATAGCCCTGTACTTGAAATTAAGTACACCCCAATAGAGAGAGTACACGTAGGCCAACACACCGATCTGCTCAACGAGGGATTACGTTGCGCAGACTCGTGTATATTGACCTACTGCACCCTGACATTGGTGTGTACTTAGCAATGAATAGCTGCAAGCACAACTAGAAGAAATTCATCAAATACATAGTGAATTCATCTTAGCTTTGATAGGAGGCTTCCTCAAATCCAGGTAATTGTGGATACAATACCCAACAAGTTCGTCTGTTATCATTGCTTACCCAGGATGATCGTATCGGATCGGGATGGACTGTTTATGTCCAGGGAGTATGGATCAGTGTAGACTTACTTGGGAACTTGGCTAACATTCGGTATAGCTTTTCATCCCCAGACTGACGGGCAGACGGAACGCACTAATCAGACTTTGGAAGATCTACTGTGACTATGCATTCTGGATTGCAGAGAGCCTTGGGAGAAGCTGTTGCCACTGGTCGAGTTCTTATATAATAACAGCTACCAGTCCAGCATAGGGATGGCTCCTTATGAGGCCCTATATGGACGAAGGTGTAGGACTCCGCTGTCATGGATATAGGACGAGGATCTGAAGGCTTTGGGCTCAGAGTTTGTCGAGGATACGGATGCTCAGGTGCGAATAATACCAGATAAGATGTTGGAGGCGCAGAGCAGGCAAGCCAAGTATAACGACGCGAGACATCGTCAGGTGGAGTTCCAGGTTGGAGACCGGGTGTTCTTGAAGATTCGACTGATGTATGGAGTTTCACGGGTGCGTGGTCGGAAGAAGAAGCTCAGTCCGAGATACGTGGGGCCTTACAGGATCCTAGAGCGGATCGGCCCTATGGCTTATAGACTAGAGCTGCCACCAGAGCTAGCGGGTTTGCACGAAGTCTTTCATGTCTCCTCCCTGAGGAGAGCTCCACTTCGGCCGGAGCAGTAGATAATGACTACAGATGGGTCTATAGCTTATGATCGATCGGTGCACCTGGAGCCGATCCGAATAAAGGATACTGGGATGCGAGTTTTGCGATGCAAGAAGGTCCCATTGGTCAAGGTCTTGTGGAGGAATCATGGGCAAGAGGAGTACACATGGGAGCCACAGGACATGATGCAACAAAGGTACCCAGAGCTTTTCAGTCAGGTATTCCTTACAACCACTCGGGATGTTACAATTTATTTTTCATACTTGAAAACCCATAGGCCTAACTCGAATTTCGAGGATGAAATTTTTTGTTTATGTATTGGGATTTGTAACATCCCTCAGACAACTAGACCCCCTAGGAGTGGTTTTGTCATGACTAGGTCATGACAAAACCTTAGGAAGCACAATAAGACCAAGTGGACCTAGGAATGTAGGTGGGATCACTATGGTCTGCAAACAACATATTTCTAAACACTAGGTTGGGATGATCTAGGGGATTCACCATGATTCCAAGATCCCACCACAACCTCACCAATCTATTGAAAGGCCCTAAGAGTCCATTAGAGTCAACTTTGGGTGGCCAAGCTGGCCTAGGATCATCCTAGTCCTAAATTTGGCAAGGTGCCCTAACTAAGGGCAATGTGCCCCTAATGAGCCCAACCAACCATACCAAGGTCTTCCTAGACCTAAAGTGGGGTCAATGGGTCACCAAAGATCCATTAAGGTCAACCCTAGAGCCTGAGTTGACCCAAGTCAACCCTAGCCCTAAAGTGGTCAGAGCGCCCTAACTAAGGGGCAAGTGACCTTCAGTGTGCAAAGTTTACCCTACACAACCCTTCCAAGAACTTAAGGGAAGCCAAGGGGTCACCAAGGACCACTTGGGGTCAACCCAAATGATCATGTTGACCAAAGTCAACTCTAGTCCTAACTTGGTCAAAGTACCCTTCCTAAGGGTCAAGTGACCCCCAAAGTGCCAAGTCAAACCTACCCAGCCCTACCTATGCCTTAGGGGAGGCCAATGGGTCACCAATGACCCATTGGGGTCAACCCAAAAGGTCAAAATGATTAAGGTCAACCCTTGTCTAGTTTAGGTCAAACTTAGCCCAAATGGGCTAACCCAAGATCAAGCCTTTTCCATTTGGGTTAACCACCTCCAAATTATATGATGATATGATTTATTGGTCTGCAAATAGGCTCAAGGGATGACCAAGTCAGCCTTGATGACTAGGAGAGAGAGAGAGCTCCACCTTGCCCTTTAGTGGAGGAGAGAGAAAGGGGAAGGTAGAAGGCCATTCATGGCATAGGGAGGCCAAGGGCCACCTTTGGTGGCTGGATTCAACTCCTCTAGGGAAGAGGAGTTTCCAGCCATTTCTTGGACACCCCAACCCAGGTTCACCCCCCACCACCATGGCTGAGAATGGCCTTTAATGGCCATAAATGGCCATTCAGCCCACACTCTTTCCTTACCCCATTTGGTGATTTTAAAAGTTCCACTTGACTCAGGGGAGTCTTTTACACTATTTACCTAAAGGATACAAGGCTTCCCACTGTGTAGTTGCAGAAACCCAAATTTTCATGAAGTCACCCTTGAACTAAGATGAATTAAGTTGTATTTGATATCCTTGTTCTAGTTGAATGTTTGCAGATTCTCAGTGCTAAGTGTAGACCAATGTCAGTCTATAGTGGGTCAGGAACACAAGACCATTATGTGTAATCCCTCACTGGGTGATCCAAAGTGTTGACTCATGTGTATCCTCTCAATTGGGATACACTTTATGTTCAAACATTGGGAGCAAAGGATGGAGATAGGGCCAGAAGGAAATCTTCTCTAAAGTTCTTGAAAAAACTTTCTAAGTCTAGTTCTCGAGAAGTAATCTCAGAGTTCTCGAGAAGTATGGTATAGTTCTCGAGAAGCTCGGACTCTACTTCTCGAGAAGTCAGGACAGTTCAAAAATTTCTCTAAGTTAAGTTCTCAAGAAGTCAGTAAAGTTCTCGATAAGTCTTCTATAAGTTCTCGAAAAGTCAATTTAGTTCTCGAGAAGTATTCCTTTGATTCTCAAGTTCAGAAATTCAATCAGAAGTTGATTCTAAGTAAATTTCTCGAGAAGTCTTCTATAAGTTCTCGAGAAGTCAATTTAGTTCTCGAGAAGTATTCCCTTGGTTCTCGAGAAGTTCAGAAAAAAAAATTTCTCTAAGCTCAAGTTCTGGAGAAGTCCTCTATTATTTCTCGAGAAGTAAATTAGTTCTCGAGAACTATACTCTGGTGTTCTCGAGAAGTCCAACCCTTTCTAAAGAGATTAGTTTTCGAGAAGTCTCTACAGTTCTCGAAAACTCAGTTCATAGTTCTCGAGAACTATAATCACTTCTCGAGAACTAAGTTGGATTTTTTCCAGAGAATTTCTTCTAAGTCCAGAACGGCCGGAATTTCAAATAACCCAATAGGATTGGTCCACATGTCATCATTAATGATATTTCCAACCGTTAAGAGATATCCTATATAAGGTCTTGTCACTAAGACATAACCCTAAGAAGGATTAAGAGAAATTATTGAGCGGATCTCGTACTTTCCAAAAAGCTCTGGTTCGGCCGATCTCTTCTCAAGCTTGACGTCTTGAAGCTGCCGCCACCGCTCTCGTCAAGATCAATCCTCATCCTTTCGATCTAGAAGATCTACTGATTCAGGAAACGTTCTTTCTTCCTTGATCAAGTAGATTCAAGAATTTCTCAGGTCAGATCTACTAGTCTTCTTCAACAATTCTGAAAGGGCCGCAACTTCAAGAAGAAGACCTAAAGACTTATTTCTTGCAGATCTGAGAAAGTTTATGCTTGTATTTTCATATCTATTTGTAAATCTTGTAGGAGATTATTCTCCGAGTGTAGGAGCGTTGTGCCCCGAGTGGTAGGAAGTTTGTATCTTCCGAGTGTAGATCCGTTTGGACCGAGTTTTGTAGGAACGTGGTTTCGAGGTGTAGGAAGGGTTTGTAATCCGAGATAGTGGAGTAGCCGAGTCTAGTGATTTCCTAGATCGGTGAGGAAAGTGGACATACCCAAGATCGGGGAACCACTATAAATCTCTTGTCATCTGTGTGATTGCAGTCTTACTTATTTGTGCTAGGTTTCAAATTTTTTATTTCGCCTTAGACACACATCTCACCTATTCACCCCCTCTAGGTGATTTAGGTAGACAACTTGCCACTTTCAATTGGTATCAGAGGGAGGTTGATCATTAAAAGGTTAATACCTTGATCTAATCCTTCCCAAGTTGTCTTTAGAGAAGTATCAAGTATGAGTAAGACCAAGGATTTTGCTATGCTCCCTATATGCACCAAGAACAATTTTCCTATGTGGAAGGAAAGAGTTAAACTCTTCATGGAAGTAGTGGACCCTCGGATCTTCATGATTGTTGAAGAAGGTCCGTATGTTCCTATGATTGCATCTACAATAGATCCAACCAGACAATTCCCAAAGAAGTTGATGGACTTGGATAAGGACGAGATTGCACTTGTCTCCCTGGACAAGAAAGCTAAAAATATTATAGCCAGTGCAGTCCATGACTCGATGCTGCAAAATCTGATTCATTGTCAGTCTGCCAAGGAGATGTGGCAATCCCTAGTGACTCTAATGGAAGGAACTGAAGAAGTTAGGGATGATCAGAGATCCCTTCTAAATAAGAAGTATGAAGCCTTCAGGCAAGGTCACAAGGAAGCCATAGCTGATACCTTTGAGAACTTCTTCAAGATAGTTAATGGCCTAAGAGTTTATGGACGAGTCTTCACAAATGGGGAACTGAATGACAAATTCTTAAGATCCCTGACCAAGGAATGGGATAATAAGGTATGCGCCATTCAGGAGTTCAGAAGGTTAGCCGAGACGGACCAGCAAAATTTATTCAAAAAGCTTATGTCTTACGAGCTCCAAATCAACTCAAGAAAAGCTGAAGAAGAGATGAGCAGGTTTGCATCCAAGGAGAAGTCTGTCGCTCTAAAGGCAGATAGCTCAAGGAAGACAAAGGCTAGCTCTCCTTCCCCAGCTCCTTAAGCTGATGAAGAAGAATCATCTGAGCAAAGCTCCTCTAGCTCAGAGCTATCTGATGGAGAGTTCTCTCTACTCTCAAGGCAGTTCAAGAAATTCTTGAACAAGAAGAAGAAATGGAGAGGCAAGGATGCCTCCTATTTAAGATCACACAATGATGGTGATCGCCACAGAAAAGGCTCAAGCAGCCACGACAGGTATGGTTCTAAACCGAATAAACATTATTCGACTGACATTGTTTGTTATTGCTGTAATAATCCAGGTCACGTCATTGCGGATTGCCCCTACAAGAAGAAAGAGGGTGGCAAAAGAGAATAGAAGAAGTCCTACAGTAAAAAGAGGATAGAAAAGAGCATGTTGGCCAAGAAGGGCAAAACCCTCAGTGACTCCGACTCATCTGAGTCGAGTGCAGAAGAGGAAGAAGCCTACTTTGGGCTAATGGCTTTAACTGATGATGAACAAGTCCCCCAGTTCACTGGGGAGGTAAAATCTCACACCCCTCTTTCAGAATCTGATGATGATAGTGAGCAAGAGGGCTATCCATCTGAGGATGAATCTGAACTCATGGGACAATATAAGAAGTTACTCGAGGCTTACGAAAAATGTCTCCGAGTCGTGAAAACTCAAGCTAAAGAGAAAAAGTCCCTAAAGGCCACAGAGAGCGCCGTAAGAGAAGAAGTCTCAAAGACTAACTCTCTCAAGGAAGACTTCAATAAATCTATTGAAGAATATAATAAGGCTCTTGAGCACCTTGACCTTAAGGAGAAAATTATCAAGGAGTTGGAAGAACAACTCTCGGCTGAAAAGAAACTTGTAGAAGGTTTCTCTAAGCCTAAGATTGTACTTCCTCTGATTGCTGAATTCTCAGCTAAGGACAAGGGTGCTGGTCTAGGCCACAAAGGTGCTCCTAGTAAATCCTCTAGGTGAAGGAAGGCCAACAGAAAGAATAAGGATGCCAAGAAGTCCTTGGCCGAGGAAAAAGGGAAAGCTCCTTTAGAGCCAGTCTCGTTCAAGAAAGTTATCTTTCCTGCGAACGAATTCAACTTTGAGTCCACCTATGGACACTTCACTAGGCCGATCCCAGAGAAGCCTAAGTCAAGGTACCAAGGTTGGACTCGCCCTCGTGACTTTGGCGAGAGTGTCTTCAAGGCACCTTATGAAGAGATTCAACTTCAGAGCTATAGACCTTATGCTTATGGTCATAACATCAAGAAGGCACCAAAGGTAAAATCTGTTGTGGAAAAGCCTATAAAGGAGAAGAATTCATGTAGTTTCCACAACCATGAAGCTTCTGTCTCCAAGGATGCTACCCCTGCTGGACCTCCTCTCAAGAAGGTCAAGCAGGAGATCATAAGGCAGAGATACAACAGATTCGACTGCTGGTGCTTTAGTAAAGTTCATCACTTTGCAATAGATTGTTGGTTCAATCCTAAAAATATTGCAACTCCTCAAGTTAGCAACGTGAGAATGACCACTCATGAGGCTAATACTCGTAGGGGGAGTATTCTTACTCGAGACCAAGGACACAAACATGTTTGGGTTCCTAAGGCTAAGTGATTATAATTGCAGGTACGTCCAAAGGCCATTAAAACGCCAATCTGGTATTTGGACAGTGGATGTTCTCGGCATATGACCCGGATAAGGAGCCTACTCCAGAACTTTTCACCGGTGTTGAATGGACCAAAGGTCATCTTTGGAGGTTCAGACCGAGGAATTACCAAAGGCTACGGTATGATTACTAACGGTAACGTATCCTTTTCGGATGTAGCCTATGTTGAAGGATTGGAACACAATCTCATCAGCATAAGCCAACTATGCGACAAAGGATACGTGGTTCAATTCCATGCTGACAAGTGTTTGATAAAATTGGTTGACAACATGGAAAATATTTTATCAGGCACTCGAAGCAGAAATATTTTCTGTTTAAACTTCATCTGTATTGAATCCTCTACACCAGTATGTCTTTTAGCAAAAAGTAGTGCATCTCTTGCTGACCAATGACACAAGAGACTAGCACATATTAATTTCAAAACTATTAATAAACTATTCTGTCAAAACTTAGTACGTGATGCCCCTAAGGTCAAGTGCTTTAAGGACAGCCTTTATCATGCCTGTATAAAAGGCAAGCAAACAAGGAGTTCATTTAAAAATATTATAGGCAAGGATTCTGATAGAAGCTTACAGCTTCTTCATATGGACTTGTTCGGTCCACTGCAAGTTAGAAGTTTGGGAGGTAAGGAATATACGTTGGTTATTGTGGATGATTACTCGCGCTTTGCGTGGGTGTTCTTTATGAAACACAAGTCAGATACCTTCAATATTTTCACTAATTTCGTTAGGCAAGTCCAGAATGAATACAACTGCTCTGTAGTCAAAATCAGAAGTGACAATAGAACAGAATTCAAGTCTGGAGCCATGACAGAATACTATGAAAGTCAAGGTATCTTTCTTGAGTTTTTCTCTTCTCTCACTCCACAATAAAATGGAGTAGCTGAGAGAAGGAACAGAACACTTATAGAGGCTTGCCATACTATGTTAAGTGATGCCTCACTTCCAGAGTACTTCTGGGCTAAAGCCGTCAACACCGCTTGTCACGTGCAAAATCGAGCACTCATCAACAAGAACCATGATAAGACTCCTCAAGAACTTCTAAAAGGCAGGAAACCGACCATTTCATATTTTAGAATCTTTGGTTGTAAGTGTTTCGTACTTAACAACGGCAAGTATCACACTACCAAGTTTAGCGAGAAAAGCTTTGAAGGTATTTTTGTAGATTATAGTAGTCATAGTAAGGCATATAGAGTATTTAATAGAAAAAATCTGGTGGTAGAAGAATCGATACACATTGTATTTGATGAGACGAGTTTGCTGCAAAACAACTCTTCTAGTGTGCTCATTGAAGATGCAGGTACAAAGATAAAGGAACTCAGCTTGGATGAACCCACTGAAGATAAAGATGAAAGGTTCATTAAGATCACCTCTACAACCCCGATTGGAGAGGTAGATGATCAAGATGAAGAATTCATCCCAGCTGAAAATGTAACCTCAGTGGCTGAGGAGATCCCAGATGCAAGGACTCTAGAGCTAAGGCACCTGAAGGATCATCCCTTGGACCAGATCATAGGAGATCCTCAGGATGGTGTCATAACTCATCGAGGTACAACTAACGAGAATTTATTCTTAAGTTTTCTATCACAGGTTGAACCTAAGAAGTTCGAAGAAGCAAACTCGGATGCATCCTGGATACTAGCCTTGGAAGAAAAGTTAAATCAGTTCAAACGTTGCAAAGTTGTGACACTTGTTCCTAGACCCAAGAGTGTTGGGTATTGTATCCACAATGTACCTGATTTGAAGAAGCCCCTGTACAAGCTAAGGTAAATAGACAATGTATTTGATGAAATATTTCTAGTTGTGCTTGCAGTTATTCCATGCTAAGTACACACCAATGTCAGGGTGTAGTGGGTCAATATACACGGGTCTGTGCAACGTAATCCCTCGTTGAGCAGATCAGTGTGTTGGCCTACGTGTACTCTCACTATTGGGGTGTACTTAATTTCAAGTACAGGGCTATGATAAAGCAAGAGCAGACAAGGTGCAAGGATGGGCCAAAGACCATCTCACGGGTTGAAAGACGAGAATCGTCTAAGTGTAAATCGTCGAGAATCACTAAGTGATTCTCACCGATTCATCGAGAATTACCAGTGATTCTCGACGAGTCGTCGAGAATCACTAGTTGAGTCTTGCCGGGTTGGGCCGGCTGTCTCGACGCAGTCAAAAAAATCATCTAAGGCAGAATCGTCGAGAATCACCAAGTGATTCTCGCCGATTCGTCGAGAATGACTTTGCATTCTCGATGAGTCGGCGAGAATCCAAGGTGATTCCCACTGATTCTCCCCGGCCTCTATAACCTATGCAGCCAGAATTCTCTAAGTAGAATTAGGCGAGAATCGTAAGTGATTCTCGCCGATTCGTCGAGAATCACCCACGATTCTCGCCGAATTTGACTTGGGTATTTTTCCGACTCTATCTGGACCGGTCCACGTTATCAGCCGGATTTTGAACCGGACTTTGGTCTTACTGCTGGTGGGGCCCACAACGGTCATCTCTTGACCTATTGTATAAATACTCTGGTATTTGTGTACAGTAATACACACAGACGATATACGAAAAAGAGCGGCCGACTAACCCTAATCTCGCGAACTTGCTCCACCTCCGTCGCCGCTGCCGATCACCGAAGCAGATCTCGATCTCCTCCAGATCCTCGGTGATAGAAGCCAAGTCCTGCACAGCGTCTCACGTGTTTATCCAGAGATCTTTTGTCTCTTGATTTGAGATAGGGAAATCTTTCCCCGTCCGAATCGATCGAGACGATCGATCCTCGTGTGACCGTTGGTAGACCTTGCCGACTTCGCTAAGAAGATTGGATCTCCAGTGCTTTGCTGCTGTTGTCAGTTGCCGCCGCCAACACCGAGAGCCTCGCTGCCGCTCGTCGCCGCCGCCGGTCTCGGGGAGATTCTCTCCAAGTGAGATCTAGGGTTGTGGACTCTTCGTTGACTTCAAGAACACGTCGTCGAACGAAGAGGGACACCTTAGTCTCCATACGTTGTTTGTATTTCTTACAAGCTATTTTCAATTCTTTGTAAAGGACCGATTGGTCTCTAGTTGTAGGGTTGGGTGCAACCTGTGTTGTGGGAGTGTTGACTCCTACGTGTGTAAGGGTTCCTTCCGTTAGTGCAAGGATTGGATTTCAATCCTTTTGGTGAAGTGACCGAGTCGTCCCTTGTTGGGAGATAGGTCGAAGGGGGAAAGTGGACGTACCCAAATCGGGGAACCACTATAAATTGCTTGTGTACTTTTTGTGCTGTGTTGTTTTGTTTTCTTGTGCAGGTAAAACCTTAATTCCGCAAATACGCTGCAAAGACACCTATCCCCCCATAGGTGTAAGTAGTTGACACTAGGTGGACTTTCAAGTGGTATCAGAGGGAGGTTACTCATCAAAAAGGTTCACACCTTGAGTAAAATCCTGCCACCAGTGTCAAGAAGAAGAGCGATATCTTCCATGGACGGACTCAAGCACTCCGGCAAAATCCCAGTATGCACCAGACTGAACTTTCCTATCTGGAAGGAAAGAATCAGATTCTACATGGAAGCAGTCGACCCCCAGCTCTTCATGATAGTGGAGGAGGGACCTTACATTCCCACCAAGGACTCCACCATTGATCCAACCAGGAAGGTGCCCAAGAAACTTTCGGAAATGGACAAAGACGAAATGGTGCTGTTCGGACTCGACAAGAAAGCTCAGAACATCCTGGTAAGCACAGTTGACGACTCTATGATGCAGAAATTCAGCAACTGCAGGACAGCCAGGGATCTCTGGAGCTGTCTGATCGTCCTAATGGAGGGCACAGATGAAGTGAGGGACGATCGGAGATCCCTCCTCAATCAGAAATATGAGGCTTTCAGGCAAGGGCCAAAGGAGGAGATCGGAGTCCCCTTCGAAAACTTCCTCAAGATCATCAATGCACTCAAAGGATATGGAAGAGTGTTTACTGACGGTGAACTCAATGATAAGTTCCTTAGGTCCCTCACTAAGGAATGGGACACAAAGATCTGCGCCATCCGCGAGTTTGGCAGACTTGCGGAAACTGATCCACAGATTCTGTTCGGGAAGCTCATGTCCTATGAGCTTCAGTTGAACACAAGGAAGGCTGAAGAGGAAGCAGAGAAAGCCGCGGCCAAGGAAAAGTTGGTGGCACTGAAAGCCATTCAATCCAGAAAGGGAAAGGGTGTCGCTTCTTCCCGTGTGTGGAAGAGGGATGAGGAGGAAGACTCTGAGCCAAGCTCCTTCGACTCAGAGTTATCTGAGGAAGATTTATCCCTTATCACATGGGAATTCAAGAAGTTCCTCAAGCTGAGGAATCAGAGAAAGAGAAATGGCTCCTCCTCAAGGGATCAAAAGAAGAACTATTCCTCTGACAGGTATGTTTCCAAACCGAACAAACACCACTCTTCTGACATTATATGCTTTGGTTGCAACAAGCCAGGACACGTCGTGGCTGACTGCCATCAAGGCAAGAGGGAAAAGGGAAAGGGAGAGGAGCACAGGTCCTCAAAAGACAAGAGGAAGGAGAGGAGTTACATCGCAAAGAAACCAAAGACGTTGAGTGAATCTGACACGTCAGACACCAGCGATGATGAGGAAGCCTACTTTGGGCTAATGGGTCGCTCTGACTCAGAAGGAGAATGCCCCCCATTTACTGGGAAGGTAAAAGCTCACACCCCTCTCTCCGACTCTGACTCTGATCCTGATTCTCAGGATGATGACCCTGAGGATAGCCCTTCTGCCCTTGAAGCTGAGCTCCTCGATAAGTATGAGCTTCTGCTCAATACATTCCTGAAATGTCGAAAGAAACTGAAGGAGGAGAAAAAGGAAGTCAAATTCCTTAAAGGTGAGAGTGTATCCCTGAGGGAAGAGATCACCAGTTTGATATCCCTCCGACAGGAGCACTTGGACCTGACTTCAAAGCATTCAGAGTCTCTTAAGCTCCTTGATCTTAAGCAGGAGGAAGTCGACAAGTTGGAAGAACTACTTGCGGTAGAAAGGAAGATCGTCAAGAGCTTCTCTATGCCAAAAACTGTTCTTCCATTAGTTGATACCTTCTCTGCTTAAGCCAAAGGAGCTGGCCTGGGGCATGTAGGGGTATCTAGCTCCTCATCTAGGAGAAACCGGAACAGGAGGAAGAATAAGGCTGCCAAGAAAGCCTCTGCTGATGAGAAAGGAAAGGCCCCACTCAGCCCTGTTGAGTTCAGAAAGCCTAGCTTTCCCTGTAACCAACATGACTTTGAGTCAACATATGGGCATCACTTCAGGCCCTCGGATGCAAAGCCGAAGAGCCGATATGATGGGTGGACCTTTCCCCGTAACTTCAGTGAGAGTGTCTTCAAGGCACCTTATGAGGAAATCCACTTGGGAAATTATGGTCAATTCTCTAGCGGCCATAATAGGAAGCAGGCACCTAAGGCCAAGCCTATTACACTGAAAAGCCAAGAGGTGAGGAAGTCATGTGACTGTGGTCATCATGTTGCCTCCACCTCCAGTTCTTCGGCCCCAGCTGAACCCCACGTTTCAAGGGTAAAGCAGGCGCCCAAGAGGAAGTATAACAGGTTTGACTGCTGGTGCTGTGGCAAAATTGGTCACTTTGCCGTGGATTGTTGGTTTAATCCAAGGTATAACGAGACTCCTTATGTTAGCAATGAGAGGCCGACCACTCGTAGAGTTAACCAATCGAGGGGGAGTATGCTAACAAGGAATCTAGGACCCAAGTTCGATTGGGTTCCTAAGGCAAATTAATTCTGTTTTACAGGGATGTCCAAAGGCCAACAAAACTCCTATTTGGTATTTGGACAGTGGATGCTCCCGTCACATGACCGGGACAAGAAGCCTGCTGAGGGAGTACTCTCCAGTTGAGGATGGACCCAAAGTCATATTTGGGGGATCTGATCGGGGAGTCACCAGAGGTTACGGTACGATTTCCAACGGTATACTCTCTATCACTAACGTGGCTTATATCGAAGGGTTAAATCATAACCTGATCAGCGTAAGCTAGTTATGTGATAAAGGGTATGACGTTAAGTTCTGCAAGGATAAATGCCTAATAATATCATGTGACTCTTCGGAGACCGTATTAACTGGCATTAGGAGCAGAAATATTTTCTGTTTAGATTTTCTTAGTTTAGATTCTTCTACCCCAGTATGCCTCGTTGCTAAAGGCAGTGCATCTCTTTGTGAACAATGGCACAAGAGATTGGCACACATTAATTACAAGACAATTAATATGCTGTTTTCCAAAGACTTAGTAAGGGATGCTCCCAGTATTAAGTGCATCAAAGATGGTCCATGTCCTGCATGTCAGATGGGCAAGCAGACTCGGGATACCTTTAAGGGCATCCCAGACAAAGATTCCTCCAGATGTCTATATCTTCTGCACATGGACCTGTTTGGTCCAATGCAAGTTCATAGCTTAGGAGGGAAGTCGTATACGCTAGTGATTGTAGATGATCACTCTCGGTTTACGTGGGTGTTCTTTTTAAAACGCAAGTCTGATACGTTTGACATCTTCACCAGTTTTATCAAGCAGATACAGAACGAACTTAACTGCTCAGTGGTCAAAATTAGAAGTGACCACGGAACAGAGTTTGAGTCTGGGGCTATGACAGAGTTCTGTAAAGAGCTTGGTATCTTTCATGAGTTCTCCTCCCCTCGCACTCCTCAACAGAATGGAGTGGCGGAGAGGAGGAATAGAACACTCATTGAAGCGTGCACGACAATGTTGAATGACGCTTCTCTCCCAGAATACTTCTGGGCCGAGGCTGTCAATACGGCCTGTCATGTACAAAACTGGGCGTTGATTAACAAGAGCCATCGTAAGACTCCTTATGAGCTACTGAAAGGCAAGAAACCAACCATGTCCTATCTGAGGATTTTTGGCTGCAAGTGTTATGTACTGAATAATGGGAAGTACCCTCGTACTAAGTTTGGTGAAAAATGCTTCGAAGGCATATTCATGGGCTATAGTAGCCACAGCCAGGCTTATAGAGTTTTCAACAAGAAAACCCTAGTGGTAGAGGAATCAATAAATGTTGTATTTGATGAAGGAAGCTTGCTTAACTGCAAGACTTCTAGTTGTCTTCCTGAAGCCGCAGGTGCCAGACTCGAAAAGCTACAACTGGATGATCCCGAGAAAGATGCAACTCCAAAATATGTCAAGGTCTCCACATCAACGCCGATCGGAGAAGTTGAAGATCAAAATGAGGCAAATCCTTTAGAAGAAGGAGATGCCCAAGAAATAGTCGAAGCTCCTGATGCAAGACTTCTAGAGCTCAGACACGTGAGGGATCATCCCAGAAATCAAATCATTGGAGATCCCCGAGACGGTGTCAGAACTCGCCAAGGTACTCTTAACGAGATCTTGCATCTTAGCTTTCTGTCGCAGGTGGAGCCAAAGAAGTTCGACGAAGCGAACAAAGACGCATCGTGGATTTTGGCCATGCAAGAGGAGCTGCATCAATTCGAAAGATGCGAAGTCTGGACGCTGGTTCCTAGACCGAAGACGCAAAATGTGATTTGCACCAAGTGTATCTTCAGAAACAAGTTGGATGAACATGGAGTCATCATCAAGAACAAAGCCAGACTGGTGGCTCAAGGATACAGACAGGAGGAGGGAATTGACTTTGACCAGACGTTTGCACCAGTTGCACGGCTCGAGGCAATCCGGCTATTCCTAGCCTATGCCTCTCACAAAGGATTCACAGTCTATCAGATGGACGTGAAATCGGCTTTCTTGAATGGAGCTTTGAAAGAGGAAGTATACGTTGCTCAACCTCCAGGTTTTGTCAATCCTACTTATCCTAATCATGTATATTTTCTTAATAAGGCACTATATGGCCTAAAACAAGCTCCTCGAGCTTGGTATGAGACATTGTCTAGTTTTCTTCTTGAGAATAAGTTCTCTAGAGGAAAAATAGATAAGACATTGTTTCTCAGGGAAGTTAAAGGCAAGATTTTGCTGGTGTAAATCTATGTTGATGACATTATATTCGGCTTAACGGACAACAATCTTTGCAAAAAGTTTTCTAAACTTATGCAAGGAAAGTTTGAAATGAGCAGTATGGGAGAGCTGAAGTATTTCTTGGGACTTCAAGTGAAACAGTCTGAGGAAGGAATCTTCATTTCTCAGACGAAGTTCACAAATGAACTCCTCAAGAAATTCGGAATGGAGAATACAACCTCTATGAGGACTCCAATGGGATCCACCATGTCTCTAGATAAGGATGAGAAAGGGAAACCTTTTGATGAAACCAAATACAGAAGCATCATTGGATCTCTGATCTATCTTACTGCGAGTAGACCGGATATCATGTTCTCCACATGTGTTTGTGCCAGATATCAGGTGAACACTAAGGAATCTCATTATGACGCTGCAAAGCGAATTCTCAGATACCTTAAAGGTACCCCTAATCTTGGCTTATGGTACCCGAGAAGCAATGATGTCGAGCTAATAGGGTTTTCAGATGCTGATTTTGCAGGAAGTAGGGATGACAGGAAAAGCACCTCCGGTACGTGTCAATTCCTCGGAAGAAGGCTTATTTCATGGAACAGCAAGAAGCAGAATTGTGTAGCAACCTCCACTGCAGAGTCTGAGTACATCTCGGCTGGCAGCTGTTGCGCACAACTCCTATGGATAAGAAACCAGTTAGCCGACTATGACCTCCAGTTCAAGGAAGTACCGATGTACTGCGACTCCTCCAGTGCAATTGCTATTGCCAACAATCCGGTTTCGCACAACAGAACGAAGCATATTGAAGTGTGTTACCATTTCATTCGGGAGCACATGGAGAACAAGGACATCTCTCTCTGCTATGTTCCCACTGACAAGCAGATTGCAGACATCTTCACAAAGCCCCTTGACGAGGCCAAGTTCAGTATATTCAAAACTGAATTGGGGATGCTAAACTACGAAGAATGAAGACTACAAGAGCTCAAGGCTCATGCGTCTAGGGGGAGCCTCTGATAGGAATTTAGTGAAGGCAAAGGTACAAGAACTGAGGGGGAGCATGGTGTCACATGCTTCAGTCCCCGATTTGCAGAAGCCGAAAAGGGGGAGATTACCCTCTCGGCTAAGGTGGCTCCAAGTTTGCTCTCAAGAAATTGGTAATGAATATCTCTCTCAACTCCATTTTAAGTTTATGATTTTCATTCCTATATGCTCTATTCACCTTAGCTTGTAGGGTTTAGGCTTCTTCAAATAGGGGGAGATTGTTAGGTATTGTATCCACAATGTACCTGATTTGAAGAAGCCCCTGTACAAGCTAAGGTAAATAGACAATGTATTTGATGAAATATTTCTAGTTGTGCATGCAGTTATTCCATGCTAAGTACACACCAATGTCAGGGTGCAGTGGGTCAATATACACGGTTCTGTGCAACTTAATCCCTCGTTGAGCAGATCAGTGTGTTGGCCTACGTGTACTCTCACTATTAGGGTGTACTTAATTTCAAGTACAGGGCTATGATAAAGCAAGAGCAGACAAGGAGCAAGGATGGGCCAAAGACCATCTCACGGGTTGAAAGACGAGAATCGTCTAAGTGTAAATCGTCGAGAATCACTAAGTGATTCTCACCGATTCGTCGAGAATCGCCAGTGATTCTCGACGAGTCATCGAGAATTGCCAGTGATTCTCGACGAGTTGTCGAGAATCACCAGTGATTCTCGACGAGTCGTCGAGAATCACTAGTTGACTCTTGCCGGGTTGGGCCGGCTGTCTCGACGCAGTCAGAAAAATCATCTAAGGCAGAATCGTCGAGAATCACCAAGTGATTCTCGCTGATTCGTCGAGAATGACTTTGCATTCTCGACGAGTCGGCGAGAATCCAAGGTGATTCCCACCGATTCTCCCCGGCCTCTATAACCTGTGCAGCCAAAATTCTCTAAGTAGAATTCGGCGAGAATCGTAAGTGATTCTCGCCGATTCGTCGAGAATCACCCACGATTCTCGCCGAATTTGACTTGGGTATTTTTCCGACTCTGTCTGGACCGGTCCACGTTATCAGCCGGATTTTGAACCGGACTTTGGTCTTACTGCTGGTGTGGCCCACAACGGTCATCTCTTGACCTATTGTATAAATACTCTGGTATTTGTGTACAGTAATAAACACAGACGATATACGAAAAAGAGCGGCCGACTAACCCTAATCTCGCGAACTTGCTCCGCCTCCGTCGCCGCTGCCGATCACCGAAGCAGATCTCGATCTCCTCCAGATCCTCGGTGATAGAAGCCAAGTCCTGCACAGCGTCTCACGTGTCTATCCAGAGATCTTTTGTCTCTTGATTTGAGATAGGGAAATCTTTCCCCGTCCGAATCGATCGAGACGATCGATCCTCGTGTGACCGTTGGTAGACCTTGCCGACTTCGCTAAGAAGATTGGATCTCCAGTGCTTTGCTGCTGTTGTCAGTTGCCGCCGCCAACACCAAGAGCCTCGCCGCCGCTTGTCGTCGCCGCCGGTCTCGGGGAGATTCTCTCCAAGTGAGATCTAGGGTTGTGGACTCTTCGTTGACTTCAAGAACACATCGTCGAACGAAGAGGGACACCTTAGTCTCCATACGTTGTTTGTATTTCTTACAAGCTATTTTCAATTCTTTGTAAAGGACCGATTGGTCTCTAGTTGTAGGGTTGGGTGCAACCCGTGTTGTGGGAGTGTTGACTCCTACGTGTGGAAGGGTTCCTTCCGTTAGTGCAAGGATTGGATTTCAATCCTTTTGGTGAAGTGACCGAGTCGTCCCTGGTTGGGAGATAGGTCTAAGGGGGAAAGTGGACGTACCCAAATCGGGGAACCACTATAAATTGCTTGTGTACTTTTTGTGCTGTGTTGTTTTGTTTTCTTGTGCAGGTAAAACCTTAATTCCGCAAATACGCTGCAAAGACACCTATCCCCCCCCATAGGTGTAAGTAGTTGACACTAGGTGGACTTTCAAAGAGTAAGAACATCATCGGGACAAAATGAGTCTACCGAAACAAGATGGACGAAGATGGAACTATTATAAAGAACAAAGCCAGACTCATTGTCAAGGGCTATCGTCAAGAAGAGGGAATCGACTTCGATCAAACATATGCTCCAGTGGCAAGACTGGAGGCGATTAGGTTATTCCTTGCTTATGCTGCACTTAAGGGCTTTACCGTATATCAGATGGATGAAAAATCTGCCTTCCTGAATGGTGACATAAAGGAAGAAGTGTATGTAGAGCAACCGCTAGGTTTTGTTGACTTAACTTTTCCTAATCATGTTTATTTACTGCAAAAAGCTTTATATGGTCTTAAACAAGCTCCTAGAGCTTGGTATAAGACGCTGTCTAGCTTTCTTCTTGAGAACAAGTTCACAAGAGGAAAGATAGACAAGACATTATTTCTTAGGGAAATAAATGACAAGATTTTGCTAGTGCAAATCTATGTCGATGACATTATTTTTGGCTCTACGGATAACAACCTCTGCAAAA
Source organism: Platanthera zijinensis (assembly GCA_039513925.1). Lineage (NCBI taxonomy): Eukaryota > Viridiplantae > Streptophyta > Magnoliopsida > Asparagales > Orchidaceae > Platanthera > Platanthera zijinensis. The sequence continues at coordinate 49,287,207 of CM077086.1, forward strand.
AGTTTTATAAACTTATGCAAGGGAAGTTTGAAATGAGCAGTATGGGAGAGCTGAAGTATTTCTTAGGGCTTCAGGTGAAACAATCTGAGGATGGAATCTTCATCTCACAGAACAAGTTCACCAAAGAGCTACTTAAGAAATTCAGAATGAAGAATGCAACCTCTATGAGGACTCCAATGGCCTCAACTATGTCGCTGGACAAGGATGAGAAAGGGAAACCTTTTGATGAAACTAAGTACAGAAGCATAATTGCTCTACCTTACCGCAGGTAGACCAGATATAATATTCTCAACATGTGTATGCGCTAGATTCCAGGTGAACTCTAACGAATCTCACTATATTACTGCGAAGCGAATTCTGAGATACCTTAAAGGTACACCAAATCTTGGCTTATGGTACCCAAGAAGTAATGATAGTGAACTGATTGGATTTTCAGATGCAGATTTTGCAGGAAGCAAAGACGATAGGAAAAGCACTTCTGGGACTTTCCAATTCCTAGGAAGAAGGCTTATCTCTTGGAGCAGCAAAAAGCAAAACTGTATCGCAATCTCAACGGCCGAGTCAGAATACATTTCTGCCGATAGTTGTTGTGCATAGTTGCTTTGGCTAAAGAACCAGCTAGAAGATTACAATATGAAGGTCAAGGACATTCCATTGTTCTGTGACTCCTCCAGCGCCATCGCAATCACAAACAACCCAGTCTCTCACAGCCAGACAAAGCACATCGAGCTGAGATACCACTTCATCCGGGAGTATGTGGAGCAAGGGGATGTGGATCTGCAGTACGTGCCAACAGATCGGCAGGTTGCAGATATATTCACTAAGCCGCTGGACAAGACCAAGTTCAATTTCTTCAAAATTGAACTTGGGTTGCTGAACAAGGAGGATTAGACCAAAGTGATCAGTTAAAAGGCTCAAGAATCGAGGATACTCCTAAAAGGTTAGAATTTACCTAGTGGAAGGCAGTTCTCGAAAACCTACTTCACTTCTCGAAAAGTAAAAGTCATTTCTCGAAAAACCTAAGTACACTTTTCGAGAGGCGGAAATTAGCTCTCGAAAAGTATCTTAAGTTCTCGAGAAATACTTAAACTTCTCGAAAAGTCCATCGTTAGTTCTCGAGAACTAGTTCTCGAGAAGTCAGCCTATCTCTCGAGAACTCTGAAATCCAGTTCTCGAGAACTTTCTTACTTCTCGAAAACTGTTGGCCACTTCTCAAAAAGTATAACCTACCTCTCGATAGCTGGCCCGTCCTTCTGCTGGTACTTCTTAACTCTATTATTTCGCAAAATTCTTGATTTCTGCCATAACCTAAGACTAATTAGGCATATAATTAATGTTACTAGAAAATATATATATTTATATATCTATAATATTTTAGAATCCTAAATCAACCACCATTTCAAACATTCCTCTCGCAACTCTTCATCTTCCGCCGAACGAAAGCTCCGCTCCGCCGCTGTTCCCCGCTCCGTTCGTTGCCACCGTCGGCGTCAATGGCTCACAGTTCCAAGATTGAAATCGGCAGCGAACTCGTCGTCGAAGGACTGGCCAACATTTCTGACAATTTCCAGAACTTGCTGATTCTTCTGGAAACGGCTGGATTGATGTTTGTTCTCTCTAAGCCCGTCAAGATAGTATCTCCAGATGTCGAAGAATTTTTCAGGAATGCTAAGGTAAGGAGGAATGGAACAATTTTGAAGACAAAAGTTAAAGGGATCAAAATCAAGCTTGACAAGTACAGGATTTCCAAGCTTCTGAAAATGCCTATTGTTGATGAGGAAGACGACCTAACTCCAGAAGATTATGCAAGAACCTATTCTTTCTATGGAATTCCTGAGGAATACATCTCCCTAAGGAGAAATCTTCTAAATGATGTAGGGAAATTTCTTGTAGATATTATTGGAAAAATACTGTGGTACATAACAGGGTCAGTCAGTTTTATTTCTCATGACTTGTTTGGAGTAATGATAGCTGTAGTCTGTAGAAAGAAATTTAAGTTTGGAATGATGGTGTTTGAGATGATCAGAGATAGTATCCAAGAACCCAAATTTGTCAGGATAATCTCTTTACTACTGAGTTAGATTGATCAAGTCACCTTCAAACTCTCCAAAGGTACTCCAGTTCATCACCTGAAAAAGATCTCCTTCACCTCCATCCAGATATGGGAGCTAAAACTGAAGAACCCAAGACAGTTAGCTAAGGAAGTTGGAGCTTCTGTCTCAGAGGTCAGGACCCCATCTCCTCCTCCACATCATGCTGCTGAACCATCTGGTGCAGTAACTGAGTGGGAGCCGGCACCTTCTGCCTCAGTTTTCAGGATTCCTTCTCCTCCTTCTCCAGCACCTTCTCTAGTTAGAAGCCCCATGACAAACTTTCCAGTTCTAACCCAGTCAGATCATCCAGCAAAAGAAGTTCTCAAAGACACCAATGAGGCTATAAATAAGATGATAGAGGAACTCTCTTCAGAGGACCCTCTTCCTCCTCTCCCAAAAGATCTCCCAGAAGAACCCATACCAGAACCATCTCCATTACCCTCACCCCAAGCTACTCCTTCTCCCTCTCCTAGAAAAGATTCAACTCCACTAGAAACCATCCTTCTATCTGAAGAGGATGTACAAGCTCCTGAGGAGGTGGAAGCCCCTCTTAAGAATCTTGACTTCTCTCTTCCCAAGTTTGTTGATGAAGGAGAAGATATATCATTCAAAACTGTAAGAGCCAAGAACTCTTTTGTCATAGAAGAACTTCCTCCTTGGCAAGCTACCACTATATCTGCCACCCCTGCTACTACTGATTTATCAGGTGCCCCTCCAGTTCTTACTGTTTTCGTCACTCCTCCTACTGTTGCTGCTGCTGTAATAGTAAACTCAGATATCCTGTTAAGGATTGAAGAAATTCTAGCTGCACAGAGGAAACATTTTGATGAATCACTTCAGACTGTTCAGAAACAGGTAACTGCCCTGGAAAAAGAAATTAACAGAGGTTTTGCTGAGATCCAAGCCAATACTGATCTGCTGAAAGAGTTATTCAGAATTGGGGGCAAAGGAATAGATCACACAATTACCAGTATTGATCAAGTAATGGAACAATCTGTCACTCTAGCAAACAATCAGATCCAATTAGACAAGAGAGCTGAAGAAAATGTCATGAAGGTATGCACTGAAGTTGGTACATTCAAGGAAGATGCGATAGCAAACCTATCTGTAGAAATCAGAAAGGGGGAGAGCATAGTAAAAGAACAAGTTGAAAAGCTTACTACTGATGCTAAAACTCTTTGGACCGAAAAAGTAACTGAGATCAATAAAAGTGTTTTAGAACAAATTCAATCAGTCAAATTCCATACTTATGATACAGTTGTATGGATGTATAATCAAATCTTTCCAGATTTTCAGGCAGACCCCAATGTGATTCCTCATCACATAAACCCTCTTGCTGAAGGTGAGTCCAGCCAAGTGCCTCAACCTCAAATTCATACATTTTCTCCTAGACCAGAAGATCAGGTACCTCCTCCAGCTTCCTATTCCCAAGTTTGGAATGACATAATTCCTCAAGATCTACCAGAGGTTCACATTCCCAAGAAAAGGAAGTATGGGGAAGGTCCTTCTGCTAGCAGATCTGTTCCCTAGCCAGAGGCAGATAGAAGAAAAGCAAAGGAATTTGCTGAAGTTTGGAGCCCAACTTCCAAAGCTCTAATTCTTGACACTCTTAAACTTGTCATGGACTTTAATGAGAATAGACATCTTCACTACAGTTCAGTTGAGTGGGAGTTATATGAAAAATCCATGACCAAAAGTAGAATTTATGATAGAGAATATGGAAAGAATAATCCTAAAGCTCCTCCCAAGCCTCCAAGGTACTATCCAAAGCCTTTCAATTATCAGAGGAGGCAGCAGGAAAAGCAAGACCGGCAATAGCAAAACAAGGATGATTCATGATGTTGTGGTGTTGAGAAATGTTGAGGAAATGGATGTTGACTAATTTTAAAACATTATTGATATATATAACATTTCCTAGTTTTGCTTAATTGTGCTTTCTAATAATCTGTCTGTGTATTTTTTCTTACTTTTCTTCCTTCATGTTCTTTATTTATTATAATAATTCACCTTAGTGTAGAGGGTTCTGACTTCTACAAATAGGGGGAGATTGTTGGGTATTGCATCCACAATAACCCAGATTTGTATGAAGTTACCCTTGAACTAAGATGAATTAAGTTGTATTTGATATCCTTGTTCTAGTTGAATTTTTGCAGATTCTCAGTGCTAAGTGTAGACCAATGTCAGTCTACGGTGGGTCAGGAACACAGGGTCATTCAGTGTAATCCCTCACTGGGTGATCCAAAGTGTTGACTCATGTGTAACCTCTCAATTGGGATACACTTTATGTTCAAACATTGGGAGCAAAGGATGGAGATAGGGCCAGAAGGAAATATTCTCTAAAGTTCTTGAAAAAACTTTCTAAGTCTAGTTCTCAAGAAGTAATCTCAGAGTTCTCGAGAAGTATGGTATAGTTCTCGAGAAGCTCAGACTCTACTTCTCGAGAAGTCAGGACAGTTCAAGAATTTCTCTAAGTTAAGTTCTCGAGAAGTCAGTAAAGTTCTCAGGAAGTCTTCTATAAGTTCTCGAAAAGTCAATTTAGTTCTCGAGAAGTATTCATTTGATTCTCAAGTTCAGAAATTCAATCAGAAGTTGATTCTAAGTAAAGTTCTCGAGAAGTCTTCTATAAGTTCTCGAGAAGTATTCCCTTGGTTCTCGAGAAGTTCAGAAAAAAATTTCTCTAAGCTCAAGTTCTCGAGAAGTCCTCTATTATTTCTCGAGAAGTAAATTAGTTCTCGAGAACTATACTCTTGTGTTCTCGAGAAGTCCAACCCTTTCTAAAGAGATTAGTTTTCGAGAAGTCTCTACAGTTCTCGAAAACTCAGTTCATAATTCTCGAGAACTATAATCACTTCTCGAGAACTAAGTCGAATTTTTTCCAGAGAATTTCTTCTAAGTCCAGAACGGCCAGAATTTCAAATAATCCAACAGGATTGGTACACGTGTCATCATTAATGATATTTCCAACCATTAAGAGATATCCTATATAAGGTCTTGTCACTAATACATAACCCTAAGAAGGATTAAGAGAAATTATTGAGCGGATCTCGTACTTTCCAAAATTCTCTGGTTCGGCCGATCTCTTCTCAAGCTCGACATCTTAAAGCCGCCGCCACCGCTCTCATCAAGATCGATCCTCATCCTTTCGATCTATAAGATCTACTGATTCAGGAAACGTTCTTTCTTCCTTGATCGAGTAGATTCAAGAATTTCTCAGGTCAGATCTACTAGTCTTCTTCAACAATTCTGAAAGGGCCGCAACTCCAAGAAGAAGACCTAAAGACTTATTTTTTGCAGATCTGAGAAAGTTTATGCTTGTATTTTCATATCTATTTGTAAATCATGTAGGAGATTATTCTCTGAGTGTAGGAGCATTGTGCTCTGAGTGGTAAGAAGTTTGTATCTTCCGAGTGTAGATCCATTTGGATCGAGTTTTGTAGGAACGTGGTTCCGAGGTGTAGGATTGGTTTGCAATCCGAGATAGTGGAGTAGCTGAGTCTAGTGATTTGCTAGATCCGTGAGGAAAGTGGACGTACCCAAGATCGGGGAACCACTATTAATCTCTCGTCGTCTGTGTGATTGCTTGCTTACTTATTTGTGCTAGTTGTCAAATTTTTTATTCCGCATTAGACGCACATCTCACCTATTCACCCCCCTCTAGGTGATTTAGGTAGACAACTTGCCACTTTTAACTCGACCGACGGCACCACCACCATGGCAACCCGCTGATCGGCTCGACTCCAGATTACCAATAAGGTCCTCCCCTCCTCCTCTCTCTATGGGTAGATCGTAGGGCTAATTAGGGATCAAAATCGGGCTCAATTGAGCCCGATCGGGAAGGAAGATTTCCCGATTTTCCATGAAAATTGACCTATCGGGAATGCTGAAATCTGCCCCTCTGGCGCCTGTGCCGCCGCCTGGCGATAGCCACCACCTCAACGGAGGTGTTGGTGGCGGTGGCTGGCCAGGGAGGTGGTTGGGTGGCCGACAGCAGCGGCTTGAAGATGGCCCAGGAAGAATCAATACTGGCCGTTGGCGCGCTGGGGATGACGACCCGATGTTGTCCATCCTTGCGCCAAGATTCGTGCTGATTTAAATAAAACCAGAGGATGAATATTCATTACATGTGATATTCTATCACACATTATGTATTTAATGTTTTTAATTATTAAAAATACCTAAGGACCTTTAGAGAAAAATGGTAAATATCAAAGTTGTATCCCTAGGGGTTTAATTTAATTTAAAATTGGTTTGAACAAATTTGGATGTCTGGTTTGACCAAAGCACTCATTTTGGTGGGGGTCTATACCTTGGGTTTGTCATATACTAAAATGAGTGCCCCCACTTCATCCCTTGTTCAAATGACCTGAAATTTTGACAGGGAGTCCCCCTAAATAATACCTAGGTCCTGTCCAAAAATGAGAATTTTTGGAGATACATTTCTTAAAGTTTTTGGAAAAATTAAATAAATCATGTATAATTTAATTAGGTGTCTTAAACACCTCAAAAACCCCTACAATTTTGGAGTAAGATCTTGGGGAGTATTATTAGGCTTTGGTAAAAATTTCATCCCTTTTGGGTTTGGTTTGATAGTGTAATTGTGTAGCCAAGTGTTGGCCCCTTTTAGGTCAAATTAGGGCTAAGTGCCCTAAGTGCTTTTTAGTTGGCCAACCTCACCCAAAGGTGATGGATCTTGGCACTCAGCCATATTAGCACACAAAATACCACCTCCACTGATATTGGGTTGAAATTGAAGGGTGGAGCCCTAGAACACTAGGGTAGGTCCTGTGTGTGCAAACCTAGGGTTTGAAGGTCAAGGGGTCAAGTGACCTTGAAATGATTTGAAACTTGGTGGAGAAGACTTTAGGGTAATCAAGGTCCTCTGATTAAAATATTATGAGATTTATAGGTTGTTAAACTCCCCAAAACCCTAACCCTAGTTTAGGGTACAAACCTTGCACATGTATGATAGACCATCAAAACTTTATGAAAAGTTGTGAAACTTGGATAACATAATCATAGGGTTAATATGAGCCTCTGGTAATTTTATTGGAAATTTTGGAACAATAACTTTAGTACCTCCTTTGTAATATATGGATTTTCCCTTGATAGTCATTTGTTTATTATGATCTCACTGTTCATTGGAAAATTACGAAAATTGGGCAGAGGAAGTTTTAGGTCATTATGTTCATACCTGATTTTTATTATAATTTTAGATGCATATTTTCAGTACTTATTTTACAAGCTTATAAATATGCAAATATGTTCAATAATAGATTCAGAGCTCAATGCTTGTTAAAATTTTTGAAACCTATTCTGTGGTGTTCTTAGGTCAATATGCTCATGTGGAAAATTTATCATAATTTTTTGATGTATGTTTTCAGTAGTTGTGTCATTAATTTATGAAAGAGGATTAGTTGTTCTAAAATAGAATTAGAGTTTATTATTCACTGGAAAATTGAAAAACTTGGTCAGGTGTGTTTTTAGGGCATTTTAGTTATGCTTGAATTTTCTTATAATTTTTGGAAGTCTATTTGCAACACTTATTTCTTTAATTGATAATTATGTGTTTATATTTAAAAGTTTGGATCAGAGGCCTAAACCTTGCAAAACAAATTGGGAGATTTGAAATTATTATTAATTAGCTGCATAGTATTTATCATAATTTTGTGGAGCATTTTGCATGATTGTAAAAGCCACTTCATGTTCAAAACTAGAACATTTGGATTTTAAGGAAAAATAAATAAAATATCAGATAAATTAGGAAAATTCCAAGTTTCTGGATTTAGGTTAGAAATGTCCTGATAGACCTCCATTAATTATCTTAGAGTGTTTGGATGAAAATTTAGAGTACCTCCTATCATGTACACCATATAGCATAGGGTGGTATGCATGTTAAAAATCTGCAGAAGATCTGATAGCAAGTGATTAGGACATATGATTTATGGTTAGAGGCTTGCTAGACTGGGTAAAGTGACATTGAGAATATAAATGGAAGTTGAGATGAGCAGGATGTTGGGTTGATTACGAATAGATGGTGCGCGGGATCGACGAAAGATCATCTTTCTTGTGGAGGGAGAGAGGGGGTCAAACACACTAGGGTCATATCCAGAGTAATTTTAAAGGGATTGGGAATTGGGTATTAACCAATAATATTAAGTGCCTTGCGAAAGAGAGCTTTGGGCTTCAGCCCATCGTAGTTCCTAGTGCCCTCAAAAACCCTTCACGGGATATGCCTTGGGCAGTCATAGGATAACCTAAACTGTAGGTAAAATAAACTGCAAGAGTAACTAGTATAACTAGGGGTTCACTTTCACTCACCTCGGTGTCTCGGGAAGTTGGATTGGGTCACACGGGCAGTAGGCTCGGTGTTTTTTAGTGATGAGCAGGTTGGCCTGACAAGCTTTGGCTCGGTTGTTGGTTGTGACAGACGGGATAGTCCGGGGAGCTTAGGCTCGGTTGTTGATTATGACGGACGGGATAGTCCGGGGAGCTTTGGATCGGTTGTTAATACATTAAGTTTGCATGTGCATAAATCATAAGGTTGCGGGTCTTCGGAATTGGAGGGTCGATGCACCGACGCCAATACGGTTACTCGGCAAGTGTGGTTTTGCACTTCGCCAAGTTAAGTTCGGTGGACTTGCCATCAAAGAGTACGTAGGAGATCCACTTAATGCACCAGCATCGAGGCGTATGATAGGTCTGACTAGTAGTGCAATTACCGGTTTAGAGGTGGGCGAGTCCCAACCCACCGCTTCCGTTTGCCACTACGGAGGTATCTTGGGAGTTTAGTCTCCAGAAAGGGAGAACTAAAGGTCTGTGTGCACAGAGTCGAGTGGGTGTGTTGCACTTGCATGATTCACATCGTAGCATACTTGCATGTAATAGCATAACCATTGTATTTAACCCTTGACACCTATTGTATAAATTGGTATGAGACTTTTTATACAATAAACCCTCCAAAATGACCCCTTGGTTTATAAGCTCGCGTGAGCGTGCTTATAAGTTAAGGTTTTATTTTGTGAATATATATAATGCTTGCTTATAAACCGACATCCTATCGTTTAAATTGGTATGAGACTCTTTATACGATAGGAGCCTTTCAAAAGATCCCTTAGCTTATGTGTTTTCATATAAGTTAAGGTTACTTATTTCTTGTTCAGTCTTTCATATTTTTATTACTGCCACATATACTCATAGAACTATAGATTAGTTCCGCCATCACCTGCTTCTTGTTCATTACCCACCCTCACTACCTCTCCTTCCCTTCTCCCCGCTTGGTGCCTAGGAGCCATGAGGGGAGGGGTAGGGGATGATAGGATTTAGTCTTTTATACTAACGGTTTTCGGACTAAATCATTTTAGGGGATCGTGGTGCCCAACATGGAGGAGCAGCCCTGGAGGTCGGCACGCTTGGAGATGAGATAGTCTAGTACCGGAGTTCAGATAGCTGGGACTGTGAGTCCCGATCGCTAGTAGTTGTTTTAGTTTTGCTTCCGCGATAAGAGATATGTAGTGAGGACATTGATGTATCGGGCATGAGCCCTATTTTTAGTACCTTTATTATTATTACTGTGGACTCTTCCTTCGTGGAGATTATGTATTATATATGTGATCTCTGTGGACATGTGTTAGAGTTGTCAATTCTGTTACTCTCTTTCTCTTGCTATTTTTTTTGTGATCGATTTGACCTGCAGGATCAGCTTTTTGTAGTGACGATCTTCCCGGGCGTGAAGGTGTTACCACAAGACGGCGATTCTGGTCCTAAGACCCCGTGGTTAAAAAAGGGGGGGGGGTCTTACAGTTATGACCCTGGAGGTCTGAGCCCAGAGGATGTTCAACACCCGCCATCAGGCTTTCACTTAACTGATTGGCTCAACGATAACATCTGGGGGTCGACCACGGAAAGTAACAGTAGGCAATTTGACTGGTCCAAGAAGGCGAGCTGGGGGTTCTCGGTAACTATGTCCTACCCTCTCATGTAAGTTGGGACTCGCGGGATAGGCTCGGTAAGTTGCCAGGACCCATTACCATGGGGTGATGTCATCAAAGAAAGGTAGGGTAAAAGGGGAAAGAAGGGAGGGCGAGCCGAGCCCTTGGCGTCCGCGAAACGAGACGGTCCTCAGCGGCGCATTCCACCCCCTTCAAATTTTACTTATGAATTTTTAACAATTCCAGTTTAACATTAGCAAGAAAGAAGGCAGCTCGCTAGTAAACCACTTCTGGGCTGCCTGGAACTGGCGAGCTCTCAAGGTCTAGTCATGGATACGAATCCTAACTCATGAATTCTAACAGCAAGTTATATCCTAGCGAGGTCGCCTAAGGAGGATAGCTCGAAGGAGAGTACGCCACAGTAAGTAAGTTCGGGAAAAAGGAGATTGGAAAAAAGGGGTGATAGAAGAATCCATGTAGAACAATTTTTCATTATGTAAAATATTGTTACAAAAGGGGAGCTCGCCTCGACGAGGTTACAGAAGGGGGGGGAGAGAGAATTACTGGAAAAAGAGAAAGAAAGGGGGGAGTGAGTCAGCTCTCGCCTCCCCCTAGATGGCAGTCTTCGCCCTCTCCTCCAGGTAGATGATCATCCTTGAAGTCCTTCCCAAAGAGCAGGTCATAGTTGTCCTTCTCGCTGGGCAGAGTGGACAGGAATTGGCTCGGCATAAGGTCACGGGCCATGATCTCCTCACAGCCCTCCACCAACACCCCTGTATCCTTCATGATCTGTAGGGTGCATTCGGCGGACTCGATCGAGTTGACCTATACCGCTTTGCTACCTCAGCATTGTCGAAGACCCTCTGCCTCTTGAATGGGAATAGAGACTCGTTGCCTCCCGAGGGGAGGTGGGTCTCCACCTGGCGGATGATCTCGCCATGGATCCCCTTGTTTTCCTCCTTCAGCTTCACGTTGTCCACCTCCAACACAGCGGCGCGAGCCTCTAGCTTGGTGGTACAAGTGCGCAGCTGGTTGTTTTCCTCTTCCAGCCCGATGGCGCGAGCCCACAGCTCGCTAGCAGCCTCGACATCCTTTAAAACAAAATGGTAAGCAAACCTATTGCAGTAAATGCAGGAAATCCTAAGTAAAAGATGTCGGGGCAATCGGTACTTACCAACCCACCAGCGGCTTTGTCAAGTAAGTCCTCGGCAATGTCGAGCTGTCTCACCAGGTCGACAGCCTTGTCCTTGGTGACGTTGCGCCCCTGCTCGACTTTTTGTAGGAGTTGACTGAGGTTGAAGTCGTGGCGGACCATCATGTGATGAAGCTCCAGGGACCGCATGTGGGCTTGCAAGCCCTCATGGCCGAATTGGCGACGGGTCATGCCCTTGTAGGCCTCGGTATCCTTGTGCCCGTAGAGGTCGAAGCCAAGCGCATAGGCAAGCCTTGTGGGTGTTTGGCGATCTGACCAGGAGGGCTGGAGGGACGAGATGGAGACCCGGTGGGCCTACTCATCCCATTGAACCATCAGCTCGCCGACCGAGTCCTTTCACCTCCCCCTGAAGCCGAAGAGGGGATGGCTCTTCAGCAGGCCTGACTCGCGGGCCACGACCTTCTCTGCAGTAGGAGCGAAGGACTCGCAATCCCCCTGCCCTTTCTCTGATGAGTCCTTCAGCGGGCTCTCCGGCGATCCATCCGGGGAAGTCTCAGGAGAGCTCATGTATTTTTGTTTTAGTTGTTGTTATTGTCCCACCCTGATGCAGGCTTACACATTGACACTGTAAAATCTATGGACTAAACACGATTGTCTCTCTACGATCAAATCTTACACTCGCCAAAATTCCAACACAGCGCACGCGCTAAGCAATTATATCAATTAAAAGCAAACGTACGGGTAGCCAAACCGATTAGAATCGAAATAAAGGCTATAGGCCAATATTCTTTTCGGCTAAAAAGACCCACCCAGTCCAATCGAGCAAAGGTTGTACCAAACGAGATCTACCAAAATTTACGATTCGGAAATGGTAGATCTCTCCAAATAAAAAGAAAACGAAGGTTAGAAAAACCTCTCAGACTTAAATAAAATAAGGATGAACAACAAAATCAATAGAAGAAACCACGATAAAATTAATGCTATTAAGATTTAACGACAAAGTATTCCACCACAAAAATTAATCTAGAGGGGAAAACACACAAGTAGCAAGGTTTCATTACCCAATCGGAATGGATGATTTCGATTCACTATGTTTTGGATCGTCCTTCAACGGCTCCATCAGAGTCACGCTGGATGGAAAGAAAACTCGTCTGCCTTCGTCGCTTCATGCCGAAGTTAGAATTCCCAAGGGGGTATCTTTTCCTTGGCCGAATTTCACCCAAAAGGAAAGAGGTTCGTCAGTTTTGTTAGGGGATGAGGGTGTTCGGATTTTGTAGGGTTGAAGGTGGTCGGGTTTTGGTGTTGAAGATGGTGGTCGGTTTGTAGATAAGGAGGGCTGCTCGGGTTGAAGGTGGTGGTAGGCTGAGTGGTTGAAGGGGATAGGTGGGTGGTCGGATTTGTGTAGAGGAAGGGGTCGGGTTTCTTTAGATAGGAAAGGTGAGGGAGGAGGAAGTGGAGAGGAGGCCAAATAGAAGGAGAGGAGGGAAGGGTGGCTGGCGGCCAAAGAGAGGGGAGGAGGAGAGGAGGTTGGCGGCTAGGAGAGGGGAAGAAAAACCTTGGCTGAAATTTTGAAGGGGGGGGGGAGAAATCTTAATGAGGATTTTAGGGTTTTCAAATTCTTATTATTTCATTCTCTATCAAATCCTTCATAACAATGACTATATATAGCCTACACCACTCCATCTCCTCCATTCAAAATTCAAAATGAAACTATGATGGTTAGATGCAACCATCATGAAATAAAAACAATACAAAAATTAAATGTATGAAATTAAACACTCTTGATGGTTATAGGCACCCATCATACATGAAATGAAATAAAAACTTAAAATAAAAATTGCTAAAATAATAATTTATAGAATATAAAATGTATAATTATTTAATTTATAATTATATATTTTATTCATTGGTGGCGGCAGACGTCGAGCAAAACATGTAGCAGCGGCGGTGTTGGCGAAGAAACGTCGTGGTAGAATTTCATCGTCGAGCTTGCGGCAACGATCATCCCAATCCACGAACTCTCTATGACGGGGATCAACAGCCGCATCAGCATTTTCGCCATCAATCGTCCCCTGCTCAAAAGTACTCATCACTGATGAGTTGGTCTGAAAGTACCGGCACAGAAGAGCATCATCCAAAAGAGCCACCTCCGGTTAATAAAGCCAAGAGTTATCAGAGGTCGGAGGATCACACCATCGACTCAAGTAGCGGCAAACATCACCACTTGGAGTGGAGAGCACTACATCTTAGAGTATCCTGTCATGCAAAAAGGTGGTCCTGGGGAACCTTGGAACAACATTAGGCAATAAAGGAGAAAAAGTTTCTTCATTAACAATCAACGTACCTCCATTGGAGACCAATGGAGAGAGCGATCCAGAAACAAGCTCAACCCCCAACTCATTAGAAAATGCAGTAGAACTAAACATATAGGTAGATAATTAAAGTGGTGGAGAAACATTTGGCGTTAATTCAGAAACATTAAAAATAGGGGAAATACCCCAATCAGTAGGTAACGTCAAAAGATATGCATTTTCTCCTAATTTATTTAAAATCCAAAAAGGTCTAGATCGTTGATTTGCCAACATTTTTAAAGTGCCCGAAGGCATCTGTTCAGGGACTCGCACCAAAACTAAATCGCCAACCTTAAAGTGAGACACACTTTTATGTAAGTTAACATGAAATTGATATGATGTATATTGTGTGGTTAGCGCTTCACTAATGTGCTTATTTAAATTATGAACATGAGAAGCAAATCTTGTGCGAATTGACTTGACCTATAATATGGCGGTAACGAAATCAAGTCAAATGGCACTGTTGCTTTATATCTGTGCACGATCTCATTTGGCGATAAACAAGCATGAAAGTAATAAGACGCAACTTAATTGAGTAATTTTTTAAAAGTGCGCCTAAGTATCTTGCTACCGTGAGGAGTGAACCCATGTGCTACATGACTTACCCCAAATACGGAGGATAAGGGGGTTAAGTCTGGTGACACGGTAGCCTTATAATCAAAGATGATTTTAATGGGCTCCGAGTTCGCAGTTTTAATTTTATATTTAATATACTAACACTTGGAATGAAGATATGCCAAGGAGAACCATTCATCATAGATAATAGATTTGGACGCTCCCGGATGTGAAAAGATGTGCGAGCGATACAACTCAATGGGCCTTTCTATAGTCACTAATGTATGGGAATGAGGGTCATCAAAAGGCGGTGGGTAAATGTGTGCGATCGCGTGTGGTATATAAGTATGTATAGGGGACACCACATCCAAAGGCACAATTGCGAAAGAATCAGAATCAGTCGTAGTAACGGACTGAATCATAGATGGACTCGCAGAGAAATGAATAGTCAAATGCAACACGTAGTTAGATCTACGGGGTGCGGTGAACAGACCAAATACTACCGTGCTAAACTTAATAATATCTAAGCGCTGAGACATTGCCAATGTAGGAACTAATTGAGTGGGCATGTCACAAAAACTCATACTAGGACTACCGATACCACGTCCTAAAAAGTCTACTAATGTGGGCAAATAATCTGGAGGAAGGGTCGGCAAAATCAAACCCGGGATAACATCAGAATCAGTATAAATTTCACCCAACAGTGACGATATCAAGGAACTCTCATCCGTGTGTACATCCAAAGAATCGTCCAAAAATACAACTTCCTCGCTTGGAATTTCTTCCAACACACTAGAGACATCATCTGAATCACAGTCAGTAAAAGTCTCAGAAATTGGCAAAATCGAACCCGACAGAAATTCTATTTCAATTTGAGCTTTAGGAAATGGTGATAACGTCAAAGAAATAGTTTTCGGGTTCTCAGCGCTAAAATCATCTAAAAATATCCGTCCCTCATAAGGTAATTCATCCACAATAACACTTGGGACATCCTCACTCTCAGGCTCCTTAGATAACTCAGATACAATTTCAGTGGGTGCGATCATAGACTCTATCACGATGGGGATCGTATCTTGGAGAGGACACTCAATACTAGGGTGGTCAGACACAACACTAGCAGTGCGAATAATAGGTAACAGAATACTCTCAGAGATCAGAATGTAATCATTCCATACATCGTATTCCAAATCATTAGGGATCCCCTCAATGTCAGGCTCATCAGAATCGTCGGACACTAACGCACATGACGGAATACTCTCACCTAGCTGGTCATCTTCAGAATCCAGCGATATTATATCGACATCAGAATCCTCAGAGGTATCAGTCACTATCTCAAGGGGCTTAGACGTCGAGGCTAAAGGAGGCATAACCCTAGTAGTAACATTTTTTTGATTCCAAAACATAGAGTCTGTAACGTCCAAATTCGCGTTAGGCCCCTCGTGCGCGCTTTTGAGTCAGGAGAAACAATTTGGTCTTAGGGAGTGCTGGAAGCTAGGCTTATACTTGTGTAAGGGAAGAGAAGTCAGTCCAGAAATAAAACACGGGTAGTGATACAGGCATGTCCCTACCCATGTGGTGCTCTGGTACCTGGGTTGGAAATTCATGGAGTTTCCAGAGAAGCACACGGGTAGTGACACGGGCATGTCCCTACCCATGTGTATGAGGACACGGGTAGAGGCACGGGTGTGTCCCCTACCCGTGTGTGTAACTGCCATCATCGATCGAGTTTCCCGAGCAAGACACAGGTAGAGACACGGGTGTGTCCCTACCCGTGTGCATATCTCCAGGAAGCCGACCGTGTCTCCCGAGCAGGACACGGGTAGAACACGGGAATGAACATGGCCGTGTCGCGTGACACGGGTAGTGGATATGGGCATTTCCCTATCCGTGTTGGTGTCCAAACCACAATGTAACCGTCGACGCCGATTCTCTCGAGCAGGACATGGGTAGGGACACTGGCGTGTCCCTAACCGTGTTGGTCCTATATATATAGGATTTCTGAAACTTTGCCATTTTTCATTCTCTTCCCATGCCTTTTCTATGGAGAGACTGGTGCTAGAGCAAATTTCTTCAAGTGGAGAACCAACGCCACTGAGGAGAATAAGATGTCGCCGCGAAGGATGACGAGATCCATGACCGAAAATGGTGGAAATGCTGGAATCGAGGTGAGCTTCCTCCCCTCTCCCTTGGTGCTAGATCTCTAGTTATTCCTAGGCGAGATATCGACTCAAAAGAGTCTTGATGTGTGAGATGAGGATTTCTAGGAAGAGGCCATGCTAGAACTTGTGTTTTATGGTTTAGTCATCTTCAACCTCTCCTTCCTTCACTGTGATGATGGGGGATGGTCTCGTGAAGAGAAATGGCCTTATGAGGGTGAATAAGGGTGGATGAAGTTCTGGTTGTGATTTGGGAATATTTCCTAGAGGAGGAAGACGGGCCGATGCCGTTTGTTTTGCCTTAAGATGCACGCAGAAATCTGCTTTCTGCGCGCAACGATCTTTGTGGCCATTTTCAGATATGAAACGGCCAGATCTGGACTTTCAACTAAACACAAAAGTCGTAGCCCATGGAAATAACTTTCCAACGAGTAGTTGCACATCTTCAGGTGAGGTCTGTAGCCACGGGAAATCCTGATCGAAATTGATGGCTGACAACGTAAATGTGCAGAAACTGTAATATGAACGTAGCAGTCTTCGAAGCCGATTTCAAGTGTGATACGGCCAAATCTGGGCTTCTGATTAAACACGAAAGTTGTAGTCTCGGAAATACCTTACCAACGAGGGGTTAAACATTTTCACTGGATTCCTGTAGAATCTAGAATCCTCGATTGAAGTTCTATACTTTATATAATTCTTGCATGCTTGTTCTTTTGTTTATGTAAACCCTACTAGAATTAGCAGAGAGATTGTGGGTAGTTAGCTTGAAGGATTGTTGTGAGTTGTTGGTTGATCATTTATAATCAAATGATGAAGTAAAACCTACTTGAACAAAATGGTTGGTTGATAGATCTCTAGGTGAACTTGTGGGTGGACGAGTTGGATTGTATAACCAAACTAGTTATGTGAATCGGTAAAGATGAGCTTGACATTAGCAGTGCATGAATATGTGAAGGGTTTAAAGTGCGTGAGTGTTTTCCGCACTTGATCGATTGTGTTGATAAGGGACTAGGTGAGGATACATTGTGAGCTGTTGAGCTCAAAATGTGAGATTGCATGCGATGTGAGTCGGCATGTGGTGTCGTAATCCTGGGTTAAGGATAGTGTGGCAGGTCTATGGGCTCGCCAGTCATCACACCGACGGGAGTTGACGGTTAGACCATGGGCAGTTGGGCTTGGTCCTCAGTGCTCATTCCCGGGGCTCCTTCCGTGCCAAGTGAACGGTTGGGCTTGGTCCTCGTGTTTTTCGAGGCTCCTTCCGGGTCAAACCTTAGGACAATTCGGGAATTAGTTCTTGGTGCACATCAACCCGAGACTCTCGCTGAGCCGTAGTATGCGTGTGAGCTCCGCTGTTGTGTTCTTAGCATTTAGTCGTACGGAGGCCTAGGCCAGGTATTGTGGAGACCAGCCTCGTAGTGGAGATGCCCGCTCTACTATCACCGTCTTGCTACGATGGAGGACGCCAGAGAGGTTAGCTACCTGCTCAAAAAGTGGGAACTAAGAGTCTGTGTCGACACAGTAATTCTTGTGCGTGATCACGTGTGAGTCATTGTATATCATTCATGGAATTGTATTATATCGCATACACAAGATCCTCATCGTATAAGTTTATATGGGCACTCTTATACGATGAGTTACTTTACTGTTGAGCTTAACCTCAACTTATATGTCTGTATGGGCATTCATATAAGTTGAGTTACTTTTTGTTGTAACTTTACTCTTTCATACTTTGTTATAAATGATAGAACTGCTAGGGCAATTGGTTTGCTCAATTATTGTGCTGCTATATACATATATTGTTTACTGATCGCTCTATACCGCCTGTTTGTACTATTACTTTATATACATATATTGTACCCTATTCCTTTCTCCGCCCGATTCCGAGGAGTCGCCGCGAGAGTGGATATGATAGCAACTTAGTCTTTATGACTAACGGTTGCTACGTCTTCCTTTTTAGGAGGAAACCCCGCAAACAGAGCACCAACAGGTTTTGCAGCAGGACAGCCAGGCCAGGACGACAGGGCCTGAGGGGACGGTACTGTTGTTACCATCGGTGACTGATGTGAGTCTTTGAGAGACTTTTGTTATAGCCCCTTTTGGGCCAGTTTACTCGTACTCTGATTGTATAGAAGCTTGACGTTGCTTCTTTTTTATGTTGTATTTTTGGACTATATATGCTTGTGTGAATTTGACTTCTCATTTTATATGTTTTGTTGGGTTGACAATGTTTGATATTGGTGAAGGCCGGTAGAATAGGTGTCTTGTAGTACAGGCTAGCCCGAGTGCTAGTGCAACCACAAGGCAGCTGTTCTGGGCATAATAATCCCCTCGAGCCATGTTTTGTGTTCCGGGAGGGGGGTCTTACAAATAGTATCACCTTGCTACGATCCTAAATTAGAGAAGTCATTTAACAATGGTTCCACCCCCATTCTATTAGTCGGTTTGGGGACAAACTAACTTAGTGGAAGCAATAGTATGCCCATATGTAATTCACACTAAGTATGTCCAACTTTGACCTTAAGATTAGCCAACCAGACCTTAGGTTTGTATTCTGATAGTGACGTTGACTAGTGGGGGGCCTATCCATACCCACACAATTTCAACAATCGAGCTCGGGCATAGCACACCAATACCAACAAGCCCCTGTACAACAACAAGTCCAGGCTCTAATTGGTGGAAGTCCCTCCTGCTTATGGGCTCCACCTGCAAGAACTTGGAGGAATTAGATGCAAGCAACATGGCGAGTGAATACGGAGATCAGCTGGAATGAGTTCTCTGGAGCCTTTTTGGAGCACTTCATTCCCTCGTCTGTTCGAGATGAACTCGAAGAGAGATTGCTACAGCTAAAGCAATTATCCAAGTCAGTGACGGAGTACTATTGGGAGTTTAGCATCTGGCTAGATTTGTTGACCCCTATGATTTGGATGACAGAGGATATGCAAAAAGGTTCTATAAAGGCTTGCGAGACCCCCTGAGGCAGGCCCTTTTGTTTATAACAAACTCTAGCCTGGAGGAAATTATTGACATGGCGAAGAGGCTAGAAGCAGACCACTTGGGAAGTGGTAAAAGACCTACTGAGGGAGTGATGGAAGCTGGCCCTAGCAATAGAAGGAGACAAGACTTCGGAGGAGGAAGAGGACATCAGAGAGGTGATAGGCGTTTCCACCAGAATTATAGAGTGGAGCACCCGGTTCCACAGCAGCCAACATTGCCTCCACCACCACAGCCTCAATAGTTTCAGCAACCTGGTGGGAGGCATGAGCGAGTGTGCTTCGAATGCAACCAACTGGGCCACATTCGACGCTACTGCCCGCAACTGTTTGGAAATGCGCCTCTTGCTCTCCCTCCGGCAGCTCCTCGAGGGAGGGGGCACATGCATGGTCGAGGACGAAGAATACGAGGAGGAATCCCCGGACCTGCTCGGAATCAGGTGTTCGCGCTGGACATGACACAGGAGAGGAACCCTCAGGAGGTGATTGCAGGTATGATACAGTTAGCTATCATATTTTCATTGTTAATCTTAAATTTCTTAAGACATACTAGATATCTAGCTTTGAGTATTGCTATTGGTACTTAGACACTGTGGTGGTCAGCGGGAAACCGGCCTATACGTTATTCGATACTGATGCCTCACACTCATTTGTGTCTCGGACTTCATTAAAGACCTGGAAGGAGTGCAATCCTTCACTGGTATTGCTCGAAGAGTACGCCTTGTAGATGGCTATGAGATGATCGCAACTGCCAAGTGCGACTCGGAGATACTCATTGGGGGAAAGATATTTGATACCCCTTCCACAGTTTTGAGAATGTCGGAGTTCGACCTCATTCTAGGCATGGCATGGTTGGATTGGCACTACACAAGAATTGACAGCGCGGAGAAGTGAATCTACTTGATACATGGGGATACCGATGTAATCTTCCAAGGTATAAAATTCGCACCAATTTTATTATTATCTTCGATTCAGACCTTGAAAGCTCACATGAGAGGGGATGAAGTTTACATGATATGTTTCAAACTGAAGGAGATGAAAATAGATATGAAGGACGTGCGGGTGGTGCGATATTTTCTCGAGGTATTTCCTGAGAAATTGTCAGGTTTACCCCCGCATAGAGAGGTGGATTTTCAAATTAAGCTAGTACCAGGAGCCAAGCCCATCTCCAGGACCCCTTACCGGATTGCCCGGAAGGAACTTGCAGAGTTTAGAGTGCAGTTGCAAGAGTTGGTAGAATTAGGGTTTGTTCGCCCCAGCTCATCATCCTTGGGGAGCCCCAGTTCTGTTTATTAAGAAGAAGGATGGAACCTTGCAATTCTGTACAGACTATCGAGAGCTCAACCGACTGACGGTACAGAACACCTATCCGCTACCTCAGATCGATGATTTATTCGACCAATTGGTAGGAGCGCATTGGTTTTCCAAATTGGATTTTGGCTCGGGGTATTATCAGGTGAGAATACAGGAGGAGGACATTCATAAAACGACCTTTAGCTCAAGGTACGGCTTGTACGAGTTCACTGTGATGTCGTTTGGGCTCACAAATGCCCCTTCAGCTTTCATGAGTCTGATGAACAAAGTGTTCGAGCCTTATCTAGATGTCTTCATCATCGTTTTAATCGATGACATTTTGGTCTACTCTAAGACGGAGGAAGAGCATGTCGAACATCTGACCTTGGTACTAAAGAAGCTAAAAGAGCACGCCTTGTTTGCCAAGTTCAGCAAGTGCGAATTTTAGCTCTAAGAGGTTGCCTTCTTGGGCCATGTGATCAGTGGGGATGGGTTAGCTATGGATCTGGCCAAAGTGCGTGTCGTGAAGGAGTAGGCGCCCTTGAAGTCAGCGGCCAATGTGCGGAGCTTCCTTAGACTTGTCGGGTACTATCGCAAGTTTGTAAAAGGCTTCTCAAAGATTTCCCTTCCTCTTACTACGCTGACAAAGAAAGGTGTGATGTATGAGTGGACACCCCAATATGAAGCTGCATTTTAGGAACTGAAGGACCGACTTACATCCGCACCCATCCTAGCCATTCCATCCTAGAGAGAGGGATTTCAAGTTTACACTGATGCGTTGAAGGGATGGGAGTAGTATTGATGCAGCGCGGGCATGTGATTGCATATGCTTCAAGACAGCTGAAGAAGCATGAAATTAACTACCCAGTACATAATCTAGAATTGGGAGCGGTAGTGTTCGCCTTGAAGATTTGGAGACACTATCTATATGGAGTCCACTGCGAGATCTTTTTAGACCACAAGAATCTAAAGTATGTGCATACATAGAAGGAATTGAATTTGAGACAATGGCGGTGGTTAGAGTTTTTGTGCGATTATGAATTCACTTTGAACTACCACCTTGGAAAAGCAAACTCCATAGCCAATGCTTTGAGCAGAAAGTTACTGGAATCAAACTCGGAGTCCCGATTGATGAGAATGGAGTTAGCCCGGATGCTCGAAGAGATGGAGATCACCCTGGTATACAAAGACCAATCGAAAAGGTATACGGAGTACTTAACCGCGATGAGCATAGTCTGCGATATTCGAGACCGAATCCGGGCGGAGCAAGGAAAGGATACGGCTCTTGCCCCGACAATCAAGTCAATTGAAGATGGGACACTGCACCCATTATTCTGTGTATCCTAGGATTTCAAAGATGTACGCAGACCTGAGGAAAATCATGTGTTGGCCGAGAATGAAGAGGGACGTTCGATATTTTGTTACACACTGCGAGGCCTGTCAAAGGGTGAAGGCAGAATGCAGGAGCCCCGGTGGATTATTGCAGTCATTACCCATCCCCGAGTGGAAGTTCGAGGATGTCTCCATGGACTTCGTCCACGGTTTGCCTCGCTCACGCTCAGGGAATGATTCAGTATGGGTAATCGTTGACCACCTGACGAAGGTAGCCCTATGAAGAAAGAAGCTCATGTTGATGTTTTGGTATGCCTTTTTGTTAAGCAGTTCATACGGTATCATGGTGTGCCAAAGACAATTATTTCTAATCGGGATGGTCGGTTTACCTCTAAAGAATGGAAGGCGATGCAGGCATATTTTGGTTCACGTCTTACCGTTAGCACAACATTTCATCCTCAGAAGGACAGGCAATCTGAGAGGACCATCAGAACATTGGAGGATCTATTGAGGCTGTGCGTATTGGAGAGAGGAGAGACGTGGGAAAGGCTCTTACCCCTGGTGGAATTTTCATATAACAACAATCACCAAGCCAGTATCGGAATGGCACCCCATGAAGCCCTTTACGGAAGAAGGTGTAGAACCCCCTTGTCATGGGTACAAGATGAAGGCCCGAAGGTTTTGGGTATTGAATACATCGATGACACTGATGCGCTGGTTAGGCTAATACGGGACCACATGCTTGATGATCAAAGTCGGCAGGCTAAATACTATAATGCAAAGCACCGTGTGGTAGAATTTCAAGTGGATGACAAAGTGTTCCTGAAGATCCGGCCGATGCATGGAGTGTCACGGGTACGTGGTTTGTAGAAGCTCAGCCCAAGATATGTTGGGCCTTATACTATATTGGAAAAGATTGGCCCTTTGGCCTACCGGTTGGAGTTACCACCAGAGCTGGAGAATCTTCATGACGTATTCTATGTGTCGTCTCTCCGGAAGGCGTTGTTGCGGCCCGATCAACATATTCTCACCATTGATGGAGCAGTAGCGACCGATAGATCTGTACGACTAGAGCCGGTGTGGATAGTAGACAATGAGACAAGTATTTTACACCGCAAGAGTGTTCCCTTGGTAAAGGTGATGTGGTCTAATCATGGGAAGGAGGAGTATACATGGGAGTCGGTGGACTTGATGCAAAAGCGCTACCCGGAGTTGTTTCCTTCAGGTAAAATTTAAAAGCATGTTTTAATTTCATTTTCATGCTTTCCTCTCCCCATAGCCTTAGCCTGATTTTGGGGATGAAATCTTTTATTTTGTTTATAGGATTTGTAACGTCCAATTCGCGCTAGGCCCCACATGCGCGCTTTTGAGTCAGGAGAAACGATTTGGGATCAAGGAGTGCTGGCAGCTAGGCTTAAACTTATGTAAGGGAAGAGAAGTTAGTCCAGAAAAGATATAAGTAGTGACACGGGTGTGTCCCTACCTTTGTGGTACTTTAGTACCTTGGTTGGAAATTCGTGGAGTTTCCAGAGAAGGACACGGGTAGTGACACAGGCGTGTCCCTACCCGTGTGTATGAGGACACGGGTAGAGGCACGGGCATGTCCCCTACCCGTGTGTGTAACTTCCATCGTCGATTGAGTTTCCCGAGCAGTACACGGGTAGAGACACGGGCGTGTCCCTACCCGTGTGCATATCTCCTGGAAGCCGGTCGTGTCTCCCTAGCAGGACACGGGTAGAACACGAGCATGAACACGGCTGTGTCGCGTGAAATAGGTAGTGGACACAGGCTTGTCCCTACCCGTAGTGGTGTCCAAACGACAATGTAACCGTCGACGCCGATTCACCCGAGCAGGACACGGGTAGGGACACGGGCGTGTCCCTACCCGTGTTGGTCCTATATATATAGGATTTCTGAAACTTGGCCGTTTTTCATTCTCTTCCCAAGCCTTTTCTGTGGAGAGACTGGTGCTGGAGCTACTTTCCTCTAGTGGAGAACCGACGCCGCCGAGGAGAAGAAGATGTCGCCGCGAAGGGTGACGAGATCCATGGCCGGAAATGGTGGAAATGCCAAAATCGAGGTGAGCTCCCCCCCCCTCTCCCTTGGTGCTAGATCTCTAGTTATTCCTAGGCGAGATATCGACTCAAAAGAGTCTTGATGTGTGAGATGAGGATTTTAAGGAAGAGGCCATGCTAGAACTTTTGTTATAGGGTTTAGTCATCTTCAACCTCTCCTTCCTTCAATGCGATGATGGGGGATGGTATCGTGAAGAGAAATGGCCTTATAAGGGTGAATAAGGGTGGAGGAATTTCTGGTTGTGATTTGGGAAGATTGGCTAGAGGAGGAAGACAGACCGATTTTGTTTGTTCTGCCTTAAGATGCGTGCATAAATCTGTTTTCTAGGCGCAACAATCTTCGTATCAATTTTTAAATATGAAACGGCCAGATCTGGGCTTTCGACTAAACACAAAAGTCGTAGCCCATGGAAATACCTTTCCAACGAGTGGTTTCACGTCTTCAGATGAGGTCTGTAGCCACAGGAAAGCTTGATCAAAATTGATGTCTGATAATGTAAACGTGCAGAAAATGTAATCTGATCGTAGCAGTCTTAGAAGCCGATTTCAAGTGTGATATGGCCAAATCTGGGCTTCTGACTAAACACGAAAGTCGTAGCCTCGGAAATACCTTTCCAATGAGGGGTTAAACATTTTCACCGGATTCCTGTAGCATCAAAAATCTCCGATTGAAGTTCTGTACTTTATACAATTCTTGCATGCTTGTTCTTTTATTTATGTAAACCCTACTAGAATTAGCAGAGAGATTGTGGGTAGTTAGCTTGAAGGATTATTGTGAGATGTTGGTTGATCATTTATAATCAAATGATGAAGTAAAACCTACTTGAATGAAATGGTTGGTTTATAGATCTCTAGGTGAACTAGTGGGTGGACGAGTTGGATTGTATAAACAAACTAGTTATGTGAATTGGTAAAGATGAGCTTGACATTAGCAGTGCATGAATATGTGGAAGGGTTGAAAGTGCGTGAGTGTTTGTTGCACTTGATCGATTGTATTGATAAGGGACTCGGGGAGGAGCCCTTGTGAGATTTTGAGCTCGAAATATGAGATTGCATGCGGTGTGAGTCGACACGTGGTGTCGTAATCATGGGTTAAGGATAGTGTGGCAGGTTTATGGGCTCGCCAGTCGTCACACCGACGGGAGTTGATGGTTAGACCATGGGCTGTTGGTCTTGGTCTTCAGTGCTCATTCTCAGGGCTCCTTCCGTGCCAAGTGAACGGTTGGGCTTGGTCCTTGTGTTTTCCGAGGCTCCTTCCGGGTCACAACTTAGACCAGTTCAGGGCTTGGTTCTCGGTACACATATCCTCGAGACTCCCGCTGAGCCATAGTACGCGTGTGAGCTCCGCTGTTGTGTTCTTAGCATTGAGTCATACATAGGCCTAGGCCATGTAGTGTCAAGACTAGACTAGTAGTGGAGATGCCCGCTCTACTGTCACCGTCTGGCCACTACGGATGATGCCTGAGAGGTTAGCTACCTGCTGGAAAAGTGGGAACTAAGAGTCTGTGTTGACACAACAATTGCTTGTACGTGATCATTTGTGAGTAATTAGATAGCATTTATGACATTGCATTACATCGCATACACAAGATCCTCATCGTATAAGTTTGTATGGACACTCTTATATGATGAGTTACTTTACTGTTGAGCCGAACCTCAACTTATATGTCTGTATGGACATTCATATAATTTGAGTTACTTTCTGTTGTAGTTTTACTCTTTCATACTCTGCTGTAGATGATAGAACTGCTAGGGCAATTGGTTTGCTCATTTATTGTGCTGCTATATACATACATTGTTTACTGATCACTCTATACCACTTGTTTGTACTATTTCTTTATATATATATAGTGTACCCTGTTCCTTTCTCCGCCCGGTGCCGAGGAGTTGCCGGGGGAGTGGATGTTATAGCCACTTAGTCTTTATGACTAACGGTTTTTACGTCTTCCTTTTTAGGAGGAAACCCCGCAGACGGAGCAGCAACAGGTTTTGCAGCAGGACAGCCAGGCCAGGACGACAGGGCTTGAGGGGACGGTACTGTCGTTACCGTCAGTGACTGATGTGAATCTTTGAGAGACTTTTATTATAGCCCCTTTTGGGCCAGTTTACTCGTACTCTGATAGTATAGAAGCTTGATATAGCTTCTTTTATATGTTGTATTTTTTGACTATATATGCTTGTGTGGATTTAACTTCTCATTTTATATGTTTGGTTGGGTTGGCAATGTTTGATATTGGCGAAGGTCGGTAGAATAGGCATCTTGTAGTACAGGCTAGCTCGAGTGCTAGTGCTACCACAAGGTGGCTGTTCTGGGCATAAGACTCCCCTCGAGCCGTGTTTTGTGTTCCGGGAGGGGGGGTCTTACAGGGTCTACACTGTGTTTTTTCCTTAAGAGTGTAATTAGGCACACTAGGTGTAGTCTTATCGTTGTGGGGAAAAGATCTAACCTGAGGCATAGGGTAACTCCTATGAGTAGCTACGGGTTTAGCTCTATAACAATACTCACTCACAGGCTTGGTGTTAGTAGTGCGGATAAAGGCGGGATCAAATTGAGCCAAGAGTAGGCTATGCATTGCCCGCCAAGTATGTTTATAACTACCAATACGCCGCTCTTCGTTTAACCAAAATACCTGGGCTTGACCTATTAATCGCTCTCGGGCAATGTTAACCTTTTGGTCGTCGTCCCATTCGTGACAATCAAAATAAAGTTCTACCCACTTAAGTCAGTCCCTAAAATTGTGAGAATTCCCATAACCATCAAACGTGGGTATCTCACTCCTAGTGCGAGGAATAGTGTGGGGACGGTTGGAATTCCTAGGGTATGCTGGCAAGGCTGGGGTAGGCGTTAGTTGCCTAATCAAGTCCAAAATCTCATCCACTACGAGTGAATAAACTGGTTTTCTAACATTCGACATGAAATCATAAGATTTTAATCGGGAAACATTAACGTCATAGGCCATATCAGTGAAAACTGGTAAAAATATCTACGCGGATTTTGTGCACAAACAATGAAAAATGAACCTGACCCACTAAACTCTAGGAAAGACGGAATTGTTCTCGCTTAGCAATTAGGGTAATAAATAAATGATTTTGATTTCTTGCTGAAAATATTATGAAGATTATTAAATTTTTTTTATTTATTTTGCAGAAAAATAAAATTTAGGCCGCAATTGGCAGACAAATTTTTTTTTTGTAATTCTGATAAATAAACGTGCAAGACAAGTGCGTGTCGGCGTACTAATAAAATGGGGAGAGTGCCAATTAGGAAATTGACGTGAACCTCCCTCTGATACCAAATTGATGCAGTCTCACACGTTGACACTGTAAAATCTATAGACTAAGCACGATTGTCTCTCTACGATCAAATCTTACAGTCGCACAAATTCCAACACAGCGCACACGCTAAGCAATTATATCAATTAAATGCTAATGTTTGGGTAGCCAAACCGATTAGGATCGAAATAAAGGCTATAGACCAATATTCTTTCTTGCTAAAAAAGACTCACTCGATCCGATCGAGCGAAGGTTGTACCAAAAGAGATCTACCAAAATTTACGATTCGAAAACGGTAAATATCTCCCAACAAAAAGAAAATGAAGGTTAGTAAAACCTCTCGAACTTAAATAAAATAAGGATGAACAACAAAATCAATAGAAGAAATCACAATAAAATTAATGCTATCAAGATTTAATGACAAAGTATTCCACCACAAAAATTAATCTAGAGGAGAAAATACACAAGTAGCAAGGTTTCGTTACACAATCAGAATGGATGATTCTGATTTACTATGTTCTGGATCGTCCTTCAACGGCTCCGTCGGAGTCATGTTGGATGGAGAGAAAACTCGTCCGCTTTCATCGCTTCACACTGGAGTTGGAATCCCCAATGGGGGATCTTTGCCTTGGCCGAATTTCACCCAAAAGAAAAGAGGTTGGTCGGTTTTGGTAGGGGATGAGGCTGGTCGAATTTTGTAGGGTTGAAGGTGGTCGGGTTTTGGTGTTGAAGATGGTGGTCAGTTTGTAGAGGAGGGCTGCTCGGGTTGAAGGTGGTGGTAGGCCGAGTGGTTGAAGGGGATAGGTGGGTGGTCGGATTTGTGTAGAGGAAGGGGTTGGGTTTCTTTAAAGAGGAAAGGTGAGGGAGGAGGAAGTGGAGAGGAGGCCGAATAGAGAGAGAGGAGGGAAGGGTGTCCAGTGGCCAAAGAGAAGGGAGGAGGAGAGGAGGTTGGCGGCTAAGAGAGGGGAATAAAACCTTGGCCGAAATTATGAAGAGGGGGGATCTCAAGGAGGATTTTAGGGTTTTCAAATTCTTATTATTTCATTCTCTATCAAATCCTTCATAACCATGACTATATATAGTCTACACCACTTCATCTCCTCCATTCAAAAGTCAAAATGAAATTATGATGGTTAGATGCACGCATCATAAAATAAAAATAATACAGAAATTAAATGCATGAAATTAAACACTCTTGATAGTTATAGGCACCCATCATATATGAAATGAAATAAAAACTTAAAATAAAAATTGCTAAAATAATAATTGATATAATATAAAATATATAATTATTTAATTTATAATTATATATTTTATTCAATGGTGGCGGCGTACGTCAAGCAAAATATGTAACGGCGGCGGCGTTGGCGAAGAAACGTCGTGGTAGAATTTCATCTTCGAGCTTGCGGCAACGATCGTCCCAATCCACGAACTCTCTATGATGGGGATCAACGACCGCATTAGCATTGTCGCCATCACACCCTTGGGACCACCACCGCCTTCATCTTCTTTTGGGTTGGAGGGCGACGAAGCGAGCTAGACCCCGCGAGATCGGGTCACTTCTTGCTAGATGAGGGCTTGGATGATGCCAGCTTATCTCGGCAGGCTGCTACAGCCGCCTTCTCGCATGTGAGTGGGTCAGGGAAGAGCCCTGAGTCTGCGATGGGCGGGTTCTCGGGAATCAGTCGCTCCCTTGCGTGAAAAAACTTACTCAGAAAATTCTATTGATTTGGAGAGCTCGGCAAGAAGAAAAAGTGAGAGGTATACCTTCGCCGGGAAGGACGGGGAGGAGCGAGTCGATGCCCCTTCGAAGGAAGGTGACCTCGAAATATTTGTGGAGGAAAAATTTGTGGATCTCGGCGTCATTGCCGGATACTGTAGGGGAGCGATACACATCCTCGCCTTTCTGTTGGGGCGAGTAGGAGACATTGCCGAGATCGCCCTTGATGAAGACGATCTTGGATATCCAATTGTGGTTTTTGTTTGCGATCTCGTGAACCTTGATGAACGAGCCATCGAAGTATGCGACGCCATCTGGAGTCGCCTTGTAGGTAAAGAGCTTCTTGAAGACGGTCAAGTTGAACTCTATCCGCTCTTTGCGGAGGAAGCACGCGAACGCTACCATCATGGCTATGGCATTCTAGTTCAACTGTGCGGGCACCGTGCCATAGTACTTGAGGATCTGGCGGATCTTCGGCCAGAGGGATAGGCGCAACCACACCTCGAAATGCGAGATGGGGAAGGCGAGCTCATTGGGGTAGAAGGTATTGATGGACTCGCCTTCTCTGGGCCAGTGCGCCTCAAAACCAGGGGGCACGTAGCCGGTTTTGAACTAAGCAAGCTCCCCCTCGGTAGTGTTACCCTCAAAAAAGAGGTAATCGACAAAATGCCGAGCACACTTGGAGCGACCGTCGGAGTCAGGGTTCATCTGGTCCATGCTCGCAGAGTGATTGAGATGCAAGTACTGGAAGTAAAAAGACAGCGAGAAGGGGTTCGAAAGCAATAAAGGAGATGGAGTGGGGTTGGTAGGGGGGCCTATTTATAGAAAAGGGAATCTGAGGTTGAGCTGACCGATTAGTCCGGCTCGCCTGCCCCAGCTCACCAACCCCAGCTCGTCGACCCCGCAACTTGCTCTACCCTTTGGCAAGTAGAGTCCAAATAGCAGTATTATTCAAAGTAACAAACATTGAAATCTAAAGAATGTTCAAAGTTATTACAAGCAGGGGGATGCAGTTCAGAAACATGAATTATTCAATGCGCGTGTGCTGAGGGGAGCAGAGGCGAGTGTAGGTAGGCTCAGTAATGGAGCCGTTTCTATCTACCTCGGCCTCGCGTCTCCTTCCCAGTGAGTCGGCGCGAGTTGTGGAGCTCGCGTATCCGCCCCAAGTTCCTATGGAAGATTTGGAGGTTCTCATCGATCTCATCCAAAAGCGGAGAGGGAGACATCTCCACGCCTGTTGGGCTGCCCCTCACCTCGTCCGTGAGCTGTACGTAGTCACGCTGTAATGCTTCATTATCCTCCTGGACCTAACACAGCGCACGCACCAGCTTCTTGAAGGCCCTGATCCTCCGCCTCATCAGCTCGCTATTCTCCACCTCGGAACCCAAGAAGGAGTCCAACGAGCTTGGGGAGGGGAGGGGCGAGTAGCGGGTTGGCTCTGAAGATGCGTCGGCCTCAGACTGGCTTGGAAGAGCTGCAAAGGCATTCAATCAAGTATCAACACGAAAGGCGAGTACTCCAAGAGAATCACGCGAGGCAAATCGGTGGAAGTCAAAACTTGCCTTATGAGTTCGGTACCTCCAGGAAAGTGCGGAGTGGTGGCAGGCTCAGGTTCTTGCCACGACCATGGCGATGAGTCTTTGGTGGAAAGAGACTGAAGCCTGGAACGGGGATGTCTTCAGCGCCTCCCCCCGCAGTTCCTTGAGAAGGAAGTTGCTGCCGAGAGGTGGCACAATTCGACGACTTCAGCTTCTATGAGTCTAGTCCCAGGGTCACAAAGGGGGCGACGGGTCTCGCAGGCGATTCTCCGGAGTTTTAGGTCGCGAGTTGATGAGGGGGTCTTAACTCGTGGTGAGGAGGCCTCGTCGTCATCCCGTCAGCTGTCTGGGTCGGCGTAAAGGTCGATGATGTCTTTACCCTTCCTCTCGATGGTAGGTAGAGTGGAGGAGCGGCCCCGTTTTCCAAAGTGGAATTCAGATAATTAAAGATGGGCTCAATTTCCTAGCTTGTGGAGTGATTTTGCCTTCTTGGCGGGGTTGGATTCGGTCAGGCTGGTCGGTAGGGTGTTGAGGAACTGTCGGTCAGGCCGGCAATGCGGGTAGAGGCAGCCTCGCGAGCTCGGGCAAGCCTCTATTGGATCTCTTTAGGGATAGACATCTCGACAAGGTTAGAACATAAGGAATGACAAAGGTCACCCAGGTACGCAGACGTATATATATAGCCGCGGGTGGAACCTCGCCCGAAGATTCCCTCTGGCACTTACCGCACTCGTCGAATCCTGTGGGGTTGGATGATTCTTTTCAAGCTTGATCCAACCTCAAAAATAGCAGGGATTGTGTATAACCTCGTATCTAGCGAGTGGGGTCGGCAGAAGACAGGTCGGCCAGATCTAGCAGTCCAGGTCCCGGGCGTGCACCCAAGGGGGGAGGAGCTCGGCAACCCCCTGACTCTCCTAGGCGGGGTCGCACTGTCTGAGGGATGAGTGGAGAAGGCGGGCTTACACTCGCCCCAGAGGAGCTCTGCAAGAGGCAGGCGAGTAGGGCCAGCCGGACCCGTACTCGCTTCCCCGGGTGAGTAGAGGTCTCAGGGAGTACTCGCCCAGTGATCTATGATGTTTTTTACCATTTTGCCCCTTCTGGACTTCCCATAGCCTTTTAGAATAATGAATTTACGTTGTTGGCAGGCCAACTTGGACTGCACATAGCTGTTACGGACAGCAGATGTTGGCTATTTGCAGGTCATTTTCAGAAACCTATAAAAAAGACCCAAGGGGGTACCTCAGGGGGCATGCTTTCTTGCCCAGGTCTTCTTGCGCTTTCTGAGGTATCCTTAGCTTGACACTTAGCTAGGGAGGGGAAGTGCTCTAAGATCTTCCAGGAGTGTGGTGGGTCCTCCGTGTCGAGCCCTTGGGTTAGTTCCTTGTTCTTTTTCTTTAGTTGTTTGGCTCGTGAGAGAGAAGTAAGTGTGCGATCACCCCTTCCCCAAAGGTGAACTCCACAGAGACCGAGTTTTCGGTTTAAACACATTTGAAGAGTGATTCTCAAAAATCTTTACTCAACCGTACAAAAGAGAAAGTCGAGAAGAAGGAAAAAAAGAGTAGAAGAGAATGTCTCCTGGATGAGTCCTCTCCGCAAGTATCAGAGGACTATTTGGCACTGTGTATTGAATCTCTTTGATATTATGAACTCATGTTGGAGAAGAATTTGCTGGGCTATAAGCTCTGGATTCAAAGATCTTTTTTGGTTATTCATTTTTAATTTTTGTTATAGCACCAATAGGGAAGATTGAAGATGATGATGAAGAGGATCAAGAGCAGTTGTCGGCACTATGTTGTGTTATCAGTATTTTTGTTATTGTTGTTGTTCTTGTTCTTCTATTCTCTTAATATATTGTCCCTTAATAATTTTGAATTGACCTATTTATAGAATAATTTCTTCATATTTTAATGATGTTATCTTCTTCCAAATCTGTCTCAAAATATCACGACATAATATTCAAAATTGTTTCATGTGAACTTTTCTTAATCTGATGAAGAATTTTTTCCTTAATCTCATCTTCCATTAAGTAGAATTATTTGAAATAATTCCATAGATTCTTCCCATAAATAAGCCTAAACAAATTCTCTATAATTTCCATTCTGGCGGCACTCGACGCCACGTCGACTTCTTGTAGGATTTACGTCGACAACTTGCTTAAGAATGAAATCCCATCAAGACAATTCTATAGTCGATGTTGCCACGATATCCTATCAACGCACGCGTCCACTTCTTCCTTGAATTTGCGTCGACTTATCTCTTCTTGTTACTCTAAGTTTAAGTCGAAGTGACGTCGACTTACAGTCAACGCAAGTTGACTTAACTTGGTTTCCTTCCTTATTTCCGTGTACCTTTCTTGTGCCCTTGACTCTAATGACTTCCTAGGATATTTATGACAATATTACCCTCACTATACACAAGGGTAGTATTCCAAGATTAATTGTAAAATCACTTAAAATATAATCTGTTAAGTTAAATCAAAAAGAGTTTTCCCAACATCACTAAAGATCGAGCACAATTGGTTACTAACTTCAATCGAAGCTCAATTGAAGCAAAATTTTGGTTTTGATTAATTTTTAATTTCCTAAGACAAATTCTTAATCAAGCATGCATACTTATAATGCTAGATATGCAGATTCATATTTATTAATTTTCCTTATAATATTAATTAATTTCAACCTAAGTACATACATAAACATATGTATGTATATGCATTCAAGGGTTGTCTATCCCATGAAAACCCCAAGTGGCAAGAGTGAGAGTGCTGATGAAGCAGATAAGTTTAAGAAAGATGGGCTATGGAAGGATTTATATTGGGTATGGTATAGAAGACAAATGCAATCAAATGCTTTCGGAAACATTGATTTATTGTTGTTTAATATTAATGATTTTATCCAATTTAAGCTCCTCTGCCTTTAGCTGTTTTGGTTTATGGAGGATAAACAAGAACATTTTTATTTAGCAATGCTTTGATAAGTGAACTATAACAGAGAAATTAGAAACTTGAATACCGGTTAATTATGCGATTGTATTGTAACATAGGAAAATATGTGTGGGCATCTCATTATAGGTATATGATAGTTTTAACTTCAAGACAACCTAAACACCTAAAGGGGGGGGGGTGAATAGGTTCTTTTCTTTGTTTTAAACTAAGGCAAAATATAGCTACAGATCATTAATATAAAGCTCAAATCTCTACAGTTACCACAGCATATACAATCACAGAATCTAAAATAACACAAGCATCACAAATTGCACATAGGTTTATAGTGGTTCCCCAAGGTCTGGGTACATCCACTTTCCCCCTTCACCTATCTAGCAGTGTGCTAGATTCATCCTAACTTCTTCCTTTTTCTCAGATCCACAGATCTTACAGCTCAGAACCCTGAAAGGTGTTGGAGTTACCATGGTGATCTGAAAGTGATCAAACATGTAATCTCACTGCCAACGCGATATGAGCCTGCAGGGTCGCACATAAGAGCATGTGGAGAAGTTGGAAGATTGACTGTGTTGGTAAAGGTTACCAATCACCATTAAGTATGGGGGGTCCGACAATCGTTGCTGGGAAAGTTCATTGAGAATGGTTAGTCGAGAGTCGTCGAGTATGACTCGACGACTAAGACTATTTCGACGAGAGTCGTCGAGAATCATTGAGTATGACTCAACGCTTTCAACGCAAAGGCAAATTCGACGAGAGTCATCGAGAATCGTTGAGTATGACTCAACGCTTTCAACATAAAGGCAAATTCGACGAGAGTCGTCGAGAATCGTTGAGTATGACTAAACGCTTTCAACGCCAAGGCAGATTCGTCGAGAATTATTGAGTATGACTCAACGCTCTCAACGCCATGGCAGTGTCGTCGAGTCGTTGAGTATGACTCAACGCCAAGGCAAATTCGGCGAGAGTCGTCGAGAGTGGTCGAGTATGACTCAACACACTCAACGCCAAGGCAGATTCGGCGAGAGTCGTCGAGTATGACTCAACGCACTCAACGCCGATTCTGCTGGTGATTCTCGCCGACTGATTCTCGCCGATTCTGGATCTGATTCTCGCCGATCGATTCTGAAACCCTATTTTGCTGTGGTCTGCGGATAGCGATTTTACTTAGGTTTATTTATGCTTTGGGTATAAATAGACACTTAGGGTTTTGGGATAAAGAGATCATCGATCATCGTTATTTTCCTGTAGACGAATCGAGCCGATGGAAGAGTTCCGCCGCTAAGTTCGCTCCGCCGACCTCCTTCTCTCCGACGATAGTCGCCGGTGTTGCGCTACCTGGAGCGGACCTAGCAGTCCGTGGAAGTGCAAAGGTGCGATCGATCTCCTTCCTGTTTTTCGTGCGACGAAGACCGGTGTTCTTCCGCTCGTGTGGATTTCTGCAGAGACTTAGATACTATTCTACGTGGAACTCGCCCACGACAAGGAATCACATTTGGAGCATCTTTATTGAGTTGTGACTCAACACCGAAGAGGTAATTTTTGCCTAATTTTTTTTAACTTCTTGATTCAACATTCATGGCCCGATCCAATCTCTTTTGGGTTGTTCTAGATTTTATTACTTCCGCTGCGTGCACAAGTGTTGTGCCAACCTCTTAGAGAAACCCAACAGTGGTATCAGAGGGAGGTTGCGGCCATGTTGGTTGTATTGGAAGTTAGGTTATTCCAGTATGTGTAAACCTAGGGATTTAGAAGTGTTCTAAATGTCTAGATTTAATCTTGGCACCCCGCCGGGAACGTCTGGAATCTTGTAGTAATTTATAATCGTTAGGAATTACTATCTCCTTAGCAGTAACCATCCCTCGATTTTGTTTTGGATTTTGAATCCAACAAGGAGAGATGAGCTTGTCTACTGCTTTAAGTTGAGTTGTTTTTGTCCCTTGTCCAATGCATGTAAACCTGAAGATTTGGAAGTGTCAAGATGTTCAGATTTATCCCTTTTCCTCTATCAAATGTTGATAGTGTTCTGTTGTGCACATAAGGGATGCATGAGGATTTTAGTGAAGTGTTTTTCTTTGGATGTGCACATTGATCAAATGTTGATCATGGTTAATTATTAACCTATTATCAAAAAAACCCCTTCCTCAAATATTAAGTGTTCGGATGCCTTCCGATGGATGACACTCTTCCTGTCTCGATCGATGAAGTGTGGGCTTGCCAAAGCAAGGTGCATTAATCTATCT
Organism: Platanthera zijinensis; assembly: GCA_039513925.1. NCBI lineage: Eukaryota > Viridiplantae > Streptophyta > Magnoliopsida > Asparagales > Orchidaceae > Platanthera > Platanthera zijinensis. Next base: position 49,322,842 of record CM077086.1, read on the forward strand.
TGGTAAGGGTGCGAGCGGATAATTATGATATCCCACTGTCGACATCGGGTCTAGCTTAACTAGGTGACCTCAAAAGTTGAGTGCCTAGAGGCATGGGGTTGGCATGCACCATATGATGGATGTGAATAAGGAGTTATTCACCAACCATACAAGAATTGCATGAGGATGCAATTGGCAAGCGTTGCCTACCTAAATAACCACATTGTGAGAGGAAAGCCAAAGCTGACTCATTGTGTTGGTGAAATACGGATCTTGTCCACTAAGAGAGTAGCTCGCATGAACTCTTCGAATTGATAGTAAGGGCTATTATTTCGAATAAAATAGTGGGAGTTTTAATTGAAGTCCAAATAAAAATAAATTGTATTTTGAAATTTTGGTACTGATTTTATTCTGCATAAATTCTTGTAGAATTCCATGGCAAGTGGTTCGCACTCCACTCTGTCTCTGACAGCCATCCTTGAGAAGGATAAGCTCAGTGGGACTAATTATATGGACTGGTATAGGAACCTGAGAATTGTTCTCAGGCAAGAGCGAAAGCTCTACGTCTTGGAAGAAGAAGCCCCCGAGGTGCCGACCGGGAATTCTTCCCGTGCTGATAAGGATGCTTACAAGAAGTATATTGATGATGCCTTAGACGTTGAATGCCTTATGCTTGCCACCATGAACTCTGAGATTCAGAAGCAACATGAGAACATGGGGTGCAAAGAGATTGACGAGCATCTCAAGAAAATATTTCAAGGGCAAGCTCGTCAAGAGAGGTTTGACGTCACAAAGGCGTTATTTCAGTGCAAGATGGGAGCTCGAGACTCAGTAGGGACTCACGTACTCAAGATGATTGGGTATATAGAGAACCTTGAAAGGTTGGGTTTTCCTCTAGGTCAAGAGTTGGCCACAGATCTGATCCTACAATCGTTGTCGAACAGTTACGAGCAGTTTGTCTTGAACTACAACATGAATGAGATAGACAAGACACTGCCCGAGCTCCTAGGCATGTTGCGAACTGCCGAGATCAATATGAAGAAGGCCAAGCCTGCCAGCCCCATACTGATGGTGCATAAGGGCAAGTGTTGGGTACATTGGAAAATGTGTACCTGATTTGAAGAAGTCCAACTTAGCTTAATGATATACATCAAGGTGTATTTGATGTTGTTTTAAGTTGACATGTACAGGTGAAGAAGTATTAAAGAATGCAGAAAAATATTCTAAGTCCATGTGTCGACACCTGAAGAAACAGTGTCGACACTTCAGAATATTTGTGTCGACACTTGACGGAAGCTGTGTCAACACAGAGAAAGATAGTCGACACAGAGAAAGATAGTCGACCTCGACACAGAGAAAGATAGTCGACACAGAGAAAGATAGTCGACCTCGACACAGAAGGAGATAGTCGACCACATTAATGTCGACACTGAGAAGCAGCGTCGACTCACAGAAAGATAGTCGACCATATTTGTGTCGACACTGGGAGGCTATGTCGACACAATGAGACAGAGTCGACACACATTGGCAGAAGTCGACAATACTTGTGTCGACACCAGAAGACTAAGTCGACACATTTTGGCAGAGTCGACAATTGCTGTGTCGACACCTGAAGGCAGTGTCGACACATACTGAGTTCTGAATCTACAACAACTATGTCGACACACAGGACTTGTGTCGACACACTGCAGAGTCAAGACCAAGTTATTTTCTGAAGAAGCTGTGTCGACTTAATGGCGAACTTGTCGACATCTTCAAAGACTGTGTCGACACCAAAGTCACTTGTGTCGACACATATAGACAGTTGGTCTCGACACTTTCTGACAGACTGTCTCGACACTCTGCTGTCCAAGACTAAGGCACAGGATTTGTTTGAAGACTTGACAGCTGTGGGTTATCACCGGTTAATTGATGCTGGCAGACTTGTCAGAAATCAGTTAGAAACTTGATCAGCCGGTTACCATGATGAAGGTCTGTAAATAGACAGATTCAGAAGGAAGCAAAAAAAAAGATATAGAGATATAAAAAAAAAGAAGGATTACAATCCAATTGAAGTATCAATTCAAGAAAGTGCTAGGCACTAAAGAAGATCTTCATCAGAAGATCTAAGTAGACGATCTCAGGATCGATCTAAGAAGAGTTCTAACAAGAATTCAGAAGTATCATCAAAGGTGTTGGATAGAGAGGGATCCACCCATTTGAAGAAGAAGAAGGAAGCCGTCAGTGGTTTCTCAAGAAGCTGTTTGGAAATCAACTCAGCTAAGTTCAGATTCAAGAAGCTTTGAGGAAAGCTCAGTTTCAGTTGATTTCATCAACTGATCAAGAATTGTCTTGTCCTCTTCTCTCTCGACAAAGGCAAGACATTAAAACTTCTTTTCTAAATTTCTGTAAGATCTGTTTTACACAAATCTGAGTTGTAAGCCTGTGATATAAAGGCTGAGTGTAGGAGAGTTGATCTCTGAGAGGTAGGGCTGTTTGCCTGAGTGTAGGAGAATGTTATTCTCTGAGTTGTAGGCCTTGTGGCAAGGCTGAGGTAGGGCGGTTGTGCCTGAGGTGTAGGAATCATTCTGGGTTCTGAGTTGTAGGAACCTATCCAGGTTCTGAGCTGTAGGATCTATTGATCTGAGAATAGTGGAAGTTTGGCCGAATCTAGCATACTGCTAGATAGGTGAAGGGGGAAAGTGGATGTACCCAAACCTTGGGGAACCACTATAAAACATTATGCAATCTGTGATGATTAAATTTCTGTGATTGCTGTGCTGGATGTTTTAATTCTGTAATTGAATTCTGCCTAAAAGTATAAACAAGCAATTAGAACCTATTCACCCCCCCCCCCTCTAGGTGTTTAGGTTGTCTTGAAAGTAAAACTATCAAGTGGTATCAGAGGGAGGTTCCTCAAAAAGGACTTAACAGTCTGAGGTAGATCTGAAAGACAGAATCAAGATTCAAGAAGATGGGTTCTGGAGAAAATCACAAGGAGTTATGGTCAATGAAGTTACCCATCTGCAGGAAGGAAATCTTTGGAATTTGGAAAGAAAGAGTCAGATTGTTCATGGAAGCATCTGATCCAAGAATATACATCATAGTTCAGGAAGGACCCTTCATTCCAATGAAGGTATCAGTTCTTGATGCTAATATTCAAACTCCAAAGAGTTATTCTGAAATGACCAAGGATGAAATCATTTTGGCAACCATGGACAAGAGAGCTCAGAATATTATTGTGAGTGCCATAGATGATTCTACATTTCAGAATCAGATTCACTGCAAGACCTCCAAAGAAATGTGGGACACCTTGATTGTCTACATGGAGGGATTTGAAGATGTAAGACAGGATAGGAAGTCTATGCTCAACCAGGAATATGAAAGTTTTAGACAAGGAAAAACTGATAGCATAACTGAATGCTATAAGAAATTCTATAGAATTGTGAATGAGTTGATGTCCTATGGAAGAGTCTTCAGTACCTATGAACTGAATGACAAATTCTTAAGATCCTTAACAAAGGATTGGGACACAAAGATCTGTGCCATAAGAGAAGTGGCTAAATTGGCAGAAATCTCTCCTCCCACTTTGTTTGGAAAGTTGTTATCCAATGAAATGCAACTTATGGTGAGAAAGGAGGAGGAAAAGAATTCAAGAGGAGAGCATAGAGAAAAGACTGTGGCATTCAATGCAGAAGCCATAAGAAAGAATAGGAGGATATCACCATCCCCTCCTAAGGAAATTGCAGAAGTTAGTTCTGAAAATTCAGATAATCAGGGTTCAGAAAGCTGTGATTCAGATGCAGACTTTGCTGCATTCACATGGCAATTCCACAGGTTCTTGAAGAAGAAGCAGTGGAAGTCTAAGCCCTCCACTTCACAGCAAGTTGATGACTATTATCAGAAGAAAAAGTCATCAAGGAAAGAAAAGAGCAGATCAAAGCCCAGCAAGGCTACTACTTCAAAGATTGTCTGCTATTGTTGCAATAGACCTGGACATGTAGTGGCTGACTGTCCTGATAAGAGAAAGGAGTCTTCAGACAAGAAGAAGACTCATAAAAAGGGCAAGAAGGAAAAATCTTTTGTTGTAAAGAAGGATAAGAGCCTAACAGATCAGTCAACTTCAGAGTCAGAATCTGAAGCAGAAGCATATATTGGACTATATGCTGCATCTGAAGAAGAGGAGTTTCTGCAGTTGCTAGACTCCATCTATGATCAAGAGGATCATCAGTGCATAGGACTGATGGCAGGATCTGAAGAGGACATATACCAGAATCAATCTGGTCCTAATAAGGTACAATGTCCTTCTATGAAATCTGTTTGTAGTACAAGTACAAAATCAGCTACATCTGCATCAAGTGATGTAGATGCATCTGATTCTGAAGGAGATGTCTATCAATTGATAGATAAGTATGGGGACTTGTTGCAGGCCCTTAAGAAAAGCAAGAACCTGGTTAAATCTCAGGCTCATGAGATTGCTAAACTAAGAGTAGCTGCAACTGAGTTAGAGAAAGTAATTGATCAGAAGTTAAATGAAATTGCCAAGCTGAAGAATATAACTATTATTCAGATGGGCACAATTAATTTTACCAATGATCAAGTGAAGAGTCTGGAGGCCAGACTAAGAATTGAAAAAGATTTAGTGGCTAGTTACTCTAAGCCAAAGTCTGTCTTACCCTTGATAGATGAATTTGTGAATCAAAAGGGTAAGGCAGGATTAGGATTCAAAGGTAACTCCAGGGCTGGCCAATTCAAGAGGAAAGGCAAAGCTCCTGTCAAGCCACTAAACTTTTCAGTTCCTATTAAGTTTAGAAAGGTGCAAGTGCCTTCTAACCAATATGATCATGAAAATATTCATGGTCATATTAAGACTAATGTTCTGAAAAACAAGGGTGTAAATGCCAACAGGCCTACCCATGTTCATAAACCCAATGGTTATAAAAAATCAATGGGTGAAGCTGCTGCAGCACCAGCAATGGACAGAAATTCTTTTGTCAAGGATGTATCTAGAACTAGATACAATAGGTTTGAATGTTGGTGCTGTGGCAAGAGAGGCCATTTTGCACTAGACTACTGGTACAACACAAGTGTTAGAAAGAACAATAGTTTGCCTGTTAGAAGAGATAATGGTAGTCTTGGTTATGCTAACCTGAACCAAGGACCCAAGACTTGCTTGGGTTCTAAGGGTAAGTAAATCTGTGTTGCAGGTGAATCCAAGTAGTCATGCCCCTATATGGTACTTGGATAGTGGTTGTTCCAGGCACATGACTGGAACAAAGGGGCTGCTGAAGGAGTATTCATCTGTCAAAGATGGACCTAAAGTGATCTTTGGTGGATCTGAAAAAGGAGTCATCAAAGGGTTTGGTAACATTTCTTCTAACCTAAATACTATCATCCAAGTGGCTTATGTAAAAGGTTTGAAACATAATCTAATAAGCATAAGCCAGCTGAGTGATTTAGGATATGACATTTCATTTGTTAAGGATGGATGTCATATCAAAAGGTCAAGTGATCAAGAGATCATTTTGACTGGGTATAGGAAGAGAAATGTATATTGTCTTAATTTTGTATGTGAGAATAAGGCTTCTCCCATCTGTCTTGTAGCTGATGACAATGCTTCTCTTTGTGTTAAGTGGCACAAGAGATTGGCTCATCTTAACTACAAGACAATTGGCCAACTCTTTAGCAAAGAGTTAGTGAGGAATGGTCCTCAAGTTAAGTGTGTAAAGGAAGGGATATGCTCAGCTTGTCAAAAGGGCAAGCAGACAAAATCCTCCTTTCAAAGCCTTGAAAACAAGGATTCTGTGAGGTGCTTATACCTCTTGCATATGGATCTTTTTGGTCTTATGCCAGTTCATAGTCTAGGTAGGAAGGTCTACACTTTTGTGGTTGTAGATGACTATTCTAGATTTACATGGGTGTTCTTTCTGAGACAGAAATCTGAAACCCCAAGTGTCTTACTTAATTTTGTGAAGCAAATTCAGAATGAACTGAATAGTACAGTGGTCAAAATCAGAAGTGACCATGGTACTGAGTTTCAATCTGAAAGCATGACAAAGTTATGTGAAGACTTTGGGATTTTCCAAGAGTTCTCCTCACCTAGAACACCTCAGCAAAATGGAATTGCTGAATGAAAGAATAGAACATTAATTGAAGCTGGTAGAACTCTATTGAGTGACACCTCTCTTCCAGAATATTTCTGGGCTGAGGCAGTAAACACTGCTTGTCATGTGATCAATAGGGCTTCTATCACCAAGAGCCACAAAAAGACTCCTTATGAGATTATGAAAGGTAGAAAACCAAATCTATCCTAATTCAGGATCTTTGGTTGCAAATGCTATATACTTAACAATGGTAAGTCATATTTGACTAAGTTTGCTGCCAAATCCCAGGATGGGATATTTGTTGTGTACAGCATAAATAGTAAGGCCTATAGAATCTTCAACTTGACTACTCAAGTTGTTGAAGAATCTGTGCATGTTGTGTTTGATGAAACAAGATTAATCAACTGTGAGTTGTCTTGTAGATCAAATGACTCAACAGGTATAAGCAAAAGAATGGACAAGCTCTCCATTGCTGAAGCTTCAAGGAAAGATGGAGCATTGGAAAATGAAGGCTACTGTCCAGGGAGAGTACAAGACACAATAAAAGATGAAGAAAACCAAGAGGTTCAGCATAATGAAGGAGCTGGAGATGTTCAACCAGAAGGGAATCTTCCTCCAGCTACAAGACATTTAAGAGATCATCCAGCTGATCAGATAATAGGTGATCCAAGACAGGGAGTGCAGACTAGAAGCAGAAGTCAAAGCACAATTCTGCATTCAAGTTTCCTGTCACAAATGGAGCCTAAGAAGTTTGAAGAAGCTATCCAAGACCAGCACTGGATTGATGCTATGCAAGAGGAGCTGAATCAATTCAGAAGGTGCAATGTCTGGGAGCTTGTTCCTAAACCAAGAGGCCACAATATAATTGGGACAAAATGGATCTATAGGAACAAGCTGGATGAGAGTGGAGTAATAGTGAAGAATAAAGCAAGATTGGTTGCTAAAGGATACAGGCAGGAAGAAGGGATTGACTTTGATCAAACCTTTGCCCCAATAGCAAGGCTGGAGGCAATCAAAATGTTCCTTGCCTATGCAGCCTATAAAGACTTCAAAGTATACCAGATGGATGTGAAGTCAGCATTTCTGAATGGTGATCTTAAAGAAGAAGTATATGTAGAGCAGCCATCAGGTTTTGTAGATTCTCTTAAACCTGATTATGTTTATAAGCTTAGAAAAGCTTTGTATGGGTTAAAGCAAGCCCCAAGGGCTTGGTATGAAACCCTGTCTACTTTTCTTATTGAGAATAAATTCTCAAGAGGAAAAATAGACAAAACTCTATTCCTTAGGGAATCCAAAGGCAAGATCATCTTAGTACAGATCTATGTTGATGACATAATCTTTGGATCTACTGAAAACAACCTTTGTAAAAAGTTTGCCAAACTTATGCAAGGGAAGTTTGAGATGAGCAGTATGGGGGAACTTAAGTTCTTCTTGGGACTCCAAGTAAGACAGACTGATGATGGCTTGTCCATATTCCAGTCAAAGTTCACCAAAGAATTAATTAAGAAGTATGGTATGGAGTCATCATGTAACACCCCAAAAAGGCCCCAATAGACTCAACTTGAGATTTGAGTAGCAGGTCAGGTTACACGGCCTGGGACACGGGCGTGTCCCAGGGCGTGTCGGGTGACACGGCCTGGGACACGGGCGTGTCCCAGGGCGTGTTCTATTTATTTTGCAAAATTGGCCTATTCCGGGCAGAGCCGGACACGGCCTTGAACACGGCCGGGAACACGGGCGTGTCAGGCTGGACACGGGCGTGTCAGCTGCCGTGTTCCGACCCGTGTTCTGGTTGCAGCTCGATGGAGCAGGAAACACGGGCGTGTCTCAGGTTTGACACGGGCGTGTCAGGTCCGACACGGGCGTGTCGATGACCCGTGTGGTTCAGTCGGTTCAAGCTGTGTGCACCGCTGAAGGGGTACACGGCCTGTGACACGGGCGTGTCACAGGCCGTGTCGGCCAAAAAGTGAAATTCTGGGGAAATCTTGGCCATTCAGTTTTCTCTCTTTTGATCCAAGGGTCCAGGTGGTTTCCTGGCTGGGTTATTACGAGAAGAGAGGAATGAAGAGGTCATTCTTCATTTGGCTTAAGGAAGAGAGAAAGAGAGAGGAAGAGAAGAAGGAGGAGGAGACCAAGCCACCGGCGGAGCTCCCGTGGTTCGATTCGCGATCCGAAGCCGGCGTTGTGACGGCAAGGCTGCTGCGAAGGCTTTCATCCGTCTCAAATTTCTCTCCATGGCTCCGAAGCGAACTCCTAGGGTAACGATTTCCTGCTTGGACATGTGAAGTCCTTAATTCCTGCATTGCATAGGGAAAACCCTTCCCCGCGAGTGTGCGGTGGGTTGTGGCGTCCCTTGGGGTAGATATGTGAAGTCCCCCTTGTTAGAGTCCGGAATTGGAGTACGGATCTAGGCATGCTGTGTGAAGCCCATCTGGACATGGTCTGGATTGGTGATGCTTGGTTGCATATCGGAGAAGACTCCGTGATGATTGCTTGTATGCATGATAGATAAAAGTACTGGAGGAAGTCCAGGAAATTATGAGAGTTGGACTCTCTTGTGGCCGTGAGTGCTACTGGTGGAAAGTTGAGCTGTGAGGCTGCAACTAGGAAATGGTGGAACGGGCAAGGTGAAACTGTACCCGCGTCAGTCCAGGCGTGAGTCTGACGATGTGAGCAACGGGAAAGGTGGATCTGTACCCGCGTTATGGTTGTCTAACCTTGGGTGCTTAAGACCCTGTTAGGATCACATAGCGAGAGTCGACGGCCGGTGAGCCGATCAGACTAGAATGCTCATAGTGCGCCGTTATGTCTGGGACCTCTGAACGGTGTGAATGTGCCCTGAGTGCACGGAGCGTCGGGCCGTCGAGCCGACGTTTGTGATATATGACAGTGCGGGCGTGCACGTCTTGCTTGAATGGCTATCTATATCATGTTGGATGAATGCTTTGCAGGGATGGAATTCCGCTGCCCCGTGCCAGGGGCAGGGTCGTTATAATTGGTCAGCTGAATGCTGACCGTTGCCCTGTTTTCCCACCGTTTGGTGGATTGGTTCTTACAGGTGCTGGAGGAGCTGGTCCGAGCGGGACTTAGCGGGCTGAAGCCCAAAGCTGCGTTGCTGCCCTTGAAGGCTTTGTTTTATTTCTTTTGTTCATGTGTGGCCGGCCTGCGTGCCGATGTATGTAAACCACACTCTTGTTAAGAGAAACGGTTGTAAGGCCTTAAGGCCAGACTCTGTTGATATATATATATACATTCCTATGTTAGTGGACAATGTTGTTTATCTTGAGTTCAGTAATTCAACCGTGAAGCTTCCGCTAGAATGCTCTGTGTTAGGATGCGTTGGTTATGATATTATTTAGTAGCGTCTCCGCCTGTTTGTGGAATATGGTGTGGGGCCCCGGCCGGACCCTCTATTATATTCTTCTTGACGGGTAGAGGTGTTACAATTTGGTATCAGCTTGTTGGTCGATCTCTTCCGAATTCGCGGACGAATTCTTTTGAGAGGGGGCGAGCACGTGTTAGTGCCGTCGTTATAACACTTAATTTGAACTCAAGATTGTCCACTTAGGAATGCAAATACACTTGTTTGTTGTACTTGTGTATTCTCTTTGTATGATTGCCGTTTATATTGGTCGTTAACCTGTGTGTTTTACACATATAGGTGACCAGAAGTGTTGCGGGCCAGTCCGAACCACAACGTTCTGTTGCGAGTGCGGCACCAGCCGAGGTGCCCACAACTCCTCCATCCGCTGAAACAGTCCGTCTCATTACGGAAACGGTACTTGCTGTGATGAATGCTCAGCAAGCGGGGCAAGCACGTCCTGCAGTGGTGCCAACGCAAGCTGGGGTACGGCAAGAACCGGTAGAAGCCGAAGTTGATCCGCGGGTAGCAGATCAACAATGGAAGCAATTCTTGAGCTTTAACCCTCCGCAGTTTCATGGGGCGGGTGCACCGGCCCAAGCAGAGGATTGGCTTGCAAGAATTAAGAGGATTATGAGGGCTATCAGGGTTGAGGAGGAACAGAAAGTGATGTTAGCCACTTTCCTACTGGAAGGAGAGGCGCGATTGTGGTGGGATGAGATTGAACTGCATCACTTGGCCGGCAGGCAATTGGCAGAGATTACAATGGAAGAATTCTCTCGATTGTTCTTAGCACAACATCTGCCGATGCAACAAAGGATGTCGATGGAAATGGAGTTCCAACGGTTAGCACAGGGAGATCGAAGTGTGGATGACTACCTGCATGAGTTCACCCGGTTGGGAAGATATGCGGGCTCGATCTTCGCCGAAGAAGAGCGTAAGACTAGTCGGTTTTATGCGGGACTGCGTGATGAGCTAAGGTATTTGCTCTCAAGTTCTGTGAGTCAGGGATTCCAAGCCTTAGTCTGTACGGCTCGTTCTTTGGAGACGGATATGAAACGGGGGCAAGCAAAGGGAAACTTGGCGGTTGTGAAGCCGGAGTTTAAGCCGCCGCGTCCGGACAAGTTTGGCTACCGAAGGAAATGGAATAAGAAGTCTAAGTCTTCTGGACAAGCTCCATCTGCGACTGTGACGGACACATCTGGGAATGGAGCTCGTGCTTGTTTTACGTGCGGGAAGGTTGGACACTTCGCACGTGAATGCCGATTTGGTCCTCCAAAGGGTGATAAGAAGACGGGAGCGTCTTATGCGGAGAAGGGGAAGGCTGTGGTGGAGTCTTCTGCCTCGCACGCGCAGCCCAGGGTCTTCAACCTTGGACAACAGGAGGCCATTAAGCAGGCTGATGTCGTCACAGGTGCGCTTAAGTTTTAATGTTTGTACTTTTGGTGTGCTGTGCTTGTTTTAATTGTCATGTTATAGGGTTTGTCCTTATACGAGAGTATCCGGCGCGAGCACTGTTCGACACAGGTGCTTCACATTCGTTTCTGTCTGAGGATTTTGTCTTGCGTGTCGGGGTGCCTATCCGGACCAAGACAGACAGTATCAGGGTGTTGTTGCCTAACGGATGTTTGATGTGCGCGGATCGATCTTGCGGTCTTGAGGTCAAGATAGGAAGTCGGGAGTTCAAGGTGGAAACACTAGTATTGCCGATCAAAGAGTTTGATATAATCTTTGGTATGGACTGGCTTTCAGAGCAGCGTGCCTGTATCGATTGCACTTCAAAAGAGGTCACACTTGGGCAAAATACCGAACGAGAGACCAAGTTTATTGGTATGCAAGGGATGAGTGGGATGTTGTTATCCGCTCTCCAAGTTGTTAAGGCAGTTCGGAAGGGTGCGGAGTTGTTCTTCACACTCATAGAGGCGGTGACGCCGAAGGTCAGTGTGAGTGAAGTGCCGATTGTGTCGGAATATGCGGATGTGTTTCCAAAGGACCTTCCGGGGTTACCTCCCCAAAGGGAAATTGACTTCGCTATCGAGCTGGTGCCGGGTGCAAAACCCGTGGCCCGTTCGCCGTATCGGGTAGCGCCAAAAGAAATGGCCGAACTGAAAGTTCAGTTGCAAGAGTTGTTGGAGCAGGGATATATACGCCCAAGTATGTCACCTTGGAGCGCGCCTGTTCTTTTTGTGAAAAAGAAAGACGGTGGTTTGCGACTATGTATTGATTATCGCGAACTGAATAAACTGACGGAGAAAAACAAGTATCCAATTCCTCGGATCGATGACTTGTTCGATCAGCTAGCAGGCTCAACCGTCTATTCGAAGTTGGATTTGAAGTCCGGGTATTACCAGTTGCGGATTAGGGAAGGTGACATTCCCAAGACAGCGTTTGGCACACGCTATGGTCATTATGAGTTCACAGTGATGCCGTTCGGCTTGTGTAATGCGCCTTCGGTATTCATGGATCTCATGCATCGTACGTTCCGCGAATACCTGGATCTGTTTGTGATTGTGTTTATTGATGATATTTTGGTATATTCACAATCAGAGGAAGATCATGTAAACCATTTGCGGTTAGTATTGCATACCTTGCGAAGGAATAAGCTGTATGCCAAGTTCTCAAAGTGTGAGTTCTGGCTCACGTCGGTGGCTTTTCTAGGCCATGTGGTAAGTGGAGAGGGCATAGCGGTGGATCCGGCTAAGATAAGTGCCATTCGGGATTGGCCAGTGTTGTCTTCAGTGGCCGAGGTCAGGAGCTTCCTTGGACTTGCGGGCTACTATAGACGGTTTGTGGAGAACTTCTCCCGGATTGCTTTGCCTCTGACTACGTTGACGAGAAAGGATCAGAAGTTCGTTTGGACGCCGGAGTGCGCACGAGCTTTTGAGGAGTTGAAAAGTCGTTTGACCACGGCGCCCGTGTTGACGTCGCCATGTGGTACAGATGGATTTGAAATATACAGCGATGCGTCAGGAAGCGGCTTAGGCTGCGTTCTCCTGCAATTTGGCAAGGTGATCGCTTATGGTTCACGTCAATTGAAAGTGCATGAGCGGAATTATCCCGTCCATGATTTGGAGTTGGCGGCGGTAATCTTTGCGCTCAAGTTGTGGCGGCACTATCTATATGGCGTCAAAGTGGATATCTATACGGATCACAAGAGCCTAAAGTATTTGTTGGATCAGAAGGATTTGAATATGCGACAACGAAGATGGATGGAGTTCCTCGGGGACTACACCTTCGAGATTCACTATACTCCCGGGAAGGGAAATGTGGTCGCTGATGCTTTGAGTCGGAAGACTCCGGTCCGGGCAAGCTGGTTGCAGAGGCATGACCAGCGTTTGATCCAAGAATTGGAGGCAATGGAGATATCGTGTGTTGACAAGGGTGCGTCAACCGATGCGTGCTTAAACTGGACGGAGGTGCAATATGACCTTACGGACAGAGTTCGGCGAGCAACGGAGCTTGATGAAAGTCTCCAGCGCTATGCTAAAGATGGGCCGGATGATCAATTCTCTTGGGATAACGGGTTGTTACGGAGAAATGGTCGAGTATGCGTCCCGAGTGTGGGTAAACTGAGGGAAGAGTTGATGTACGAAGCTCACTTTGCAAAGTACTCAGTTCACCCAGGGAGCACAAAGATGTACAGGGACATGAAAAAGCTGTTCTGGTGGCCCGGATTAAAGAAAGATGTGGCTCGTTATGTGGCTAAATGCAACACATGTGCGTTGGTGAAAGCAGAATGCCAGAAGCCTGGCGGTTTTCTGAAGTCGTTACCTATTCCGGAGTGGAAGTTCGATGATATTTCGATGGATTTCGTGCACGGGTTGCCGAGATCTCAACGCGGTCATGATTCAATCTGGGTGATTGTGGACCGGTTGACAAAAGTGGCGCACTTCCTTCCAAATAGAAGAGATGATTCAGTGGAAACCTTGGCCAAGTTGTATGTGGAACAGGTTGTTCGACTGCACGGTGTTCCCCGGAGCATCGTTAGTGACCGTGATGGGCGGTTCACATCGAATGATTGGCGGCTCGTTCATCAAATGTTGGGTACAAAATTAGCGTTTAGTACGGCCTTTCATCCCCAAACGGATGGCCAGACTGAACGAACCAACAGGACGATGGAGGATATGCTCCGCATGTGCGCCCTAGATTTTGGTAAGAAATGGGAAGATTACATATTTCTCGTTGAATTTGCCTATAATAATAGCTACCAAGCGAGTATTGGTAGGGCACCATTCGAGGCGTTGTATGGTCGGAAATGCCGTACACCGTTAGCTTGGGCAGAAGCAGGCGAATCGAAGCTGAATGGGAAAAAGGAAGTCGAAGAAGCTACGTCGCTCATCCGCTCTATTCGGGAGAGGCTATTGATAGCCCAAGATCGTCAAGCCAAGTACTACAATGTCAAGCACCGGAACGTGGAGTTCGCGGTGGGTGATTGGGTATATTTGAAGATCAAACCCTTCAAAGGTGTGTCCAGGATTCGGCGTTTGAAAAAGCTAAGTCCGAGGTATCTTGGTCCGTTTGAGGTGGTGGAGCGTGTTGGGGAGGCTGCTTATCGACTAGCACTTTCAGCGGACTTGGGTGGATTACATGATGTGTTTCACATCTCAGTCCTTCGTAAGGCGGTAAAGGATCCAGCACAAGTCGTGGAGGCTGATCGGGTACCGGTCGAATATGGGCTAACGACGAGGGTTAGACCCATTCGGATCGAGGATCGAGCCGAGAAACAGTTGCGGAACAAAGTAATCGGGATGGTCAAGGTCCGATGGGACAATTGTGGCCGTGAAGAGCTAACATGGGAGCGGGAGCAGACCATGCGAGCCGAGTTTCCCGAGTTATTTGTATAACTGTAGACCGTGTACTTTTTGTTATAACATGCTTATAGCATTGCTGGTTTTCTTTCCTTACCGTGCAAATTTCGGGACGAAATTTTGTTAAGGGGGAGAGGGTTGTAACACCCCAAAAAGGCCCCAATAGACTCAACTTGAGATTTGAGTAGCAGGTCAGGTTACACGGCCTGGGACACGGGCGTGTCCCAGGGCGTGTCGGGTGACACGGCCTGGGACACGGGCGTGTCCCAGGGCGTGTTCTATTTATTTTGCAAAATTGGCCTATTCCGGGCAGAGCCGGACACGGCCTTGAACACGGCCGGGAACACGGGCGTGTCAGGCTGGACACGGGCGTGTCAGCTGCCGTGTTCCGACCCGTGTTCTGGTTGCAGCTCGATGGAGCAGGAAACACGGGCGTGTCTCAGGTTTGACACGGGCGTGTCAGGTCCGACACGGGCGTGTCGATGACCCGTGTGGTTCAGTCGGTTCAAGCTGTGTGCACCGCTGAAGGGGTACACGGCCTGTGACACGGGCGTGTCACAGGCCGTGTCGGCCAAAAAGTGAAATTCTGGGGAAATCTTGGCCATTCAGTTTTCTCTCTTTTGATCCAAGGGTCCAGGTGGTTTCCTGGCTGGGTTATTACGAGAAGAGAGGAATGAAGAGGTCATTCTTCATTTGGCTTAAGGAAGAGAGAAAGAGAGAGGAAGAGAAGAAGGAGGAGGAGACCAAGCCACCGGCGGAGCTCCCGTGGTTCGATTCGCGATCCGAAGCCGGCGTTGTGACGGCAAGGCTGCTGCGAAGGCTTTCATCCGTCTCAAATTTCTCTCCATGGCTCCGAAGCGAACTCCTAGGGTAACGATTTCCTGCTTGGACATGTGAAGTCCTTAATTCCTGCATTGCATAGGGAAAACCCTTCCCCGCGAGTGTGCGGTGGGTTGTGGCGTCCCTTGGGGTAGATATGTGAAGTCCCCCTTGTTAGAGTCCGGAATTGGAGTACGGATCTAGGCATGCTGTGTGAAGCCCATCTGGACATGGTCTGGATTGGTGATGCTTGGTTGCATATCGGAGAAGACTCCGTGATGATTGCTTGTATGCATGATAGATAAAAGTACTGGAGGAAGTCCAGGAAATTATGAGAGTTGGACTCTCTTGTGGCCGTGAGTGCTACTGGTGGAAAGTTGAGCTGTGAGGCTGCAACTAGGAAATGGTGGAACGGGCAAGGTGAAACTGTACCCGCGTCAGTCCAGGCGTGAGTCTGACGATGTGAGCAACGGGAAAGGTGGATCTGTACCCGCGTTATGGTTGTCTAACCTTGGGTGCTTAAGACCCTGTTAGGATCACATAGCGAGAGTCGACGGCCGGTGAGCCGATCAGACTAGAATGCTCATAGTGCGCCGTTATGTCTGGGACCTCTGAACGGTGTGAATGTGCCCTGAGTGCACGGAGCGTCGGGCCGTCGAGCCGACGTTTGTGATATATGACAGTGCGGGCGTGCACGTCTTGCTTGAATGGCTATCTATATCATGTTGGATGAATGCTTTGCAGGGATGGAATTCCGCTGCCCCGTGCCAGGGGCAGGGTCGTTATAATTGGTCAGCTGAATGCTGACCGTTGCCCTGTTTTCCCACCGTTTGGTGGATTGGTTCTTACAGGTGCTGGAGGAGCTGGTCCGAGCGGGACTTAGCGGGCTGAAGCCCAAAGCTGCGTTGCTGCCCTTGAAGGCTTTGTTTTATTTCTTTTGTTCATGTGTGGCCGGCCTGCGTGCCGATGTATGTAAACCACACTCTTGTTAAGAGAAACGGTTGTAAGGCCTTAAGGCCAGACTCTGTTGATATATATATATACATTCCTATGTTAGTGGACAATGTTGTTTATCTTGAGTTCAGTAATTCAACCGTGAAGCTTCCGCTAGAATGCTCTGTGTTAGGATGCGTTGGTTATGATATTATTTAGTAGCGTCTCCGCCTGTTTGTGGAATATGGTGTGGGGCCCCGGCCGGACCCTCTATTATATTCTTCTTGACGGGTAGAGGTGTTACACATCATCTATCATGAGAACTCCTATGGGAACAAGTATGCCTATATGCAAAGATGATGCAGGTAAACCTGTTGATGAGACTTTGTATAGAGGAATAGTTGGTTTTCTACTATATCTCACTGCTAGTAGACCAGATATTATGTATGCTACATGTGTCTGTGCTAGGTACCAAGCCTGCCCTAAAGAGTCTCATTATACTGCAGTCAAAAGGATTCTGAGATATCTTAAGGGCACACCTAATCTAGGCCTGTGGTACCCTAGGAATAGAGATTTTCTACTAACAGGTTATTTAGATGCAGATTTTACAGGCTGTAGAGAGGATAGGAAGAGTACTACAGGTACTTGTCAATTCTTGGGAGGAAGACTGATTTCATGGAGTAGTAAGAAGTAGACCAGTGTGGCTATATCCACAGCTGAGTCAGAATATGTTGCTGCTGGCAGCTGCTGTGCACAACTATTGTGGATACAGCATCAGCTTAAAGATTATGGTATTCAAGTAAGTAGAACACCTCTTTTGTGTGATTCTAAGAGTGCAATTTCTATTGCTAATAATCTTGTTTCTTATAGTAGAACTAAGCATATAGAAATTAAATACCATTTTTTTAGAGAACATGTAGAAAGAGAAGACATCACATTGGAATTTGTTAAAACAGATTATCAAATAGCAGATGTATTTACTAAGCCACTGGATGAAACAAAATTCAATAAATTTAAAATTGAATTAGGCATGCTGACCATTGATTAGTTTATCAACAAACTTACAAGTAACATATTAGATTATCAAGTGGTCTCAAGTGGTATTGACAAAAACAGAAAATGGCTAAGTAAAATGGTGTCGACACATTCAGTGATAATGTGTCGACTCAGTGGAGTAATGTCGACAAGTCAGAGATATTGTGTCGACACAGAGAATATGTGTCGACACTTAAGAATCATATTGTCGACTTATCCAGGAATGTAGTGTCGACTTCACCAGAATAATGGTGTCGACACTTACAGATTTTGTGTCGACACTTATACTAAGAGTCGACACAGAATTTCTGATGCTCTACTATATATCCCAGGTGTCGACATATCCACAAATTGGTGTCGACACATAGTAGACAGACTTGATGTCGAGATAATAGAAGCTTGTGTCGACACATTCCATCTGTGTCGACACTTATAGTCTGTTTTTACCGACTTTTGATCTTCTTTCAATAGAAAGTATAAATAGGTCAAGAACTTAATCTGTCGACACGCTTACAAGGTTTTCAAGACTGAAACCCTGTGTCGACATTCTCTCTCTCTTCTCTCAAGCTTTCTCAACTGATCAATGGCGCCGAAGATTGAAGACACCGTCAACGAAGGTTATGAGTTGGTCCGGAATGCCTTTGCAGAAGCCCCAACAGATGTTCAACGGGTTATTACTCTTATTTCCGAATCCGGATTAGAGTTTTTAGTTTCTGAACCTTCTAAGATATGGAAGAAGGAGGTGCAAGAATTCTTCAACTCTGCATCAGTGGATTCAGATATTCTCAAGATAAAGTCCACTGTTCATGGGTCGACAGTGAAGATTACCCCAAGAAGTTTAAGGAAGATTCTCCGATTATCAATAATTGAGAATGAAGAAGAAGTTCCTGCTTCAAAATCAAGGGACGCTCTCCAATGGTGCGGATTGGATCTCACTCTAAAGATTGGAGCTGCTTTCAACAGGAAAGGGATGAATCAGCAAGGGAAATCTTTGTCTGAAGTAGTTGGCAAGGTGATTCTGTGCAAACCAGGGGGACATGATAGGATTTCAGCCTATATATTCTGCCTAATGACCAGAATTGTGTTTACAATTCCAACTGATTGGTCAGCTGTAATCTTTGAAAAGATCAAGGAAGGAATCAAGAAGCCAAATCTGGCTAGAATTATGAGTTTATATCTGACTGGAGTGATCCCTGAGGTAATGCAACAACTGCCAGGAACAAAGATCAATCACATGAGAAAGATGGACATGAGATTGTTTTCTAGGTGGGATAGGGTGCTGTCTAAGGATGTGCCTGATGAGAGCAGGCAGGACACCCCGGTGAAATCCCCTTATCATGCTCAAGATACTGAGCAGCTTCAAGAAGAACTATTGAGAAAGCAGGTTGAAGATCAGCCTGAATCTACTCCAGCCCAACAAGGAACTATAACTGCACAGATGCAGGGGGAGCAAGCTCATTCTCCTGCCCAGAATGTATCTACTCCTGACCAGGTACAGTTGCATGGGGAGCTGGTGTATTTTCCTACAAAAGACATTTCTAAAATTTTTATTTCTGCACAGGTGCAGGGAGAGCAAGTGTACTCACCTATCCAGGATATTACCAATACTGAACAAGTACAGGGGGAGAAGATGTCTGACACAGTGCAAGAGGCAGAACAAATTGATATCTCCAAAGATTTGAATATTGAAATTCTGAATGACACATCTTCTGTTCAAACTCAGAAGGAATATACTCTAGATGAGTTATTTCCTAATGTTGATATTGCTACTAATACAGTAGAAGAGGGGCAGGATATTGAGAAATCCCTAGACATGGAGATAGAGCAAGAAGCTGAGATCGAGCAAGAGGTTGAGAAGGAGAAAGAAATTGAGGAGGAGCAAGTGGTGGAGGGGGAGTCTGTGCATGTTGAGGCTGAACAACATGGCACTGAGACAGATATTCCTCCTCCTCCTCAAGAAAGAGTTCAAATTGATAGTTCATCTGAATCTGAGACTGAAGAAGCCAGAATGGCTAAGAAGAGAAAACTTGTTGTCTTCCAGAGAAGGAGCAAACGTTATAAGCAAGCACTATAGACTACAACTCAACAATCCCATTCTGAATTTAATTATAACAAGTTTATTGTTGATTTGCAGGTTAAGTTGGATGAACATAGATTGGCTGTTGAAAAATATGTTGATGAGAGCAATAAGTCCCTTCAATGTGACTTGGCTCAAGATATAAAGTCCATTAGATTTGAAGTCAATATGCATAAGAAGGAGATGACAGATTGCTTCCATAAGGGAGGTAATGCTGTAGTATTCTTGGCAAAACAACAGCAATCAATTATTACCAAAGCAGATGATATAGCACTGAAGCAAGGCTATGTTCTTACAAATCAGATAAACATGAATGCCAATCTTGAAGACTCTCACAATGAGATTCTGAATGAGTTGAAAAAGACTACTGAAGGGTTGCCTGCAGCAAGGGGAAAGGAAATGGAAGAATTTGATAAGAAACTTCAAGATGCTATTGAATCAGTTAAAACTGCTATCACTACCTCTCAAAAGGACATATCTGACAAGCTTCAAAAGTTAAAACCATTTTTTAAAGAGGGTGTGAATTATCTGGATGGCCAGATCAGATTTCAAAAGGAAGATCTAAGAGATCATATTACCAGAGAAGTCATAAAGGGGGAGAGGTTGTTAGTTCATGCTGGCTCAGAGCACACCAAATGGGTGACAAATAGTATTCGAGCCACATTGGGATATCCACCTTTGTGTGATGATGCTATGGTGGCTGAGTCTGGCATTCAAACAGGTCTACTTGAAGGCAATCAACCTGAGATTGCCCAAGTCATTTACCCTCCTCCAGATTTTGATATGATTGATCAGCAAGTTCAGGATATGTATAGTCCTCCAAAGGAGGTTACCAAGGTTATTATTGAGAAAGTGGATAAGCCTGAGGCCAACTTGAAAGAACAGCAAGACGCTCTACTATCCAAGAAAAGATTTAGAGAGCAAGCTGAACTTAAGCCAGATTTTGAGCAGTGGAGCCCTACTTCAAGAAATATTATACTCACTGCATGGAAGGCTGTAAAAGACCAAGTTCATGAAAGAGGAAAGTGGTATAATGAAATGGAATGGCAAAAGCATGAAGTTAGGCAAGAGGTAATAGTACAGTTCAGAAGAAAAGCCAAGCTGGGTAGGCTGCCACCAGATGCTCAAGAGCCGAGCAAGTACTTTCCAAAGCCATATCATTACTTTGAAAGGCAAAGGCTCAAGGAAGAAGCATAGAAGAAGGCTGATCAAAAAGGCAAGAAGCCAGCTGAAGTTGCTGAAGCTCCTGTGAAGGCTCAAATCCAATCTGGCAAAGGGATTGTCATAAGAGAGCCTGATCAGTCTTAATTTTAAGTTCTTTCAAAAGTATTTTATAATGTTTTGATTAAATCATTCAATGTAAAAAATCTGTAATCAAACATTTCTAAGTTTTAAACAAAATATTGTTTGGAATCATATAATGTTCACTCTGTGATGGATTGTTCATATTTTGTTTTTTAAGTATTCCTGTTATGTCATATATCATCATATTATACTTTTTATAAATGGTGTATATCATTGGCTTTAAGGGTTATGACTTCTCCAAATATGGGGAGATTGTTGGGTACATTGGAAAATGTGTACCTGATTTGAAGAAGTCCAACTTAGCTCAATGATATACATCAAGGTGTATTTGATGTTGTTTTAAGTTGACATGTGCAGGTGAAGAAGTATTAAAGAATGCAGAAAAATATTCTAAGTCCATGTGTCGACACCTGAAGAAACAGTGTCGACACTTCAGAATATTTGTGTCGACACTTGACGGAAGCTGTGTCGACACAGAGAAAGATAGTCGACACAGAGAAAGATAGTCGACCTCGACACAGAGAAAGATAGTCGACACAGAGAAAGATAGTCGACCTCGACACAGATGGAGATAGTCGATCACATTAATGTCGACACTGAGAAGCAGCGTCGACTCACAGAAAGATAGTCGACCATATTTGTGTCGACACTGGGAGGCTATGTCGACACAATGAGACAGAGTCGACACACATTGGCAGAAGTCGACAATACTTGTGTCGACACCAGAAGACTAAGTCGACACATTTTGGCAGAGTCGACAATTGCTGTGTCGACACCTGAAGCCAGTGTCGACACATACTGAGTTCTGAATCTACAACAACTGTGTCGATACACAGGACTTGTGTCGACACACTGCAGAGTCAAGACCAAGTTATTTTCTGAAGAAGCTGTGTCGACTTAATGGCGAACTTGTCGACATCTTCAAAGACTGTGTCGACACCAAAGTCACTTGTGTCGACACATATAGACAGTTGGTCTCGACACTTTCTGACAGACTGTCTCGACACTCTGCTGTCCAAGACTAAGGCATAGGATTTGTTTGAAGACTTGACAGTTGTGGGTTGTCACCGGTTAAATGATGCTGGCAGACATGTCAGAAATCAGTTAGAAACTTGATCAGCCGGTTACCATGAAGAAGGTCTATAAATAGACCGATTCAGAAGGAAGCAAAAAAAAAGATATAGAGATATAAAAAAAAATAAGGATTACAATCCAATTGAAGTATCAATTCAAGAAAGTGCTAGGCACTAAAGAAGATCTTCATCAGAAGATCTAAGCAGACGATCTCAGGATCGATCTAAGAAGAGTTCTAACAAGAATTCAGAAGTATCATCAAAGGTGTTGGATAGAGAGGGATCCACCCATTTGAAGAAGAAGAAGGAAGCCGTCAGTGGTTTCTCAAGAAGCTGTTTGGAAATCAACTCAGCTAAGTTCAGATTCAAGAAGCTTTGAGGAAAGCTCAGTTTCAGTTGATTTCATCAGCTGATCAAGAATTGTCTTGTCCTCTTCTCTCTCAACAAAGGCAAGACATTAAAACTTCTTTTCTAAATTTCTGTAAGATCTGTTTTACACAGATCTGAGTTGTAAGCCTGTGATATAAAGGCTGAATGTAGGAGAGTTGATCTCTGAGAGGTAGGGCTGTTTGCCTGAGTGTAGGAGAAGGTTCTTCTCTGAGTTGTAGGCCTTGTGGCAAGGCTGAGGTAGGGCGGTTGTGCCTGAGGTGTAGGAATCATTCTGGGTTCTGAGTTGTAGGAACCTATCCAGGTTCTGAGCTGTAGGATCTGTTGATCTGAGAATAGTGGAAGTTTGGCCGAATCTAGCATACTGCTAGATAGGTGAAGGGGGAAAGTGGATGTACCCAAACCTTGGGGAACCACTATAAAACATTGTGCAATCTGTGATGATTAAATTTCTGTGATTGCTGTGCTGGATGTTTTAATTCTGTAATTGAATTCTTCCTAAAAGTATAAACAAGCAATTAGAACCTATTCACCCACCCCCCCCCCCCCTCTAGGTGTTTAGGTTGTCTTGAAAGTAAAACTATCAGCAAGGGAAAGGCCAAGGGCTTCAAGAAGACGAAGGTGGGACCTAAGTCACATCTTGAGCCCAAGCCTTCTGCACTGATGAAGAAGAAGAGCACAGTGAAGGAGGGGAAATGCCACCACTGTGGCAAGGCTGGTCATTGGAGGAGGAACTGTCCTTCGTACATTGAGGGTCTGCAAAAAATGAAGGGAGGTATGACTTCCGCTTCAAGTATTTACGTTATAGAGATAAACCTTTCTGCTCCTTCATCTTGGGTATTGGATACCGGATGTGGTTCACACATTTGTACAAATGTGCAGGAACTGGGAAGGAGAAGATTGCTGAGTAAAGGGGAGGTGGACCTTCGTGTCGGCAATGGAGCAAGAGTTGCTGCTATGGCCGTAGGGGTTTACCGTCTTTCTTTGCCCAGTAGGCTTGTAATAGAACTAGATAACTGTTATTTTATTCCGGCAATAACTAGAAATATTATATCCATTTCATGCTTGGACATGGTTGGATTTTCTTTTATATTAAGAACAACTGTTGTTCTATATTTCAGAATGATGTTTGTTATGCTGTAGCCCAATTGTTTAATGGTCTTGATGTTTTGAACTTGGACCATCAGATTTATAATGTAGAAAATAATAAAAGACTAAGAACAAATGACTCAAACCCTACATATCTCTGGCATTGTCGTTTGGGCCATATAAATGAGAAGCGCATATCCAAGCTCCATAAAGATGGACTTTTGGTCTCATTTGATTATGAATCATTTGAGCGATGCGAATCTTATTTGTTAGGCAAGATGACTAAGGCCCCTTTCACTGGTTATACTGAGAAGGCTGAGGATCTCTTGGGTGTTGTACATAGTGATGTATGCGGACCCATGAGTTCCATGGCTAGAGGTGGTTATTTCTACTTCGTTACATTTACTGATGATTTCAGTAGATACGGATATGTGTATCTAATGAAGTGCAAATCCGAGACCTTTGAAAAGTTCAAAGAGTTCAAGAATGAAGTAGAAAACCAGTTGGGTAAAAGGGTTAAAGCACTCTGATCTGATCGAGGTGGCGAATACCTGAGTCATGAGTTTCGTGATCATCTGAAAGAGTGTTGTATTGTATCACAGCTCACTCCACCTAGAACACCACAACATAATGGTGTGTCTGAGAGGAGAAATCGTACTTTGTTAGACATGGTACGTTTGATGATGAGTTATGCAGACTTGCCTGTTTCCTTTTGGGGTTTTGCTTTAGAGACTGCTGCAATGACACTGAATCGCGCTCCAACGAAAACGGTTCTGATGACACCATATGAGATATGGACTGGGAAGCGTCCTAGTATGTCGTTCATTAAAATTTGGGGCTGTGAGGCATACGTGCGATGTCAAATGCCTGACAAACTGGAACCCAAATCGGATAAATGTTATCTGGTGGGATATCCTAAGGAAACGAAAGGGTATTACTTTTACCTACCGTCCGATGGCAAAGTGTTTGTCGCAAGGACTGACGTCTTCTTGGATAAAGAGTTCTTATCAAGAAAGACTGAAAAGGTAGAACTTGAAGAAGTTCAAGAACCACAGGTAGTGAATGAACCGGAATTGGATTCTGAGATAGGACTACAAGATGTTGTAGCTAGAGAACCTACTCAAGAAACACAAGTCCTACGTAGATCTGGTAGACCAAGATTTAAGCCTGAGAGATATGGATTTCTCGTATCTCAAATAGGTAATGTGTTGCTTATGGATCATGATGATGAGCCAGCAACCTACCAAGAGGCTATGAATGGACCGGACTCCGACAAATGGCTTGAGGCTATGAAATTCAAAATGGACTCCATGTATTCAAACCAAGTTTGGAACTTGGTAGAACCACCTGAAGTGGTATGACCCATAGGGTGCAAATGGGTCTTCAAGAAGAAGACCGACATGGATGGGAATGTACATACATTCAAAGGGCGACTGGTGGCTAAAGGTTTCAAGCAAATTCATGGTATTGACTATGATGAGACCTTTTCCCCTGTTGCCATGGTAAAGTCCATAAGGATATTGTTTGCTATTATTGCGTATTATGACTACGAGATTTGGTAGATGGATGTCAAAATGGCTTTCCTTAATGGAAACCTCCTTGAGGAAGTGTACATGACACAACCCGAGAGTTTTGTATCCCCAAATAAAGCCACTAAAATATGCAAGTTGAATAAGTCCATCTATGGACTGAAACAGGCCTCTCGAAGTTGGAATCTTCGTTTTGATGAGAAAATCAAAGAGTTTGGTTTCATCAAAAACGAAGATGAGCCTTGTGTTTACAAGCGAATCAGTGGGAGCATTGTTATCTTCCTGATATTGTATGTAGATGACATACTTTTGATTGGGAATGACATTCCTACCCTGAAAGTTGTTAAGAACAACCTAGGGAACTGCTTTTCTATGAAGGACTTGGGTGAAGCGACTTACATACTCGGTATTAAGATCTATAGAGATAGATCGGAGAAGTTGCTGGGTTTGACCCAGAGTACATACATTGAGAAGGTGTTGAAGCGGTTCAACATGCTTGAGTCCAAGAAAGGATTTTTACCCATATCTCATGGTGTGAATCTCTCTAAGGACCAGTGTCCAAAATCTTATGAAGATAAGGACCGCATGAAGTTGATTCCATATGCTTCGGTAATTGGATCAATCATCTATGCAATGTTATGTACTCGACTCGATGTCTCCTTTGCTTTGAGCATGACTAGCAGGTATCAGTCAGACCCCGGTGAATGTCACTGGATTGCAGTCAAGAATATCCTGAAGTACTTGAGAAGGACTAAGGATGTGTTCTTGGTGTATGGTGGAGAGGGAGAGCTCGTTGTAAGTGGTTACACTGATGCTAGCTTCCAAACTGATAGGGACGACTCAAAGTCTCAGTCGGGTTTTGTGTTTTGCCTTAATGGAGGAGATGTGAGCTGGAAGAGTTCCAAGCAAGAGATAGTTGCTGATTCTACAACAGAGGCCGAGTATATCGCTGCGGCTAACGCAGGGAAGGAGGCTGTATGGATTAGGAAATTCATCGGCGAGCTTGATGTAGTTCCTAGCATTGTTGGTCCCGTAGTTCTCTACTGTGATAACAATGGTGCAATTGCACAATCTAAGGAACCTAGATCCCATCAGCGCTCCAATTACATACTTCGGCGGTTCCATCTTATTCATGAGATTGTCGAACGAGGAGATGTGAACATTTGCAGAGTGCCGACTGAGGAGAATATTACGGATCCACTGACAAAGCCTCTCGCGCAGAGAAAGCATGATGGTCATACTAGATCAATGGGTATGCGATACCTAAGTGATCAACTCTAGTGGGAGCCTTGTGGGTTGCATGTAAACATATATTCTGTTGGCTGTTTATTGTTTATTCATATGATGAATTGTGTACCAAATGTTTCTTTTTACAATTAATGGAAAGTTCTTTTATTGTGATTTTTCTATGTGATAGTTAAATTGTAACATAATAAATACCCTTAGAGTGTTCGCTTCCATAGGACATCAAGTACGTGACTTGAATGTGAGAGCCTATGATTTATTTGAAGCTTCATTCTTAAAAAGTCCCTGGTTGTTGTATCGTCATAGAATATAAGGGTGATGATGATACTTTAAGACTAGCACGTGCGTTGACTGATGACCAGTTCTCACAGGTCATGATATTGTGATATCAAGTCATCATGTGGGTACTTGTTAATGAACAAGTTGTACTAGATAGACCCAACCTGAGACTACTATGTGGATTGTTATCTAATCGTGTCACAAGTAGGTGTGTATTGGCAATGGTGTTGTGTCCTTTGACCTGAAGTCGCAGCATTCATCAAGTGAGAAAGAGCATGCTTTGATGCCATCTAAAGTATTCCTTGAGAAAGGTTGATGATAAGGGTGGTTGTTGGGTACGTTACGAATCATTTGGGTGTTTGTGTGTGAGCAGATATGGGATTTGTCCTCCTATATGACAGGAGTTGCATCCATGGGCCCCTTGATGGAACTGGACTGAGAAATGCATGGCCATGCTTGGTTGAGTCAGTATGTGATATTGGACTCACCATTCTCTGGAAGTCCGTTCTAGATCAAGAAACTTGGATTGAGCTATTATGAGGGTGACACGATCCATGCCTCTAGTTCTTTCCGGATGTAAGGGACAAAGGGACAAAGACAACACTGGAACATTGGTCATGAAGGCTTATGAGTTATGAACTCTTATTGCTTGGGGAGCAATGATGCATTGCTAGATGCCGCTCATTATTTGTGAGGTTTTTGGTTTGATACTTTCAAGATCAAGTGGGAGACTGTTGGAGTTACCATGGTGATCTGGAAGTGATCAAACATGTAATCTCACTGGCAACGCGATATGAGTCTGCAGGGTCGCACATAAGAGCATGTGGAGAAGTTGGAAGATTTACTGTGTTGGTAAAGGTTACCAATCACCATTAAGTATGGGGGATCCAGCAATCGTTGCTGGGAAAGTTCATTGAGAATGGTTTGTCGATAGTCGTCGAGTATGACTCGACGACAAAGACTGTTTCGACGAGAGTCGTCGAGAATCGTTGAGTATGACTCAACGCTTTAAACGCCAAGGCAAATTCGACGAGAGTCGTCGAGAATCGTTGAGTATGACTCAACGCTTTCAACGCCAAGGCAAATTCGACGAGAGTCGTCGAGAATCGTTGAGTATGACTCAACGCTTTCAACGCCAAGGTAGATTCGTCGAGAATCGTTGACTATGACTCAACGCTCTCAACGCCATGGCAGTGTCGTCGAGTCGTTGAGTATGACTCAACGCCAAGGCAAATTCGGCGAGCGTCGTCGAGAGTGGTCGAGTATGACTCAATGCACTCAACGCCAAGGCAGATTCGGCGAGAGTCGTCGAGTATGACTCAACGCACTCAATGTCGATTCTGCTGGTGATTCTCGCCGATTCTGGATCTGATTCTCGCCGATCGATTCTGAAACCCTATTTTGTTGTGGTCTGCGGATAGCGATTTTACTTAGGTTTATTTTTTCTTTGGGTATAAATAGACACTTAGGGTTTTGGGATAAAGAGATCATCGATCATCGGGATTTTCCTGTTGACGAATCGAGCTGACGGAAGAGTTCCGCCATTTTTCCGATCCGCTAAATCCCGAACCCCGCCGGACGGAAGTGTTCCGCCGCTGAGTTCGCTCTGCCGACCTCCTTCTCTCCGACGATATTCGCCGGTGTTGCGCTACCTGGAGCGGACCTATCAGTCTGTGGAAGTGCAAAGGTGCGGTCGATCTCCTTCCCGTTTTTCATGCGATGAAGACCGGTGTTCTTCCGCTCGTATGGATTTCTACAGAGACGTAGATACTATTCTACGTGGAACTCGCCCACGACAAGGAATAACATTTGGAGCATCTTTGTTGAGTTGTGACTCAACACCGAAGAGGTAATTTTTGCCTAATTTTTGTTAACTTCTTGATTAAACATTCATGGCCCGGTCCAATCTCTTTTGGGTTGTTCTAGATTTTATTACTTCCGTTGCGTGCACAAGTGTTGTGCCAATCTCTTAGAGAAACCCAACAAAAGGTTCCTACAACTCAGGCTAACAACCCTACCTCAGCCTTGCCACAAGGCCTAAAACTCAGAGAACAAATTCTCCTACACTCAGGCTCAATCAGCCTTACCACTCAGAGATCAAAATCTCCTACACTCAGGTTCAAACAGCCTTACCACTCAGAGAACTAAATCTCCTACACTCATCCTTTACAACACAGGCTTACAACTCAGATCTTTGAAAAGATCATACAGAATTTGATAAGTAATTTGATGGACTCTTACCCTTGTTGAGAGAGAAAGGATAAGAGAATTCTTGATCAGCTTCTTAATGAGGTTGATGACTGAAATCAACCTGTTCTTAGCTTTCTTCAAATCTTCTTGAATCTGAACTTAGTAGGGTTGATCTTTTTTGAAGTTGACTGACTGGCAGCTTCCTTCTTGGATACCAGATATGGATCTGGATCTACTTAGTAGATTAGTTATGGATCTATTACTTAAGAGACTTGTGATTGTCTCCTTCTTGACCTCAAAACAGATGGAGCTCTCTCTCCCCAAACCTTCTGAAGTTTCTTCTGAATTCTGGAATGAATTCTCCTTAGACAAAATCTGAGTGGATGAACACTTCAGAATGTCTTTTTAGATCTTCTCACGAATATCTTCTTCTATGACTTGCACTTTCTTGATCAGAGATCAATCTCACAATAGTTGTGTTAGTTGTATGTCAATTCCTCATATTTCTTCTTCTAAATCCATCTATATATAGACTTCATCCATGGTAACTGGCTGATCTGGTTTCTAACTAACTTCTGACAAGTATGACAGCTTCAGTAAACCTGTTGTAACTCACAGCTGTCAAGTCCTCAAATAGTTCTTGAGCCTTTGTCTCTGTCAACAAAGCGTCGAGACTAACTGTCATTATGTGTCGAGATAAACTGTCAATATGTGTCGACACATGTAACTTAAGTGTCGACACAGACTTTGGTGGTGTCTACATAGCTGCCTTGATGTCGACACTGCTTCTTGACACTGCATCTTGAGAATGTGTCAACACAGATTATTTGTGTCGACACAATCACTTATTCACTCTACAGCAATCAACTATGTTGAAACTCTACTGTGTGTCGACACAAGTCCTGTGTGTCGACATAGTTGATGTAAACTAAGAATTCTGTGTGTCGACACTACCTTCAGGTGTCGACACAGTTAATGTCGACTATTACTCTTGTGTGTCGACACTGCCTCCCGGTGTCGACTCAGTTGATGTCGACTAAAATCTTCTGTGTGTCGACAAAGTTTCTTCTAGTGTCGACACTGCTTCTCCAAGTGTCGACACATGCTTTCTTAAGTGTCGACACATGGACTTAGAAACTTTTTCCTGTATTTTAGCCAATACTTAACCTGCACATATAAACTCAAAATAACATCAAATACACCTTGATGTATATCATTGAGCTAAGTGAGGCTTCTCCAAATCAGGTACACATTTTCCAATATACCCAACAATCTCCCCCTATTTATAGAAGTCATAACCCTTTTGTCAATGATATACACCACTTATGATAAATAAACATGATTATGTGTATAAACATTATTTAACAGGGTAACTTATAAACAAAAACAAATAATAAACTAACATCACAAAATAATGATGCAAATTAAATGAACATGGAATATTGTCTTGTTTATTATATCAAAAGGTTTCTTAACATTATTTACATAGACTTCTTTTAAAAAAAATAAAGAATTATATAGTTCTTGGAAAAAGCTAGTAAAACTAAACTAAGGCTGGACTGGCTCCTTGATGACTATTCCTTTCCCTGATTTAATCTGAGCCTGCACAGAAGGTTCTGTATCTTCAATGTGCTTCTTGCCTTTCAACTCAGCCTTCTTTTGAGCTTCAGCCTTAATCCTTTGCCTTTCAAAATAATGAAAAGGCTTAGGGAAATACTTGCTAGGCTCCTGTGCATCAGGAGGTAGCTTCCCAATCTTGGTCTTCCTTCTGTATTGAACTATGGCTTCTTTCCTAGCCTCATACTTCTGCCACTCCTGCTCATTATACCATTTACTCCTTTCATGAACTTTGTCTTTTACAGCTTTCCAGGAAGTTAATATGATATTTCTAGAAGTGGGGCTCCATTGCTCAAAATCAGGTTTTAACTCTGTCTGCTCTCTGAATCTCTTCTTTTATAATTGAGCATCTTGCTGAGCTTTCACACAAGCTTCTGGCATATCTACCTTTTCAATAATAACATTAGTAACTGGTTGTGGAGGGCAGTACATAGACTGAACATGTTGATGTATCATTTCAAGATTTGCAGGGGGGTAAATAACTTGGGAAACCTCAGGTTGATCACCTTCAAGTAGAGTTGGTTGCACACCTGACTCAACCACATTATCATCATCACATAAGGGTGGATATCCTAGAGTGGCTCTAATGCTGTTGGTTACCCATTTAGCATGATCAGAGCCAGCATATACTATCACCCTCTCCCCCTTTATGACTTCTCTGGCCACATGTTCTCTCAAATCATCTTTTTGAAATCTGATTTGCCCATCCAGGTAATTGACACCATCCTTAAAAACGGCTTTAACTTTTTAAGCTGATCAGAAATTGTTTGCTGAGAAGTAGTAATAGTTGTTTTAAAGGAATCCAAGGCTTCATGTACCTTCTTATCAAATTCTTCTTTCTCTTTATTTCTTGCCTCAGTCATTTCAATAACTGTTTTCCTTACTTCAGTGACAATCTCATTGTGAGATTCAGTCAGATTGTCATTCATTCTTATTTGATTTTCAAGGAAAAAGCCTTGTTTGACAGCAATATCATCAACTTGTTTCTTGATTTCAGCTTGTTGCTTTGCTAGAAAGACTACAACATTGCCCCCCTTGTGGAAGCAATCTGTCATTTCTTTCTTATTCTGGTTGACCTCAAATATGACTGACTTTATGTATTGGGCTAGATAAAATTGAAGAGCCTTATGGCTTTCATCTACATATTTTTCAAGAGCCAATCTCTGCTCATCAAATTTGACCTGTAAATCAACCAAATATTTATTGTAATCAGTCTCAGGAGCTTGTTGTGAAGTAGTAGCTTGCAAAGCCTTCTTATAGTTCTGGCTTCTCCTCTTAAAAACTATCAGTTTTCTTTTCTTTAAACTTGCTATTTCCTCATCCCCTGAATCAGTGGAACTGTCAACAGTTACTCTTTCTTTAGGACTATGAGGCATCTCCTTTTCAGTCCTTTGCTCCACCTTCTCAAGGTTAACTTGCTCCCCCTCAACTGCTGCTCCCTCTATGTCAAGAAACAACTCTTCCAGAGTGTACTCTTGTTGAGTGTGAACTGCTTTTTCTGGAGCATCAGCAACCACAGATGTATCCTCCATGATCACATCTAGTGTTGGACTATTTACATGAGGAGTGTCAGTAATAGATTGTGAATCCATTTCACTTCCCAAGTGAATTCTTTCTTCCCCTTGTCCTTGTGCAGAATGTTGCTCTCCCTGCAATTGTGCAGTAACTGACTCCCCCTGCACTTGCGCATTCTCAGCATTGTCCTGTACTTGTACACTTTCTAGCTCCCCCGGCACTTGTGCACTAACTGTGTCCTTCTGCACTTGTGCTATCTCTGTAATGTCATGTACTGGTGAATTTGCTGCAGTCTCTTGGGTATCCAAATTAGGTGTGTACTTGGAGAGAATCCTATCCCATCTGGATATTATCCTGATGTCCATCCTTCTCATATGATTTATTTTAGAGCCTGGAAGCTGATGCATTACCTCTGGAATTGCTCCAGCCAAGTATAAACTCATTAATCCAGCCAAATTGGGCTTTTTGATTCCTTCCTTTATCTTGTCAAACAAAATTACAGACCAATCTGTGGTAATCTTATTGATTATCCTGGTCATCATATTGAACATATTGGCAGAGATCCTATCGTGGCCTCCTGGTTTACACAAAATCACCTTCCCTATTACTTCAGATAGAAATTGCCTTGTTGATTCATTCCTTTTTGGTTTATGGCTGCTCCAATCTTCATGGTTGGATCCAATCCACACCACTGGAGAGCCTCCCTTGTCTTTGAGGCTGGGACCTCTTATTCATCCTGAATTATTGGTAGGTGAAGAATCTTTCTTAAACTCTTCTGAGTAAGTTTGACTCTATTACCATGAACTGTCGATTTAATCTTTAGTCCAGTGGAGTCCACTGTTGCAGCAGCATAAAATTCAAACACTTCTTTCTTCCAGATCTTGGTAGGTTCAGATACAAGAAACTCTAACCCAGAATCAGTAACTAGGGTAATGACCCCTTTAATCTCTGTCGCCGCATCATCAAAAGCATTGCGCACAATCTCGTAGCCTTCGTTAATGTTCTCTTCAATCTTTGGCGCCATTTGAATGGAGAGAAATCTTGAATTAAGAGAAGAGAGTTTGTCGACACAAGGGTTTAGTCTCGAAAATCTGGTGAGCGTGTCGACAGAATATGTTCTCGACCTATTTATACCCTTTCAAACAAAGGAGGTCAAAAGGCGGGCAAAAACTGTCTAAATGTGTCGACACTGTTGGAAAGTGTCGACACATACTTCTGTTGTCTCGACCACGGCGATGACTACTATGTGTCTACATCAATTGATGATATGTCGACACTGGACATACTTAGTAGACCATCAAAAATTCTGTGTCGACTCTTAATGCAAGTGTCGACACAATTTCTGGAAGTGCCAACACCATTACTCTAGTTGTGTCGACACCACTAACTAAAGTGTCGACACCACTTCTCTGGATGTGTCGACACAGATTTACTGAAGTGTCGACAACACTACTCTGAATGTGTCGACACAGATTTACTTAGCTAAATTTGTTAGACTAGTCTATGTTCAACATTCCTAATTCAATTTTAAATCTATTGAATTTAGTTTCATCTAGAGGCTTAGTAAATACATCTGCAATTTGAAAATCTGTCTTAACAAATTCTAGTGAGATGTCCTCTTTCTCTACATGTTCTCTAAGAAAATGGTATCTTATTTCTATATGCTTAGTCCTACTATGTGAAACAGGATTATTAGCAATAGAAATAACACAAGTAGAATCACAAAACAAAGGTATTCTACTTACCTGAATACCATAGTCTTCTAGCTGGTGTTGAATCCACAACAGCTGTGCACAGCAACTTCCTGCTGCCACATATTAAGACTCAGCTGTGGAAATTGCCATACTAATCTGCTTCTTACTGCTCAAAAATATCAATCAGGAATGCTGATTTTACATCCATTTGGAATACTTTGAATCCTTGATATGCTGCATTGGCAAGGAACATTCTAATTGCTTTCAGTCTTGCTACTAGGGCAAAGGTTTGAACAAAGTCAATACCCTCTTCCTGCCTGTATCCTTTTGCAACAAGTCTTGCTTTGCTCTTTACAATGATTCCATTCTCATCCAGTTTATTCCTAAAGATCCATTTTGTTCCAATGATGTTGTGGTCTCTTGGTTTAGGAACTAACTCCCATACCTTACATCTTCTGAACTGATTCAGCTCCTCTTGCATAGCATTAATCCAATGTGGGTCTAGGATAGCTTCTTTAAATTTCTTTGGCTCTAGTTGAGATAGGAAGCTTGAGCATAGCACTGTGTTCAAGCTCCTGCTTCTGGTTTACACTCCATATCTTAGATCACTAATTATCTGATTTGCTGGATGATCATTTAAGTGTCTAACAGTTGGAGGTAGACTGTCTTCTGGTTGAACACCTCCAGTCTCTTCAATATGTTGTACCTCTTGATGTACTTTAGTATCTAGAGAGTCCTGTACTCCCCCTGGACAATAGCCACCATTTTCCATTTGTGGATCTGCAGTTGAATCTTCTGCAATGGAAAGCTTGTCCATTCTCTCATTTATACCTGTTGGACTACATGAAATACAAGGCAACTCACTATTGATTAATCTAGTTTCATCAAATACAACATGTACAGATTCTTCTACAACCTGAGTAATCAAGTTGTAGACTCTATAAGCCTTACTATTGTTGCCATACCCAACAAATATCCCATCTTGGGATTTAGCAGCAAACTTAGTTAGATAAGACTTGCCATTGTTAAGGATATAACACTTGCAACCAAAGATCCTAAAATAGGATAAATTTGGTTTTCTACCTTTCATGATCTCATAAGGAGTTTTTTTATGACACTTGGTGATAGAAGACCTGTTGATCACATGACATGCAGTATTTACTACCTCAGCCCAGAAATATTATGGGAGAGAAGTGTCACTCAATAGAGTTCTACCAGCCTCAATCAATGTTCTATTCTTCTTTTCAGCAATATCATTTTGCTGTGGTGTTCTAGGTGAGGAGAATTCTTAGAAAATCCCAAATTCTTCACACAGTCTTGTCATACTTTCAAATTGAAATTCAGTACCATAGTCACTTCTGATTTTGACCACTGTACTGTCCAGTTCATTTTGAATTTGTTTGACAAAACTATGTAAAACACTTGGGGTTTCTCATTTTTGTCTCAGAAAGAACACCCAGGAATATCTAGAATAGTCATTTACCAACAAAAGTGTAGACCTTCCTACCTAGACTATGAACTGGCATAGGACCAAAAAGATCCATATGTAAAAGGTATAGACACCTCATTGAATCCTTGTTTTCAAGGCTATGAAAGGAGGATTTTGTCTGCTTGCCTTTTTGACAAGCTGAGCATATCCCATCCTTTATACACTTAACTTGAGGACCATTCCTCACTAACTCTTTGCTAAAGAATTGGCCAATTATTTTGTAGTTAATATGGGCAAGCCTCTTATGCCATTTGACACAATGAGAGGCTCTCTCATCAGCTACAAGATAAATAGGAGAACCTTTGTTCTCACACTCAAAATTAAGACAGTACACATTCCTCTTCCTATATCATGTTAAAATGATCTTTTGATCACTTGACCTTTTGATATGACATCCATTCTTAACAAAT
This sequence comes from Platanthera zijinensis, assembly GCA_039513925.1. NCBI lineage: Eukaryota > Viridiplantae > Streptophyta > Magnoliopsida > Asparagales > Orchidaceae > Platanthera > Platanthera zijinensis. Next base: position 49,357,759 of record CM077086.1, read on the forward strand.
GAAATGTCATATCCTAAATCACTCAGCTGACTTATGCTTATAAGGTTGTGTTTCAAACTCTTCACATAGGCCACTTGAGTGATAGTAATCTTGTTACTAGAAATGTTACCAAATACTTTGATGATGCCTTTTTCAGAGTCACCAAAGATTACTTTTGGCCCATTTATGATAGGCAAGTACTCCTTCAGCAATCCCTTTATTCCAGTCATGTCCCTTGAACATCCACTGTCCAAGTACCATATAGGGGTATGGTGACTTGGACTCACCTGCAATAAAGAATTACCTTCTCTTAGAACCCAAGTAAGTCTTGGGTCCTTGGTTCAAGTTAGCTTCATACTTTCCAACTCTACCTGCTTCTCTTCTAACAGGCAGACTGTTATTCTTCCTGACACTAGTGTTGTGCCAGCAATCTATGGCATAATGACCTGTCTTGCCACAACACTAGCATTCATACTTGTTATATCTATTTTTAGATACATCAACTCTTTTGTATTGTGCTGGTACTTCTGCAGCTACACCCACTATTTTCTTAAAAACATGGGGTTTATGAACATGGGCTGCCTTATTGATATAAGCACCCTTGTCATTCAGAACTTCAGTCTTACTATGACCTTGAGTATTCTCAAAGTCATACATGTTAGAAGGCTCATGCACCTTTCTAAAAACTACAAGGACTTTAAAATTCAGTGGTTGGACTGAGTCTTTGCCTTTTCTCTTGAATTGGACAGCCCTGGTGTTACCCTTAAAGCCTATTCCAGCCTTACCCTTTTGAGCCACAAACTCATCTATTAAAGGTAAAACTGATTTTGGCTTGGAATTACTAGCCACCAAATCTTTCTCCTTTTGAAGTTTGACTTCCAAACTTTTAATTAGATCATTTTTGTATGTGATTGTGCCGATCTAAATAACAGTTATAGTTTTCAGTTTGGCAATCTCATTCAATTTTTGATCTAACTCTTTCTCTAAGTCAGATGCAGCCATCTTAAGATCTGCAATATCCTTAGCCTGAGTTTTGGCCAGGTTCTTGCTTTTCTTTAGTTCCTGCAACAAGTCCCCATATTCATCTATCAGCTGATGAATATCTCCTTCAGATTCAGACCCATCCACATCACTTGATGCAGATATAGCTGACTCTGTACCAGTGCTACAATCAGAATTTCTAGAAATACATTGTACCTTACTAGGACTAGGCTGATCCTGGCACTTGTCTTCTTCTAATACAGCCATCAGTCTCATACACTGATGGTCTTCTTGATCATAGATAGAGTTCAGCAATTGCATAAACTCTTCTTCTTCATCAGATGCATAAAGACCAATGTATGCCTTAGCTTCAGATTCAGACTCTGAAGTTGATTGGTCTGTCAAGCTTTTCTCCTTCTTAGCAATAAAGGATTTCTCCTTCTTGCTCTTTTGCTGAGTCTTCCTTTTATCATCAGACTCCTTTCTTTTGTCAGGACACTCAGCCACCACATGTCCAGGCTTATTACAGCAATAGCAAACTATCTTTGATGTTGTAGATTTGCTAGGCTTTGACCTGCTTCTGTACTTCCTAGATGACTTTCTCTTTTGATAATAGTCATCAAGTGGCTGTGATGTTGAGGGCCTAGATTTCTACTACTTCTTCTTCAGGAATCTCTGAAACTTCCTTGTAAAGGCAGCAAAATCTGCATCTGAATCACTGTTATCTGAATTTTGGTTGTCTGAATTATCTGAGGTAATTTCAGAAACTTCCCTAGGAGGTTATGGAGACATCCTCCTATTCTTTCTAGTGGCTTCAACCTTGAAGGCCACAGACTTTTCTCTATGCTCCCCTTTTGCATTTCTTTTTTCCTCTTTTCTAGTCATTAGTTGCATTTCATAAGACAGCAACTTTCCAAATAAAGTTGGAGGTGAAATATCTGCAAGTTTGGACACTTCTCTAATGACACAAATCTTGGTGTCCCAATCCTTTGTCAAGGATCTTAGGAATTTGTCATTCAGTTCATATGTACTGAAGACCCTTCCATAAGACATCAACTCATTTACTATTCTATAGAACTTCTTATAGCACTCAGATATGCTATCTGACTTCCCTTGTCTGAAGCTTTCATACACCTGATTTAGCATAGACTTTCTATCTTGTCTAACTTCTTCAAATCCCTCCATGTAGACTATCAAGGTGTCCCACATTTCCATGGAGGTCTTGCAGTGAATCAAATTCTGAAAGGTTGAATCATCTACGGCACTTACTATGATATTCTGGGCTCTTTTATCCATAGTTGCCAGGATAATCTCATCCTTAGTAATCTCAGAAAAATCCATGGGAGTTCTCTGGTTTGCATCTAGAACAGACACCTTCATTGGAATATATGGACCTTCTTTAACTGTAATATAGATCCTTGGATCAGAAACCTCCATAAACAACCTGACCCTTTCTTTCCATATTCCAAATATCTCCTTCCTACAGATGGGTAATTTCATAGAACCTAGTTCCTTGTGATTTTCTCCAGAACCCATTTTCTTGATTCTTGATTCTGCCTTTGGGATCTAACTCAGACTGTTAAGTCCTTCTTTGAGTAACCTCGCTTTAATACCACTTGATAGTTTTAACTTCAAGACAACCTAAACACCTAGAGGGGGGGGTGAATAGGTTCTTTTCTTTGTTTTAAACTAAGACAGAATATAGCTACAGATCATTAATATAAAGCTCAAATCCATACATCTACCACAACATATACAATCACAGAATCTAAAATAACACAAGAATCACAGGTTGCACAGAGGTTTATAGTGGTTCCCAAGGTCTGGGTACATCCACTTTCCCCCTTCACCTATCTAGTAGTGTGCTAGATTCGGCCTAACTTCTTCCTTCTTCTCAGATCCACAGATCTTATAGCTTAGAACCCTGAAAGGTTCCTACAACTCAGGCTAATAGCCCTAGCTCAGCCTTTCCACAAGGCCTACAACTTAGAGAACAAATTCTCCTACACTCAAGCTCAATCAGCCTTACCACTCAGAGATCAAAATCTCCTACACTCAGGCTCAAATAGCCTTACCACTCAGAGAACTAAATCTCCTACACTCAGCCTTTATAACACAGGCTTACACCTCAGATCTTTGAAAAGATCCTACAGAATTTAATAAGTAATTTGATGGACTCTTACCCTTGTTGAGAGAGAAAGGATAAGAGAATTCTTGATCAACTTCTTGATGAGGCTGATGACTGAAATCAACCTGTTCTTAGCTTTCTTCAAAGCTTCTTGAATCTGAACTTAGTAGGGTTGATCTTCTTTGAAGTTGACTGACTGGAAGCTTCCTTCTTGGATACTAGATATGGATCTGGATCTACTTAGTAGATTAGTTCAGGATCTACTACTTAAGAGACTTGTGATTGTCTCCTTCTTGACCTCAAAACAGCGTGAGCTCTCTCTCCCCAAACCTTCTGAAGTTTCTTTTGAATTCTTGAATGAATTCTCCTTAGACAAAATCTGAGTGGATGAACACTTCAGAATGTCTTCTATGATCTTCTCATAAAGATCTTTTCTTGTGACTTGCACTTTCTTGATCAGAGATCAGTCTCACAATAGTTGTGTTAGTTGTGTGTCAATTCCTCATATTTCTTCTTCTGAATCCATCTATATATAGACTTCATCCATGGTAACCGGCTGATCCGGTTTCTAACTAACTTCTGACAAGTCTGACAGCTTCAGTAAACCTGTTGTAACTCACAACTGTCAAGTCCTCAAACAGTTCTTGAGCCTTTGTCTCCGTCAGCAAAGCGTCGAGACTGACTGTCATTATGTGTCGAGACAAACTGTCAATATGTGTCGACACATGTAACTTAAGTGTCGACACAGACTTTAGTGGTGTCGACATAGCTGCTTTGATGTCGACACTGCTTCTTGACACTGCATCTTGAGAATGTGTCGACGCAGATTATTTGTGTCGACACAATCACTTCTTCACTCTACAGCAATCAACTATGTTGAAACTCTGCTGTGTGTCGACACAAGTCCTGTGTGTCGACACAGTTGATGTAGACTAAAAATTCAGTGTGTCGACACTACCTTTAGGTGTCGACACAGTTGATGTCGACTATTACTCCTGTGTGTCGACACTGCCTCCCGGTGTCGACACAGTTGATGTCGACTAAAATCTTCTGTGTGTCGACACAGTTTCTTCTGGTGTCGACACTGCTTCTCCAAGTGTCGACACAGGCTTTCTTAAGTGTCGACACATGGACTTAGAAACTTTTTCCTGTATTTTAGCCAATACTTAACCTGCACATATAAACTCAAAATAACATCAAATACACCTTGATGTATATCATTGAGCTAAGTGAGACTTCTCCAAATCAGGTACACATTTTCCAATGTACCCAACCGTATAGTAATAATATTTGAAATACTGTTTTATTTACTGGATCCATTAATTGATGATTCTTGTTTGATAACTTCACAGAACTGCCTATGAAGCGAGCCTTGTTGATGATGATTGTCCTCAAGTTAAATTTGAGATTGTATCTGGCAGGACTTCAAAGACATGGGAAGGCTTGATGTGTGAGCTCTTATAAAGTTTGTCGTGAATTTATTGTGTTTTATAATCATCTCAATTCATGATTTGTTTTAGTCTTGCTTCATCAGTGTAAGAATATAGTTTTCACCTTTTGCTTGTTTTATCATTTGAGGTGTGACTACATCTCATTCATTTGCTTTGGGGATCAAAGTGAAGGGTGTTTTTTTCCTGCAAGGTTCTCTTGTTGTTATCAATTTTTGTATTTCAACAAACACTGCATTGCAGGTCAGCTTAATATCCTGTCAAAGCTCATCAGTGTATCTCATTGAAACCATTTTATTTTGAAATACATTGTTTATAATGTGTAATTTCGCATGAGTAAAAGTAGTCAAAATCATCAATTAATGGGATGGGAAACAAGGAATGCCTCTTGGCATTCTTTTATACTAAGTGTAGTTGACATATTCTTATCATTAGCAATATAATATCTCGAGAAAAATCATCAGGAATTTCTAACACCATTATTGTACTATATGTATATGCCACATCATGGGAAACATGTATGTAGTAGCACAATACCAGTACTCCTTTTCTTTTAGGTATACTTGTTGCAACTCTTGTCCACCATATGTCAAAGCCAACAAAAGCATATGAAGGTTGCATGAAATCAGGTCTAGTTCTTTCTGATAAGTAAATATTCTATCTCATCTCAAGTCTCATCATCTTTTTGCAATTAATCAAAAGTAGATTACTCTATAGATGGAATATCTCAATGTTATTCGATCTTAATTTGAATGTAGCTGAAGTTGTTTCATATAAAAAAAATAGATTAATAAAATTTTAATATACATGATGAATAGAAGGTAGTGAGTAGTAGAAAGAGCCTGCAATTAATTATTATCCATAAGGATTTGAATCTTTCCAATCTAGGATAACTTGCCACCATTAATTAATCAAAACTTTCGAGAGTTCAGCTAGGTTTGAAATCGAGTCGGACTTGACTCAACCACAAAATTGGTTTATGATGAAGCTAGCTGGACTTGAAGTTGCAAGAAATGGCCGGGAATCGTAGAAACTCCTACGGATTTTGAAGCCCCAGTTTGGTTCCAATTAATCGATCCAAGTTCAGAAATATAAAAAGAAAATCTAAAACTGACCATGAATTGTTGGTTCCAAATCTGAAGCCCCAGTTTGGTCCCAACGAACGTGTACACCATTATATAAGGGCACTATTATTAGCACCGCAATTTTGGCTAGTCGCACCGCACTTTCTCCTAATTTTTCGTGTCTTTTGGAAATACGTCATGTACATGCATTTTTAGGAAAAGTGTTTAACACGAAAGTTGTAGATCTCGACGAGATCTACAATTTTCGTGTTGAACACATTTACTAAAAATACATGTACAAGACATATTTTCAAAAGGCGCGAAAAATTAGGAAAGTGCGGTGCGACTAGCCAAAAATACAGTGCTAATAACAGTGCCCTTATATAATCACTCAAAACCCACTAATAATACCCGACCATTTTTGGTTCAGTTTCATAAGCGGGGTTTAGGAAAATTAACCGTTTCTATTCATTCATCCCCGTCCTTCCATTTCTTTTAACGTGGATCCACTACTGTTAACTGCCCGAGTACTTATCATTTCCTTTGACGTGGACACGCGATCCTGCACGTAGGAAAACCGCTCATTAACCTCCAATCCAATTAATCTTCCCTCTTTAATTATCTCCCTGCATTTCAACAGAGGATCGGATCGGATCGGAGCCTCATACAATTAATTAGAGCACCCATTGAATTTGAAGAAGCATCAATTCCCTTTTTAATTGATTAATTAATTATGGAACGTGGCTGCAGCAGCCTTCACCTTCTTCTTCATCATCCTTTCTTCGTCGCTGCTGCAATTTCCCTCCTCTTCTCCGCATTTCCTATTACTACTGCAGCAGCAGCAGGTATTCATTACTTGTCCCCTCCGTAATTCCTCCAATTTTTTTTATATATTATTATATATATATATTAATTAAAGGGATTCATTACTAATACATATTGTGCTGCATGCCAGGGTCCGGACAAGGATTAATGGGTGTAAACTATGGCATGAAAGGTGACAACCTGCCCACCCCGCCAGAGGTGATCTCCCTCTGCAATTCCAGAAACATTACCAAGGTTCGCCTTTTCGACCCCAACGCCGCCGCCCTCGCCGCCCTCCAAAACTCCGGCATTCGTGTCATCCTCGGCTCCTACAACGAGGACCTCCCAAACTTCGCTGCCGATCCGTCATCCGCCATCGCCTGGGTGGACGCGAACGTTGTCCCCTACGCCGCTGCCGTCAACTTCACCTACATCGACATCGGCAACGAGGTCATTCCCGGTGAATTGGCCGCCTTCGTCCTCCCCGCCATGCGCAACATCGACGCCGCCCTTCGCTCCGCTGGAATCTCCATTCCAGTCACCACCACCGTCTCCACTGCCGTGCTAGGGACATCCTACCCGCCGTCCCAAGGTGCTTTCACGGAAGAAGCCTCACAGGTGATCATATAATTAATTAATGATATTATATATATATTTTAATTATTTTACTAGTTAGTTTCTCTTCAATTTTACGTAATTATGATTAATAATATTAATTTAGAGTAATATTTTAGCTTCTATTTTTTTAGCCATTTGGCCATTAAGCATCAAATATAATATTTTTTATACGTATGTGAAGGGATATGTATCAAACTTCAATAGTTTGTAAGTGAAAAAAAATATTGTCCAAATCTACATGAATTCCAAATCTAACTGTGCTAGCTGACAGGTGATGGGGCCGATTGTTTCCTTCCTCGCCTCAACTAATGCGCCGTTGTTGGCCAACGTGTACCCTTACTTTGCGTACGCCGGCAATCCAGACGAGATCCGTCTCGACTATGCATTGTTCAATACGAGTGACATTGTGGTGCAGGATGGTAGCCTCGGTTACTCAAACTTGTTTGACGCAATGGTGGATTCGGTGAACTCAGCTATAGAAAGGCTCGGCGGAGCTGGGGTGCGGGTGGTGGTTTCAGAGACCGGTTGGCCTTCGGCAGGCGGCGGGAACGCATCCACCTTCGATAATGCGAGAGTGTACAACAATAATTTGATAAGGCATGTGAACGAAAAGATCGGGACGCCCAAGTGTCCCGGAAATGATTTGGAGGTCTACACATTTGCCTTGTTTAATGAGAATTTGAAGCCCGAAGGAACTGAGCGGAACTTTGGCATGTTTTACCCGGATATGACGGAGGTTTACCACGTAGACTTTTAGTTTTTTAATTGTGTTTAAATACTGTAATGTTAGCTTACCCAATATACAATTGTTTAAATACTGTAATTGTGTTTATACTGTAATTGTGTTTAACTGTGTTTAATTGTGTTTACACACACACGCATATATATATATATATATATGTGTGTGTGTAATTTAGGAGGCTTCTTAATTATATTAATTCTGCTCTATATTGCATTGTAATTTAAAAAATATATATTTTCAGAGATGTATGAATACAGGGTTTGATCTTCAATTATGTTTCTTTTATCCAAAACTTTGTTGAAATTAGTACTAAACAATTTGGTAAAACTATTAATTTAAAACACTTTCTAAGGCTCCTTATGGCACAACTTTTACGGTTGTGAACACAGTAGTTAAGATTTATAGGTTTGACTGATATCTGCAACCGTGTATGTTCAAATTTTGAAATCGGTCTGGTCTGTTATTTTTACGCGGGTGCAACCGTGCAGGAGTTGATTCAGTTTAAAACTTTGGTAGTGTTGCTGGAGTTATTAAGTTGACCAGGTCAACTTTATTTCTTTTATATTATATATGTGTTTTATGTATTTTTGTTTTTAGTGGTAGAGAGAGAGTTTGATTTGATGACATTTAATGTGCATGCCACGTGTCGTTTTTTCATTGGGAGAGATTGCCTATATAAAGGCTTATAGTAGTTTGTTTATGATGAGTATAAAAACACACTTTGGTTATAACACAGGGCTTTTATTCCCTATTCAGTAGAGGTTTTTTCTCTCTATTTTTTACATCACAGGATGGGCCTTTATATAGAGGCCCAACAACTTTATTTTACATTTATTATAAACAGCGGAAGTTTAGTTCTTTGTCTTCAGGAGGCGCTGCTGTCGATACCGTAGACGATAAGCTTTTACTGTAGCTATTCTGGGAACGACGGGGAGCTTTTCTTCTTGATCTCTTTACTTCTTATCTTCTCTTTTTCTTTGATCTCTTGTGATGATGGCTTTTGCTGACTGTCAGGATTATCTTTGACAGTAATTTTAACACCCTCCCTTAATCCTGAACGGTAAGGGCCGATGTTTAGGTTTTGTCGCAAAATTTTGAATCTGGTACGATGAAGAGCTTTTGTGAATAAATCTGCTATCTGTGTTGTTGTATGACAGTAGAGGAGCTTGATTTGATCTTCTCGTACTAAATTTCTAATATGATGAAACCTAATATCGATATGTTTTGATCTGCCATGAAATACCGGGTTTTTTGCTAACTGGATGGCCGATTGATTATCGATGTGCAGAGTCCAAGGAGATTTCTTCTCCGTTTGTTTGTTGATTTCTGAGATAACTTTGGATAGCCAAATTCCTTCACTTGCACAGCTACTTGCTGCAACATATTCTGCTTCTGCGGTTGAAAGTGCAACGGTTTGTTGTTTCCTGGTGCTCCAAGAGATTGGTTTGGAGCCCATGAGAAATACAAATCAAGTTGTACTCTTCCTATCATTAATATCACCAGCCCAGTCACTTTCTACATAACCTTGTAGATCATTATCTTCTTCTTTTGAATAGAGAATGCCATAATCACTTGTGCCTTTAATATATCTAAGTATTCTTTTGGCTGCCAAAATATGTGCATCACTTGGGTTGGACATAAATCTGGAAATGACATTTACAGAATATTCAATATCAGGTCGAGACTTTGTTAAATATAATAGTGATCCAACAAGTTGTCTGAACCAGTCTTTTTTTTTTTCTGATAGCTGATCGACATTTTTGTGTAAACGATCCCCAACTAAGGAAGGAGTTGTTACAAGGTTGCAGTTTTCCATTTGATATTTCAATATTATATCTTTTGCAAACTTTTCTTGTGATAAAAAGATCCTCCCAGGTGATTGCCATACTTGCATACCTAAGAAATATTTCATGTGACCAAGATCTGAGATTTCAAAAGTCCTTTTTAATTCTTCTTTTACTCTTGAAATCTGAGCTTTATTTGTCCCGGTAATAAGAATATCATCAACATATATAGATGCATAATATTACCATACCTGAGTTTTGAGAATGTTGGAGATATAGAGAAGCTTCATATGCACTGTTTTGAAAGCCAATAGATAGGAGATACATATCAATTTTGTTGTGCCAAGCTCTTGGCGCCTGCTTTAGGCCATATAAAGCTTTATGCAGTTTATAGACATAAGTAGGATGTTTAGAGTGTACAAAACCTTGAGGTTGATATACATATATAGCTTCCTTCAATTCTCCATTTAAAAAGGCTGATTTAACATTAAGTTGATATATGGGCATAAGAAATTGAGCTGCCATTGCAATCACAATTCTTATTGTTTCCATTCTTACTACAGGAGCGTATGTTTCATCAAAATCTTGTCCAGGAATTTGGGCAAACCCTCTAACAACCAATTTGGCCTTATGTTTAGCTATTGATCCATCTTCTTTTAACTTAGTTTTATATATCCATTTCAAACTAAGTATATTTTGATTACTTGGCTTTGGAACTAACTGCCAAGTATTATTTTTAACTATCATCTTCATCTCTTCTTCCATTGCATTTATCCATATTTGTTTGTTATTTGCTTGTTCATAGCAGGATGGTTCAGTTGAGAGAAGAGCAAATTCAGATGTCTGATATATATCTTGTATTGATTTATATTTTGCATGAGGAGATGATGACTCACTTGAGCTAGTAGATGCATGATGCTCAATAGCAGAAATAGGACTGGATGGCTGATTTTCCTCTTCTTCTAAATTGGGATCTTCAGTAACCTCTTCTGGCAATGTTGGAGTCTGATCCTTGGGATGTCCCCAATCCCATTTGTTTGTTTCATCAAACACTACATCTCTTGATATAATCAGCATATTAGAAATAGGATTATATAAACGATATGCTTTACTCTCATCACTATATCCCATAAATATGCATTTTTCTCCTCTTGGTTCTAATTTATCCCTTTTTTCTTTTGGGCATGAGCATAGGCTATGCACCCAAAGATTCTGAGATATGTCACTTGTGGTTTATGATGATACCATGCCTCATATGGGGTCATGTTATTTACTGCAGATGTAGGTGCACGATTTAACAAATATATTGCGGTGTGTATAGCTTCAGCCCAGAATTTTTTTGGTAGATTCTTGGCTAACAACATACATCTACTCATATCGAGGATTGTTCTATTCCTTCTTTCCACAACACCTTTTTGTTGTGGTGTATATCTTGTAGTATATTGTCTTTTAATCCCCTTTTCTTGACAATATTGACTAAAGGCATTAGATGTAAACTCTCCTCCTATATTTGTACGCAAGGTTTTGATTTTACAATCCTTTTGATTCTCTACTTTCCTTTGAAATTTTACAAAACTGTGTAATGCTTCATCTTTGGAAGATATAAACTCAATCCATTGCATTCTAGTACAGTCATCCACAAATAAAATGTAATATTTATTTCCTGCTGATGTAGTAATGGCTGCAGGCCCCCATATGTCTGCATGTACCAATTCTAATGGTTTGGTGGATCTATTTGTAGCACTTTGAGGAAATGACAACCTATGTTGTTTTCCAACAAGACAGCCTTCACAAATTTCTAATTTGGCATTTATGGTTTGAATATTATCCATTCCAAGGACCATTTGTTTGGAATATAACGATTGTAAATCAGGTAGATTCAAGTGACCATATCTTGAATGCCAAATCTGTATCATATTAGTTTGTGTCATGTATAAGGCTGAAGGAATTAAAGTTGTCAATCTGAGAGGAAATACATTATGTGCTGATTTAGGAATCTTCATCATTTCTCTACCACCAGGTTCTGTAATCAGGCAGAAAGTAGTTTGAAAACTGAGAGTATACCCCTTTTGTGCTAATTGTCCAACACTTAAGAGATTGTGAGCTAAGGTTGGAACAAAATGAACATTAGAAATCTGCCTATGATTGCCTTCAGGGGTTAATACAGCTATTGACCCATTTCCTTCAATTGCCAAGGTAGTTCCATTACCCAACACATGGGAACTTCATTTAACACATAAAAACTACTTCTATTATGTGTCATATGATTTGAACAACCACTATCTAAAAACCATGTATCTTCTTGGGAGATTTGTGGTGCTGATGATGCAACATCACATGAGTAGAACATGTTTTCTATGTTCTGATTTTGCTCAGGTAGTTTAGTCTGCTCAATATATTGTGCTGCTTCTGTGTGTTGATTTTGATTTTGAAACCAACAATCTTTATTGAAATGAGTTGGCTTTTTTACATCTTTTGCATTTATAAAAACAATCCTTTATGTTGTGTGTGGATTTATTGCATAAAATACAATAAGTTGGAGAAGTATTGTTATCTCTTTCTCGATTTTCATTACTTCTTTGATAATTTCTGCCATTTCCTCTGCCTCCTCCTTGTCTGGAATGACTTTGTCCTTGTAAAGGTGAACTATACTTTGAGGTAGATGAAGCGGTTTGAAATTTATTTTGATCTTCTTTCTTTTGTATTCTTACTTTTGTCTGTAGAGCTTGTTCTACTGAAGTCTCATGTAGTTTTAATCTTTCCTCATGAGCTGTTAAAGAACCTAATAGTTCAATCATGGATAATGAGTGAATATCCTTCGATTCTTCTATAGCTGTTATGATATAATTATATTTCAAAGGTATTCCTCTTAATACTTTTGGTACAATTTTCTTCTCCTCTATTGTATCACCCAACCCTCTTATTTGGTTTATTAAATTTGTAACTCTATTGATGTAACTCTGAAAATTTTCTGAAGAAGTCATTTTCACATTATCAAATTCTGTCCACACAGTTTGAAGTTTGATGGAAATCATTTTGTCTGACCTTATAAACTCCATTTGTAAAATGTCCCAGGCTTCCCTAGCACTATGCACATTCATAATGCGTGGGAAGACCGTACGTCCCACACCTTGTTGTATATATAACATTGCTTTTGCATCCTTTTTTATATTTTCCATATGTTCTTTCTGAAGAGCAACTTCAGTGGAAACAGTTGTGGTGATACCATCTCTTACTAATTCCCACAAAGATTGTGACATAAAAAGAGTCCTCATTTGGACTTTCCAATAGTTGAAGTATTCACCTTCAAAAATTGGAATATTAGAAGCTGCATAGGTAAATGTCGAACCTGTTAAAGAGCCTGATGAAGCCATATGATGATTTGAGTGAATCCTAAGAAGTGTGAATGATTCACCATAATAGATACTACACAAATCTGATGGCTGAAGGTGAACCTCCTCTGATACCACTGATGAGTATAAAAACACACTTTGGATATAACATAGGGCTTTTATTCCCTATTCAGTAGAGGTTTTTTCTCTCTATTTTTTACATCACACGATGGGCCTTTATATAGAGGCCCAACAACTTTATTTTACATTTATTATAAACAGCGGAAGTTTAGTTCTTTGTCTTCAGGAGGCGCTGCTGTCAATACCGTAGACGATAAGCTTTTACTGTAGCTATTATGGGAACGACATGGAGCTTTTCTTCTTGATCTCTTTACTTCTTATCTTCTCTTTTTCTTTGATCGCTTGTGATGATGGCTTTTGCTGACTGTCAGGATTATCTTTGATAGTAATTTTAACAGTTTATGCGGTTGGAGATAGAAATTTTTCCCCTTCCTTCTTCTTCCTTCCCGTTGAAGTGCAGCAGCACTCCCCAAGTTCCAACACACACACATATATATATATATATATATATATATATATATTTCTTTCACCTGTTATCTTCCCGCCGCCCGAAGCACACTGCAGCACATCTCGCCGGGAGGAGCACATCCCGCCAGGAGTAGCGTCTCGCCGGAGGAAGAGAGAAGGAGCTTGCTGGGTTCCGTCTCGTCGGAACCACTCGCCGCTAGAGCCCACTGGTCATCTCGCCGGCGCCCTCGGGAGAAGGGAGATCTCGCCACCTAGTTCATCTCGCCGCCCAGCTCGCCGGAGTTGCTCGCTGCTTGTGTTGCTGGACGGAGTAGTGGATCTCGCCGGAGTCTTCTCGCCGGAGGATTTAAGCATCTCGCAGGAGCGCACGCCAGGACCGCCGGCTGTGGTGTTGAGCTCGCTGGAATTCCGTTTCGTCGAAGCGCACTGGAGCAGCCCGCATAGGTGAACTCGCGAGTGTATTGATCAACTCGCCGGAGCTGCAGCTCGCGACCCTGATTCTTATCGCCGACAGCCTTGAAATAGTCTCACTGGAATATAGTTTTGTTTTGTGCATGGGTGCTAGAGGGAGGAGAAGTTGGATGTGTTGAATTGTATTATTTCGTTATGAGTACGGGAATGGAGATGTAATGTGCGTTGTTGGGTGGCTGACTTATGTATTGAGAGGTGGCAGTGTCATGACGAGGAATTGGGTTGTTTTGAAGTGTTGAAATTGGCAAGTTGTGTCCTTGGGAGTTAAGTTTGTGCTCACTAGCATTTCCAATAAATGGTATCAGAGCGAGGTTGTGACCCTTGGAGTAGTTCGGAAACGAGGTGACAAGTCGAGATAGAATTTGGAAGTGCCATGCCGGGGCAAGTCCCCAAGTTGACAAAGACGAACTATGGAAATTGGAGCATCCATATGAAAGTGTTGCTCGCCTCGAAGGAGCTATGGGAAGTAGTCGAGGACGGCTATGGAGAGCTTACTACTGAAGCAAAAGCGGCCTTTACGAACGCTCAGAGGACGGCATTGAGAGAGTTGAAGAAGCGAGATAAGAAGGCATTGTTCTTATTATACCAAGGGGTCAATGAGGCGACTTTTGAGAAGATATCGGATGCGAGAAGTTCGAAGGAGGCATGGGATGTGTTACAACGCTCCATGCAAGGAGTCGACAAGGCAAAGAAGGTGAAGCTCCAGTCTCTTCGTGCGGAGTATGAAGTAATGAAGATGCAGAGCACCGAGAAGGTAAGAGATTATGTGACCCGTCTGCGGATGCTCACAAACGAGATGAAGAGACACGGAGAGACGATAGATGATGTGAGCCTCATGGAGAAGTTGCTGAGATCGATGTCGCGGAAGTTCCGTCATGTGGTGGTGGCGATCGAAGAATCGAAGGACCTCACCTTGATGGCTATTGACGAGCTTGTAGGCTCATTGCAAGCTCATGAGTACAGGATGTTGCAGGATGATGAAGAAGCGAGTGGCTTGGGAAAAGCACTCCAGAACCAGTTGAACTTCGGAGAGAGCTACGGAAGAGGAGGCGACCAGCGTGGCCGAGGTCAACAAGGCAGAGGAAGAGGAAGAAGAGGAGGAAGAGATCAGGGAAGAAACCAATACCACCAGAGAGAGCCGGAGCAACCTTAAGGAGGAAGGTGGAAAGAAGGAAGAGGTAGAGGAAGGGGCCAAGGAAGAGGCCGAGGAGGAAGAGCCCAAGTTCAGTGTTACAACTGCAACAAGTTTGGGCACATGAGCTATGACTGTTGGGCTCCGAGGAAGACAAAAGAAGACAACCATTATGCGGAGGCTAAAAACAAGGGGAATGATGCAGGGGGTGGAGACCCAATGATGTTTCTAACCTACCGAGGTGTAGAAGAAGGAAAAAATGAAGTGTGGTACCTGGACACAGGGGAGAGCAACCACATGTGTGGAGATAAGGAGATGTTCTCTAACCTTGAACCCAGTGGGGGTGAGGTTAGCTTCAGGGATGCTTCGAAGATTTCCTTGGAAGGAAAGGGCCTGGTTTTCGTGAAACTGAACGGGGAGAGAGTACACTTGAATGATGTGTACTACGTACCAGGGTTGAAGACCAACATCTTGAGCATCTGGCAGTTAGTGGAGAGAGGATACTGCGTGCAGATGAAGGATGGGTCTCTGGCAATGAAGAATGATCAAGGGAAGGAGGTAGTGAAGGTGAAGATGGATGCTCAAGAGACGGCTTGTCTCGTGAGAACAGAAGAAGAGGAAGAAGCATGGCAATGGCACCATAGGATGGGGCATTTGGGCTTCACAGGGTTGAAGCTTCTATCCCACTCCAAGATGGTGGCGGATCTGCCTATGATCTCCCCTCCGCAAAAGGTGTGTGAGGCGTGCACGAAGGGGAAGCTAAAGAGGAAAACATTCGAAGGTGGGAATTCCTGAAGTGCAAGGAGGCAACTTGAACTGGTTCACTCGGACATCGCGGGTCTATTTGAGACCACCTCAATAGGCAGAAGCAAGTACTACATCACCTTCACGGATGACTATAGTCGGAAGTATTGGGTGTATTTTCTGAGAGAGAATTCTAAGGCCCTTAACAAGTTCAGGGAGTTCAAGGCGATGGCCGAGTAGGAGAGTGAGAAACCATTGAAGGTGCTAAGGACAGATCGAGGTGGGGAGTACAACTCAAGGCAGTTTGATAATTTCTGCAAGGAGAATGGAATATCACACCAACTGACGGCGACATACTCACCACAGCAGAACAGAGTGGCAGAGAGGAAGAACCTCACCATCATGAACATGGCGAGGAGCATGGTGAAGGAGAAGGGGCCACCGAAGATGTTCTGGGCGGAAGGAGTGAAATGTGCGGTGTATCTACTAAACAAATGCCCCGCAAAGAGTGTGAAGTTCATGACGTCGTTTGAAGCATGAAGCGGCTGGAAGCCGAGTGTGAAGCACCTAAGGGTCTTCGGGTGTGTAGCTCATGCTCACATCCCGGAACAGAAAAGGAAGAAGCTCGATGATAGGAGCGAGAAGTGCATTTTTGTTGGCTACGCTCCGGAGAGCAAGACATACAAATTTTACAACCCGGTGACGGGAAAGGCCATAGTCTCGAGGGACGTGGTGTTTGAAGATGGAAGCAGCTGGAGCTGGGATGAGGAGACGAGAAGTATGAAGGGCACGTTCTTCGAAGATGAGTAAGAGGGTGGTCACGAGGCTAGAGCCGAGAATGGTGGAGCTGAGCCTCCATCACCACCGAGTAGAAATTCAGGGGGAGCTTCCATCTCCTATTCAAGAGGAGAAAGCTCAAGTGGAGGCAATTCCTGAGGAGGAAGTGGGAGCCAGAGTGACTCCGAGAGCCCACCACCCATGATGAAGGGGTTGGGGGTGCTCTATGAGGAGACAGTCCCAATTCATGTTAACTATTTATTATATTGTCTCTTAGCAGATTGCGAGCCATTGTCCTATGAAGAAGCTGCCCAGGAGAAATCTTGGAGGATGGTGATGGATGCCGAGATGGCTTCCATAAAGAAGAACGATACATGGGAGCTAGTTGATCCACCGGCGGGCCACAAACCCCACGAGGTGGAATGAGTTTACAAGGTGAAGAAAAACAAAGATGGAGCTGTGGAGAAGCACAAAGCAAGGTTTGTGGTGAAAGGGTATAGACAAGTCCAAGGGGTGGACTATGATGAAGTCTACGCCCCAGTGGCGCGGATTGATACTATAAGGCTGATCATCGCACTGGCGACACACTATGGATGGACTATCATACAAATGGATGTTGTGGCGGTGTATCTGAATGGGTACCTGGAGGAGGATGTGTACATCGAGCAGCCTCTAGGGTACGTGGTGAAAGGCAAGGAGAGAAAAGTCTGCAAGTTGGGCAGAGCCTTGTACGGACTGAAGCAGGGAGCTCGAGCTTGGAATGGGAGGAAAGACAAATTCCTTCAGAAGCATGGGTATATCAAGTGCCCATATGAGTATGCTCTCTACATGAAGGTGGAGAAGAGCGGGGATATCATGATCCTATGTCTGTTGAAGCCAAAAATGACCGAAGCCAAAAATGACTTCTGTGGAGTTCGACCCTTGGGGAAAGGGGTGACCTCACACCTACTATGCTCAGAAAAACGTCACGGACCGAAGACTTAGGAAGCTATGAACTGACCCTCGGCTCTAGCATGGAGGTCCCACCTCACATCCGGAAGACCTTTGAGGTCTCCCCCTCCCTAGCCAATGCTTGAGCTAGGTGCCTTGGAGGAAGAAAGCCAAAGAGATTTTTGTGGCTAAGGAATGAATGAATGCTCTCCAAGGCACCCTCAAGGGTCTATTTATAGTTTTTCAAAGTCTTGGGGGGAAAATGACCAAAATACCCCTAAGGCAACTAAGCCTCTAGCCAATAGAAAACCTCCACACCGGGGGGCAAAGAGGGAAATTCCACCCTGAGGGTAAAAAGGTCCAAGGGCGACAGGAGGCCCGACCACACCCATCCCACCTCCCTGGGCACCCGAGACAGTTGGGGAGCAGGGGGCTGGGGCGAGACCCCGACCCCGGGCCGGTCTCGCCCCACCTGGCCCCGCTAGGCCGCGAGGCAGGGGCGAGAACCCGGCCCTGGGCCGGTCTCGCCTCACCTGGCCCCGCCAGGCCGCGAGGCAGGGGAGAGCCTCCGGACTCCGGCCAGTCCCACTGCTTCCAAATTGCTCCTACCAGGACGGGACGGGTGCCCACCAACTTGCCGCACCCGCCCCCAAAAGAGGGGCCACCGGGGGGAGGTAGATTCTTCCTCCCCCTACTAGTATATCCTCAAGTTCAAGCCAAAATGGGCCCCTTAGAGTGCAAAATAGCTCAAAAGCTTAAAACCTATAAGCGGGCCTATTGACTCGCTTGGGATCCTCACTCCGCGAATACGGGGTTGTACACAATCCCCGCTCTTTTCGAGATTGGCACAAGCTCGGAAAGAAAAATCCAACCCAACGTATTCGCTGGGTGTAGCTTGCTCTTGTGATATCGAAAGACTATGAGGCCTCTTCCGAGGGGTCAACCTGTCATGCCAGCTGATGAGAGCCCAGATGGCGAGACCCCCTCTAGGTAAAAACACTTAGCCTCCTGGGGGGGGGGGGTCAACCTGCCATGCCAGCAGATAAGAGCCTGGGTGGTGAGACCCCCTTAGGGTAAAAACACTTAGTCTCCTGGGGGGCCAACCTGCCATGCCAGCTGATGAGAGCCTGGGTGGCGAGACCCCCTTAGGGTAAAAACACTTAGCCTCCTGGGGGGGTCAACCTGCCATGCCAGCTGATGAGAGCCCTGGTGGCGAGACCCCCTCAGGGTAAAAACACTTAGCCTCCCGGGGGTCCAACCTGCCATGACAACTGATGAGAGCCTGGGTGGCGAGACCCCCTCAGGGTAAAAGCACTTAGCCTCCTAGGGGGGTCAACCAGCCATGCCAGCCGATGAGAGCCTGGGTGGCGAGACCCCCTCAGGGTAAAAACACTTAGCCTCCTGGGGGGGCCAACCTGCCATGCCAGCTGATGATAGCCTGGGTGGCGAGACCCCCTCAGGGTAAAAATACTTAGCCTCCTAGGGGGGACAACCTGTCATGCCAGTTGATTAGAGCCTGGGTGCAAAGACCACCTCAAGGTAAAAACACTTAGCCTCCTTGGGGGGCCAACCTGCCATGCCAGCTGATGAGAGCCTGGGTGGCGAGACCCCCTCAGGTTAAAAAGTCAACCTCTATGAGAGATCAACTTGCCCTGCCAGCTAGTGAGAGCCTGGCAACGGAATCGTCTCGGAGCTAAAAGACTTAGCTTCCATGAGAGATCAACCTGCCCTGCCAGCTAGTGAGAGCCTGACAGCGGAATCATCTCGGAGCTAAAAGACTTAGCTTCCACGAGAGATCAACATGCCCTGCCAGCTAGTGAGAGCCTGGCAGCGGAATCATCTCGGAGCTAAGGGACTTGGCTTCCACGAGAGATCAACCTGCCCTACCAGCTAGTGAGAGCCTGACAACGGAATCATCTCGGAGCTAAGGGACTTGGCTTCCATGAGAGATCAACCTGCCCTGCCAGCTAGTGAGAGCCTGACAGTGGAATCATCTCGGAGCTAAGGGACTTGGCTTCCACGAGAGATCAACCTACCCTGCCAGCTAGTGAGAGACTGGTAGCGGAATCATCTCGGAGCTAAGGGACTTGGCTTCCACGAGAGATAACCCTGCCCTGCCAGCTAGTGAGAGCCTGATAGCGGAATCATCTCGGAGCTAAGGGACTTGGCTTCCACGAGAGATCAACCTGTCCTGCCAGCTAGTGAGAGCTTGGCAGCGGAATCATCTCGGAGCCAAAAGACTTAGCTTCTACAAGAGATCAACCTGCCCTGCCAGCTAGTGAGATCCTGACAGCGGAATC
The DNA here is from genome assembly GCA_039513925.1 of Platanthera zijinensis. Lineage (NCBI taxonomy): Eukaryota > Viridiplantae > Streptophyta > Magnoliopsida > Asparagales > Orchidaceae > Platanthera > Platanthera zijinensis. The sequence goes on from CM077086.1 coordinate 49,377,542, forward strand.
ATCTCGGAGCTAAGGGACTTGGCTTCCACGAGAGATCAACCTGCCCTACCAGCTAGTGAGAGCCTGACAACGGAATCATCTCGGAGCTAAGGGACTTGGCTTCCACGAGAGATCAACCTGCCCTGCCAGCTAGTGAGAGCCTGACAGCGGAATCATCTCGGAGATAAGGGACTTGTCTTCCACGAAAGATCAACCTGCCCTGCCAGCTAGTGAGAGCCTGTCAGCGGAATCATCTCGGAGCTAAAAGACTTATCTTCCACGAGAGATTAACCTGTCATGCCAGCTAGTGAGAGCCTTGCAGCGGAATCATCTCGGAGCTAAGGGACTTGGCTTCTACGAGAGATCAACCTGCCCTGCCATGTAGTGAGAGCCTGACAGCAGAATCATCTCAGAGCTAAGGGACTTGGCTTCCACAAGAGATCAACCTGCCCTACCAGCTAGTGAGAGCCTGGCAGCGGAATCATCTCGGAGCTAAAAGACTTAGCTTCCACGAGAGATCAACCTTCCCTGCCAGCTAGTGAGAGCCTGACAGCGGAATCATCTCGGAGCTAAGGGACTTGGCTTCCACGAGAGATCAACTTGCCCTGTTAGCTAGTGAGAGCTTGGCAGCGGAATAATCTCGGAGCTAAAGGACTTGGCTTCCACGAGAGATCAACCTGCCCTGCCAGCTAGTGAGAGTCTGGAAGCAGAATCATCTCGGAGCTAAGGGACTTAGCTTCCACGAGAGATCAACCTGCCCTGCCAGCTCGTGTGAGCCTGACAGCAGAATCATCTCGGAGCTAAGGGACTTGGCTTCCACGAGAGATCAACCTTCCCTACCAGGTAGTGAGAGCCTGACAGCGGAATCATCTCAGAGCTAAGGGACTTGGCTTTCACGAGAGATCAACCTGCCCTGCCAGCTAGTGAGAGCCTGGCAGCGGAATCATCTCGGAGCTAAGGGACTTGGCTTCCACGAGAGATCAACCTGCCCTGCCAGCTAGTTAGAGCCTGGCAGCGGAATCATCTCGGAGCTAAGGAACTTAGCTTCCACGAGAGATCAACCTGCCCTTCCAGCTAGTGAGAGCCTGATAGTGGAATCATCTCGGAGCTAAGGGACTTGGCTTCCACGAGAGATCAACCTGTCCTGCCAGCTAGTGAGAGCCTGACAGCGGAATAATCTCGGAGCTAAGGGACTTGGCTTCCACGAGAGATCAACCTGCCCTTCTAGCTAGTGAGAGCCTGACAGCGGAATCATCTCGGAGCTAAAAGACTTAGCTTTCACGAGAGATCAACCAGCCCTGCCAGCTAGTGAGAGTCTGACAGCGGAATCATCACGGAGCTATGGGAACTGGCTTCCATGAGAAATCAACCTGCCCTGCCAGCTAGCGAGAGCCTGGCAGCGGAATCATTTCGGAGCTAAAAGACTTAGCTTACACGAGAGATCAACCTGCCCCAGGCCGGTCTCGCCCCACCTGGCCCCGCTAGGCCGCGAGGCAGGGGCGAGAACCCGGCCCCGGGCCGGTCTCGCCTCACCTGGCCCCGCCAGGCCGTGAGGCAGGGGCGAGCCTCCGGACTCCGGCCGGTCCCACAGCTTCCAACTTGCTCCTTCCAGGACGGGACGGGTGCCCACCAACTTGCCGAACCCGCGCCCAAAAGAGGGGCCACCGGGGGGAGGTAGATTCTTCCTCCCCCTACTAGTATATCCTCAAGGTCAAGCCAAAATGGGCCCCTTAGAGTGCAAAATAGCTCTAAAGCTTAAAACCTATAAGCGGGCATATTGCCTCGCTTGGGATCCTCACTCTGCGAATACGGGGTTGTATAATGTCTATACGTGGATGACATGATATTCACCGGGAGCAGCCCTGCGATGTTCGAAGAATCAAGAGGCTGATGATGGAGTTCGAGATGACAGACTTGGGAGAGCCGAGCTACTTCTTGGGAGTTGAGGTGCAATAAAGAGAAGATAGGATCTTCATCTCCCAGAAGAAGTATGCCAAGGAGATTCTGAAGAAGTTCAGGAAGGAGGGTATCAAGGCAATCTCCACTCCTGCGGACCCTGGAATGAAGTTGAGGAAGGATCCGAAGAGGAAGGAGTGGACCCAACTATGTTCAAGAGCCTGGTCGGAAGTCTAAGGTACTTGACTTTCACTAGGCCGGACATCATGTATGCGGTCAGGGTAGTAAGCAGACACATGGAGGAGCCCAAGCAGGATCACTTCACAATAGCGAAGAGGATCCTGAGGTATATGAAAGGTACTCGGGACCATGGCCTGAAGTACTCATCTGGAGGAGAGTTGAAGATAGTCGGCTACTCGGATAGCGACTATGGAGGAGATGTGAATGACCGAAAGAGCACTTCCGGGTATGCATTCAACATGGGAACCGCAGCGTTCTCATGGAGTTCTAAGAAGCAGGCTACTATAGCCTTATCATCTTGCGAGGCGGAGTGCATTGCAGCAGAGACTTGTGCATGCCAAGCCATCTGGCTACGAAACCTTCTGGGGGAGTTGCATCATGCACAGGAAGGGCCAACGACAGTATTAGTGGATAATATGTCTGTCATCCAGCTCGTAAAGAACCTAGTGTTGCATGGGAGGAGCAAGCATATTGAGACCCGATATCACTTCCTCCGTGAATAAGTGGAGCAGAAGATAGTGGAGGTGGTGTATTGCCCAACCGGAGAGCGGGTTGCGGACATCTTAACTAAAGGCATTGAGGGTAGAGACTTTTCTAAAGCTAAAGAGCAAACTCGTCATGATCTTCCAAGTTTGAGGGGGAGTTTGCTGGAGTTATTAAGTTGACCAGGTCAACTTTATTCCTTTTATATTATATATGTATTTTGTGTATTTTTGTTTTTAGTGGGAGAGAGAGAGTTTGATTTGATGGCATTTAATGTGCATGCCACGTGTCGTTTTTTCATTGGGAAAGATTGCCTATATAAAGACTTGTAGTAGTTTGTTTATGCGGTTGGAGACAGAAATTTTTCCCCTTCCTTCTTCTTCCTTCCCATTGAAGTGCAGCAGCACTCCCCAAGTTCCAACACATATTTATATATATATATATTTTTCTTTCACCTATTATCTTCCCGCCGCCTGAAGCACGCTGCAACACATCTCGCCGGGAGGAGCACATCCCGCCAGGAGTAGCGTCTCGCCGGAGGAAGAGAGAAGGAGCTCGCTGGGTTCCATCTCACCGGAACCACTCGCCGCTGGAGCCCACTGGTCATCTCGCTGGAGCCCTCAGGAGAAGGAAGATCTCGCCACCTAGTTCATATCGCCGCCCAGCTCGCTGGAGCTGCTCGCTGCTTGTGTTGCTGGATGGAGTAGTGGATCTCGCCGGAGCCTTCTCGCTGGAGGATTTGAGCATCTCGCAGGAGCGCACGCCAGGACCGCCGGATGTGGTGTTGAGCTCGCTGGAAGTCCATTTTGTCGGGGCGCACTGGAGCAGCTCGCATTGGTGAACTCGCGAGTGTATTGATCGACTCGCCGGAGCTGCAGCTCGCGACCCTGATTCTTCTCGCCGATAGCCTGGAAATAGTCTCGCCGGAATATAGTTTTGTTTTTTGCATGGGTGCTGGAGGGAGGAGAAGTTTGATGTGTTGAATTGTATTATTTCATTATGAGTACGGGAATGGAGATGTAATGTGCGTTGTTGGGTGGCTGACTTGTGTATTGAGAGGTGGCAGTGTCATGATGAGGAATTGGGTTGTTTTGAAGTGTTGAAAGTGGCAAGTTGTGTCCTTGGGAGTTGAGTTTGTGCTCACTAGCATTTCCAACAAGTTTGTGGGGGTCCGGTGGCTTTTGTATCTGGATGCCTGGTGCTGTTGGGCAATATATACCGTGGTTATTTAAAAAAATATTTCTCATTATTTTGTTTGAATATAGATTTGTTGGAGATAGACTCTCATTTTATAAAGATTAGGTATGCACAAAATCAGACATTCATGATTTCCACCTCAAAAGATGTGGGATCATGGGATTGACCGCACGCATGATCACCACGCCCGATCCCCCGCACACCGATCTCATCACGCATAATGGGCAAACCACCGCAAGCCCCACCTCGCCAGCGGCAGTAGGCCGACCTCCTCCCCGGACACCGGCCGCCCGCCCTCTTTCGTTGCGCCATCTCCGGCCACGGCCGAGGGAGCGGCTACCCGGGCCTCGCCTCATTCGGTCGTCGACCGCGGCCAAGGGGGAGGCCGCCTAGGCCGCCCCCTCCCTCAGCCTCCGGCGCGGCCAAGGGGCGGCGCTCGGGCCTCCCCCTCTCTCGGCCGTCAGTGCAGGCGAAGGGGGCGGCCGCCCGGGCCGCCCCCTCCCATGACCGGTGGCGCAGCCAAGGGGGGGGGGCCAGGCCACCCCCTCCCACGACCGGCGGCGCAACAAAGGGGACGGCCGCCCGGGCCACACCCTCCCTCGACCGCCGGCACGACTAAGGGAGCGGTTGCCCGAGCTGCCCCTCTCTCGGTTGCGTCGGCCTCTCCTCTCAGGTCGCCCGTTGAGTCCCATTGTCCAATCGGTTGGAGATTTCCTCGGTTGTACGATCTGCGCGTAACCACCCACTAACCACCGGGTTAGTGGAGGGATTTAATTAATAATTTATGATTTATTTAAATGGTCTCCAAATAGCGAAATATGCGAATTTAAACTATACCAAAAATAATCATGATGATGGTTATGGTGTGCGGATTGCAACATAACCACCATAACCACCCCCCGAAGCCTATTATAGGAGCCTCAGTCTCCTCATTTCTCACTTTTTTCCTCCGAGTCTTCTTCCTCCTCAGGTTGAAGCTCTGCTAAATTTCTTCTACAAGCAGCATGTAACACCCCGAAACTCAAAAGAGAGACGGGTGACGTTTTGAGCCAAGTTTAGGACTTGGTAGAGGTCACACGACCTGGGACACGGGCGTGTACCAGGGGCGTTTCGTGCTTGGGTTCGGTGATGGTCGTGCGGTCGATGAAATTGCAGTCGACGAGCGTTGAATAGCGAATACGGCCTGAGACACGGGCGTGTCCCAGACCGTGTCCTACTTGGGTTTATAGCCGAGTTATGTCGGGGGAGAGACACATCCTGAGCCTAGGCATGTTCGGGTCCGACATGGGCGTGTCGAACACCCGTGTTCTCCTCGGGTTGGTGCTGGACCTGTATCAATGGAGGAACACGCCTGTTGGAACCAACAAGGTCGATTCCTCCTAAAGCTCGGAACTACTGGGGCAGCTCACGCTTACTCCCTTAGGATCACACTCGAGGCGAAGAACTAGACCGGAGGCTCCAGCGAGGAGGTCCCACCTCGTACCCGGAAGATACTAAAGCTCTTCCCCTCCCTAGCCAATGCTGAGCTAGGTGCCTTAGAAGAAGTGGAAGGAGTCAAGAAAGCTTGCCCTTCTAAGGCACCTTACCGGTCTATTTATAGGCCTCTGAACTGGGACTGCAAATAACCAATTTACACCGCCCTGAAATTACCAGAACATCCCTGGCTAGGTCTGCCAACAGCCAAACTCCGCTGTCCACAAGGGCTAAATGCAGACCACCCGGGGTAAAAGGGTAAAACACCCATGGGGCCCAAAAGGTGGGCCCGGCCCTACCTGAGCCGACCTTGAACCAAAGTGGCACCTGGCGAGAACTCCCCCATAGGGTCCTCTCGTATGGCGAGAGGGCTACCCTAGGCGAGAGCTCCACTCCTGGAGTCCTCTCGCACGGTGAGCTGGTCACTCGCCGGGAAAGCTTCCCGTCTCGGCATTCACCTATCTGAGGCCACGCTCCCCTTAGGCCATCCCGCTTAATGCAGTGAACCACACTCCATGCCCAGCCTCCTGGCACCTCTCGCCTGGTGCCTCTCTCCTGGCGCCTCTTTCCTTGTACCTCTCGCCTGAGCCCTCTCGATCGGCTCTCGTTGCCTGGGCCCTCTCGCCTGGGCCCTCTCGCCTGGGCCCTCTCGCCTGGGCCCTCTCGTTTGCCTGCGAGTCCGAGGTTGTACACAATCCCCGCTCTTTTTGAGGTTGTTTACAAGCTCGGAAAGATAGTTCAACCGAGGCTCGTTGTAGTACGACGAATTTATTGGGGGGAATCTTTTGGTGGGCCCCTTGCCTAGTCTATAAATACGGAAATCGCCTCCCCGCAATGGGCCGTTCCCTTTCCTCCACCCTCTTCCAACATCTGCCTCTATGTCTCTCAGTCAAAGTTTTCAGGACCGCATCGTGGCCGTGCGCCAGCGGAATAAGGCGACGGCGGCGAGTCTGAACAAGATCCCCGTGCGCGATTCTCCTTCGCTACCGCCATCCACCTCTCCCCCAAAAAAGGCAAAAGTTCCGGAGCGTCCCCTCACGGCAAGAGAACCTTCTCGCTCCTTTCCGAGGGGGTATGTACCTCCCACTCCAGCTAGTCTCAAAGGAAAAGAGGTAAGTCTTTCAAGCCTGATATGATCTCTTTGCACCACACATTTTTTTACTTGCTACCTTTTCCCAGAAAATCTCGGCGCCTCCTCATCGTCCTGAGACCATTCGCATCAACATTTCGGAGCTTCCTTCCAGGCCTCTCTCACCCCAAGCCTCCACTCCCCCCTCCACCCCCGTGACAAGGAGGGATGATCCTTCTACCACATTGGGCTCCACCCGCCGATTCGGTAAGAGGCTCTACCTCTGACACCTGCTCTCTTCTTCTTGTCGTCTGCTTTTTCCTTGCCGCTTTATCTCTTTGGCTCATCCATAGGTGCGAGTGGAACCCCTGTCGAGGACTCACTGGCTGACGACTCGTCGGTCGACGATTACTCCAGGAAGCTGGCCTCTTCGCCTCCTCCTCCTATAGATGAGATCGAGGACTACCTCGGCGACCCCACGGACCCCATAGAGATGAAGCGCAAGGTGGCTGAGATGCTGCGGAAGCACGCGCGCATCATTCAAGCGCTTGAAAAAGGGAAGCAAGCCGCAGACCACCGGATTGACTGGCTAGAGGTGGAATGCGCTCGCCTGTCTTCTGAGATAGACGCCGACATTGAGGTGGACCAGACGAACCCTCAGGCAATCTTGGATGACGTCGACCAACAGCTCTATCTCGCCTGCAGTGGTGTTGAGGCGGCTCACACCTTCTACCTCCCCAGTTGTCCTCCCTGCGTGAGAGGCAGCGGGGGAGGACGATGGAGGTGGGATAAGAATTGACGAGAGCTCCGCCTTCTTTCCTTTCGCCTCTCGCCTCTCGCTTCTTAGCTCTTTCGTTCGCCTTGTCTCTGTAATAAAATATTTGCTTATATAGCACCAGCTGTGCGCTCTTCGAACTTACCACCCGTCTTTATGCGGGATTAAATTTATTAATTTGGTGATTTGCCTGTTTAATTGATGCGACAGAGTTAATACCTTCTTTTATGCTAATTTTTAACCTTTGTTACCTTTATTTCTCTGCATCAATCTTTTCACCGCCTTCTTAGGCTGATGGCCCACTTAGGGCTCCGTCGCCTGAGGCTTGGACAGAGAGGGGTCGGCCGACGCTTGCCCTTCCCCGGCGTAGTTCTCTATCCGCTTATCCTCCTACTTATGAGGGCTATAAATACCCCCGCTGCCAGGGCTGGAAGCGTGTTTTCCTAGACTTCCGCCCGCGGCTCCCCCTCCTTCCCCAGCTCGTCTCGCGCTCTGGCCCCTCACCCTTCCTCTTTACTGTTCTTTGTGTCTTCTCGCTAGTTCTCCACTCGCCAACTTCCCCTTTATCTCGCGCACTCATGGGAAAAAGGAGGCAAGAGGATGGTGAGGGCCGCAGCCGCTGTGGGAAGAGATTCTCCGACCACGATTTCCCTCCCGGTCGCCTCTCTGCCTATGAATACGAGGCCTTCCGGAGCGACTTCTTGCCGGAGGGCTACAAGTCACGCCCTCCCAAGGTTGGCGAGAGGGTGAATAAATTCTACCCGGGAGAGCTCGCCTTCCTCGTCTCGCACTTCGAGGCGGGGCTCCGGCTTTCCCTCTGGCCCGAGGTGAAGCAAGTTCTCAAGTACTTCGGCGTCGTGCCTGCCCAGTTGAACCCCAACGCGATCTCGGTTATCGTCGTGTTCGCGTGCTACATGCGGCGAGAGAGAATAGAATTCAGTCTCACTGTATTCCGGAAGATGTTCGTCTACCACGCCAATCAAGACGGGGTCTCCTTCTTCACCGGGCTGAATCTGAAAGTCTGCGAGACACCAAACAAGAATCATCACTCGCTAACCCGCTTCATATTCATCCGCGGGAACCTGGGCGGCATCCCTCTCGCGCCCGTCTCACCCGCGGAACTCTTCTATGTTACTCCGTAGGTTGGCGGGACGGACAAGCTTCTTTGGGAGTACCTCGCTGGGAAGAACTTCGAGGTCAGGTTTTTGAGACAGGGGCTCGCCTCACTGCTCCCTGTGCTCCCTAGAGAAGGTATGCTCGACCCCCTCGTATTTTTATTGCCTTCAGTACTTTCCTCTCGCTGAGCCTTTTCCCTGACTCTGTATTGCTTCTCCCAGGACAGAGGAACGTGCCGGTGCACCCTCCCTATAGAAGTAATATCAAGCCATCTAAAGATCTGGCTCTCGCCAATATGGCGGCCGAGGCGGCCAAAGATTCGTTGGTCCCTCCTCCCCGAAAGAGGGAGGCTGAGGACTCGGCCCCCTCTCGCCTCAGCCCCTCAAAGAAACTGAAGGTGAAGTTGAAGAAAGTAGTCTCCTTCCCTTCCGAGAAGGGCAAGGTCCCTGCGGACACAGCGGCGACGCCGGGATCCTTGAGCCCCATATCCCTTGGATCTGAATCTCCCCACTCGCCTCCCTTGACCTCTCCGCACAGGGCTATCTCGCTTCCTGAAGACGCGGCCCTTCTCGCACCGCCCGCGAGCTCTTCTCACCAACCTCCCCGGTATCCTGCTCCATCCGCCCACCTGAACTTCACCGTGGGCCCGTCTGTCCAGGACGGTGCCAATGAGCCTTCGCTCATGTAGGATAAGGGGGCACATAGGGTCTCCATCTCTACCCTTCTCCCCTCATGGAGAGAGCAAGCCGAGTCTTCTGCCCACGCCTTCTCCTTGGGCTTCGGCCTCTATGGGGGTCTCGCCCCTGACGCGCTCGACGCGGCCACCACGCGAGATCTTATCTTCAGGATGGCCTACTCGCAGCTGCGTATCCTCGAGCTCTCTCATCGACTCTCGCGCCACCTAATTTTCAACGCTCGAAGCTGGAAGGAGATAGACACCAAACTCACTGCCGAGCGCGAGAAGTCTCGGGATCTCACCCAGCGACTGGAGGTGGCCAAAAGCCTTCTCGCCAAGGCCAGTGGCGGAGTGGTGAGTTGATACTTAGCCGGCCTTCTCAAGCACTCTCCCGCTAGATTTAACGGTTTGTTCTTTTTGCAGGATGTTGAGATGGCTGAAATACTGCGCTCGCGAGTGGAGGTGCTGGAGACGGAGGTGAAGGAGCTGAAAATAGAGAATGCCCAGCTCAAAGAGGCCTCTACCTCTCACTCGCAGGTCCCTCCACCTCCTCCCGCGCATTATACGCACGACGAGGTCGAAGACTTTTGCCGGGATGCCAACATACTGACCGCCGAGCTCATCCTGAAGATGATGCGAGAGATGGGTGTAGTTAAAGATGATTGCGAGGACATCACCGCCCGGGACCTCATGCCCGAGATTTATGGCGAGGACGAGGAATCTTCGGCGAGCGAGAAGGACTAGGGCTCCTTGAGTACAACAGTCTTTTTCTTTCCTTTTTGCTATGATTACAATGCCTCTCCTGATTTTGGGATATACTGTATTAAAACACGAATATGATTCATGTGTATATATATATATTTTTGCTTGCGCCTGAAGCTAGCCTCTTTCTTTTCTTCCTCCTCTCTTTTTTCTTTTTCTCTCGCTTGGACAGCTCGCGAGATCCTCGAGATCCTTGGCGGCGAGAGGGGGTTGTCTTTCCCCTCGCCGGCTGTTACCAGTAGACCTGGCCCAGGGGGCGAGCTGGCGAGTCTCTGCCACTCTCGCGAGCGTGGGGACACCTTCTCCTTCCTCTCGTGCTGCCTACTGATGGTTAAAACGCCGGCTCTTATTTATGTGGATGAGTGGAGGTTTTTATTTATAAAAAGAAGAGCGTTTTATTTTGTTAGAAACCGAGTTTTAACGAGAGGTAGGCAAGTGCACCTATCGCGTGTAGTACAGGATATTCCGGTGTGGAATATCGGGGTCGTATTGTTCTCGGGGCCGGCTTAGCTAGATCTACTCTTTCCCTGAAATACCTATTATTCTACCGATAATATTTGTTGGTTTTATATGAAAAAGGAAAATGACAAAAAAAATTATATAAAAAGCATAATAATAATAAGCATAAAAAGAAAGCAAAAAAAATAAAGTGCAGAAGGCCGATGACCAACTCGGCGCAACGATATCAAAAGAGAATTGAACTAAAGTAAACTTTTAATAAAAAGAGATCCTAATTTTCAATTTAATTAAGGCGGAGACTCGGCCGTGGAGGTTCCTTAGATATGAGCTCACCTTGGTCTAGGGATATCGCTCACCTGAACGCTAAGACTATTCGACCGATCGCTAGACCGACGAAGGATTCCTCTTAACGCCCGCATTACGCTGAGAACCCCGCTATTGGGTGGGGAACCCAATCCGGTAGAGTCGCGCGCCTCCTCTCTCGAGGGTTAGCGCGGATCTCTCTTTACCCAAGGGCGATCGATCCATACGTGCGGCCTCTCGGCGTTGCGTATGGATAACGGAAATAGGGCCCGCACATCGATATGCGGTCCTACGCGTCGTTAACCCGGGGTAAACCTTAAGAAATTTAATTAAATAGAAAACAGGACCTTTAATTATTTAAAGCTACTTTATTTGTCCCAATGCTCTTCGATATTGAGGGCTAAGGGCGGTTAGCCACTCATCGGAATGGGGACACTTACGCTAGAAAGCGATAAAGAAAGCTGTAAAGAAAGCAGTAAAGAAAGCTGAAAATTGCAAGTCCTACCCAAACGAGTAGGACTGAAGAAAGCAGTAAATGCGAATCCCGGCTCGAGCGAGTGGGCGGGGGTAAATTTATACTCATACACACACGCACTCTACAGAAATGAAAATCACACGCACGCACTCTACAGGAAAGTAAACACACGCACGCACACAAAGTTTCCTACTCAAGTGAGTAGGAAGAAAATGAAAGCATTAAAATGACGAGTCCTACTCAAACGAGTAGGCGGGAAATGAAAGCAGAGCGCCATTTAACTCTTAACGAGTAGGCGGAAATAAATGCATACGCACACACTCTACAGAAATTGAAATAAAGCAATAAAATCTAACTCATACACGCACACACACTTGCAAAAATAAGAAAAAGCAAAGTGCTCGAAAAATTAAAACGGCTGCATTTCTACCGCTAGAATGCGGTAGAAATGCATAAAAAGAGAAAATAAAAATTAAACGGAGCGAAAAGTTTTGCAAATAAACGCAAAATGGAAGTTGGCGAAAAATTAAAACAAGTGCATTTCTACCGCTAGAATGCGGTAGAAATGCATAAAAGGTGAAAATAAAAATAAACTAAAGCTAAACGGGTGCAGAAAATGAAAATAAAACGGGCATTATAACGGCTAGAAAGTGCGATAAAATCCTAAACTAAGTAAGTTATAAAGCTGAAAAAGATAAAACATGAAAAGAACGAAAAAGGGAACGAAAAATTACAAAGATAGGGCGCTTCCAAATGAGATTCATGCTAAGCAAGAGAGAAAATAAACTATTTTTATAAAATAAAAAGCTATTACAAACTAAAGGAGGGGGGAGAAAAATCTCTTACATAACATTTGGATCCAAATGGGCAGCACAACATCTAAGTAAAGTGGCCAAAAAAAGAGACAAGAATTGCATACAGCAGCTGCCTTTTTATAGGCAAAAATTCGGGTCGGTCACGCCCTCGGTCACGGGCGTGACAGGGGGGCGTGACATTACTATTCATGTGCTTGATTAGTGATTTGACTGGAGGCTTGACTTCGGCTGAAAACGTGGCGGTCACGCCCAGGTCACGGGCGTGACAGGGGGGCGTGACAGGGAGCTGGCTCTGGCGATTTGACGCGGCATTTGACTTCGGGGCGATCCACGTGGCGGACACGGGAGTGACAAGCTTGTCACGGGCGTGACAGGGGGGCGTGACCCGGACAGCTGGCATCCGATGTCGGCAGCGTTGACGGTTGACGGAGAGTTGCGTGCCGACATCGACACGGGCGTGACGAGGCTTGGACACGGGCGTGACGGGGGCGTGTCGGGCTCGGAACATTGAAATTGTTAATTTTTTCTGGCTGGTTGAGTTGAGAGCCTGACACGCCCGTGTCGGGGGGTGACACGGGCGTGACAAGGCCGAAAATTATTTTTCTGGAAAAATTCAGAAAACAAAAAACTAAGTTAGAAAAATAAAAAATTACAAAAAAGAAACATTTTATTAAAGAAAATAAACTAAAAAAGACAAAAATAAAGTAAAACAACAAAATAAATACACTATAAAATGGGTATATTTACAACTCATCAAATACCCCCATACTTAAGCTTTTGCTATTCCAGAGCAAAAGTTGGAGATGAACCTATAAGGAATTAAAAAGAATCCTAAATTTAACTACCGCTTGATTTAATTGTACGAAAGATCGAAATGAATTTCCGGGGTTTCGGAATTAAATCCTAAATTATGAAAATGTTATAAATAGAGGAACCATTTCAAAAAATACTTCTAAACAGAAAAATAGAAAGCGAAAGTTATTTTGTTAGCTTAACAAAAATGGATTGGAATTATCGAAAAAACTTTAGCTAAAAAGAAATTGATAGGAAATAATTCAATTTAAAAATTATGCTCTCAAAAAGTTTTAAATTAATTCTAGAATCGTGAAAATTATATAAGTGGATTGGCGGATATGAAGAAGGCTTAGAATTTTTGAGGCGAGGTAATTTTTTCTCGAACCTCCATAATAATTTTTTGAATAATTAGGAAAATGAAATCTTATTTTCCTAACTTATAATTTTTCTTTCTTTCTTCATAAAAATAATGAACCCAATGTATATGTATAGGAGTAATGAATTTTATCCTCTTACTCCGTAACATATAATCTTTTTAAAATATTGGGCGCCTATGTTTACGGGACGAAATCTTATCCCCATTGACATAAGATCTTTTAAGGGTGAGTGGGGAATCATACCAAGTAAGGCATGAAAAAAAAGTGGATGGGATGAATTTTTTAGAAGAAAACTAGAGTTTAATAAAAAATTTCGAGAGCAACCTTTTTAATTTGAACGTTCCTACGTTTCTAAAAGCATAAGTAGAAATAATATAAAATCCATGAATGTTATTTTCTAACATAAAAACGTGCTTTATTTCAAAAAATAAGAAGTGAAAATGAGAAAACAAGTTCCCTATAATAAGAAAAAGACATAAAAAATTCTTTAAAATCTTAACCCCAGAAATTTAAGTCTATCGAGCTACAATTAAAAAACGAATAGTAAATAAAGAATTAATTAAAATTCGCTTATAAATAAACTCGAAACAATTATTTTGGAGAGCAAAGAGGTTAAGAAATAAGGGATTCGAATTATATTTTTACAAAATAATTTTTTTTGATTTTTATGAGTTTTTCTAAATTTTTTTTGATATTTTGGTGTTTTTATCATTTTTTTGGAAATTTTTAAAGGTTATGCAAATTTTTTTTGAGTTTTTGAGTTATAAAATTTTTGAATTTTTTTTATTTTTCGGAAATATTTACAAGAGGAGAGAAATTTTTACAAGAAAGGAAAGAAAAGAGGAAAGAGACGAGAATATTTACAAAAATATTTACAAAATAAAAAGGATCGCCCGCGAACAGACTCTTATTTGTGGTTGGTTCGATGAGTCGAACGTCGCGGAGCGATGTTTCATTTTTTTTTGAAATTTTATTATTAATATTTAAAGCATGAAAATATAAATTTTTTGAAATTTTTAATTTTTGCAAATTTTTTGGAATTTTTATTAAGTTCTTGAAATAAAACGACAGAAAATAGGAAACACCCCCATACTTAAGTCCAACATTGTCCCCAATGTTGCACTAAGTATGAGGAACAGGATATATATAAAAATCTAAGTAGTATGTACAAAATTTAAAATTAAAAATAGGGGTTTAGAAATCTGCCCTAAATCGCGTTCGGGGAAGCCCGTTAAGTTTAACCCTGCAAAAGTTAAAAGAAATAGCAAAAATATAATAGAAAAAAAACTAAAAAGAAAAATTCGGCGAAAAAGGTGCGGGTGATAGGGGGCGACAAGTGGGTGTGACTCGGAAGCTAACGTCTTAGCTAGGAGCGCGACCGATATGGGATCCCCTAGCGCTCACAATTGTGAAGCGCGCCGAAACGACAAAATAGATACTTAATTTATTTTTTATTTTATTTTTTTTTTGTTTTATAAAAAATTTTTCTTAGTTTTTTTTTTGTTTTTTTTTTGAATTTTTAGATTTTTAAGTTTATGTTTTTAGTTTTTGATTTTTTTTTGTTAAGTTTAAGTTTTTTTTTTTTTTTTTTTTTTTTGAAAAATAAAATGAAAAAAGAGAAAATAAGATAAAGACAAAATAAAATAAAGAAGAAAAATATAGTTTTTGAATTTTTTAATTTTTTTTTTGATGAAAAATCCTCATCATTTTTTTTTTTAAGTTTTCAAATTTTTAATTTTTATAAGTTTTGAAGTTTTGAAGTTTTTTTTTTTAGTTTTTGATTTTTTAAGTTTTAAAATTTTTCTTATTTTTTTTTTGTTTTAAAGTTTTTAAATTTTTATTTTGATTTTTTTTTTGTTTAAGTATTTATTATTAATATTAATAATGGTATTATTATTACTATTAATATAAATTTTTTTGTTTAATCAAAAAATATATATATATATAATTTTTTATATATATATATTAGTAGAAATAAAGGGTAAAATTAATAGGATTCAGGAATTCAAAATAGTAAGACGATAATTCCCCGGCAACGGCGCCAAAAACTTGATGGTTAAAACGCCGGCTCTTATTTATGTGGATGAGTGGAGGTTTTTATTTATAAAAAGAAGAGCGTTTTATTTTGTTAGAAACCGAGTTTTAACGAGAGGTAGGCAAGTGCACCTATCGCGTGTAGTACAGGATATTCCGGTGTGGAATATCGGGGTCGTATTGTTCTCGGGGCCGGCTTAGCTAGATTTACTCTTTCCCTGAAATACCTATTATTCTACCGATAATATTTGTTGGTTTTATATGAAAAAGGAAAATGACAAAAAAAATTATATAAAAAGCATAATAATAATAAGCATAAAAAGAAAGCAAAAAAAATAAAGTGCAGAAGGCCGATGACCAACTCGGCGCAACGATATCAAAAGAGAATTGAACTAAAGTAAACTTTTAATAAAAAGAGATCCTAATTTTCAATTTAATTAAGGCGGAGACTCGGCCGTGGAGGTTCCTTAGATATGAGCTCACCTTGGTCTAGGGATATCGCTCACCTGAACGCTAAGACTATTCGACCGATCGCTAGACCGACGAAGGATTCCTCTTAACGCCCGCATTACGCTGAGAACCCCGCTATTGGGTGGGGAACCCAATCCGGTAGAGTCGCGCGCCTCCTCTCTCGAGGGTTAGCGCGGATCTCTCTTTACCCAAGGGCGATCGATCCATACGTGCGGCCTCTCGGCGTTGCGTATGGATAACGGAAATAGGGCCCGCACATCGATATGCGGTCCTACGCGTCGTTAACCCGGGGTAAACCTTAAGAAATTTAATTAAATAGAAAACAGGACCTTTAATTATTTAAAGCTACTTTATTTGTCCCAATGCTCTTCGATATTGAGGGCTAAGGGCGGTTAGCCACTCATCGGAATGGGGACACTTACGCTAGAAAGCGATAAAGAAAGCTGTAAAGAAAGCAGTAAAGAAAGCTGAAAATTGCAAGTCCTACCCAAACGAGTAGGACTGAAGAAAGCAGTAAATGCGAATCCCGGCTCGAGCGAGTGGGCGGGGGTAAATTTATACTCATACACACACGCACTCTACAGAAATGAAAATCACACGCACGCACTCTACAGGAAAGTAAACACACGCACGCACACAAAGTTTCCTACTCAAGTGAGTAGGAAGAAAATGAAAGCATTAAAATGACGAGTCCTACTCAAACGAGTAGGCGGGAAATGAAAGCAGAGCGCCATTTAACTCTTAACGAGTAGGCGGAAATAAATGCATACGCACACACTCTACAGAAATTGAAATAAAGCAATAAAATCTAACTCATACACACACGCACACTTGCAAAAATAAGAAAAAGCAAAGTGCTCGAAAAATTAAAACGGCTGCATTTCTACCGCTAGAATGCGGTAGAAATGCATAAAAAGAGAAAATAAAAATTAAACGGAGCGAAAAGTTTTGCAAATAAACGCAAAATGGAAGTTGGCGAAAAATTAAAACAAGTGCATTTCTACCGCTAGAATGCGGTAGAAATGCATAAAAGGTGAAAATAAAAATAAACTAAAGCTAAACGGGTGCAGAAAATGAAAATAAAACGGGCATTATAACGGCTAGAAAGTGCGATAAAATCCTAAACTAAGTAAGTTATAAAGCTGAAAAAGATAAAACATGAAAAGAACGAAAAAGGGAACGAAAAATTACAAAGATAGGGCGCTTCCAAATGAGATTCATGCTAAGCAAGAGAGAAAATAAACTATTTTTATAAAATAAAAAGCTATTACAAACTAAAGGAGGGGGGAGAAAAATCTCTTACATAACATTTGGATCCAAATGGGCAGCACAACATCTAAGTAAAGTGGCCAAAAAAAGAGACAAGAATTGCATACAGCAGCTGCCTTTTTATAGGCAAAAATTCGGGTCGGTCACGCCCTCGGTCACGGGCGTGACAGGGGGGCGTGACATTACTATTCATGTGCTTGATTAGTGATTTGACTGGAGGCTTGACTTCGGCTGAAAACGTGGCGGTCACGCCCAGGTCACGGGCGTGACAGGGGGGCGTGACAGGGAGCTGGCTCTGGCGATTTGACGCGGCATTTGACTTCGGGGCGATCCACGTGGCGGACACGGGCGTGACAAGCTTGTCACGGGCGTGACAGGGGGGCGTGACCCGGACAGCTGGCATCCGATGTCGGCAGCGTTGACGGTTGACGGAGAGTTGCGTGCCGACATCGACACGGGCGTGACGAGGCTTGGACACGGGCGTGACGGGGGCGTGTCGGGCTCGGAACATTGAAATTGTTAATTTTTTCTGGCTGGTTGAGTTGAGA
The DNA here is from genome assembly GCA_039513925.1 of Platanthera zijinensis. Lineage (NCBI taxonomy): Eukaryota > Viridiplantae > Streptophyta > Magnoliopsida > Asparagales > Orchidaceae > Platanthera > Platanthera zijinensis. Next base: position 49,394,754 of record CM077086.1, read on the forward strand.
GCCTGACACGCCCGTGTCGGGGGGTGACACGGGCGTGACAAGGCCGAAAATTATTTTTCTGGAAAAATTCAGAAAACAAAAAACTAAGTTAGAAAAATAAAAAATTACAAAAAAGAAACATTTTATTAAAGAAAATAAACTAAAAAAGACAAAAATAAAGTAAAACAACAAAATAAATACACTATAAAATGGGTATATTTACAACTCATCACCTACCGGCTCCTCTTGTCGCGAGTGGACCTGGGGGGTAAATTACTCCCCCCTCTCTTCTTTTTCTTTATGTAGGAAGTCATCTTGAAGTATTCCCCCCCTTTTGTTAGAAGCCAGGGTCAGTGTTTCCCTGATTAATCAGCTTCTATGTCAAGACCTCAGTTACCTGCCTCCAGAAAACACCCAACCCCAATTACAGCCATAAGACATTTATTCTCTCCAACTGCAGCTTCTATTCCCCTATCCAGTATTGAAATAGAAACAAGTCCTTGCTCATGAAAACTGTAGCACGGTAGAATAAGAAGGTAAGTGGGGATGGGGAGGAGGTAACCACTCCGCAGAAGGGGCCAGATCCACCTTTTGTTATTGTTTCCAACCACCGAGTGAGCCTACAGCCCTGCCAACTTGATGAGAGCCTGGTCAGAGGGTCTGCTCGGGGTCGCCTCTCCTCTTTCTCCTCCAACCACCGAGTGAGCATATAGCCCTGCCAGCTTGATGAGAGCCTTGTCAGCGGGTCTGCTTGGGGTCTCCTCTCCTCTTTCTCCTCCAACCACCGAGTGAGCCTACAGCCCTGCCAGCTTGATGAGAGCCTGGTCAGCGGGTCTGTTCGGGGTATCCTCTCCTCTTTCTCCTCCAACCACCGAGTGAGCCTACAGCCCTGCCAGCTTGATGAGAGCCTGGTCAGCGGGTCTGCTCGGGGTCTCCTCTCCTCTCTCCTCCAACCACCGAGTGAGCCTACAACCCTGCCAGCTTGATGAGACCCTGGTCAGCAGGTCTGCTCGTAGTCTCCTCTCCTCTTTCTCCTCCAACCACCGAGTGAGCCTACAACCCTGCCAGCTTGATCAGAGCCTGGTCAGCGGGTCTGCTCGGGGTCTCCTCTCCTCTCTCCTCCAACCACCGAGTGAGCCTACAACCCTGCCAGCTTGATGAGAGCCTGGTCAGCGGGTCTGCTCGGGGTCTCCTCTCCTCTCTCCTCCAACCACCGAGTGAGCCTATAGCCCTGCCAGCTTGATGAGAGCCTGGTTAGCGGGTCTGCTCGGGGTCTCCTCTCCTCTCTCCTCCAACCATCGAGTGAGCCTACAACCCTGCCAGCTTGATGAGAGCCTGGTCAGCGGGTCTGCTCGGGATCTCCTCTCCTCTTTCTCCTCCAACCGCCATCTTCTAAGAAGGACGCCCTGAGGTGCATTGTGCTAGGAAATCATGACACATTCAAAAAGTAAGATCATTAAAGTCATACTCAAGCATATTCAGAGGAAAATTATCATTATGGATATAAATGCTTCAGATCATCACCGCTGCGGGTGCGATTTAGGGGTACCCCGTCCACATCCTGGAGGTGATACCCCCTTACTTCAAAGCTTCTTTTACAATGAAGGGACCCTCATAATTGGGGTTGAGCTTTCCTACCGAGGCCCCCCTACCCGCGACATCCACCTTCTTGAGGACCAAGTCCCCCTTTTGAAATTGCTTGATCCGGATGTGCTTATCAAAGTACCTGGACATCCGGCGCTTGACCTCCTCCTGTCGGATTGATTCTAGCTCCCGGAGCTCCTCCATGAGGTCGAGTGAAAGCCTCTGCTCCTCTCATTTATCGACCTGCCACCTTTCATCTCCCTCCCTTGCTGCTATTACCCTAGGAGATTCAACCTCAAACTCCACAGGTATGATGACCTCCGAGCCATGGGAGAGCTTGAAAGGCGTTTCTCCTGTGGCCGTATTCGGAGTAGTTCGCAGAGCCCACAGGACGGAGGGGAGTTGTTCCACCCAGCTCCCCCTCAAGTTCTCCACTTTCTTCTTTAAGAGATTCACAATGATCTTATTTGCTGCTTCCACCTGTCCGTTGCTTCGAGGGTGATGAACCGAGGCAAATTGAAGGTCTATGCCAAGCTGCACACAAAATTCCACAAATTCTCTGCTGGCGAATTGTGGCCCATTGTCAGTGACTATGGACAAAGGGAGCACGTGCTGGCAAATAATCTCTCCCCACACAAAGTTCTTGACCACTTGCGATGTCATCTTCGCCAAAGCCTTCACCTCCAGCCATTTCGAAAAGTAATCCACCATGACCAGCAGGATCCTCCTCTGACCGTTAGCTTGAGGAAACGGCCCCACTAGGTCCAGTCCCCATATGGCGAAGGGCCATGGAGAGGTGATCGTTCGCAGCCTCTGTGCTGGGAGTAGCTGCAAGGGAGCAAACTCCTGACACTTTCTACACCTCTTAGCAAGCTCCTCCGCATCTTTTCGGAGGGTAGGCCATAAATAGCCTTACCTTAGTACCCTCCCTTCCAAAGTTCGACTCCCTGAGTGGCTTCCGCATTCCCCCGAATGGACCTCCTCCAATACCTTTGATGCTTCCTTCTCGGATACACACCGGGCTAGCAATCCAGAAAATGTTTTTCGGTAAAGTACTCCTTCCTTCAACAGATAATAAGCTGACTTGTACCTAATCCGCTTCCTCTCGAGATCCCCCTCGGGTAGATGTCCCGACGCCAAGAAGGTCACAAAAGGATCCATCCAAGACACCTCCTGGTCGACCTCCATTATCTCCACTTCTTCTATGGAAGGCCTGAAGAGTTCAGCCATAGTCCCTCCGGCCTGAGGACCATGCTTTGCGAGCAAGTCTTCCTTAGCACTCTCTTCCCGAGGAACATGCTGGATGGAGAAGCTATGAAACATCCCAACGATACCCTTTATCTTTACCAGGTACAACTGGAGGGTCGGTTCCCTCACCTTGAACTCTCCATTGATGTGTCTTGCCACCACCAAGGAGTCCGTGAAGACCCTGATATCCTGTATGCCCAATTCCCTAGCCAGCCGAAGCCCATCGATGATTGCTTCGTACTCGGCTTGATTGTTCGTGAGGGTGAAGTGTATCTTCAAGGCTTGCTCGATCCTAGTCCCCTCGGGACTCGTCAAGATGACCCCTCCCCCAAAAGAATTCTTACCAGAAGCTCCATCCACCAACATCTCCCAAGCTGCCCCGGGAGATACCTCCACCTCCTCGGCCTCTACCGCATAATCTGCCAAGAAATCTGCCACTACCTGTGCTTTAATAGCCTCTCGAAGGATGTAGGAGAGGTTGAATTCGCTGAGTTCGATCGACAACTTGGCCAATCTTCCCGAGTGCTCGACCCCCTCGAGGATGCGGCGAAGAGGGTGATCCGTCACAACCTGAATGGCATGAGCTTGGAAGTATGGTCTAAGCTTCCGGGCCGACACGATGAGAGCGAAGGCCAGCTTTTCTAGGATGGGATATTTCAGCTCTGCCTTTTTGAGGACCATGCTTACATAATAAATGGGGAATTGCTTCTTTCCTTCCTCTCGGACGAGGACTGAGCTAACCGCCCCTGTCCCTACCCCCAAATATAGGAACAAACTCTCCCCTTCCCTCGGCCCTTGAAGTAGCGGCGTCTGGGTAAGCTGTTGTTTTAGAGCTGCAAAGGCCTTTTCGCATTCCAAGGTCCACTCGAACTCCCTTCCTCCCATTAGAGTTCGAAAGAAGGAGGATCATCTCTCTCCTGCCCTAGAGAGGAACCTGCTCAACCCTGCTAGCTTGCCAGTAAGACGTTGGACCTCTTTGACATTCTTAGGAGATCCAAGCTCTAGTATCGCTTTTATCTTGTCAGGATTGGGTTCCACCCCCGCAGGAGTAAGGAGGTGTCCCAAAAACTTCCCCCTACTGGCCTCAAATACACATTTCAAAGGGATAAGCCTCATCTTATACTTACTTACAGTTGTAAACGTCTCCTGCAAGTCCAAGACATGGGACCCGAGGTCCCGACTCTTAACCATCAAGTCATCCACATAGACCTCGAGGTTTCTCCCCTTCTGCTCTCGAAAAATCCGGTCCATCATCCTTTGATACGTTGCTCCCGCATTTTTTAGCCCGAAGGGCATCATGTTATAACTGAAGCACCCATCCTCCGTGACGAAGGTGACGTCCTTGACGTCCGGAGGGTGCATGCGAATCTGATGGTACCCTGAAAAAGCATCTAAAAAACTCATTAGTGAGAAGCTGACGGCTGAGTCAACCAGCGCGTCGATTCGAGGCAGGGGGTAACAATCCTTAGGGCAGGCTTTATTTAAAAGAGAGAAATCAATACACATCCTCCATTTCCCCTCCCCCCTTTTTACCATTACAACATTGCTCACCCACCCCAGATACCTGTTGGCAGATATGAATCCTGCCTGGAGCAGCTTCTCCACCTCTTCTCTGATAGGTCTGGCCATCTTGGAGGCGATGGCCCTCTTTTTCTGTTGGATGGGACGGACCTTGTGGTCAAGGTTGAGACGGTGGCATGCCACGTCCGCGTCGATCCCTGGCATGTCCGTTGCGATCCAGGAGAAGACGTCGATGTTCTCTTGCACGCACCTTCGGATCTCCTCCTGGTCTTTGGGAGTGAGCTCTCCGCTGATCTTTATCTTTTCCTTCCTTCCGTCCTTTGTGAGGATCTCCACCTCCAGAACTTCCACAGCCGCCCTCAACCTTGAAGGTTCTTCTTCCTCTGGCTCCCTCAGATCCTCCTCCAGATCCTTTTCCCCGTACTTTACTCTCAAGCCTTCCACGGTAGCTACCCTCTCCTGGGCCCTCCCTTTCTCTCTTCCAAGGTCCCCCTCTGGTGATGCCCTCTTTCTCTTCTTTTCCCCGATACTTCCTTCATTCCCCCTACGCTCCCTCTCCCCAGCCACTTGCTCTCCCTCCATTGCTGGCTCTACGCAATGCCTCTGTCACCTCCTCCTTCTTCTCTCTCAAACTCCTCTCCTCCAGCCATCTCCACCTCTGCTACAAGACTTCCCTCTACCCTTGCTTCCTCTCTCACCAGCTCCTCTCCTCCAGCCATCTCCACCTCTGCTACAAGACTTCCCTCCGCCCTTGCTTCCTCTCTCACCAGCTCCTCTCCTCCAGCCATCTCCACCTCTGCTACAAGACTTCCCCCCGCCCTTGCTTCCTCTCTCACAAGCTCCTCTCCTCCAGCCATCTCCACCTCTGCTACAAAACTTCCCTCCGCTTTTTCTTCCTCTCTCACCAGCTCCTCTCGTTCCATCCTTTTCTCCAGCTCCTCTGCATCCCCCTTCCATGAGATGGTGTTGACCGCCATCACGTAGCACTCCAGAGCCGCCTTTGGATCCCCCTTACCCTGATCTGGGTTCCTCCTGAATTAAGCTTCAAGCACTGATGGAACGAGGATGGTACACACCAAAAGGCACTGATCAAAGGGCGCCCGAAGATCGCATTATAGCTGCTGGGGGCATCCACTATCACGAAACGACAGTTCCTAGACAGCCCCCCCCAGCGTCACCTGAAGTCCTACTCCTCCCTCGACCTCCTTCCTTTCCCCCTAGAATCTAAACAATGGCCCATCCGCCGCCAACACCCTTCGGGACTCCACCCTCATCTCATTGAATGCCTTCTTGAAGATCACATTGACGGAACTCCCGTTGTCCACCAAAATTCGGGACACCGTGAAGTTCTCAATAGCGGTCCGGATTACCAGCGCGTCGCAGAAAGGGTCCTCGTGATCTAGTAGGTCCCTTCTGGAAAAGGTGATTTTCTCATCCGGGGGTGGGGCTTGCGACGTCGAGGCAACGCTCCGATGATACATAGTGTGAAGACTGGCCTTACGGGTGGCCTCGATCCCCACCCCCCATGAATCACCCCAATCCCTCCTCGGTCTCCTGTGTCCGACCGATCCACACATCGATCCTCCTCCACGGCTCCTATCATCTCCACTATCTGTACTGGTGGCCATTGGTCTTCTCCTCCTCTACCCCTCTTCAACTCCAAGAACTCCGGGCACGTGGCCGTCGCATGGCCCTCCACTTCATGGAAGTCACAATATGGCAGAACTCCGCCCCCACATCTCACTTCTTGGGGGTTCCTCCTCCTCCCCACAATCACTCTCCCACACTCTCTTCCTCTTCCTGTCCCTCAGCCAGTGGTCATAGCTTGCTGAGGCGGAGGTGGGAGCGGCCTCGGGCCATGCCCCCACCCTAGCAGATGAAATCTTCCTGGTCCCGGATAAAAGTTCCTTCCCCACTGCGGAGGACCCCTTCCTGGTCCTTGAACTGGGCCTCCCGGTTGCCTCCAACCCAACTCTGGGTGCACGGGCCCCCTTGACTCCTCCCTTCTCCTTCCCTCTTGTTGCCTTGTTCCTCCTGACTCTCTCTGTTGGAACCTTAGGTTCTAATTTGGGTTAGGATCACTATTAGGATGATTAGTTTGACCCAAAATGTATAGTCTAAGGGTCATAGGTCTTTCCAGGTATTCCTCAGAAAGAATCCCAGAAGAAGTGCAGAAGAATTCTAGAGAAAATCAGTTTTGAAGTTTCGAAATTTTAGCTCACAGAAATAGTCGAACGGAGTTCAACTATTGCAGTCCAGAAATAGTCGAACGGAGTTCAACTATTGCAGTCCAGAAATAGTCGAACGGAGTTCAACTATTGCAGTCCAGAGTTCAACTATTGCAGTCCAAAAATAGTCGAACGGAGTTCAACTATTGCAGTCCAGATATAGTCGAACGGAGTTCAACTATTGCAGTCCAGAAATAGTCGAACGGAGTTCAACTATTGCAGTCCAGAAATAGTCAAACGGAGTTCAACTATTGCAGTCCAGAAATAGTCCAACAGAGTTCAACTATTGCAGTCTAGAGTTCAACTATTGCAGTCCAGAAATAGTCGAACGGATTTCAACTATTGCAATCCAGAAATAGTCGACGGAGTTCAACTATTTCTGTGTAGTTTTTCAGGAAGCTTTAAAAGATTCATTTTTGGCATTTTCCTGTGCAGTTTTTTCAGACAGAATTATTTACAGCTGGCAGATTTAATTAAGGCTATTGAGACAATTACAGCTAATATATTTAATGCTAAATATTCTTATGAATATAGCTGTTGGGAGGCTGTATTAAATATAAATCAATTCAGAGGTTTATTGTTAGTTACCTTTCCAAGACAGTTTCCTTTCTTGGAAATGTCTCTGCCGCATCAGACAAGAATTCAAATGACTTTCCTCAGCCCAGTGGATACATATATATATTTTATACAGAAGATAAAAGAGATAGCAAGATAGAAAAGATATATAGCAGAGAGGCTCAGAAATAACAACAAGTTATAGAGAGAGAAAAAACAGGAAGACTTTTTCTCTCTACAAAAGAAGAACTCTACAACAAGTTTTCCAACAGAGGAAATCAACTTCATCTTCTTCTTTCTGATCCAGGCTTTCAAGAGACAACATATTCAAATTTGTCTACAGAGCTTGCTGAAGTTTTTCATCTAGTTGAAGGCCTACACCCTGAAGCAAAGCTTCCCAGCATTCCTGAACTAATACATATTTTCAGGGGGAGCTTTGACATCATCATCAACTATTGAATCCACTAGTCTTTTCTCATTTGATTTGAGAATAGAGAAGAATATCATCAACTCCTAGTTTTCTAAACTGTGTACAGGGTTATTACTCCCTTCAAAAGTAAACCCCTTTGGTGGCAGGGCACTTGATCAAAAACCTGTGTTTGGTTTTTGGGCACCTGATCAAAAGCTCAAAGGGTATTTAGATCTACCTGAATCAGATCTATTGGTGGCAGGGCACCTGATCAAAAACCTATAGTGGATTCCTACCAGGGTGGTAGAAGAGTGGACGTACCTATTGAGAGGGAACCACTATAGTTCCTTATGTCATCTGGATTGCTTGCTCTGTTCTCTTCCTTATGTGCTGTGAATTTTATTTTGCATTTCATTTTCTAAAAACTCTTAAGCATATAAGATCTATCACCTCACCTTCAATTGGTATCAGAGGGAGGTTGATCGTTTGTACAGGCTAACACCTGAATCAAAAGATCCTTGATAGATCTTATTGTTTTTAAGAGTTTTTCATGGCACAAAATGAAGAATGGTCAAGCACTGGACCTCCTAAGTGCAATCTGGACAAGCTTGCACTATGGAAGACAAGGATTAGGCTTTTTATGAACTCTATTGATGAAGCCATTTATAATTCTATTTTGTCAGGTACCTTTACACCAACTGCAGCTACAGAAGCTCAAAAACAGCTTAAGATGGTTGATGCACAAGCAATGAACATTCTTGCAGAATCAATGTCTGATGACATTTTTCAAGAGATTGCTGAATGTTCATCTGCAAAGGAAATTTGGGACTCTCTCTCAGTAATGGCTGCTGGATCAGCAAAAGAAAGAACATCAAATGCTGATTCTTGGAGTAACTCTGAAGCTTCATCTTGCAAAACTGAGGTTGAAGAAGAAGCAAGAGCAAGAGAATTTTGTCTAATGGCAATAGATGCATCTTGCAAAAGGTATGATGAAGATAAAAAATCTGAATCAGATGATGATGAAGATCAAGTTATCTCTACCCTTGACTTTTCATCAGAAGAACTTAAAATAGATTTTAAATTATTATGTAAAGATCTGATTCAATCTAAGAAGAAAATAAAACTTCTAAGAGAGAAAGTAAATAAACTTTCTTCTAAAAACATAAAATTCAATGAAGATTTAGAAATTGCTTTAAATCATATAGCCTCATTAAAATCAGTTAAAGATTTTCAGAAAATCTGTATTCAACATAATTCATCGAACTCAGGTCGACAAACTCTGAATAGAGGTCAACAAAATTGGAACAGAGAAAACAACCTATATTATTCTCTGAACCGAGATCGACGATCTCACTATAAATCGTCGAGCTCAGGTTGACGAAAATACTCTTCGTTGAGCTCAGATTTTCATAGCAAAGATTTTAAATCATTTCATAATCAAAAATTTAAAAATCCTTATACCCAGTGGTTCATCCCTTCTAGGAAACTTCATCCACTTGGCTATAAAGATTTCCCTGGATATTACTTTACTTCAAATTATTATTGTGAAAGAAAAATAAGACCCAAGGCAAATCTGGGTCCAGAATTCCTAACATCTCCTTTCAGGAAAATTGTTCAGAAGGCTACAACTATAGGGGGAGATTATCAGAATATCAAAATTAAAATGAACAGAAGTGCAGCTGTCAATTTATTAGATTCTATGCAGCTGCCCCTTAGTTTCTGTTTATATTTCTTTTATTTTGAATCCCTTTTTAACAAAGCACACATGTACATCTGCTATCATATTATAATTCAGGCAGATCTTTTTGCTTTGTATTTTGTTTTTATGTAAATAGTATCCTCACCCAAATAGGGAGAGATTGTTGGAACCTTAGGTTCTGATTTGGGTTAGGATCACTATTAGGATGATTAGTTTGACCCAAAATCTATAGTCTAAGGGTCATAGGTCTTTCCAGGTATTCCTCAGAAAGAATCCAAGAAGAAGTGCAAAAGAATTCCAGAGAAAATCAGTTTTGAAGTTCAGAAATTTTAGCTCACAGAAATAGTCGAACGGAGTTCAACTATTGCAGTCAAGAAATAGTCGAACGGAGTTCAACTATTGCAGTCCAGAAATAGTCTAATGGAGTTCAACTATTGCAGTCCAGAGTTCAACTATTGCAGTCCAGAAATAGTCAAACAGAGTTCAACTATTGCAGTCCAGAAATAGTCGAACGGAGTTCAACTATTGTAGTCCAGAAATAGTCGAACGGAGTTTAACTATTGCAGTCCAGAAATAGTCGAACGGAGTTCAACTATTGCAGTCCAGAAATAGTCGAACGGAGTTCAACTATTGCAGTCCAGAGTTCAACAATTGCAGTCCAGAAATAGTCGAACGGAGTTCAACTATTGTAGTCCAGAAATAGTCGAACGGAGTTCAACTATTTCTGTGCAGTTTTTCAGGAAGCTTTAAATGATTCATTTTTGGCATTTTCCTGCGCAGTTTTTTTTCAGACAGAATTATTTACAGCTGGTAGATTTAATTAAGGCTATTGAGACAATTACAGCTAATATATTTAATGCTAAATATTCTTATGAATATAGCCATTGGGAGGCTGCATTAAATATGAATCAATTCAGAGGTTTATTGTCAGTTACCTTTCCAAGATAGTTTCCTTTCTTGGAAATGTCTCTGCCACATCAGACAAGAATTCAAATGACTTTTTTCAGCCCAGTGGATACATATATATTTTATACAGAAGATAAATGAGATAGCAAGATAGAAAAGATATATAGCAGAGAGGCTCAGAAATAACAACAAGTTATAGAGAGAGAAAAAACAGGAAGACTTTTTCTCTCTACAAAAGAAGAACTCTGCAACAAGTTTTCCAACAGAGGAAATCAACTTCATCTTCTTCTTTCTGATCCAGGCTTTCAAGAGACAACATATTCAAATTTGTCTACAGAGCTTGCTGAAGTTTTTCATCTAGTTGAAGGCCTACACCCTGAAGCAAAGCTTCCCAGCATTCCTGAACTAATACATATTTTCAGGGGGAGCTTTGACATCATCATCAACTATTGAATCCACTAGTCTTCTCTCATTTAATTTGAGAACAGAGAAGAATATCATCAACTCTTAGTTTTCTAAACTGTGTACAGGGTTATTACTCCCTTCAAAAGTAAACCCTTTGGTGGCAGGGCACCTGATCAAAAACCTGTGTTTTGTTTTTGGGCACCTGATCAAAAGCTCAAAGAGTATTTAGATCTACCTGAATCAGATCTATTGGTGGCAGGGCACCTGATCAAAAACCTATAGTGGATTCCTACTAGGGTGATAGAAGAGTGGACGTACCTATTGAGAGGGACCACTATAGTTCCTTATGTCGTCTGGATTGCTTGCTCTGTTCTCTTCCTTATGTGATGTGAATTTTATTTTGCATTTCATTTTCTAAAAACTCTTAAGCATATCAGATCTATCACCTCACCTTCACTCTCTGCTCCCCCTCCGTCAACCTTGCTAACTTCCTCGTAAATGCCGGGTTTGCCGCCTCTATGGCTATCTCCTTTGCTGCCTTCTCCATCAATCCCTCAAAGGACAATGGCGCCTTCCGGGTTAGGCTCATCTTGAAGAAGCCTTCCCTCAACCCCACGGTGAAGGCCATCTGGAGGGTGAAACCAGGCACCTCCTGGATGTCTAGGATCTCCTCCTGGAAACGATCCATGTACTGAGCCAAAGACTCATTCGCCTTCTGCTTGATCAGGAAGATGGACTCCGGGTTCTTCTTCCTCTTCTTTGAGGTCGAGAAGCGCAGCTGGAAGCTCTTGCTCAGGTCTTCGAAGTAATAAATAGAACCTGCCGGGAGTTGATGGAACCAGTCCCTGGCCTTATCCTTCAAAGTGATGGCGAAGAGGCGGCACTTGAAGGCGTCTGTCATAGGTCTGATGGAGACCGCATCTTCAAACCATTGCAGGTGTTGGAGGGGATCATCCTTATCCACGTAGTAGGTCATCTCCGGCTCGCGGAATCCTTCTGGAATGGGTGCCGTGAGGACCAACACGCAGAAGGGAGATCCTCTCACCGGTGGTCTCGCCAGGTCTACTCGCGCGACTAGCCCCGCGGGCGCGATGAAACTCGCCGGGCTGGGGAAGAGCTCCCTTCCTTCCGCCTCTTGCCGGCTTCCTTCTGCCGCCACTTCCTTTCCTGGTCGCCTCCCAGGTGCGTCCTCACCTATCCGTACTGGCTCGACCCCCTCGCGGAGCGCGTGGTCCGGCACCTGGGGCGGGGGGGGGGGGGGGGGGGGTCTCGCACTCCGCTCTCTGTGCGAGCTGCTTCAGCATGTCATGATCCCTTTGATGGACGACATGAACTCTGCCCTCCCGACGTACCCCCCTGGCTCGGGGATCCCTCGTCTTCTCCTCCTAATTCTCCTGCCATGAGGTAACCCTTCGTTCTTCCGCACAAGCTGCTGTTCCACGCTCACCGCACCAAAAATGTTGGAACCAACAAGGTCGATTCCTCCTAAAGCTCGGAACTACTGGGGAAGCTCATGCTTACTCTCTTAGGATCACACTCGAGGCGAAGAACTAGACCGGAGGCTCCAGTGAGGAGGTCCCACCTCGTACCCGGAAGAGACTAAAGCTCTTCCCCTCCCTAGCCAATGCTGAGCTAGGTGCCTTAGAAGAAGTGGAAGGAGTCAACAAAGCTTGCCCTTCTAAGGCACCTTACCGGTCTATTTATAGGCCTCTGAACGGGGACTGCAAATAACAAATTTACACCGCCCTGAAATTACCAGAACATCCCTGGCTAGGTCTGCCAACAGCCAAACTCCGTTGTCCACAAGGGCTAAATGCAGACCACCCGGGGTAAAAGGGTAAAACACCCCTGGGGCCCAAAACGTGTGCCTGACCCTACCTGAGCCGTCCTTGAACAAAAGTGGCACCTAGCGAGAACTCCCCCATAGGGTCTTCTCATATGGAGAGAGGGCTACCCTGGGCGAGAGCTCCACTCCTGGAGTCCTCTCGCGCGGTGAGCTGGTCACTCACCGGGAAAGCTTCCCGTCTCGGCATTCACCTATCTGAGGCCACGCTCCCCTTAGGCCATCCCTCTTAATGCAGTGAACCTCACTCCATGCCCTGCCTCCTGGAACCTCTCGCCTAGCGCCTCTTTCCTTGCACCTCTCGCCTGAGCCCTCTCGCTCGACTCTCGTTGCCTGAGCCCTCTCGCCTGGGCCCTCTCGTTCGCATGCGAGTCCGAGGTTGTACAACGCCCAGCTACATGGGCGTGTACTGGATGACTCGGGCATGTCAAGCCTTGCACGGGCGTGTCGAGTGCCCGTGTTCTTTTCAGGACGCGACGGTTTCGACGGCGAATGAGTTACACAGCCTTGGACACGGGCATGTCGCAAGCCGTGTTCGGCCCAGGAAGTTTATTTTGAATGCGAATCGTGGCCGTCCGTTTCCTTATTTTGGGATCCAAAGGCTCAGGGTTATCCTGGCTGGGATATACCCGGGATTAGAGCTTAGAAACCCTCATTCTCTTGAGTTTTATCTCTTTCTAACTTCTAAAGAGAGGGGAGAGAAAGGAGGAAGAAGGAGGGGAGATCCGGTCACCGGAGGAGATTCGGAGCGCCAAATCGCAAACCGAGTCCAGATCTACGGAGGCGAGATCATCGCGGTGCTTTTCATCCGCGTAGATTTCCATGGCACCGAAGAGGAATGCTAGGGTAACGATTCTCTACTTGAGCATGTGAAGCTCTTCTTCTTTTGCATAAGGAAAACCCGCTCCCGCGAGTGTGCGGCGAGTTAGCGGTGTTCCTTGGGGTAGATATGTAATGTACCGCTTGTTTGCATTTAGAGTCCGAAATCGAGAAACGGACATAGGCATGGTGTGTGAAGCCTACTCGAACATGTTGGTCATGATCGGTAATGTTTTATTATGCATGTTTAGCTGGAGAAGACTCCGTGCCTTTTTATGTTTTTGAGTTTCTACGTGGTAGATTGCAGCAGGGATCCTTAGGGATTAACCCCAAGGCGCACCCGGAAAACTAGGCGGAAACACATTTTGGCCATCTTTGCGGCCTGGGAGCCAGCTTTGAACATAACTGGGTTATGTGATTGTATGAACGAATTTTGGATTCGGCAAAGTTTGACCCGCGCGCTTGTCTTAAGTTTGATAGTGCGACGTGAGCAATGGGCTTGTGGAACCGGACTCGGGATATATGGTTAGGTGACAGATACCTGAAAAAGGGACTGGCCATTGGCATAGTCGTGCGAGTCTTAGGATTAGGTCGGAAATACTAAATGCTCACGAGATTTGCCGTCATAGGGATGGTGGTGAGACCGCGATTTTGACCGGTTTCACCGAATTAGTGCCCTGAGTGCATGTGGTGTGTGGTCGTGTGAGCCTGCACCTGTGATGTGTTTATTCACTATATTTCTTGTTACTCTAACAAGTGCAGGGAAGGAGCTTTGCCGCCCCAATTTTGGGGGTGGAATCGTTATAATTTGGTTGGCTTTAGCTGGTCGTTATCCTTGTTTGCCACCGTTGCGGTGAATTGTGCTTGCAGGTGCTGCGGAGCCGAGTGGTAAATAGAGTGCCAAAGCCCTTGTTGCTGTGCCGGCCCTTGAAGGCCTTGAGTGTGTACTTATTTGATTCATGTGTGGCCGGCCTGTGAGTCAAAGTTTGTAAAACACTATTTTAATATAGTGAACTATTGTAAGGCCATAAGGCCAGTACTTTTGTGTATTTTGTAGTTCATTCCTACTGGGTTATGTTAGTGGACATTCGTGCTTGTGACTGGGTTCTTGCCTTCAGAACTTAATAATTGCTTCTGCTAGATGCTCTGTGTAGGACGTGTGTATTGGTTGAATGGTTTCATCTAGTAACTCGCCAGTCTGTCCGTGTATATGGCGTCGAGCCCCAGCCGGACCTACTGTTATATGCTCTGTGATGGATAGGGGGTGCTACAATTTTGTATCAGACTACCCGTTTCGGTCAGGCTTAAATGAATTCAGGGACGGATTCACTTTAAGGGGTGGTGAGCACATGTGTGTGCGTCATCGTTATAATATGAAAAGAACCCATGAATGTCCACTCAGGAATGAAAATACACATGCTTGAGGAACCTGCGTTTTCCTATAATTATTTTTTGTAATTTTGTTCGGTCACTTATTGGTGTTTTATACGACTATAGGTGTCCGGGAGTGACGCGTGGCAGTCTGAACGCATGCTTTCTGAGAAAAGTATTGCACACAGTGACGTGTCCGAGACCCCTCCTTCTTTGGATACCATAAGAAGGGTAGTTGAGGCTGTGTTCGAGGTGACCAACGCACAACATGGAAGGAATGTGCAACTGTTGGGTATTGCATCCACAATAGACCTGATTCTAAGAAGCCCCTGAACAAGCTAAGGTGAATTGAAAATGTATTTGACAATTCTATCAAGTTGTGCTTGCAGCTATTCCTTGCTAAGTACACGCCAATGTCAGGTTGCAGTGGGTCAATATACACGAGTCTGCGCAACGTAATCCCTCGTTACGTAGATCAGTGTGTTGATTCATGTGTGCTCTCTCTATTGGAGTGTACTTATTATCAAGTACATGGTCAAGGTAGATCAAGAGCAGAAGAAGGAGCAAAGATCGGTCAAAGACCAAGTCATCAAAAGAAGGAAGAAATAAAATTCTTCCAAGTCAAAATCGACGGGAATCGCTAGTGATTCCCGCCGACTTCGACTGGAATCGCTAGTGAATCCCGTCGACTTCGACGGGAATCGTTAGTGATTCCCGCCGATTCGACGAGAATCAGTAAGCATCTCCCGCCGACTTCTTCCAGCTGACAGATTTCAAACAGGGATTCTGCTAAGGCATAATCAACGGGAGTCATGAGTTATTCCCGCCGACATCGATGGGAATCACCAACGACTCCCGCCGATTTTGCCTTAGGCAAATTTCTTCCGTTCGCTGGACCGAACCAACTTGTCGTGCGCTATTTCGGCCGGGGCTAGGGCTTCTCCTTGTGAGCCCCACAACGATTATTAGGGTTGGCTCCTGGTATAAATATACGCTTATTTTGAAACTCCAAAGAGATATATTCACGGATATACGAAAGAGGTCGAACGTGACCTAGCTGATCGCGGAAATCACCGAAGCTTGTCGCCGCTCGCAAGATCGTCGTCGCCGTTGATCTCAGTGCTTCTCTAATCTTCCGACGACAATACCGAGGCAAGCAGCGTGTCTCACGTATCTCTCTCGAGATCTCTTTTCTTCCAATTCGTTGAACGAGACTTGTTCTCCATTCCGAATCAGTAAAGACGATTGATCTGACTGAGATCGTTCGTAGACCTAGCTTGCTTCGTCAAGAAGTTTGGATCTACAAAGCATTGCCGCCGCACTTACTTGCCGACGCCGATCTTGACAAGATCCTTTCCAAGAGTGAAATCCGGTTGTGGACTCTTCGTAATTTTCAAGCAAGCTTTAACGAACGAAGGACATCGAAATCTCCAAAAGCTTTGTTTGTATTTTCTCTTATATTTAATTTTGTTGTAAAGGAATTTTCATTCCTAGTTGTAAGATTTGGGTGCAACCCGTTGTGGTGGAGTTGTGTCTCCACTTGTGGAAGGGTTCCTTCCGTGGTTAGGGGAGCATTGCTCCTATTGTGAGGATTGGATTTCAATCCGTTTGAAGAAGTGACCGAGTCGTCCCTTGGTTGGAGATAGGTCGAAGGGGGAAAGTGGACGTACCCAAATCGGGGAACCACTATAATTCTTTGTGTGTTTTCTGTGTTTTATTTGCTTAATTGTGCAGGTTATTTTAATTACGCAAAAGACTGCAATACACCTATTCCCCCCATAGGTGGATTAGTTGACACTAGATACTTTCAAGTGGTATCAGAGGGAGGTTCCTCATCAATAAGGTTAACACCTTGAGTAAGATCCTGTGTCTAGTGTCAAAAAGAAAGAAGATCTCAGGAATGAATGGAATCAAGTATTCAGGAAAGATTCCAGTATGCACCAAGCTGAATTTTCCAATCTGGAAGGAAAGGATCAGGTTCTACATGGAAGCAGTCGATCCCCGACTCTTCATTATAGTGGAGGAGGGCCCTTATATCCCCACTAAGGCCTCCACCATTGATCCGACCAAGATGGTGCCCAAGAAGCTCTCTGAAATGGATAAGGATGATATAGTGCTTGTCGTACTAGACAAGAAAGCTCAAAACATTTTAGTAAGCACCGTCGATGATTCCATGATGCAGAATTTCAGCAACTACAGAACTTCCAAGGACATATGGCACTGCCTGATCATTCTGATGGAAGGCACAATGAAGTAAGGGATGATCGAAGATCCCTTCTGAACCAGAAGTATGAGGCCTTCAGGCAAGGTCCCAAGGAAGAAATCGAAGTGACATTCGAGGACTTCTTGAAGATCGTTAATGCCCTGAAGGGTTATGGCAGAGTGTTCACCGATGGTGAACTAAATGACAAATTCCTTAGATCCCTTACTAAGGAATGGGACACCAAGATCTGCGCCATCAGAGAGTTTGGCAAGCTGGTGAAAACTGATCCCCAGATTCTGTTTGGGAAGCTAATGTCCTATGAGCTTCAGCTGAACACCAGAAAAGCTGAAGAAGAAGCCGATAAGGCCGCAACAAAAGAAAAGACTGTGGCCCTGACAGCCAATCACTCAAGAAAAGTCAAGGGTGCAGCCTCGTCCTGCTCTTGGAGAAAGGCTGAGGAAGAAGACTCTGAGCCATGCTCATCCGACTCAGAGCTATCTGAGGAAGAATTCTCCTTCATCACTCGAGAGTTCAAGAAGTTCCTCAAGATGAGGAATCAGATAAAAAAGGATGGCTCCTCCTCTAGACATCAGAAGAAGAATTACTCTTCTGACAGGTATGAGTCTAAACAGAACAAACATTGTTCTACTGACATTATCTGCTTTGGATGCAATAAGTCAGGCCACGTCATTGCTGACTGCCACCAAAGCAAGAGAGATAAGGGGAAAGGAGAGGAGCACAAGTCCTCTAGAGATAAGAAGAAGGAGAGGAACTACATTGCTAAAAAGCCAAAGACATTGAGTGAATATGACTCTTCAGACTCCAGTGATGATGAGGAAGTCTACTTCGGGCTAATGGGTCGCTCCGACTCAGATGGAGACTGTCCCCCATTTACTGGGAAGGTAAAAGATCGCAACCCCCTCCCTAACTCTAATTCTGACTCTGAGTCTCCTGAATATGATCACGAGGACAGTCCATCTGCCCGTGAAGCTGAACACCTCGAAAAGTATGAGCTTCTGCTCAATACTTTTGAAGAGTGCCGAAAGAGGTTGAGCGCTCAGAAAAAGGAAGTCAAATTCCTTAAGGATGAGGGTGTGTCCCTAAGAGAGGAGATCACTAGCTTGATTTCTCTCCGACAGGAACACCTGGACCTGACTTCTGAGCACTCAGATTCTCTAAGGCTCCTTGACCAAAAACAGGAAGAAATCAACAAGATGGAAGAACAGCTTGCGGCCGAGACTCAGATTCTCTAAGGCTCAAGGCTCTTGGATCAAGGGGAAGCATCTGGTAGGAACTCAAGATCGAGCAAAGATGCAAGAACTGAGGGGGAGCATTTTGCTCCAAGTGAAGTCCCAGATTTACAGAAGCCGAAAAGGGGGAGATTACTTCTCGGCCAAGACTAAGGTGGCTGCCAATGCTAAGTAGTCCAATGCTAAGTAGGCCACAAAGGCTATGTTGCTCTGAGGAAAATGGTAATGAATTTCACTCTCAACTGAATTTTCAGTTTATGATTTTCATTCCCATCTGTTCTATTCACCTTAGCTTGTAGGGTTTAGGCTTCTTCAAATAGGGGGAGATTGTTGGGTATTGCATCCACAATAGACCTGATTTGAAGAAGCCCCTGAACAAGCTAAGGTGAATTGAAAATGTATTTGACAATTCTATAAAGTTGTGCTTGCAGCTATTCCTTGCTATGTACACGCTAATGTCAGGGTGCAGTGGGTCAATATATACGGGTCTGCGCAACGTAATCCCTCGTTCCGTAGATAAGTGTGTTGATTTATGTGTGCTCTCTCTATTGGAGTGTACTTATTTTCAAGTACAAGGTAGATCAAGAGCAGAAGAAGGAGCAAAGATGGGTCAAATACCAAGTCATCAAAAGAAGGAAGAAAGAAAATTATTCCAAGTCAAAATCGACGGGAATCGCTAGTGATTCCCGCCGACTTCGACGGGAATCGCTAGTGATTCCCGCCGACTTCGACGGAAATCACTAGTGATTCCCGCCGATTCGACGAGAATCAGTGAGCATCTCCCGCCGACTTCTTCCAGCTGACAGATTTCAAACATGGATTCTGCCAAGGCAGAATCGACGGGAGTCGTGAGTGATTCCCGCCGACATCGACGGGAATCACCAACGACTCCCGCCGATTTTTCCTTAGGAAAATTTCCTCCGTTCACTAGACCGAACCAATTTGCCGTGCGCTGTTTTGGCCGGGGTTAGGGCTTCTCCTTGTGGGCCCCACAACGGTCATTAGGGTTGGCTCCTGGTATAAATATACGCTTATTTTGAAACTCCAAAGAGATACATTCACGGATATACGAAAGAGGCCGAACGTGACCTAGCTGATCGCGAAAATTGCCGAAGCTTGTCGCCGCTCGCAAGATCGTCGTCGTCGTTGATCTCAGTGCTTCTATGATCTTCCGACGACAGTACCGAGGCAAGCAGCGCGTCTCACGTATCTATCTCGAGATCTCTTGTCTTCCGATTCGTTGAACGAGACTTGTTCTCCATTCCGAATCCGTAGAGATGATTGATCCGACTGAGATCGTTTGTAGACCTAGCTTGCTTTGTCAAGAAGTTTGGATCTATAAAGCATCGCCGCCGCACTTACTTGCTACCGCCGATCTTGACAAGATCCTTTCCAAGAGAGAAATCCGGTTGTGGACTCTTCGTAATTTTCAAGCAAGCTTCAACGAACGAAGATGGGCATCAAAATCTCCAAAAGCTTTGTTTGTATTTTCTCTTACATTTAATTTTGTTGTAAAGGAATTTTCATTCCTACTTGTAAGGGTTGGGTGCAACCTGTTATGGTGGAGTTGTGTCTCCACTTGTGGAAGGGTTCCTTCCATGGTTAGTGGAGCGTTGCTCCTAGTGTGAGGATTGAATTAATCCGTTTGAATAAGTGACCGAGTCGTCCCTTGGTTGGAGATAGGTCGAAGGGGGAAAGTGGACGTACCCAAATCGGGGAACCACTATAAATCTTTGTGTGTTTTTTGTGTTCTATTTGCTTAATTGTGCAGGTTATTTTAATTCCGCAAAAGACTGCAATACACCTATTTACCCCCCCCCCCATAGGTGGATTAGGTTGACACTAGATACTTTCAGCAACCCTCTGTCCCTGAGGTGGCCTCAACACCGGGTGGTGTGATGGAGAAAATGACATTTAGAGGACCATTGGGGAAGCAGGTGAACATGCTTTTAGTGCAGGGAGCGCACTCAGTCATCGATTATTTGCAGGCATTCCTTATGATAAGGCGCTACCCAGGCTTTGAGTTGGAAAGGAGCAATCTATTATCGATAGATTTTATAATGGTTTGCGTAGCGAGTTGTGAATCCTACTACAAGGACCAAAGTTATTGGGATTCCGAGCCTTGGTGGAGTCGGTCAGATCTTTGGAAGTAGATTTGGGGAAAACTCACCAGATACCAGTGAGTAGAGTACTGAACCCTACAGATCCTATTAGGGCTGCCTACTGCAGCACGCTGAGATAGAAGACTAAAGTATCTACTCGCAAAGCTACTTATACTTGTCATACTTGTTGCAAGAAAGGGCACTTTGACCGAGATTGTCGGGAGGGTGCTCAGGAGACAAAGAAAGCTATGTTTGGAGCAGTTGAAGACTCTGGTGCTAAGAAGTCAGAGTTCAAGGTGCCGACTTCAATGTCTGGTTACCGTAGGTGGAATAAGAAGGCTAGGAAGTCGGGTCCAACCCCTTCCTCATGTGCTTCGGGGGAAACTAACTGAACCCCGGGCGCTTGCTTTACTTGTGGTAAGATGGGGCATTTTGCCCGTGACTGTTGGAGCGGACGTCCAAAGTCTGAGAGGAAGCAAGGAGCAACTTACGAGGAAAAGGGCAAGGCGGTGGAGTCAACCGCATCCTATTATGCTCCGACTCAACCAAGAGTCTACAGTCTGGGCCAGCAGAAGGCCATCAAACAAGCGGATGTGGGGACAGGTATGGTTTAAATTTATAGCAAGTTAGCTTTAAATACTGTTATCTAGTGATTGTTAGCTTGTTACTGTTTGTTTAGGCTTTGTTTTGATTTGTGATAATCCAGCGAGAGCACTCTTCGATACGGGAGCTTCACACTCCTTTTTGTCCGAAGGTTTCATATCGCGCATCGGAGTCCCTTCTTCGATGACGAATGACAAATTGGATGTGTTGTTGCCAAATGGGTGTTCAATGCGCGCAAACAGTATTTGTGCCGTAAAGATTCAGATTGGGAGTCAGGAGTTCAACTTGCTAGCGTCGTTACTGCCGCTAGTAGAGTTCGATGTCATTTTCGGTATGGACTGGCTTTCGGAGCAGAAGGCATACATAGATTGCAATCGTAAGGAAGTCAAGCTGGGTGTTGGGAGACAATGTTTATGGGATTGAAGGGGTCGAGCAAGACTCTAATGTCTGCTCTTCAGGTGGTCAAGGCAGTTCGTGCTGGCGCAGAGCTGTTCTTCACGTTAGTGGAGGCTGTAAAGCCTAAGCCAACTTTGGGTAGTATCCTAGTAGTGTGCGAGTACCCAGACGTGTTCCCGAACAATCTTACCGGAGCCCCACCTCAGCGGGAGATCGATTTCACAATTGAGTTAGTGCCACGTGCCAAACCTGTGTCACGCTCTCCTTATAGGTTGGCGCCTAAGGAGATGGTGGAGCTAAAGGTTCAACTAGAGGAGTTGTTGGTGCAGGGCTATGTGCATCCAAGTTCGTCGCCTTGGAGTGCACCGGTCCTTTTCGTTAAGAAGAAGGATGGAAGTTTGTGGCTCTATATCGACTATAGAGAGCTGAACAAGTTAACGGAAAAGAACAAGTACTCGATCCCAAGGATTGATGATCTTTTTGATCAGTTTGTCGGGTCATCAGTGTACTCAAAATTGGATCTTAAGTCCGGTTACTATCAGCTGAGAATAAGGGAAAGTGATATCCCAAAGACAACGTTCAGCGCGAGGTATGGGCATTTTGAGTTTACGGTCATGCCGTTCGGGTTGACTAATGCGCCATCAGTGTTCATGGATCTGATGAACAGAACGTTCAGGGAGTACTTAGACCACTTTGTGATCGTCTTCATCGAAGACATATTGGTGTACTCGTAGTGCGAAGAGGACCACTTCAAGCATCTGCATTTGGCTTTGAAGACACTGAGGAGGAACGAACTATACGCAAATTTTTCCAAATGCAAGTTTTGGTTGCCCTCACTAGCATTCCTTAGTCACATAGTCAGTGGTGAAGGGATTGCGGTAGATCCAGCGAAGATAGTTGTGATACGGGAGTGGCCTGTATTGTCTGCGGTAGCGGAAGTCCGGAGTTTTCTAGGGCTTGCCAGCTATTACAGGCGCTTCATAGAGAACTTCTCACGGATAGCGTTACCTATCACGACGATGACTAGGAAAGATCTGAAGTTTGTTTGGACGCGCGAGTGCACACAAGATTTTGAAGAGTTAAAGAGTCAGTTGACCACGTCGCCAGTGCTTAGTTCGTCGAGTGGGACCGAAGGCTTCACGATCTACAGTGATGCGTCAAGCAGTTGTTTGGGATGCATGCTGCTACATCATGGAAGTGTTATAGCTTATGACTTGCGTCAGTTGAAAGTACATGAGAGAAATTATCCGGTCCACGACTTGGAGTTAGCGGCCATGCTTTTTGCTCTATAGCTATGAAGGCATTATTTGTACGGCATAAAGGTCAATATTTATACCGACCACAAGATCCCTAAATACCTGTTAGACCAGAAGGATCTGAATTTTAGGCAGCGGAGATGGATGGAGTTCCTGAGGGACTATACATTCAAAATTCTTTATGTGCCTGGGAAAGGCAATGCAGTTGCGGATGCATTGAGTCGCAGGGCTCCCGCAAAGGCCAACTGGTTGTCGGTTCTTGACGAGTGGTTGATTTGAGAGTTGGAGGCGTTAGATATCTCTTGCATTGACAAGCAGAATAGCGCTGAAGCGCTATTGAACTGGACGGAAGTTCAGTATGAACTGACTGATCGGTTTCGGCAGGCTATGGATTTGGATAGCAGCATGAAGCAAATCATGGAGGCGGCTTCGTACGGGTAAAATTCCCAATTTACGGTTGAAGATGGACTGCTAAGGAAGGACAGTCATTTGTGCGTCCCAAATGTGGGTAATTTATGGGTGGAGTTTATGTACGAGGCTCATCATACCAAGTACTCGATTCATCCAAGGAGCACAAAGATGTACCGAGATCTGAAGAAGTTGTTCTGATGGCCAGGACTCAAGAAGGATGTGGCACTATATGTAGCAAAGTATCAGACTTGTGCCTTAATGAAGGCAGAGTGCCAGAAGCCAGGGGGTTTCTTGAAGTCTTTGCCTATTCCGGAGTGGAAGTTCGACGATACCTCAATGGACTTTGTGCATGGATTGCAAAGGTCGCAGAAGGGAAACGACGCCATCTGGGTGATCGTAGATCGGCTGACAAAAGTGTCGCACTTCATTCCGCATAGGAAGAATGAATCGATAAAGAAACTAGCAAAGTTTTATGTGATAACATTATTAGACTGCACAGTTTGCCTCACAACATCGCGAGTGATGGAGATGGGCAGTTTACGTCCAATGACTGGAGGTTGGTGCAACAGATGTTGGGAACCAAGTTTAGGTTCAACACAGCCTTTCATCCGCAGACGGATGGTCAGACTGAGAGTGTTAACAAGACGATGGAATACATGCTTCGCATTTGTGTCCTGGACTTCGGCAAGAAGCGGGAAGATCATGTGTATTTGGTGGAGTTTGCGTACAATAACAACTACCAAGCGAGCATGCAATGGCGCCCTTCGAGGCCCTATATGGTAGAAAATGTCTCACGCTTTGCCGTGGTTGGAAATGGGTGAGGCGAGGTTGTATAAAAAGTAAGAGGTGGAGAGCGCCACTTCTTTAGTATGAACCATTCGAGAGTGTGTGCTGATCGCTTAGGATAGGCAAGTCAAATACCATAATGCCAAGCATCGGAACATGGAGTTTGTTGTTGGCAACTGGGTGTATTTGAAGATAAAGCCGTTCAAGGGTGATTCACGGGTACGACTCTTGTAGAAGCTAAGCCTGAGGTACGTTGGACCGTTTGAGGTTCTAGAGCGGATTTGCGAAGCAGCTTACTGATTGAAGCTATCAGTGGAGCTAAGTAGTCTACACGACATATTTCAAATATCAGTGTTGAGGAAGGCAGTGCAAGAGCCTTCATAGGTGATTGCGCTTGATCAAATATCGGTGGACGAAGGGTTGACAAAAAGGTTCAAGCCCGTTCGTATTGAGTACTCAGAAGTCAAGCGACTTTGTAATAAGGAGATCAGTATGGTCAAGTTCCGTTGGGACAATTGCGGTAGGGAGTAGCTCTCATGGGAGTGGGAGCATACCATGTTTGAGAAGTACCCAGAGTTATTCCACTCAGGTACCGCTTTTGGTTTTGTGTATCTTTTCCGTTCGGTAATTTCGTAGACGAAATTCTTTTAAGAGGGAGAGAGTTGTAACGCCCTGAAACTCAAAAGAGCGACGGGTGGCGTTTTGAGCCAAGTCTAGGACTTGGTAGAGGTCACACGGCCTGGGACACGGGCGTGTCCCAGGGGAGTGTCATGCTCGGGTTCGGCTATGGTCGTGCGGTCGATGAAATTGCAGTAGACGAGCATCGAACAGTGAACACGGCCTGAGACACGGGTATGTCCCACGCCGTGTCCTACTCTAGTTAATAGCCGAGTTCCGTCGGGGGAGAGACACGGCCTGAGCCCAGGATTTTTCGGGTCCGACACAGGCGTGTAAAGTTCTACATGGGCGTGTCGAACACCCGTGTTCTCCTCGGGTTGGTGCTGGACCTGTGTCGATGGAGGAACACACCTAGTTATACCGGCATGTACTGGATGACATGGGCGTATCAAGCCTGGTACGGGCGTGTCAAGCCTGGCACGGGCGTGTCGAGTGCCCGTGTTATTTTCGGGACGTGGCGTTTTCAACAGCGAATGATTTATACGTCCATGGACACAGGCATGTCGCAAGCCGCGTTCGGCCTAGGAAGTTTATTTTGAATGCGAATCGTGGCAGTCCGTTTCCTTATTTTGGGATCCAATGGCTCAAGATTGTCCTGGCTAGGATATACCCGAGATTAGGGCTTAGAAACCCTCGTTCTCTTGAGTCTTATCTCTTTCTAACTTTTAGAGGGAGGGGAGAGCAAGGAGGAGAAGGAGGGGAGATCCGGTCGCCAGAGGAGATTCAGAGCGCCAAATCGCAAGCCGAGTCCAGATCTACGGAGGCAAGATCATCGCGATGCTTTTCATCTGTGTAGATTTCCATGGTGCCGAAGAGGAATGCTAGGGTAAAGATTCTATTCTTGAGCATGTGAAGCTCTTCTTCTTTTGCATAGGGAAAACCCGCTCCCGCGAGTGTGTGTCGAGTTTGCGGTGTTCCTTTGGGTAGATATGTAAATTCCCCCTTATTTGCATTTAGAGTCCGAAATCGAGAAATGGACATAGGCATGGTGTGTGAAGCCTACCCGTACTTGTTGGTCTGGATCGGTGATGTTTTACTATGCATGTTTAGCTGGAGAAGACTTCGTGCCTTTGGTTGTTTTCGGGTTTCTACGTGGTAGATTACAGCAGGGATCATTGGGGATTAACCCTGGGGCGCACCAGGAATATTGGGAGAAAATGCATTTCTTCCATCTTGGCGGCCTGGGAGCCAGCTTTGAACATAACTTGGTTATGTGATTGTATGAACGAATTTGGGATTCGGCGAAGTTTGACCCGCGCGCTTGTCTTAAGTTTGACAATGCAGCATGAGCAACGGGCTTGTGGAACCGAACCCGGGCTATGTGGTTTGGTGACAGATACCTGAAAAAGGGACTGGCCACTGGCATATTCGTGCGAGTCTTAGGCTTAGGTCGGAAAGACTAAATGCTCACGAGATTTTTTCGTCTAAGGGATGGTGGTGAGACCGCAGTTTTGACCGGGTTCACCGAATTAGTTCCCTGAGTGCATGGGGTGTGTGGTCGTGTAAGCCTGCAACTATGATGTTGTGTTTATTCATTATATTGCTTGTTATGCTAACAAGTGCAGGGAATGAGCTTTGCCGCCCCGAGTTTGGGGGCGGAATCGTTATAATTTAATCTGCTTTAGCTGACCGTTATTTTTGTTTTCCACCATTGCGGTGAATTGTGCTTGCAGATGCTGCGGAGCCGAGTGGTAAATAACGGGCCAAAGACCTTGTTGTTGAGCCGACCCTTGAAGGCCTTGAGTGTGTACTTATTTGATTCATGTGTGGCCGGCCTGCAAGCCGAAGTTTGTAAAACACTATTTTAATATAATGAACTATTGTAAGGCCATAAGGCCAGTACTTTTGTGTATTTTATAGTTCATTCCTACTGGGTTATGTTAGTAGACATTCGTGCTTGTGGCTGGGTTCTTGCCTTCACAACTTAATAATTGCTTCCGCAAGATGCTCTGTGTAGGACGTGTGAATTGGTTGAATGGTTTCATCTAGTAACTCGCCGGTCTGTCCGTGGTATATGGCATCGTGCCCCGGCCGGACCTACTTCTATATGCTATGTTACAGATAGGGGGTGTTACACAGCAACCGAGCCACACCCGAATCGCACCCGAGCTACAAGTGAGTCAAGTCAAAGCCTTCTGACAAAGCCAAATCTCTCAAGTTCCAAGTGGCCCCCACAACCGTACGTTCAGGTGCTCCGCTCCTCATCTAAAATCACCAAGCCGCTAACGGAAGACCACAATCACGAAGCGCAATTTGTAACAACTCATGGTGTGACGGCTCGTCGTACATCGTGTGCCAAGTGTTCTGTCACCCCCAAAGTTGTAATGAGTGGTTACATGTCACCCTCGATTTCACAAACAAGCTGTAACAACTAGAGAATAGTGGACTTTGACTGGCACAGATCCGGTCACGTGGTTTTTACCTTGTTGAGGGGTTTTTCCACATTAAAACTGCGTGTACAATCGACCTACTCTATTGACTGTGTGCACGGTCGACCATTCCGAGAGCTAAGGCGGTCCAGGTATTCTAGTCTGATCGGGACGTCGAGTTAGATCACAATAGTTTGGCACAATTTATAGGAATCAATTTCCCAACATCCTCAGAAGACTGCACCCTCGACACAATAGAATTTAAGACAGAACTTTCAGCGCAACAGCCCCCAAAGAATAGCTTCAATGGCAAAAAGAAGCGCCAGGATGGCAGAAGCATCCGTCCCAGGAGGGCGCACTAAGCCAGCCCACTCCCATTTACTCGTGGATGTGCCCCTTGAAGTAGAAACTGTTCTCGCCCTAGTAACAACATTGGAGGGATGAGTTTGGCAGATAAGAGATCAGTAGTATGCCCAGCAAGCAGGAGCCGGCGATAGGAAAATGGTCGGGAACATCGAAACCATCGCCGGACCTCTGATTTTCCCTACCCAGGTTCTCTCAATGAGCGTACGAGACGACGTCCACGAAGAGAAGAGGTGTGAGCAAGACTCCACCATAACCTTCTGGGATGAGGATCTTGAGGGAATCTGAATACCTCACCAAGATCCTCTATTAATCTGTGCGGGGATCGACAATCCCTGCTATAATGTCAAGTGAATAATCATTGACAACTGGAGTTCGATCAACGTCCTATTCTTTTCCGCCATTCAGAACATGAAGCTTACTAGCCAACACCTCACTCTGGCAGCAAGGCCTATGTATGGCTTTGATAACTATCCAGTCCAAGTACAGGGGATGATAACCCTGCCAGTCACCATGGGAGAGTTCCCAAGTCAAGCCACACACAAAATCCAATTCACCGTGGTCGATCCAAGCTCGGCACATAATGCGATCTTCAGAAGACCCGTTCAGTTAATCTTCAAATTCGTTCCTTCAATCACGCGCCTCACCATCAAGTTTCCCACAACCGTAGTTGTAGGTGTTGTGCGTGGGAATCAAGAAGCTGCCAGGACTTGTTATTCAAAGCAAGCCTAGCCAGAAAAAGCCACAACCATGAATATCGATGACTTTGACCTACGAGACGAGGCGATCTTACAGCACGGAGAGCCAACCGATGAATTAATTGAGGTCCCTCTATCGTAGTCAATCCCATACCGCAACATCCAACTTGGATCGCTCCTCCCACAGCCAAAGAGGGAAGAATTGACAGCCTACCTCCAGGCGAACAAGGACATGTTGGCTTGGAATCCTGAAGATATGCCCGGTATAAATCCATAAGTCATTCAACACTCCCTAAACATAAATCCTACATGTAGACTGGTCATCTATAAGAAAAGAAATTTTGCCTCCGAACGACTTCAAACCATCGAGGAGGAGGTCGGAAAGCTCCTCTAGGCGCAATTCATACGTGAGGTTGAATACCTTGTTTGGTTGGCAAACACAGTAATGGTAAAGAAATCCTCCGGAAAGTGGAGAATTTATGTGGATTACACAAACCTCAATCAAGCTTACCCGAATGATAGCTTCCCCCTGCCTAGAATCGACCAGCTTGTTGACTCAACCGCAGAACACCAACTTCTTAGCTTCATGGATACTTACTCCGGTTATAACCAAATTAGAATGAATCTGGCGGATGAAGAGGATACAACGTTTAGAACAGACAAGGGAATATACTTCTACAAGGTAATGCCCTTCGGTCTTAAAAATGTCGGAGCCACCTACAAGCGGTTGATGAACAAGGTATTTAAAGATCACATCAGAAATTCCATGGAAGTATATATAGACGACATGCTAGTAAAAAGCATCCTGCGGGAGGACCGTGTGGAGGATTTGGAAAAGTGTTTCAAAATTCTCTGATAGTGCGACATGAGACTCAACCCGAGCAAATGCGTATTTTGTGTGACGTTAGGAAAATTCCTAGGATTCTGGTAACACAGCGAGGGATAGAGACGAATCAAAAGAAGATTAAAGCCATTGAGAATATGGCACCCCCTCAGTCTCTGAAGGAAGTGCAATGCCTAAACGGAAGGATTATGGCAATCTTGCAATTCCTAACACGAACTGGGGATAAGTATCTACCATTTTTCAAAATCTATAGGGGAGCAAAGAGCGCAGGATTCCATTGGACGGATGAGTGTTAGGCCTCTTTCGAATCCCTAAAGTAATACTTGGCCTCCCCGCCACTCCTCTCGTAGCCTGTCCCTAGGGAGACACTTTATCTATATCTAGCAATCATGCTCGCAGCATTAAGTTCGGTATTGGTAAAAGATGAAGGCAAATTTTAGCATCCGATTTACTACCTCAGCAAGATTCTCTCAAACACGGAAGCCCGATACCCTATAACGGACAAGACAGCTCTAGCACCCATCTTCTCGGCTAGGAAACTCTGACTATACTTCCAAGCCCACACGGTTAAAGTATTAACTAAAATCCCCATCCGTACAATCCTTCAAAAGCCAGAATCCTTTAGCAGACTGGTGAAATGGACGTTCGAATTAGGTTAGTTCGATATCCATTTTTTACCTCGGTCGGTCATCAAGTCGTAGGTGCTAACAAACTTTTTTTTAGAGAATACTATTCTGCCAGAAATAACCACTACACAAACCATAAATAACATTCAATGGGTCTTATGTGCCGATGGAGCATCCGGAATCGAAGGAGCAGGGGAAGGAATACGCTTAATAAGCCCAGAGACGGTCATCTTAAAGTACGTACTTAGGCTAAAATTTGCAGCTACTAACAATGTAGGTAGAGTACGAGGCCCTGATCGCAGGACTTAGGCTCGCCATCAACTGCCACGTAAGAAACTTGATCATCTATTCAGACTTCCAGCTCATCGTCTCACAAGTAGAAGGTGACTACGAAGCAAAGAATGAGCAACTAGCTCAATACCTTTTATTGGTAAAGTCTGCCTTGCTCAAAATACCGTAGTTCAAAATTCTCCACACCATAGAAAATAAAATTACAGGGCAGACACCCTCTCGAAGCTGGCCACATCACCAACCCAATATCAGTCTAGGAATGCCAAGTGGAATAAAATCGTCATCCCTAGCATCCAAGGACCTTGGGAAATCATGGAGATCGGAGAAATGAATGGCTTTTACTGGCTCACGATGAAGAAGCAAGCAGCTGAGTTCACCCAAAGATGCCAAAGCAGTCAATTGCATGCAAGCGTTCCTCGACAACCGCCAGTCACCCTCTCCACATTGCAAGGAGCTTGGAACTTTTCACAGTAGGGAATTAAACTCCTTGATCCATTACCCCAAGCCTCAGGACAAAGGAAGTTCATCATAATGGCTATCGACTATTTCACTAAATGGGTCGAGGCGAAACCTTTGTCCAAGATCACTGAAGAGAATGCCAGACAATTTGTATGGAAGAACATCATCTATCGTTTCGGCATCCCAACAATCATCATTACAGACAATGGGACCCATTTCACGGGAAAATCCTTCGCAAAAATGTGCGAGGACCTGAAGATCAATCTGGACACACCACTATGGCGCACCCCCAAACTAATGGAAAAATTGAGGTGACTAATCGAACAATCTTGAAAGGGTTGAAAACCCGACTGTAGGAGGCTGTGGGGCAATGGGTCGACACACTCCCGAATGTTTTATGGGCATACCTTACTACGATGAGAACCTCGAATACAGAATACAACCTGTTGGGTCAATTGTTCACAATGTCCCAGATTTGAAGAAGGCCTATAGGACAATGGTATACACATGTTTGTATTTGATGCATGCTTTAAGTTCTATGTATGCAGGTGGTCACTTATTACAGTGATTAGACTGGTTGGTCGAAGTAACAATGACTGATGGACAAGGATTAATGCTAAGTAGATAGAAATTTGTCTAAGTCCACAGGCGTTGAGTGAAGGCAGTTCACTCAACGCCAGATGGCTTGATGCGTTGAGTAATGCCCCAGCAGTCAAAGCCTCAGCAGTGCTAAGGCAGAATTCTAGTTAAGTCCAGAAGCGTTGAGTGAAGGCTATTCACTCAACGCTCAATGCCTTATGCATTGAGTATAGTTCAAGCAGTCTAAGCCGCAGAGAGAAGCTAATAAGAATTCTGGTTAAGTCCAGAAGCATTGAGCGAAGACAACTCACTAAACGCCCAGAGCTAGAAGCGCTGAGTAAAGCTCATGCATTCAAAGCATCTGAGAATCAGTGCAGGATTCTGGAAAAGTCCAGAAGTATTGAGTGAAGGCAGTTCACTCAACTCCTCAAGAAGAAAGCATCAAAGCCACGGGAAAAGTAGACAAAAAATCTGTCTAAGCCTAGAAACATTGAGTGAAGCTAGTTCACTCAACGCCAGCTCAACAAAGTTTCAACTAAATACAGAAGCATTGAATGAAGTCTGTTCACTTAACGCATCATCAAAATGGCGAGGTAAGGCAGGATGCGTTGAGTGCAAAAGCATCACTCAATGCCTCCATTCAGAGGAAATTGGCTAAGTCCAAATGCGTTGAGTGAGGAAGGCTCACTCAATACCTAATCAGTTAGACAGCTAAAAGTCTATATTCATTGAGTGATGACTGATCACTCAACTCCTTGTATTGCAGATAATCTGACTAAGTGTTTTGGTGTTGAGTGACAAGCCTTCACTCAACGCCTATGGTGAATTGTCTGGATTTGACTAAGTCCATAGGTGTTAACGTCAGTAGAAATTTAAATATTGCGAGAAGTCTACAGTACACGACAAATGGCGCTGCTTGAGTGTTGTACAACATTCAATACAAATTTAGAGCTATAGCTACCAACTCCAGGTGGTCCCAATTCTCAAAGATTTGTTGAACGACATGATAGATATAGAACAAATAAATGAGAAGAAAAAGTCTTTTGGAGCTTTTGGAAAAGAGCTGAACTTAATCTTCTTCCTCTCGACCAAGTTGCAGAGCTTGGAGAAGTTGTTCAAGTGATTGATCTAAAAGTTCTAATAGTTAGTTGTTAATCTTCAACAACAAGTTGCAACAAAGGAAAACCCTAGCTGCAGTGTCTTCACATCTCAAGCTGAACTTTCCTGAAGAACTATTCTTGAGGCTATGAAGCAGAAAGGACAGAGTTAATCTCTGTTTAGAAGGTGGAAGGCACAGAGACTCTGGATCTAATTTCAGTCATCATCAAATATCTATAATTCTTTTGTAGGATCATTTTTATCTAAGTGTAATCCTAAACTTATAAATGTTGAGTGTAGGATCTTTAAGTAGATCTGAGTTGTAGGATTCAAGTGGTGAATCTGAGGTAGGATCCAGGCTTGGATCTGAGTTGTAGGACATTGAGTTAAAGTCTGAGGTTGGGCTTTTGTGCCTGATGGTAGGAGATTATATCTCTGAGTTGTAGGGCTTTGTGCCTGAAGTAGGGCTTGAAAAAGTCTGAGAGATCCTGAGGGATCTGGGTTGTAAGCTCTCTTGAGCTGAGTTGGAGAAGTTTCCTTGTCTAACAAACTGTTAGAAAGGTGGGAGGGACAGTAAATGTATCCATAATCTGAGGAACAAATATAAAATTCATGTGTGTTATTTGTGACTATCTTGAAAGCTATGTTTAAATTAATCACAACACACCTAAGAACAGTAAAAGTTTTAAAAGGACTTAAAAACCTATTCACCCCCCCCCCTATGTGTTTAGCTACTCTTGAAACTAAAAACTTTCAAGTGGTATCAGAGGGATGTTGCTCAAGAAGGACTTAATAGTCTGAGTTAATCTCCAAGAGTAGCAAGTATATCCTTATGGGTTTAGGAGAGAACCTTAGGTAGTTGGGCTCCATAAAACTTCCTATATGCAGGAAGGAGAGCTTTGGGATCTGGAAGGAAAGGGTCAGGCTGATTAAGGAGGCATCTGACCCTAGAATCTTTATAACAGTTCAAGAGGGACCTTTCATCCCCATGAAGGTCTCAGCTCTGGATGCAACTGTCCATACACCTAAGAGGTATTGTGAAATGACCAAGGATGAGGTCATATTAGCAACCATGGACATGAGAACACAAAACATTATAGTAAGTGTCATTGATGATTCAACTTTCTAGAATCTTGTACACTACAAGACTTCTAAGAAAATGTGAGACACTCTGGGGGTCTATATGGGAGGCACTGAAGAAGTTAGGGAGGACAGGAAATCCCTACTTAATCATGAGTATGAAGCCTTCAGACAGATCAAGAAGGACAACATAGCTGATTGCTATGAAAAATTCTTCAGAATAGTGAATAAGCTGAGGATCTATGGGAGAGTCTTCAGCAATTATGAGCTGAATGACAAGTTCCTTAGATCTCTAACCATAGACTTGTACACCCAGATCTGTACCATCAAGGAGGTAGCAAATCTAGCTGAAACTCCCCCCACACATTGTTTGGAAAGCTGCTCTCTTATGAGATGCAACTATTTGCCAGGATTGAAGAGGAGACTATTAATAGATCACAGGACAAGGAGAAGGCCTTGGAATTCAAGGCTAAAGTCTCCTAGAAGAGCAAGGAGAGGATTAACTCTCCTCCAAAGAGGACAGCTGACTCAGACAGCACTGAACTAAGCACCTCAGACAGTAACATGTCTGATGGAGAGTTTTCTGCCTTCTCTTGGCAATTTCAGAAGATAATGAAGAGAAAATAGTGGAGGAATATACCATCTTCCTCCTCTCATCACAAGAAGGATCAATACCAGCCTGATAAGAAGTTCTCTAAAGGAGACATGTATAATTATAAACCCAGTAAACAGTATTTTTCTAAAATTATTTGTTATTGCTGCAATAAGCCAACATATATCATAGCTGAATGTCCCGCCAAGAGAAAGGAGAATGGTGAGAAAAAATATCACCAATACAAGGGAAAAAAGGAGAAGAACTTTATTGCCTAGAATGAAAAATGTTAGAGTTAGAGTGACTCATCTTCTTCAGATTCTGATGAAGAAGAAGATGCCTATTTTAGGCTGGTTGCTACTATTGCTAATGAAGAAGAAGACTATATAGCAACAAGGATAGGTATTAGGGACCCTCTGTCACATTCAGACAGTGACACTAGGTAGGATGAAGATGTCAATAGAAGCTATGGGCTAATGAAATTGCCTGATGAAGAATCCATCCAGGATCAGCCTGGTCCAGATAAGGTATACTTTGTATCTAGCTCCTCTTCTAATTCAGACTATGCAACTAGTCCCAATTCTATTGCATCCTCATCCAGTAATGAAGATGGGTAAGAATCTGAGGAATATGTCAATCAATTGATTGACAAGTATGGTGCCCATCTAGATGATTTGAAAAGAAGCAAGAAGTTGGCCAAGAAATAGGCTAAGGAGATTATCTCTCTATAGCTAGCTGCTTCTCAGCAGTCTGAGTCAGCTTCTTTGCTGGATCAGAAGATAAGTGAAGTAAGCCAACTGAAGGTCATTTCAATCATCCAAATTGGGACCATCAATAATAAGAACAGGATTAATTTGGATCTTGAAGAAAAGCTCCAAAGGGAGAAAAGGATTGTCACTAGTTATTCAGAGCCCAATACTGTATTGCCCCTAATAGACTTATTTACCTCTCAGAGGAATAAGAGAGGACTTGGGTTTAGGGGAATCCTAGAGTTGCCCATTCCAAAGGGAAAGGGAAAGCTCTAGTTCAGCCTCCGATTACTTTTAAGAAAGTTTTGTTACCTTCAAACAGGTATGACCAAGGAAGTTGTTGGATCCCCAGTTGGATTTGGGCTAGGTTCACTAAGTTAGGATCATATGACCCAACATGTATAGCAAGGGTCATTGTTGTGTCCTAGAGTCTAGGTCAAGTCCTTAGAGTTAACAATGCATGGACCAACCATCAATAGTCTGCCAAAGATTTAAGACTTAGAGAAATATCAAAGACTCAGAAAAAGAGTTCGACGTTCGTCGAACTCAGGTCGACAAAAGTCATGCTCAGCTCGACAAAATCAGAGAAAAATTCTCTGACCTGAGCTCGACGAACTCAGTTCTCAGGTCGACGATTTCTGGATCATCTGCTTCAACACTCAAGTACAGAAAACATCTCAATATTTCTAAGTCCAGAATCAAACTCAGCTCGTCTGGTGCACAGAATGTTCAATAAGAAGAAAGTGAACTGGGCTCAGACCCTATTTGATCTGATTAAAAAGAAGAATATAAAGGAAGAGGTATGTTTTGGACGGATCCTAGGGATCTTCCTAAAGGAAAAGGCTACTGAATCCCTGGTCTCCCCGACCATATTCATAAATGCTAGCAAGAGGCTCACATGTGCCCTTTTTAGCAAATGGGAGAGGACAATCACAAAGCCCTCCAAGGCTACCTCCTCTTCCAGCAGACCTTCTGAGAGTATAAGGGCTGCTCCAGCCACTTCCCACCCCATTGAAGAGGTTCCTTCCACCACTCCACACCCTCCAGCTCTCCAAACTCCATCTCAGCCAGCAAGTAAACAAACCCCACCTTCCACTCATATTACAGTCCCTACTCCCACACCTCCATCATCCCTAATTCCTACATCTCTAACCCACATTCCCTCTCATACTCCTTTCTCCACAGCATGATACATCACTACCATCACCACCCCCATCTCCTCTTCCAAGGCATTTAGCTGACATCCCCCCTATCCAACCTATCATCCCTCTCATGCTTCAATATACTATCATCCCCTCTTAACACTCCCTCTCCTCCAGATGTATCTCACAAAGACAGTCACATACAATCTACACCTCCACCTTCACCTCCACCTATAACTCCACTAGCTCATACCACCTCCACTCAAACACCCCCTGCCACAAAATCTACCTCCCTACTATTGGACTCTTCCATTATCCCTCAACTCATTGCCCTTCTCACACCCCTCCTCAAAACAATTATAGCTGTGGCCATTTCTCCTCTTGTTGCTTCCATCTCCACCCTTGCTGCCTAGATATCTGCTCTCTCTACTGCTCCCTCTTTAGTTGGGGGCATGACTTCAATTACCACTGAAACCAGGCAGGGGGAGATACTCAATGAAGAAGAAGCAGAAGATGCAGCAGCAGCAGCAGAGTTAGTTGAAATTGATATGGAAACAGTATCAGATATAGCAGCACATATACAAGCAGATGCAGCAGCAGCAGAGTTAGGGTCTGTTTGGGGCAGCTCTGGCGGTTGGAAAATCTCTATTCCAACCGCCAGAGCTGCTTTCAGTCTGTTTGGGACAGCTCCTTGTGAAGAGCTTTTCAAAAATCTGGAGCTGTTTTGCAGCTTTTCAGAAATCTCTCCCTCCCCAGCTTCTGCTCCCGCAAAATAGCTTTCTCTCTCACATGTTTTGGAAATCTAATGGTTTCTTTAGTTGGAACATGCTCAGAGGCCGGACGGCCTTCCTCCGGCGATTTCGAGCCTCGGACGGCTTTCCTCCGGCAATTCCAAGCCCCCGACGTCCTTCCTCTGGCGATTCCGAGCGCACTTCTGCACAGAACACCCAAACAGTCTGCAGCTTTTCAAAACTGCTCCCCAGAGATCTATTTTAAAACAGCTCTATCCGGACAGCAGCTTTTCAATCCGCTAGAGCTGTCCCAAACAGACCCTTAGTTAAAACTGATATGGAAACAGTATCAGATGTAGCAGCAGATG
Organism: Platanthera zijinensis; assembly: GCA_039513925.1. Classification (NCBI taxonomy): domain Eukaryota; kingdom Viridiplantae; phylum Streptophyta; class Magnoliopsida; order Asparagales; family Orchidaceae; genus Platanthera; species Platanthera zijinensis. The sequence continues at coordinate 49,430,995 of CM077086.1, forward strand.
TACAAGCAGAAGCAGCAGCAGATATACCAGCAGAAGAAGCAACATCATAACTAATAAATACAGTCTATGTTAATAACCTTCCAGCAGACAACACTAAGCCATCCATGGCTATAATTCCTTATACCACACCAATATGCCCCAAAGTTTGGCTCATGGCCACTTTTACTACTCCAGAGTCTCCTCCCAGAGTTGATTCTCCCACTATCGCATCCCCTCTTGCACCAATTTATGTTATGGATGATTATCTAATGCTTGATCTAGATGCACTAGTCATGGATGACATAGAAGAAGAAAATAAGTCAGCTGCTTAAAGCACTGATGTGTATAGTTCTCCTGCTCCTCCTCCAGCTCCCTCCAAGATTGAAAAATCAGCAATACCAGATGAAACAATAAGAGAGATAGATGCACTATATGACAATCCATAACAGTCAGATGCTACTGCTTATGATGATGATGATTCAGATGAGGATCCCAAAAGAAAGAAAGTCTCCAAGAAGAGGAAAGCTCCTCCACCTCCTGCTCCAAAACCCAATCCTGCAAATGACACACCCTACTATATTCTGCAAAATATTACTCCATACAAGGGTATGCCAGCATGGATGTGGCTATCCAATAATGAACAGAAGGCCAAGAAGAAAAGCAGGAGATACTCTCCTCCTCCACAGAAGTTTAAGAGAGGTCCTCCTCCTCCTGCTGCTGCTGCTGGTACATCAGGAGTTGCTCTTCAAAGTTCAGATGTATCTTCCAAGCCTACATATTTCACCAGAACCTATCAAAGGTAGGAAAGATCATCCATACATCAATCCCAAGGAGGCAGTCAGCAAAGGAGTACAAGTTCAGCTAAGGAAATAAAGGAAGTTGTTTATCAAAGGCCAACATTCTCTCCTCTTAAACAGCAAGCTCCTCAATATCAATATAGAAGGCACACTGATAGTTTAACTTTCAAGGCAGCCTAAACACCTAGAGGGGGGGGGGGTGAATAGGTTCTGCTTTTCTTATAAAAACTTCTAGGCAGAATTCAATTCAATAGCTAACACAATTGGCACAGCAATCACAGAAAATAAAACATCACAGATTGCACAATGTTTTATAGTGGTTCCCCAAGGTCTGGGTACATCCACTTTCCCCCTTCACCTATCTAGCAGTATGCTAGATTCGGCCAAACTTCCACTTATCTCAGATCAACAGATCCTACAACTCAGAACCCAACTGGTTCCTAAAACTCAGGCACAACTGCCCTACCTCAGCCTTGCCCCAAGGCCTACAACTCAGAGAATATCCTTCTCCTACACTCAGGCAAACAGCCCTACCACTCAGAGTTCAACACTCCTACACTCAGCCTTTATAACATAGGCTTACAACTCAGATCTGTGTAAACAGATCCTACAGAAATATAGAAAAGATTATTAAACTGTCTTGCCAAAGTTGAGAGAGAAAGGCCAAGACAATTCTTGATCAGCTGATGCAATCAACTGTATCTGAGCCTTCTTCAATGCTTCTTGAAAATGAACTTAGCTGAGTTGATTCCAAACAGCTTCTTGAGAATCCACTGGTGGTTTCTTTCTTCTTCTTCTAATTCTGCCTTGATCTCTCTCTATCCAGCACTTTGAAAGATTCTTCTGAATTCTGATTAGAACTCTTCTTAGATCTATCCTTAGATAGTCTTCTTAGATCTCCCGGAGAAGATCTTCTTAAGTGACTAGCACTTTCTTGAAATGAATTGGATTGTAATCCTTCTCTTCCTTTTTGATTCAAAGTTATTCAAAAGGACTATCTGTTGTGGTTTTTTTTTCTCCTTCTGAATCTGTCTATTTATAGACATTCTTCATGGTAACCGGCTGATCCGGTTTCTAACCGTTTTCTGACAAGTCTGACAGCTTCAGTTAACCGGTGGTAACCCACAGCTGTCAAGTCTTCAAACAAGTCCTGTGCCTTAGTCTGGAACCACAAGTTATTGAAACAGTCTGTCAGAAAGTGTCGAGACCATCTGTCTATCTGTGTCGACACAATTGACTTTGGTGTCGACACAGTCTTCAGTGATGTCGACTAAGTTGCCTTTGAGTCAACACAGCTTCTTCTGAAAATAACTTGGTCTTGACTCTTCAGTGTGTCGACACAAGTCCTGTGTGTCGACACAGTTGTTGTAGAATCATAACTTAGTAAGTGTCGACTTAGCCTTCAGGTGTCGACACATTCATTTCTTAAATCTGCTTTAATGTGTCGACTTAATCACAATGTGTCGACACATTCTGCTGGTGTCGACAAACTTGAGGTCGACTATTTTCTTCTGTGTCGACACATTCAGCTGATGTCGACAATCTTGAGATCGACTATACTCTTCTGTGTCGACACATTCTCCCAATGTTGAGGTCGACGCTTTTCTTCTGTGTCGACACAAATTCCCAGAGTTGTGTCGACTCTTTTCTTCTGTGTCGACATAAATTCCCAGTGATGTGTCGACTTACTTCTTCTGTGTCGACACTTTTTCCCAGTGTAGTTGTAGACTAACTGCTATGTGTCGACACTGCTTCCCAATGTTGTGTCGACTATTTTCTTCTATGTGTCGACACTGCTTCCTCTGTGTCGACACTTGGACTTAGAATTTTTCTGCATACTTTATCAATTCTTCACCTGCACATGTCAACTTAAAACAACATCAAATACACCTTGATGTATATCATTGAGCTAGGTTGGGCTTCTTCAAATCAGGTACACATTTTCCAATGTACCCAACAATCTCCCCCTATTTGGAGAAGTCATAACCCCTATAGCCAATGATATACACCATTTATAAACAGTACTAAATGATGATTAATGACATAACAGGAATACTTTAATATAAACAAAACATAAAAACAATTCATCACAGAATGCACATTATAATATGCCAAACAACATTTTGTTTATAACTGGGTAATGTTTGATTACAATGTTTTACATTTAATGATTACATCACAACATTACAAAACACAAAAAAACTTAAAACATAATCAGGATTGATCAGGCTCTCTAATTATAATCCCTTTGCCAGATTGAATTGTAGCTGTCACAGGAGCTTCTGATTCTTCAGCTATCTTCTTTCCTTTAAGATCAGCTTTCTTCTGAGCTTCTTCCTTGATCCTTTGCCTTTCAAAATAATGAAAAGGCTTTGGGAAGTATTTGCTTGGCTCCTTAGCATCTGATGGCAGTCTTCCCAGCTTAGCTTTCCTTCTGAATTGTACTATTGCTTCTTGTCTTGCCTCATACTTCTGCCATTCTATTTCATTGTACCACTTGCCTCTCTCATGAACTTTATCTTGTACAGCTTTCCATGCAGTGAGTATTATGTTCCTTGAAGTAGGACTCCACTGCTCATAATCTGGCTTAAGTACAGCCTGCTCTCTGAATTTCTTCTTTGCTAATAGAGCATCTTGCTGTTCTTTCAGAGTAGCCTCAGGCTTATCAACCTTTCCAAAGACAATATTAGTAACCTCCTTTGGAGGACTATACATTCCTTGAACTGTCTGATCAATCATGTCAAAATCTGGAGGGGGGTAAATGACTTGGGCAACCTCAGGTTGATTGCCTTCAAGTAGATTTGATTGTATTCCTGATTCAGCCACCATAGCATCATCACACAATGGGGGATATCCCAAAGTGGCTCGGATACTGTTGGTCACCCATTTGGAGTGCTCTGAGCCTGCATGAATTAGCATCCTCTCCCCCTTTATGGCTTCTCTAGATACATGATCTTTTAGATCTTCCTTTTGAAATCGGATTTGGCCATCCAAATAGTTCACACCCTCTTTGAAAAATGGTTTTAACTTTTGAAGCTTTTCAGATATTTCTTTTTGAGAGGTTGTGATGGCAGTCTTAACAGATGCAATTGCAGCTTGAAAATTCTTATCAAATTCTTCCCTTTCTTTGGCTCTATCTGCAGGCAGACCTGGAACAATCTTCTTTACCTCCTCAACGATCTCATTATGAGATTCAGTTAAATTCTCATTCATTCTGATCTGATTTTCCAAAACATAACTTTGCTTCAAAGCAATGTCATCCACCTTTGTAGTAATAGCCTCCTGTTGTTTAGCTAGATAAACCACAGCATTGCCACCCTTGTGGAAGCAATCTGTCATTTCCTTTTTATGCATGTTGACCTGAAACTGGATGGACTTTATATCCTGAGCTAAGTCAAACTGAAGTGACTTGCTATTTTCATCAACATACTTTTCCATAGCCATTCTTTGTTCATCCAATTTTACTTGTAGATCTATCATAAATTTGTTGTAATCAAAGGCTGGAGATACTTGTAGAGGTGTGGTCTGTAAAGCCTGCTTATAATGCTTGCTTCTTCTCTTAAATACAACAAGTTTTCTTTTCTTTGCCATCCTGGCATCTTCAGTTTCTGTTTCAGATGAAGTATCTACATGAATTCTTTCTTGAGGATGATGAATTGTATCAGTTCCAGGGACCTGTTGCTCAGCTTCAACATCCACTGGCTCACCCTCAACCTGTGGCTCAACTTCAGCTTCCTGAACAATGTCCATACCTATGGACTTCTCAATATCTGGTCCACCTCCTACTTTATCAGCAGTAGTATCAATATCTGGGAACAACTCCTCCATAGTAAATTCCAGTTGAGCTGTAACTTCTGCAGCAGTTAAATCTTGAGACAAGTTTAACTGTGCTTCCTCTTGTACTTGCACTTCAGTATTTGTAGTATCTGGAGTAGGAGTGGACACTAGCTCCCCCTGAACCTGTGCAGTAATAAGAATATGAGCAATGTCTTTTATAGTAAAATTCATTAGCTCCCCCTATACCTGAGCAGGAGTAGATACCTTTAGAGCAGGAGTGGAAATTGGCTCCCCCTGCATCTGTGCAGGTGTTGACACTTCCTGAACTATAGTTGAGTCAATCTGTTTTTCAACCTGTGTCCTCAGTGGGTCTTCTTGTAATTGTTCAGATTCTTGATTTTGTGTAGGAGATTTCACAGGGGTGTCTGGCCTGCTCTCTTCAGGCACATCCTTGGACAGCACCCTATCCCACCTAGAGAACAGTCTCATATCCATCCTTCTCATATGATTAATCTTACTCCCTTGCAGTTGCTGCATCACTTCAGGAATCACTCCAGTGAAGTACAAGCTCATGATCCTAGCCATGTTAGGCTTCTTGATTCCTTCTTTGATCTTGTCAAAGATCACTCCTGACCAATCAGTAGGAATAGTAAAAACAATCCTGGTCATCAGGCTGAACATATAGGCAGAAATCCTATCATGTCCACCTGTCTTGCAGAGGATTACTTTCCCAACTACTTCTGACAAGAACTTCCCTTGCTGATTCATACCCTTCCTGTTGAATGCAGCTCCAATCTTCAATCCTGAGTCCAGTCCACACCATTGAAGGGCTTCCCTTGTCTTAGATATAGGAACTTCCTCTTCATTCTCAACTATTTGCAATTGAAAGATCTTTCTTAAACTTCTTTGATTAATCTTCACCTTAGTCCCTTGAACAGTGGACTTAATCTTGAGGCCAGTAGAGTGGACTGATGCAGAGATAAAGAACTCGTGCACCTCCTTCTTCCAGATTTTAGTAGGTTCTGAGATGAGAAATTCTAACCCTGACTCAGAGAGGAGGGTGATAACTCCTTGAACATCTGGCGGTGCCTCTGCAAAGGCCTGGCGCACCAACTCATACCCTTCATTTATGTTGTCTTCAATCCTTGGCGCCATCGGTTCGTCGAGAAAGCTTGAGAGAAGAGAGAAAGATAGACTGTCGACACAGGGTTTTAGTCTCGAAAACCTTGGAAGCGTGTCGACAGAATGAGTTTTTGACCTATTTATAGCCTCAGTTGTAAGAAGTTCAAAAGGCGCCAAAAACAGTCAAAATGTGTCGACACAGACGGAATGTGTCGACACAAACTTTTATTGTCTCGTCATTACTTCAGCCTACTAAGTGTCGACACCAATTTGTGGTTATGTCGACACCTTAGATAAACAGAAATTCTTTGTCGACTCTAAGGATAAGTGTCGACACATATTCTGTAAGTGTCGACACCATTTTCCTGGTTGTGTCGACATTACATTTCTGGTTAAGTCGACAATATAACTCTTAAGTGTCGACACATATTCTCTGTGTCGACACAATATTTCTGACTTGGCGACATAACTTCTCTGTGTCGACACATTATTACTGAATGTGTCGACACATTCTTACTTAGCCAATTTCTGTAACTTCAATGTTTCCTTTTTAACACTTGATTATGTTGTTATTACTTTTACTTACTTATATACCACTTCAATAGCATTGTTAATGATTTTGTTAATACATTAATCAATGGTTAACATACCTAATTCAATTTTGAATTTATTGAATTTGGTTTCATCTAAAGGCTTAGTAAATACATCTGCTATTTGATAATCTGTTTTTACAAATTCCAATGAGATGTCTCCTCTTTCTACATGTTCTCTAAGAAAATGGTATTTGATTTCTATATGCTTAGTTCTACTATGAGAAACTGGATTATTAGCAATAGAAATAGCACTCTTTGAATCACATAAAAGGGGTGTTCTACTTACCTGAATACCATAATCCTTAAGCTGATGCTGCATCCACAATAGCTGTGCACAGCAGCTTCCAGCAGCAACATACTCTGACTCAGCTGTGGAAATTGCCACACTGGTCTGCTTCTTACTACTCCAAGATATTAGTCTTCCTCCCAGGAATTGACAAGTACCTGTAGTACTCTTTCTATCCTCTCTACATCCTGCAAAATCTGCATCTGAATAGCCTGTTAGTAGAAAATCTCTATTCCTAGGGTACCAAAGACCTAGAGTAGGAGTGCCCTTTAGATATCTCAGAATCCTTTTGACTGCAGTATAATGAGATTCTTTAGGGCAGGCTTGGTACCTAGCACAGACACATGTTGCATACATAATGTCAGGTCTACTAGCAGTGAGATATAGTAGAGACCCAACTATTCCTCTATACAATGATTCATCAACAGGTTTACCTGTCTCATCTTTGCATATAGGCATACTAGTTCCCATAGGAGTTCTCATGGTGGAGGATGACTCCATACCATATTTCTTAATTAATTCTTTGGTGAACTTAGACTGGGATATGGACAATCCATCATCAGTCTGTCTTACTTGGAGTCCCAAGAAGAACTTAAGTTCACCCATACTGCTCATCTCAAACTTCCCTTGCATAAGTTTGGCAAACTTTTTACAAAGGTTGTTTTCAGTAGATCCAAAGATTATGTCATCAATATAGATCTGGACTAAGATGATCTTTCCTTTGGATTCCCTAAGGAATAGAGTTTTGTCTATCTTTCCTCTTGAGAATTTATTCTCAATGAGGAAGGTAGACAGGGTTTCATACCAAGCCCTTGGAGCTTGTTTTAACCCATACAAAGCTTTCCTAAGCTTATACACATAATCAGGTTTAAGAGAATCTATAAAACCTAATGGCTGCTCTACATATACTTCTTCTTTAAGATCACCATTCAGAAATGCTGACTTCACATCCATCTGGTATACTTTGAAGTCTTGGTAGGCTGCATAGGCAAGGAACATTCTGATTGCCTCCAGCCTTGCTACTTGAGCAAAGGTTTGATCAAAGTCAATTCCTTCTTCCTGCCTGTATCCTTTTGCAACTAACCTTGCTTTATTCTTCACTATTATCCCACTCTCATCTAGCTTGTTCCTATAGATCCACTTAGTGCCAATTATATTGTGGCCTCTTGGTTTAGGAACAAGCTTCCAGACTTTGCATCTTCTGAATTGATTCAGCTCCTCTTGCATAGCATCAATCCAGTGCTGGTCTTGGATAGCTTCTTCAAACTTCTTAGGTTCCATCTGGGACAAGAAACTTGAATGCAAAACTGTGCTTTGATTTCTGCTTCTAGTTTGCACTCCTTGTCTTGGATCACCAATTATCTGATTAGTTGGATGATCTCTCAGATATCTTATAGCTGGAGGAAGATTCCCTTCAGGTTGAGCATCTCTAGCTTCTTCATTCTGCTGAGCCTCCTGGTTTTCATCAGCTTCCATTATCTCTTGTACTCCCCCTGGACAGCAGCCTTCATTTTCCAATGCTCTATCTTCCTTTGAAGCTTCAGCAATGGAGAGCTTGTCCATCTTCTTGCTTATACCTGTTGAGTCATTTGATCTACAAGACAACTCACTATTGATTAATCTTGTTTCATCAAATACAACATGCACAGATTCTTCAACAACTTGAGTAGTTAAGTTAAAGACTCTATAGGCCTTACTATTTGTGCTGTACCCAACAAATATCCCATCCTGGGATTTGGCAGCAAACTTAGTCAAATATGACTTGCCATTGTTAAGTATATAGCACTTGCAACCAAAGATCCTGAAATAGGATAGATTTGGTTTTCTGCCTTTCACAATCTCATAGGGAGTCTTTCTGTGGCTTTTGGTGATAGAAGCCCTATTGATGACATGACAAGCAGTGTTAACTGCCTCAGCCCAAAAATATTCTGGGAGAGAGGTGTCACTCAATAGAGTTCTACCAGCTTCAATTAATGTTCTATTCTTTCTTTCAGCAATTCCATTTTGCTGAGGTGTTCTTGGTGAGGAGAACTCTTGGAAAATCCCAAAGTCTTTACACAAATTTGTTATGCTTTCAGAATGAAACTCAGTACCATGATCACTTCTGATTTTGACCACTGTACTATTCAGTTCATTCTGAATTTGCTTTACAAAATTAAGTAGTACACTTGGGGTTTCAGATTTTTGTTTTAGAAAGAACACCCATGTAAATCTAGAATAGTCATCTACAACCACAAAAGTGTAGACCTTCCTACCTAGACTATGAACTGGCATAGGACCAAAAAGATCCATATGCAAGAGGTATAAGCACCTCACAGAATCCTTGTTTTCAAGGCTTTGAAATGAGGATTTTGTCTGCTTGCCCTTTTGACAAGCTGAGCATACCCCTTCCTTTATACACTTAACTTGAGGCCCATTCCTCACTAGTTCTTTACTAATGAGTTGGCCAATTGTCTTGTAGTTTAGATGAGCCAATCTCTTGTGCCACTTAACACAATGGGAAGCATTGTCATCAGCTACAAGACAAATGGGGGAAGCCTTATTTTCACATTCAAAATTAAGGCAATATACATTTCTCTTCCTATACCCAGTCAAAATGATCTCTTGATCACTTGACCTTTTGATATGACATCCATCCTTACCAAATGAAATGTCATATCCTAGATCACTCAGTTGGCTTATGCTTATTAGATTATGTTTCAAACCTTTTACATAGGCCACTTGGGTGATAGTAATTAGGTTAGAAGAAATGTTACCAAACCCTTTGATGACTCCTTTTTCAGATCCACCAAAGATCACTTTATGTCCATCTTTGACAGATGAATACTCCTTCAGCAGCCCCTTTGTTCCAGTCATGTGCCTGGAACAACCACTATCCAAGTACCATATAGGGGCATGGTTACTTGGATTCACCTGCAATACAGAATTACTTACCCTTAGAACCCAAGTAAGTCTTGGGTCCTTGGTTCAGGTTAGCATTAATAAAGTTATCATAACCTCTTCTAACAGGTAGACTCTTATTCTTTATAACACTTGTGTTATACCAGCACTCCAATGCAAAATGGCCCCTCTTGCCACAGCACCAACATTCAAACTTATTGTATCTAGATCTAGATACATCCTTGTCAGTAGAATTCTGTTCATTGCCGGTGCTATTGCAACTTCACCTACTGATTTCTTAAAACCATTGGGTTTATGACTATAGGTAGGCCTGCTTGCCTTAACACCCTTGTTCTTCAGAACATTTGTCTTAATATGACCTTGAATGTCTTCATAATCATATATGTTAGAAGGCACTTTCTCCTTACTAAACCTTATGGGGACTGAAAGGTTTAGTGGCTGAATAGGGACTTTGCCTTTCCTCTTGAATCTGCCAGCCCTGGAGTTACCTTTAAATCCTAATCCAGCCTTACCCTTCTGAGTGACAAATTCATCTATCAAGGGTAAGACAGATTTTGGCTTAGAGTAACTAGCCACTAAATCCCTTTCAATTCTAAGTCTGGCCTCCAGACTCTTTACTTGATCATTAGTATAATTAATTGTGCCCATCTGAATAATAGTTATATTCTCCAGCTTGGCAATTTCATTTAATTTTTGATCAAGGACTTTTTCTAACTCAGTTGTTGCTACCCTTAGTTCAGCAATTTCCTAAGCCTGTGTTTTAACCAGGTTCTTGCTTTTCTTAAGGGCCTGCAACAAGTCCCCATACTTGTCTATCAATTGATAGACATCTCCTTCAAATCCAGATGCATCTTCATCACTTGATGCAGATGTAGCTGATTATTCACTTGTACTACAAACAGATGTACAGGAAAGACAATTTACCTCATTAGGACCAGACTGATTCTGGCATATGTCCTCTTCTGATCTTGTCATCAAACCCATGCATTGATGTTCATTGATGGAGTCTAGCAACTGCATAAACTCCTCTTCCTCAGATGCAGCATATAGTCCAATATATGCTTCAGCTTCAGATCCTGATTCTGAAGTTGACTGGTCTGACAGACTTTTATCTTTCTTTGCTACAAAGGATTTCTCCTTCTTGCCTTTCTGATAAGTCTTCTTCTTTTCTGAAGATTCCTTCCTTTTGTCAGGACAATCAGCCACTACATGTCCAGGCCTATTGCAATAATAGCAGACTATCTTTGAAGTAGTGGCTTTGCTGGGCTTTGATCTGCTTTTCTCTTTCCTTGATGACCTTCTCTTCTGATAATAGTCATCAACTTGCTGTGATGTGGAAGGCCTAGACTTCCATTGCTTCTTTTTCAAGAACCTTTGGAATTGCCTTGTGAATGCAGCAAAGTCTGCATCTGAATCACAGCTTTCTGAACCCTTATTTGAATTTTCAGAATTATCTTCTTCAACTTCTTTAGGAGGAGATGGTGATTTCCTCCTACTCTTTCTAGTGGCTTCAGCATTAAATGCCACAGTCTTTTCTCTATGCTCTCCTCTTGAGTTTCTTTCCTCCTCCTTCCTTACCATAAGTTGCATTTCATAGGATAGTAACTTTCCAAACAGGGTTGGAGGAGATATCTCTGCCAATTTAGCCACTTCTCTTATGGCACAGATCTTTGTATCCCAGTCCTTTGATAAGGATCTTAAGAATTTGTCATTCAGTTCATAGGTACTGAAGACTCTTCCATAGGAGATTAGCTCATTCACAATTCTATAGAATTTCTTATAGCACTCAGTTATGCTATCAGATTTTCCTTGTCTAAAGCTTTCATACTCCTGATTTAGCATAGACTTTCTGTCCAGCCTTACTTCTTCAGATCCCTCCATGTAGACAATCAATGTGTCCCACATCTCCTTAGAGGTCTTGCAGTGAATTAGATTTTGAAATGTTGAATCATCTATGGCACTAACAATGATGTTCTGTGCCCTTTTGTCCATGGTTGCCAAGATGATTTCATCCTTGGTCATTTCTGAATAAGTCTTTGGTATTTGGATATTTGCATCAAGAACAGATATCTTCATTGGAATGAAGGGCCCTTCCTGTACTGTGATGTAAATCCTTGGGTCAGATGCTTCCATAAACAATCTGACTCTTTCTTTCCAGATCCCAAAGATTTCCTTCTTGCATATGGGTAATTTCATAGACCCCAGCTCCTTATGATTCTCTCTAGAACCCATCTTCTTGATTCTTGAATCTGCCTTTTAGATCTACCTCAGACTGTTAAGTCCTTTTTGAGGAACCTCCCTCTGATACCACTTGATAGTTTAACTTTCAAGGCAGCCTAAACACCTAGAGGGGGGGGGGTGAATAGGTTCTGCTTTTCTTATAAAAACTTCTAGGCAGAATTCAATTCAATAGCTAACACAATTGGCACAGCAATCACAGAAAATAAAACATCACAGATTGCACATGTTTTATAGTGGTTACCCAAGGTCTGGGTACATCCACTTTCCCCCTTCACCTATCTAGCAGTATGCTAGATTCGGCCAAACTTCCACTTATCTCAGATCAACAGATCCTACAACTCAGAACCCAACTGGTTCCTAAAACTCAGGCACAACTGCCCTACCTCATCCTAGCCCCAAGGCCTACAACTCAGAGAATATCCTTCTCCTACACTCAGGCAAACAGCCCTACCACTCAGAGTTCAACACTCCTACACTCAGCCTTTATAACATAGGCTTACAACTCAGATCTGTGTAAACAGATCCTACAGAAATATAGAAAAGATTATTAAACTGTCTTGCCAAAGTTGAGAGAGAAAGGCCAAGACAATTCTTGATCAGCTGATGCAATCAACTGTATCTGAGCCTTCTTCAATGCTTCTTGAAAATGAACTTAGCTGAGTTGATTCCAAACAGCTTCTTGAGAATCCACTGGTGGTTTCTTTCTTCTTCTTCTAATTTTGGCTTGATCTCTCTCTATCCAGCACTTTGAAAGATTCTTCTGAATTCTGATTAGAACTCTTCTTAGATCTATCCTTAGATAGTCTTCTTAGATCTCCTGGAGAAGATCTTCTTAAGTGACTAGCACTTTCTTGAAATGAATTGGATTGTAATCCTTCTCTTCCTTTTTGATTCAAAGTTATTCAAAAGGACTATCTGTTGTGGTTTTTTTTCTCCTTCTGAATCTGTCTATTTATAGACATTCTTTATGGTAACCGGCTGATCCGGTTTCTAACCGTTTTCTGACAAGTCTGACAGCTTCAGTTAACCGGTGGTAACCCACAGCTGTCAAGTCTTCAAACAAGTCCTGTGCCTTAGTCTGGAACCACAAGTTGTTGAAACAGTCTGTCAGAAAGTGTCGAGACCATCTGTCTATCTGTGTCGACACAATTGACTTTGGTGTCGACACAGTCTTCAGTGATGTCGACTAAGTTGCCTTTGAGTCAACACAGCTTCTTCTGAAAATAACTTGGTCTTGACTCTTCAGTGTGTCGACACAAGTTCTGTGTGTCGACACAGTTGTTGTAGAATCATAACTTAGTAAGTGTCGACTTAGCCTTCAGGTGTCGACACATTCATTTCTTAAATCTGCTTTAATGTGTCGACTTAATCACAATGTGTCGACACATTCTGCTGGTGTCGACAAACTTGAGGTCGACTATTTTCTTCTGTGTCGACACATTCAGCTGATGTCGACAATCTTGAGATCGACTATACTCTTCTGTGTCGACACATTCTCCCAATGTTGAGGTCGACGCTTTTCTTCTGTGTCGACACAAATTCCCAGAGTTGTGTCGACTCTTTTCTTCTGTGTCGACATAAATTCCCAGTGATGTGTCGACTTACTTCTTCTGTGTCGACACTTTTTCCCAGTGTAGTTGTAGACTAACTGCTATGTGTCGACACTGCTTCCCAGTGTTGTGTCGACTATTTTCTTCTATGTGTCGACACTGCTTCCTCTGTGTCGACACTTGGACTTAGAATTTTTCTGCATACTTTATCAATTCTTCACCTGCACATGTCAACTTAAAACAACATCAAATACACCTTGATGTATATCATTGAGCTAGGTTGGGCTTCTTCAAATCAGGTACACATTTTCCAATGTACCCAACACACACTGAATCTCATAAGCCTAAAGGGAAATATAGTGAAGCTACTCCTCCTAAATCCCTCTATACTCAAATAAATGAAAAGCAGAATGTGACCAGTTTCCAAGCTCCATCTACACAGTTCAAGCCTGTTACCCTGCTACCTCCAAGAAATGATCAGTCATCTCTCAATCAAGATGTTGATCTAAATTTCAAGATGGCAAGGCTCCAGGAGCTAATTGGACTTCCACAGATAAAGAAAGCTATGGAAGAAGGAGAAGACCCATCAAAATTCACCACTATGTCATCCTATAGAGAAAAAGAACTGGACAAACTTCAGGTTAGCAAGAAAGTATTTAATCCAGCAGAATACATGGCATTGCACTCAGAGGCTGTTGTACCCAGAACTTCAACCCTAACTGTGATTGGAGCATCAGATCTGTATATGTCAAAGAAAGAAGTTATCAATCCCAACAGGGAAATTATATTCACTCAACCTGGGGACAAAAGCAAAGAGGAGAAGCACAGGGAAAAGAAGCAAAATAAATAAAATTTGAACAGCTTTGTTTATGGTAACTTTAAAACTGTTTTCTCATCATGATACAAAGCTTACTGTATATATATATATCTGCTGCATATACCATTCTCTTTTCTGTCAGATATATGTTTTTCCTGCTTTGTACATTTTTGTTTTTACTATTGAGTCTGTAAATAGTGACCTCACCAAAATAGGGGGAGATTGTTGGATCCCTAGTTGAATTTGGGATAGGTTCACTAAGTTAGGATCATATGACCCAACATGTATAGCAAGGGTCATGATCGTGTCCTAGAGTCTAGGCCAAGTCCATAGAGTCAACAATGCATGAACAAGCCATCAACAGTCTGCCAAAGATTCAAGACTTAGAGAAATATCAAAGACTCAAAAAAAGAGTTCGATGTTCGTCGAACTCAGGTCGACGAAAGTTGTGCTCAGCTCGACAAAATCAGAGAAAAATTCTCTGAGCTGAGCTCGATGAACTCAGTTCTCAAGTTGACGATTTCTGGATCATCTGCTTCAACAATCAAGTCCAGAAAACATCTAAATATTTCTAAGTCCATAATTAAAGTCCAGTCGACGAACTTGGTTCTCAGCTCGACGATCTTGGTACAAAGAATTGTAAAGATCTATCAAGCAGCAGTCAATAGTTCAGAGGTCGACGATCTTGGATCTCATTTCGACGAACTGTGGACTCAGGTCGATGAAGTCAGACTTGGTTGTCTTCATTTTTATGTCCCTATTATATTGCAATAATTCCTGAGTAATTAATGCTCAAATATTCTCTGAATATTACCGTTAGACAGAGCATTAATTATGGTCTTCATCAGGATTATTGCCTGCCGTTTTTCATAAGGGACAGTTAGGGAAATCAATCAATGCAAATATTCTCAAGGCCGTCAGCATTGAATGCAGGAAGGAATTCAAAATTCAAAAGGAATTTCACATGGAAAAATATAAAAAGGATTTGTCTTCTTCCTGCAAAAGAAGATACACAAAAATTTAACAATCTAAGCGAGAGAACAACACACACAGAAGAGAATAACATCAGAACCAAAACAAGGATCTTCTGCTCTTGCTCTCTCTCGACAACAAAGTGATAGAAAGAAAGAAGTGCTAGACCAGAAGGAGAACAACAATCTGAAGAAGAACAACAATCATTCAAAATCAAGAGTCTTCTTCTTCTATCATGATCTCGGGAATCTTCAAAGTACAACAACTACAGTCAAGAAGTTCCTGAAGATCTTCTGGACAAAGCTAAAGTCTGAAGGCCTATCACACTGAAGCAAAGCTCCAACCCCCATAACCAATTCATTATCTCATAGGGAGCCTTTGCTAACATCAGATCCACAATAGTCTTCTCAGTTATATATTGAGAAAGAGAAGAAAAAATCATTCTCTCACCCCACTGTATACAGGGTTTTAATTCCCTTCAAAATTATTCCTGGTTGCAAGTCACCTGACCAAAAGACTCGAGGTTTGGTTTTTGAGCACCTGATCAAAAGCTTATTGGTGGCAGTCACCTGAACAAAAACCTGAGTGGATTCCTACCAGGGTGGTAGAAGATTGGATGTACCCAGGTTTGGGAACAACTATAAAATTCTTGTGTTGTTTGGTTGCCTTTTTTCTTTTGTTCTTGTTGTGGCTGTGCAAGTTAGGTTGCTGTGATTCAGATTAGATAAATTTGGTGTGCTGTGACATAATATCTCAGTTTAGAAATAGGCTTTTCTTTTGCGGGAAAAGTTTTTAAAAACCCAAACATACTCTATTCACCCCCCTCTAGAGTATATCAGATCTAACACCTCACTTTCAGAAGTATCTATGGTAACTGGTTGAATGGAAGATCTACAGGTGTGAACAAAAATATTCACAACTATGGTGGAAGGTATGACAAGGGGATGAGTGATTTTAAAGCCCCACATGAGAAAATTCAGATGATATATCATGGACCATTTGTCTTTGGTACTCTAGCCCCTACACTCAAGAATATGAAAGCAGCCAATAGTCATGCTCTTCCAGCAAAAACTCAGACCAAAGGCATGTCTATAAATAATGCTAACTATGCCATCTCTGATGCCAGACTTGATTTCAAGAGCCTAGACACCTAGAGGGGGGGGAATAGGTTCTAATTTTCTTTAAGAATTTTAGGCAATTAGCTAGTTCTAACTCAGCACAGAAAATTTAATACACAGCACAATAATCACAACACAATATACACCAGATTTATAGTGGTTCCCCAAGGTATGGGTACATCCACTTTCCCCCTTTGCCTATCTAGTAGAGAACTAGATTCAGCCCAACTTCCTTCCACTTACTCAGATCCACAGATCTTATAACTAAGAACCAGATTGGTTCCTATAGCTCAGGCTTATACAAGTCTTACCTCAGATTCTTCCCAAGAACCCTATCTCAGGCCTCAGCCCTACCTCAGCCTTTATCACTAGGCTTACAACTCAGACTTTCATAAGTCCCACACCTCAGGCTCTCAGCCCTACCTCAGCCTTTATAATTACAGGCTTACAACTCAGATCTTACAAAAGATCCTATAATAAATCGAATGTTGTAAAAGGTACAGAAATTTCACCAGATATAACTCTCTATTGGTGTGAGCTTCTTGATCAGTTCTTGAATAAACTTAATCTTCAGATCCAACCTTACTTAGCTAATTCAAAGCTTCTTGATTGAACAAAATAAGGTTGATCTTCACTTGATGTAGAAGTTGATCTTCAGATAGCTCCCTCATAAAATTCAAAATAAGATCTGAATCTTTCTTACAGACTGTTCTGGATCTGCCTTCTTAAGGGTTTCCCCTTTTCTTGTTGTTGAATTCTCTCTCTGAATGATTCACTTCCTTAGTTATCTCTGGTTGTCAAGGATCAGTCCCTTATATAGAGTTTCCTCATGATTACCGGCTGATCCGGTTTGTAACAACCATCTGACAGTTCTGACAAAGGTGTCAGACCTGTTGGTTATGACAGCTGTTGAGTCACCAGTCATGACAGTTGATTCTTCAAAGACTTTACAACTCAGCATGAACCACTCAGCAAACTGCTTCACATGTGTCGACATAAATAAACTAAGTGTCGACACAAGCCTTGATGATGTCGACACATCACTTAATCTGTCGACACAGTCATTCTTCTGCTTCTCGACACAGCTTCTGTTTGTATGTGTCGATACAAGTCCTGTGTGTCAACACAACTGCTCCTTGTCTCGACATAACTGATGCTGACAGATGGGGTTGAGTGTATGTCCAGACGTCGTTGAGTGTGTGTCTACACAAGTCCTGTGTGTCGACACAAGCCCTTCAGACTCAGTATAGATATTGCTGTTAGATGGCATTGAGTGTTGTCCAGACGTCGTTGAGTGTGTGTCAACATAAGTCCTGTGTGTCGACACAAGCCCTTCATCAGGTGTCGACACAATTCCTCGGTGTCGACACAGCTTCTGCTTCAGGTGTCGACACAATTCCTGCCTTAGGTGTCGACACAATTCTGGGTGTCGACACAGCTTCTTCTTCAGGTGTCGACATAATGCCTGGGTGTCGACACAGGCCTTGCTTCTAGTGTCGACACAACTTTTGGGTGTCGATACAATTCTTCACAAGTGTCGACACTTGTACTTAGAGAATTTTCTTGCAAACCTTACACCTGCACAATGAAACTCAAACATCCCATCAAATACAAACTGATATATATCATTAAGTAAGGGGAGAATTCTCCAAATCTGGTACATATTTTTCAGTGTACCCAACAATCTCTCACTATTTGGAGAAGTCATAACTCTTAGTCAAAGATATACATCACTCATAATAAAACACAGAAAAATAGATGTACATACATTTCACTGCAGGATAATAACTAAAATCAATACTGAAACTGATTTCATTCATTAATCAGAAAATTCTGGGTTTACATGTTTTTCTTTAGAACATACAAAATATTACATTGTTCTAGACATTAGCCTATCTATCCTAAGATAGACTAGTCTCCTTAATTACAATTCCTTTCCCAGATCTGATCTTAGCCTGCACAGTAGGTTTAGTATCATCAACTGGTTTCTTTCCTTTCATATCCTTCTTCTTTAGTTCTTCAGCCTTTATCCTTTGCCTTTCAAAATAGTGAAAAGGCTTTGGGAAGTATTTGCTAGGCTCCAGGGCATTAGCAGGTAACTTCCCAGCTTTTGCACTCCTCCTGTACTGAAGAATGGCTTCTTGCCTGGCTTGATACTTGTTCCACTCTTGCTCAGAGTACCATTTACTCTTATCATAGGTCTTGACCTTCACAGCTTTCCAGGCAGTCAAAATAATATTCTTGGAAGTAGGGCTCCATTGCTCAAAATCAGGCTTCAACTCAGCCTGTTCTCTGAACCTTTTCTTGGATAACTGTGCTTCCTTCTGAGCTTCCTTGGCAGTCTGACATTTCTACTTTTTTAATAATAACATTTTGAGCCTCTTTTGGAGGGCTATACATTTGCTGAACTTCTTGCTGGACTATGTAAAAATCAGCTGGAGGGAAAATGACCTGTGCAACCTCTGGCTGATTCCCTTCAATATAGGCAGGTTGAACACCAGACACAGCTGTATTATCATCCTCACATAGGGGTGGAAATCCAAGTGTATCTCTAATGGTGTTAGATACCCATTTTGTATGATCAGAGTTGGCTTTGACAAAGATTCTCTCCCCCTTTATGACTTCTCTAGCTATATGATCTCTCAGATCATTCTTTTAAAACCTTATTTGATTAGCTAGATATTCTGTACCTTCTTGGTAGTAGGCTTTGAATTTAGTCAGGTCATAAGAAATGGTCTTTTGAGAGGTTTAATGGCTGTTTGGACAACAGCTAGATCTTCTTATATTTGCTTTGATATTTTAGTTTTCAAATAAGTAGAAATACTTCCTAGTTTTTTTGAGAATTTCTTCATGGGAGTCTTTGAGATTTTCATTTGGCATGAATTTATTTTCTAAAATATATCCTTGCTTGGTTGCAATTTCCTCAACTTCAGACTTTATCAGTTGTTGAAGCTCAGTCAAATATACTACAGTCTTACCTCCCTTGTGGAAGCAATCTGTCATCTCTTTCTTATTCAGATTGACTTCAAATCTGATGATTTAATGTCTTGAGCCAGCTGAAACTGCAGTTCTTTATTTGACTCATCCACATATTTCTCTAAGGACTGCCTTTGTTCATCCAATTTGACTTACAGTTGGACAAGTAATGAACTGATGTCCATGCTTGGAGCAGGTGGTAAAGTGACTGTTTGTAAGGCCTTTTTATAGACTGTGCTCTTTTTCCTGATTGCAACCATCTTCCTATTCTTAGCCATAGAGGCTTCCTCATCATCAAAGGATTGTGATGAACTTTCTATATCAACTGTTTCCTTATTAGAAGGGGCATTCAATAGTCGCTCCCCCTCAGTTCCTGGCAGTTCTTATTCTTCTAATTGCTTCTCTCCCTCAGTCCTTGCTGCAGGTAAATCAGGAAACAGCTCTTCCATAGTTACCTCCTACTACATTTGAACAGGGGGAACAAGATTAGTTTTGGAAACAAAAGATTCTCCCTGAACATTCAGATTTTTGTCTAGGGCCCTCTCTTTAAAAGAGATACTTACCTGCTCATCTTGAGCTATATCTTTCATCTGCACATCTTGTGCTTCCTTCTCAGTAATGATTTGTGCTTATTTGTTTATGTCTGATACAATGTCCATCACTGTATCAACAACATACTCACTCTCTAGAGAAGCTACAGCAATGCCTCCCCCTTGGGCAGGTAGCTCAGACAGTTCAGTGTCTTGTACTGTTGGTTCAGGGTGTTCTCTCCCTGGAGTGGAGGCTATCTGTTGCTCTGGGTGTTAACTGCTCTCTGCTTGATCTTGAGCTTCTTTTTGTTGTTGGTCTTCATCTGAACTTAAGACTACCTCTTCTTCAAAATCACTGGAGGATTCTGCTTGTTGAACAACTTTTTTCTGCTTTTTATCTTTCTTGACCTATTTTTGTGAAGTAGAGACCTCCTTGGTCAATACTCTATCCCATCTGGATAAAATTCTTGTATCCATCCTCCTCATATGGTTGATTTTGGATCCTGACAGTTGGTTCATAACATTTGGTATTATTGAAGATAGACATAAACTTAGGATCCTACCCAAATTTGGTTTCTTTACTCCTTCTCGGATCTTATCAAATACTATTGATGCCCAGTCTGTTTTACAATGAATATGACCCTTATCATTAGATTGAACATGTAGACTGAAATTCTGTCATGTCCACCAGTCTTACACAGAATCACCTTGCCTACTATTTCAGACAGAAACTTTCCTTGGGAATTCATCCCTTTCCGGGTAATGGATGATCCAACTTTGGTATTAGGATATAGCCCGCACCAACTTAGTGCTTCTTTAGTCATGGATGGAACTATTTCATCATCATCCTTAACCATGGGAAGTTGGAGCGATTTCCTGATTGTCATTAGTGTTAGTTTCACTCGGGAATCCTGAACTGTGGCTTTGATCTTTCTCCCTTCAGTGTCCACAGTTGCTGATTAATAGAATTCCAGTACTTCCTTTTTCCAAATTCTTGTTGTTTCTGAGACCAAGAACTCCAAACCATTTTCCGAAATTAGGGTAATTACACCCTGGATGTCTTGTGAAGCTATCGTGAATCCCCCACGAACCAGCTCATAACCTTCATTCACCTTGTCGTCCTGGAGGGGCGCAATTGACAAGAGAGATAGAGAGAGAAGAGAAGTGAATATATATGTCGACACAAGGTCTAGAGTCGAGAAATCTGAAGGCGTAATCGACCATATTTTGGCTCCACCTATTTATAGAGTTAGTGTAAAGGGAAGGTCAAAAGACGCGCCTTAGTCATAATTCTAGTCGACAAATTTTTTACATGTGTCATCAGAAATGACCTAGGTCTCGACAAAACTTAGGTTTAGTCAACACGTCTATGTGTCAACATACTTGTGTCAGTGTCAACACAGGCTGGTCATGTCTCGACATATTTATGTCGACACCTATTCTTATGTCGACACAGATACTATTTCTGTGTCGACACATCCTTTTTCTTTGTCGACACAACATACTGAGTGTGTCGACACAATTTGCTTGTGTCGACACAAACTTTGTACTTAGACAAATTTTCTGAGAAATTTTGTACTTACATATTCTACTTAGGGAAGCTTGTGTTAACCTATTCTAGGTTCAACATACCTAATTAATTTTAAAATAATTGAATTTAATTTCATCCAGAGGTTTTGTAAATATATCAGCTATTTGATTATTTTGTTCAAAAATTCTAGACTAATATCTTCCTCTCAACATGTTCTCTGATGAAATGAAACTTAATTTCTATATGCTTGGTTCTACTGTGTGATACAGGATTCTTAGCAATAGAAATAACACTAGTAGAATCACAAAAGAGTGGAATTCTACTAACCTTGATGTCATAATCTTCAAGTTGGTGATTTATCCACATCAACTATACACAACAGTTGCCTGCAACTATATATTCTGACTCAGTAGTTGAAATAGCTACACTTGTTTGCTTCTTACTGCTCCATGACACTAACTTTCCACCTAGGAATTGACAAGTTCCTGTGCTACTCTTCCTGTCTTCTTTGCATCCTGCAAAGTCTGCATCTGAGAAGCCTATTAGTAAAAAATCTCTATTCTTAGGGTACCAAAGACCTAGATTAGGTGTGCTCTTAAGATATCTCAAAATTCTCTTAACTGCAGTATAATGAGATTCCTTTGGGCAAGCTAGGTACCTAGCACAGACATGTGTTGCATACATGATGTCAGGTCTACTAGTAGTCAAGTAGATTAGGGAGCCAATTATCCCTCTATACAAAGACTCATCAACAGGTTTCCCTACCTCATCTTTGCTTATAGGCATACTTGTTCCCATTAGAGTTTTCATGGTGGAGGCTGAGTCCATTCCATATTTTTTAATCAACTCCTTTGTGAACTTAGACTGAAATATGAACAATCCATCATCAGTCTGTCTAACTTGAAGTCTCAAGAAGAACTTCAGCTCACCCATACTGCTCATCTCAAACTTCTACAAAGGTTTTTTTCAGTAGATCCAAAGATAATGTCATCAACATATATCTGGACTAGGATTATCTTGCCTTTAGATTCCCTAAAGAATAGAGTTTTGTCTATCTTTCCTCTAGAGAATTTATTCTCAATAAGAAAAGCAGACGAGGTTTCATACCAAGCCCTAGGGGCTTGTTTCAAACCATATAGAGCTTTTCTAAGCCTATATACATAATCAGGACAATTAGAATCTACAAAACCTGAGGGTTGTTCAACATAGACTTCCTCTTTTAAATCACCATTCAGAAATGCTGATTTTACATCCATCTGATATACCTTGAACCCTTGATAGGCATCATAGGCCAAGAATAACCTTATAGCCTCCAGCCTTGCCACTAGGGCAAAGGTTTGCTCAAAGTCAATCCCTTCCTCTTACCTGTAGACTTTTGCTACCAGTATGGCCTTCTTCTTGATTATAGTGAAATTCTCATCAAGTTTGTTTCCATAGATCCACTTGGTTCCTATAATGTTGTGATCCTTTGGTTTAGGAGCCAGTTCCCAGACTTTACATCTTCTGAATTGACTCAGCTCTTCCTAC
This sequence comes from Platanthera zijinensis, assembly GCA_039513925.1. Classification (NCBI taxonomy): domain Eukaryota; kingdom Viridiplantae; phylum Streptophyta; class Magnoliopsida; order Asparagales; family Orchidaceae; genus Platanthera; species Platanthera zijinensis. The sequence goes on from CM077086.1 coordinate 49,453,712, forward strand.
ATAGCTTCAATCCAGTTTATGTCTAGCATGGCTTCTTCAAACTTATTAGGTTCTATTTATGACAAGAAGCTTGAACATAGAATAGTGTTCATGCTCTTGCTCCTGGTTAGAACACCTTGACTTGCATCACCAATGATTTGATGAGCTGGATGATCCTTCAGGTGTCTTCTTCCTGGAGGAAATCTGCCAACCTCTTGGCATTCTTCATTTTCCTCAACCTGATGCTCCTTATTGTCTTCTTCATCCAGTGAGTCTTGTTCTCCCACTGGACAACATGCATATTTTTCTTCATCCAGCCTAGCAAGAACTTCTTCATTGATGGTCAGCTTATCCAGCCTGTCTGTTAGACCTATAGAACTAACTGAAGAGCTAGACAATTCACTATTAATCAACTTAGACTCATCAAATACAACATGGACAGATTTTTCTACAACTTGGGTAGTCAAGTTGTAGCTTCTGTATGCCCTATTATTATTGTTGTACCCAATAAATATCCCTTCTAGGAATTTGACAGCAAACTTTGTTTGGTAGTTCTTACAATTAACTAGGACATAACACTTGCTACCAAAGATTCTGAAGTAGGAAATGTTTGGTTTTTTGCCTTTCAAAATCTGATAAGGAGTCATCTTATGTTTCTTATTGATGGATGCTCTATTGAATACATGACATGTAGTATTTACTGCCTCTGCCCAGAAGTACTCAGGGAGAGTAGTGTCACTAAGTAGTGTTCTACTTGCCTCAATTAGAGTCCTATTCTTTCTTTCAGCAACTACATTTTGCTGGGGAGTTCTAGGTGGGGAGAATTCCTGATGAATCCCAAGTTCTTCACAGAACTTTGTCATAAATTTAGACTAAAATTTATTTCCATGGTCACTTCTGATTTTGACCACTGAATTGTTATATTCATTCTGAATTTGTCTAACAAAAGTCTGGAAAACAGTAGGGGTTTCAGATTTCTGCCTCAAGAAGAAAACCCATGTGTATCTAGACTAGTCATCCACAATAACTAGTGTGTATGCTTTCCTACCAAGACTATGAACTGGCATAAGACCAAACAAATCCATATGCAAGAGATATAAACATCTCAATGAATCTTTGGTATCAAGTGCATGGAAAGAGGACTTAGTTTGTTTGCCCTTTTAGCAAACTGAACACACACCCTCTTTAATGCACTTGACTTGAGGATCATTCCTCACTAACCCTATGTTGAACAGCTATCCTATTGACTTATAGTTCAGATGAGCTAGCCTCTTGTGCCATTTGACACATAGTGAATCTCTCTCTCCTGTAACTAGAGAAATGGGTGAGTTTTTAAACTCACAATCTAGGTTAAGACAATATGCATTCCCTTTCCTAGAGCCAGTCAAAATGATCCCTTGATCACTTGAACTCCTTATTTGGCACTCCCCTTTGAGTAAAGAGATGTCATAACCTAGATCACTAAGTTAACTTATGATAATCAGGTTATGTTTTAGACCCTTCACATAAGCCACTTTAGTGATAGTAATTGAATCACTAGAAATGTTACTAAATCCTTTGATGATTCCTTTTTCTGATCCACCAAAGATTACTTTGGGTCCATTCTCTATGGGTACATAGTCCCTCAACATTTTTCTTGTTCCAGTCATGTGTCTTGAACATCCACTATCCAAGTACCATGTAGAGGTATGGTCACTTGGATTCACCTGCATTAAATAAAGAATCACTTATCCTTAGAACCCAAATTGTTATTGGGTCCTAGGTCCTTGTTAGTTTGAAATCCTGCAGCTGTTCTGGCAGGTAAACTATTCTTGGTTTTAACACTTGTGTTGAACCAGCAATCCATGGAAAAGTGGCCCACCTTGCCACAACACCAACACTCAAATCTATTGTACCTTCTCTTAGGCATAGACTTCACAACTTTGTTACCAATAGTCCTTTTAAGTGTAGGTGTTGGAGCAGCAAACCCCAAGGATTCCTTAAAAACCTGATGAGTTTGCTTATAGAGTGGCCTATTGGCATATCTACCCTTGCCAATGAAATCACCATACTCACAGTGTTGGGTCCGGCGTTCCTTCACTTGACCCGTGGCGCTCTGTTACTTATATAAAAAATTAAGTAGCACCCTCTCCAACAGTCCGGGCTTTTGGTGCAGTTGGGTATGCGCTTGATCCTTCACACAGTGACTATGAGTAATATTATGATCATACCTGTTTGTAGGTTGCATTACTTTCCTAAAGAAGATAGGGGGCTTTGAGGCTAGTGGCTGAATTGGGGGCTTTGCCTTTTCTATGATAATTTATGGCCCTTGTTATTCCCTTAAAGCCTAGACCTGTCTTTCCTTTTTGAGAAATGAAATTGTCTACTAAGGGCAAGATAGACTTTGGCTTAAAGAATTTAGCCACTAACTCCTTTTCTTTCAGAAGTTTTGCCTCTAGATTCTTGATGTGATTTTCCTTGAAGGTGATTATGCCCATCTGAGTAATAGTTATGTTTTTTAGTTTGGCAACCTCATTCAATTTCAAATCCATCAACTTTACTGAATCTGATGCAGCCTGTTTAAGAGATTCAATTTCCTTGGCTTGCTCTTTAACAAGAAACTTGCTCCTCTTCAGAGCTTGCAACAACCAACCATACACATTAATGAGTTGATGTACATCCCGTCAGAATCAGAACCATCCACTTCTCTTGAAGTTGATGCTACTGATTATGATCCAGTAAAATAATCAGAAGCTAAGGGAGAATTGTATACCTTACTTGGACCAGGCTGATACTGACACTGATCATTTTCTAACAGAGCCATCAACCCTCTACAGCAATAGTCTTGAACTCTATTTATGGAGTCCAGCATTTGTAGGAATTCTAATTCCCTAGAATCTTCTTCTGTAGAGAACAACCCAACATATGCTTCTGCATCATCTTCTTCTCCTGAATCAGATGATGAAGAGTCTGTCCAACTCTTCTGTTTCTGAGCAACAAGAGATTTCTCCTTCTTACCTTTTGCTTGATGCTTCTTCTTGTTTTTAGAATCCTTCCTCTTGTCAAGATAGTAAGCTATGACATGTCCAGACCTGTTGCAGCAATAACAAATAATCTTAGAATTAGTTTGTTTACTAGGTTTAGAGGCATACCTGTCCTCCTTGGGAGTCTTCTTTTTCTTGTAATAATCATCCTTGGAGAAGGATGTTGATGGTCTAGTTCTCCATTTCTTCTTTTTCATAAATCTTTGAAACAGCCTCGTAAAGGCAGCAAAGTCCTCATCAGAGGTGTGACTATCTGATGTGTTGTTGTCAGGATTCTCTTCTTCTGCCTCAGCATACCTTCTGGGTGGAGAAGGAGACTTTCTCCAACCCTTTCTTGTGTCTTCAGCTTTGAAGGCTATTGACTTATCTTTGTACTCAGACCTACTGTTTTCTCCTCCTCTTTTCTAGCAGTGAGCTGCATTTCATATGATAGCAGCTTTCCAAATAGTGTGGTTGGAGGTGTATCAGCAAGCCTGGCCACCTCTCTGATGGCACATATCTTTGTGTCCCAGTCCTTTGTTAGTGACCTGAGAAACTTGTCATTCTGTTCATATGTGCTGAAGACTCTTCCATAGGTCATCAACTATTTACTATCCTGAAGAACTTCTTGTAACATTCAGCTATGCTTTCAGTATTGGCTTGTATAAAGCTCTCATATTCTTGATTCAGCATAGATTTCTTGTCCTCTCTAACTTCTTCTGTTCCCTCCATGTAGACAATCATGGTGTCCCACATTTCCTTAGAGGTTTTACAGTGCACCAGATTCTGAAACGTGGCATCATCTATAGCACTTAAAATAATGTTTTGTGCTCTTTTGTCTAGTGTTGCCAGGATGATCTCATCCTTAGTCATTTCAGAATAGCTCTTAGGGGTTTTAACATTTGCATCCAGAGCTGATACCTTCATTGGAATGAAGGGACCTTCTTGTACTGTGGTGTAGATTCTTGGATCAGATGCTTCCATAAACAACCTGACCCTTTCCTTCCATATGCCAAAACATTCTTTCCTGCAGATAGGCAGTTTCATAGATCCAAATTCCTTCTGATTCTCATTTGAACCCATTCTTGAAATCTGTTAATTGCCTTGGAGATTCACTCAGACTGTAAAATCAATCTTTGAGCAACCTCCCTTTAATACCACTTGAAAGACTTGATTTCAAGAGCCTAGACACCTAGGGTGGGGTGAATAGGTTCTAATTTTCTTTAAAAATTTCAGGCAAGTAGCTAGTTCTAACTCAGCACAAAAAATTTAATACACAGCACAATAATCACAGCACAACATACACAAGATTTATAGTTGTTCCCCAAGGTATGGGTACATCCACTTTCCCCTTCGCCTATCCAGTAGAGAACTGGATTCAGCCCAACTTCCTTCCACTTACTCAGATCCACAGATCTTACAACTCAGAACCAGATTGGTTCATACAGCTCAGACTTATACAAGTCTTACCTCAGATTCTTCCCAAGAACCCTACCTCAGGCCTCAGCCCTACGTCAGCCTTTATCACTAGGCTTACAACTCAGACTTTCACAAGTCCTACACCTTAGGCTCTCAGCCCTACCCCAGCCTTTATAATTACAGGCTTACAACTCAGATCTTACAAAAGATCCTACAAGAAATCGAATGTTTTAAAAGGTAAAGAAATTTCACCAGATAGAATTCTCTATTGGTGTGAGCTTCTTGATCAGTTCTTGAATAAACTGAATCTTCAGATCCAACCTGACTTAGCTATTTCAAAGCTTCTTGATTGAACAAAATAAGGTTGATCTTCACTTGATGTAGAAGTTGATCTTTAGATAGCTCCCGCCTAAAATTTAGAATAAGATCTGAATCTTTCTTACAGACTATTCTGGATCTGTCTTCTTAAGGGTTTCCACTTTTCTTGTTGTTGAATTCTCTCTCTGAATGATTCACTTCCTTAGTTATCTCTGGTTGTCAAGGATCAGTCCGTTATATAAAGTGTCCTCACGATTACCGGCTTATCCGGTTTGTAACAACCATCTGACAGTTCTGACAAAGGTGTCAGACCTGTTGGTTATGACAGCTGTCGAGTCACTAGTCATGACAGTTGATTCTTCAAAGACTTTACAACTCAGCATGAACTACTCAGCAAACTGCTCACATGTGTCGACACAAATAGACTAAGTGTCTACACAAGCCTTGATGATGTCGACACAACACTTGATGTGTCGACACAGTCATTCTTCTGCTTCTTGACACGGCTTCTGTTTGTATGTGTCGACACAAGTCCTGTGTGTCAACACAATTGCTCTTGGTCTCGACATAACTGATGCTGATAGATGGCATTGAGTGTATGTCCTGACATCATTGAGTGTGTCTCAACACAAGTTCTGTGTGTCGACAAAAGCCCTTCAGACTCAGTATAGCTATTGCTGTTAGATGGCGTTGAGTGTTGTCTAGACATCGTTGAGTGTGTGTCGACACAAGTCCTGTGTGTCGACACAAGCCCTTCATTAGGTGTCGACATAATTCCTGGGTGTCGACACATCTTCTGCTTCAGGTGTCAACACAATTCCTGCCTCAGGTGTCGACATAATTCTGGGTGTCAACACAGCTTCTTCTTCAGGTGTCGACACAATGCCTGGGTGTCGATACAGGCCTTGCTTCTAGTGTCGACACAACTTCTGGGTGGCGATAGAATTCTTCACAAGTGTCGATACTTGTACTTAGAGAATTTCTTGCAAACCTTACACCTGCACAATGAAACTCAAACATCCCATCAAATACAAACTGATGTATATCATTGAGTAAGGGGAGACTTCTCCAATTCTGGTACATATTTTTTAGTGTACCCAACAGGTAGTACTCAGAGCCAGCCAAGTTCAACTACTATAATACTTATCATCAGTCAAATTCTTGCTGATAAGAACAAGAATAGGGCTGTTATTCTCCCCTCTGAACAGTCTGTTGTTAACAACATGTAATCTACTAGAATTGTTCAGAAGAGGAGATACAATATTCATGAGTGTTTGTGTTGTGGTAAAGTGGGCCACTTTGCCATAAATTGCTGGCACAATCCAAATGTGCCCAGAGTAAGAGTTAGTCTTCTTGACATGAATGCTGCGAGAAGCCATGTCCAATTTCAAACTAGCATGCACCAAGGACCCAAATCCTTTTGGGGTCCTAAGGTTATCTAAACTATGTTTTGCAAGGTAGTTAAAGTACCTATACTCCTATATAGTACTTGGATAGTGGATGTGTTGGGTATTGTATCCACAATAACCCATATTTGTATGAAGTCACCCTTGAAATAAGATGAATTAAGTTGTATTTGATGCACTTGTTGAGTTATGTGTTTGCAGGATATAATTTCCAAGTGTAGACCAATGTCAGTCTACAATGAGTCATCAAACACAGGACCATACAATGTAATCCCTCATTATGTGATCCATGATATTGACTCATGTGTAGCCTCTTTATTGGGACACACTTCCTTTTCAAGCACTAAAGAAATGGAAGGAAGAATGGTTGCTGATTTCATTTGTAGAAAAATAATTTTTCAGAAAGTAAAATTTTTTCTAAGTCCATTACTTGAGTAGTATGTATTGTACTCAAGTAGTGCTGGAATGAATTCTAGAGTACACTAAGTACAGTTCTTGAGTGAGCTAAGTCTAGTACTCGAGTAACAGAATTAGTTCTCGAGAAGGCTTAACTTAGTTCTCGAGAAGCTAAGCTGTACTCGAGTAAGACATACTTTGTTCTCGAGTTAACTCAAAAATTCATCTCAGAATTTTTCGAAGTATTATATTCGAGTAGCAAAAGCCAGTACGCGAGAAGGCCATGCCTTGTCTCAAGAGGTCAGAGGACCAGTACTCGCGTAAGAAGAAAATTTGTTTCAAGTAGAAGTCTGGTTCTTGAGAATTCATATTAGTTCTCGGGAAGTTTTACTATAGTTTTAGAGTAGTATAAGTCACTTCTCGAGAAGCCAGGATTCACGTTCGAATTTTCTCTAAGTCTTGTTCTCGAAAATCTTACATCCTTCCTCTCGAGATTCAAAAGTTAGTACTTGAGTAGTCTATAAACCACTCGAGAAATACAGAATTCTTTTTCTGAAATTTCCTTAAGTCCAGACGGAATAAATTTCAAATCTAATCTCGATTCTTATTGGTCCACGTGTACAATCATTTATGATTATGACCGTTAGACTTGTCCTATAAAAGTTCTTATCAATTTTGACTAACCTTAAGAAGCGAAATCAAGTATTCTTAATTTTTCTGTTCATTTTAAATCGGGAAAGCTATCGCTCCTCATCGCCATTCTTGCGGCAGCTTTTCTTCGATTCAAAGAAATTCAGAACAAGAATCGGTCAACAGATCAAGTCGCTCAATCTCTCCAGATCTCTCTCTTGACCATGTTGATCCTACGCTTTTTAGATCCAGAGACTTAGCCACCGTCTTCTTCGACTATTTCTTACAAAGCTTCAAGTTCAAGAAGGAAGATCGGCTGAAGATTCTAGATCTGAATTATTTCTGTTTGTATAATTTTTCTGTATACAATCTTTTATTCTTGTAGGAGATTTTGACTCAGATTTGTAGGAGTTTTTATTCTCCGAGATTTGTGTAGGAAGTTTTTCTTCCGAGTGTAGATCTCGTGTTGAGGATCGAGTTGTAGGGGCGTCTGTCCGAGTTGTAGGATTGGTTTTCAATCCGAGGTTATAGTGAAGTAGCCGAGTCTAGCATATTACTAGATCGGTGAGGTGGACAGTGGACATACCAAAGATTGGGGAACCACTATATATCTTGTGTCTCTTGTGTCTTGTTGATTTATTTTCGGCGCTTCATTCGTACAAACTTTTATTCCGCCAAAAGACGCAGACCTCAACTATTCACCCCCTCTAGGTGATTTAGGTAGAGAACTAAAAACATTAATTGGTATCATAGGGAGGTTGTTCATCAAAAAGGTTAACATCTTGAACAATCTGCACCTAGTTGTCTTTAGAGGATTCAAGCATAGACAGAGCCAAGGATTTTTCCAAGCTTCCTTTTTACACAAAAAATAATTTTGCTATGTGAAAAGAAAGGATAAAGTTCTTCATGGAAGTTGTGGATCCCAGAATTTTTATGATAGTGGAAGAAGGACCTCATGTTCCTATGACCACCTCCACCATTGATCCTACAAAGAAAGTTCTAAAGAAGCTCAAGGATCTTGATAAAGATGAGATTGCACTTGTCTCCTTAGACAAGAAAGCAAAGAATATCATCGCAAGCACAGTTGGTGATTCTATGCTGTAGAATTTGATTCACTACCAATCCGCCAAGGAAATGTGGCAGTCTCTTATCGTCTTGATGGAAGGCACTGAAAGAGGTTAGGGATGGCAGAAGATCCCTCCTAAACCAGAAATATGAAGCATTCTAACAAGGTCCCAAGGACTCTATTGTAGATACCTTTCAAAGTTTCTTCAAGATCATCAACGTCCTCAGAGTTTATGGTCGGGTCTTCACCAATGGAGAACTGACTGATAAGTTCCCGAGATCCCTGACTAAGCAATGGTATAATAAAGTCTGTGTTATCCGAGAATTTGGCAAGATAGCAGAGACTGACCCGAAAAATCTCTTCGGAAAGCTTATGTCATATGAGCTGCAAATTAATTCAAGAAAAGCTGGAGAAGAGAATAGATGGTCTTCATCTAAGGAGAAGTTTAACGCTCTAAAGACAGACATCCCAAGGAAGTCAAAAGCTGCATCTCGTGCCCCCGCACAGGAAGAGAGTGAAGAAGAAACTTCAGAGCCAAGTACCTCAGGCTCAGAATTATCTGAAGGAGAGTTTTCTCTTCTTTTAATACAGTTCAAGAAATTCTTGAACAAGAAGAAACAATGGAGAGACAAAGATGCCTCGTCAAGAAGATCATGTCACGATGGTGATCGTTACAAGAAAGGTTCAAGTAGCTAAGACAGGTATCACTCTAAACCAAACAAACATATTTCTTCTAACATAGTTTGTTATTGTTCCAATAAGCCAGGACACATTATAGCTGATTGCCCTCATAAGAAGAAGGAGGGTGGAAGAAGAGAGAAAAAGAAAACTTCTTACAATTAGAAGAAGACTGAAAGAAGCCTGGTATCTAATAAGGGCAAGACCCTTAGTGACACAGACTCATCTGAGTCTAGTGATGAAGAGGAAGCCTACTTTGGGCTCATGACACATACAGATGAAGAAGAAGAACCCCAGTTCACTGGGAGGTAAATTCTCATACCCCTCTCTCAATCAGATGCTTCTAACCATGATCATGAGGACTGTTTGTTTGATAATGAATCCGAACTCATGATTCAGTACAAAGAGCTTATCAAATCCTATGACAAATGTCATAGAGTTGCCAGAACTCAAGCTAAGGAGAACAAATCTCTTAAGGCTAAAGAGATCAATCTGAGGGAGGAAGTCTTGATGATGGACTCACTCAGGAAGGAATTCCATAAAGAAATGGAAGAATATAATAAGGCTCTCGAGCACCTAAACCTAAAGGAGGAGATCGTCCAAAAGTTGGAAAAAAAACTCACGGCTGAATAGAAACTTGTTGAAAGTTTCTCCCAGCCCAAGACAATCCTTCCACTTGTGTCTGAATTCTCCGCTCAGAGTAAAGGTGATGGCTTACGCCATGTGGCTGCTCCTAGTAAATCTTCTAGGAGAAATAAAGCTCAAAGGAGAAATAAGGCTGCCAAGAAGGCTCTAGCCAAGGAGAAGGGAAAAGTACCTCAAGAACAAACTCCGTTCAAAAAGGTTAACTTTCCAACAAACGAGTTTGATCTTGACTTATCCTACGGTCACTTTGCTAGGCCTACTTATGTAGAGCCCAAGTATCGATACCAAGGATGGACTCGTCCCCGAAACTTTGGTGAGAGTGTCTTCAAGGCATCTTATGAGGAGATCACTCCTCAGAGCTACGACCCTTATAGTCATGGTCACATTATCAAGAAAGCTCCAAAAGTGAAACCCATTGTGGAAAATCCTATTATGGAGAATAAGTCATGTGAGTGCCATCACCACGAATCTTCTACCTCCAAGACAGCTGCCCATGCTAGACCACCCACTCAAAAGGTCAAGCAGGAGAACATCAGGCAAAGATACAACAGGTTTGACTGTTGGTGTTGTGGAAAAATTGGTCACTTTGCTATAGATTGCTGGTTTAACCCCATGTATTATGTAACTCCTCAAGTGAATAGTGTGAGAAAGACCACTCACAATATTAACACTCATAGGGGGAGTATGCTAACTCGAGACTAAGGACCCAAACAAGTTTGGGCTCCTAAGGCAACTTAATTCTATTTTTGCGGGAATGTCCAAAGGCCACCAAAAATCCTATTTAGTATTTGGACAGTGGATGCTCTCAGCATTTGACCAGGACTAGAATCCTAATCCATAATTACTCTCCAGTCATGAAAAGGCCAAAGTTCATCTTTGGAGGTTCTGATAGAGGGATTACCAAAGGCTATAATATGATTACTAACGATAGTGTATCGTTTTCAGATGTGGCTTATGTTGAAGGATTGAAACACAATATTATAAGCATAAGCCAACTCTATGACAAAGGATACATAGTAGAATTTCATGCAGATAAGTGTTTGATAAAATTGGTTGATAATTTAGAAATTATTTTATCAGGCACTCGTAGGAGGAATATATTTTGTTTAAATTTTATTTGCATATACTCTTCTATGCCAGTGTGCTTTTTGGCAAAAGATAGTGCATCTCTTGCTGACCAATGACACAAGAGATTAACACATATAAAGTTCAAAACTATTAATAAATTATTTTCTCTTAATTTAGTATGTGATGCCCAAACTGTCAAGTGCGTTAAAGATAGACCTTGTCCTATATGTGTAAAAAGAAAGCAAACAAGGGCTACCTTTAAAAGCATTAGTGGCAAAGATTCTAATAGGTGTTTACACCTACTTCATATGGACTTGTTCGATCCACTAAAAATTAGAAGTTTGGGAGGTAAGTATTACACATTGGTTATTATTGATGATTACTCTCGCTTTGCGTGGGTATTCTTTCTGAAACACAAGTCAGATACGTTTGATATCTTTACTAATTTTGTCAGGCAAGTTCAGAATGAATACAACTGCTCTATTATAAAAATCAGAAGTGACAATGGAACAGATTTCAAATCTTGGGCCATGACAGAATTCTGCGAAATCTTAGGTATCTTTCATGAGTTTTCCTCTCCTCGAACTCCTCAACAGAATAGAGTTTCTGAGAGAAGGAATAGAACACTAGAGGCTTGGAGAACCATGTTGAGTGATACCTCACTACCAGAATACTTCTAGGCTGAAGCCATCAACACTGCATGTCACGTGCAAAATCGAGCACTCATAAACAAGAACCATAATAAGACACCTTACAAACTATTAAAGGGTAGGAAACTGACTATTTCAAATTTTAAAATCTTTGGTTGTAAATGCTTTGTACTTAACAATAGGAAGTATCACACTACTAAATTTAGTGAAAAAAGTTTTGAAGGTATTTTCGTAGGTTATAGTAGCCATAGTAAGGCATATAGGATTTTTAATAAGAAAACCCTGGTTGTAGAAGAATCTATCAATGTTGTATCTGATGAGACGAGCTTGCTGCAAGACAGTACTTCTAGTGTGTTTATTGAAGATGCAGGTTCACGACTAAAGGAATTGAGCTTGGATGAGCCAGTTAAAGAAAAAGATCAAGAGTTCATCACGATCAACACTCCAACCCCTATTGGAGAGGATGATCATCATGATGAAGATGTCATCCAAGTTGATGAAGTCACTCTAGTGATAGAGGAAGCTCCAGATGCAAGGGCCCTAGAGCTCAGACATTTGAAGGATCACCCAATGGATCAAATCATAGGAGATCCCCATGATGGTGTAAGAACTTGTAGAGGTACAACTAATGAAAATTTATATTTGGATCAAATGCTTCGTACTTAACTAATGAAGCAAACTCAAACGCATCTTGGATAATGATAATGGAAGAGGAACTAAACCAGCTCAAGCGCTGCCAAGTCTGGAAGCTTGTTCCAAGACCTAAAGTTAAAAACATTATCGGAACAAAGTGGGTCTACAGGAACAAGATGGACGAAGAAGGAACAATAATAAAGAATAAGGCCAGACTCGTTGCTAAGGGATACCGACAAGAAGAAGGAATTGACTTCGATCAGACGTATGCTCCAGTGGCAAAGCTGGAGGCAATCAGGTTATTCCTAGCAATTGGTGCACTTAAGGGCTTCACTGTCTATCAGCTGGACGTGAAGTCGGCCTTCCTTAATGGTGACATAAAGGAAGAAATGTATGTGGAACAACCTCCAGGTTTCGGTTTTTCTAACCACCTTGATCATGTCTATCTTTTATTTAAAGCATTATATGGTTTAAACAAGCTTCTCGAGCTTGGTATGAGATGCTGTCTAGCTTTCTTCTTAAAAACAAGTTAACAAGAGGAAAGATAGATACGACATTATTTCTTAGGGAAATAAAAGGCAAGATTCTTCTAGTGCAAATCTATGTCGATGATATCATATTTGGCTCAATTGGCGACAACCTCTGCAAGAAGTTCTCAAAACTTATGCAAGGGAAGTTTGAAATGAGCAATATGGGTGAGCTGAAGTATTTCTTAGGACTTTAGGTGAAACAATCAGAAGATGAAAATTTCATCTCTCAAACAAAGTTCACCAAGGAGTTAATTAAGAAATTCGGAATGGAGAACGCAACCTTTATGACGGATCCAATGGGTTCAGCTATGTCTCTAGACAAGGATGAGAAAGGGAAACCTTTTGATGAAACCAAGTACAAAAGCATAATTGGATCTTTGCTCTATCTTACTGTTAGTAGACCTAATATAATATTCTCAACATGTGTGTGTGCACTAGATTTCAAATGAAATCTAAGGAATCTCACTATGCTGCTGCAAAGCGGATCTTAAGATATCTTAAATGTACACCAAATCTTGGCTTATGGTACCCAAAAAGTAATGATAGCGAACTAATTGGTTATTCAGATACATATTTTGCAGGAAGCAACGATGACAGGAAAAACACTTCCGGAACTTGTCAATTCCTTGGAAGAAGGCTTATCTCCTAGAGCAGCAAAAAGCAGATTTGTGTCGTAATTTCAACAGCCAAGTCAGAGTATATCTCAGCAGGCAGTTGTTGTGCACAACTACTATGGATAGAAAATCAGTTTGAAGACTACAACATGAAGTTCCAGAACATTCCAATGTTTTGCGATTCCTCCAGTGCATTTGCAATCACCAATAACCCAGTCTCTCACAGCAGGACAAAGCACATAGAGCTGAGGTATGACTTCATCAGGGAGCATATGGAGCATGGATACATCAACCTCCAGTATGTCCCAACTGACAAGCAGGTTGCAGACATCTTCACGAAGCCGGTGGATGAGGCCAAGTTCTCATTCTTCAAAACAGAACTTGGCATGCTATACAAAGAAGAATGAAGATGGAGGTCTCTCAACAAAGTTCAAGGATCAGGCTACTTCAAAATTTCAAGTTTGGACTTCATCTCTTGAGTACTACTTATACTACTCGAGTACTACTCTTACTACTCGAGTACTGGATAGGACTACTCGAGAAAAACGTTGACTTCCAAGGAATACTTCTCGAGAACAAAGTTACTTCTCAAGAACTTCAAGTCCGCTTCTCGAGTTCTTCAGAACTGCTTCTCGAATAATATAGCTAACTACTCGAGAACCTCTTATCTTCTCTCGAGAATTGGCCCATCATCTCGAGAAGTTTGATGCCAATTTTCTCCTGAAGTTCAAATTTATGTTATTCGCACCCAAACTCTTATACCGCCATATTGTCAGGTATGTCACTTTTATTATTTCCTTAATCATAATAAATTAAGACTTATATAAATAGAATAAGTCCGGAAATTCCAAATCACCAGACTCTCAAACCCTTTTATCGAGAAAGACTCTTCATCTTCTCTGTCTCCGACGCTCTCTTTCGCCTCTTTAGAACTTTTCTCTCAGTAAGAAGATTTTCATCCATCTCCTTCAATCGATGGCCCCTCTGTCAAAGATTGGTATCAGCAGTGAACTAGTTTCTACGGGAATTGCCGAGTTGTCAGACGATTTTAAGAACCTTCTTCAGATCTTGGAAGTCGCCGGCCTTTCGTTCATCTTGGAGAAGCCATGCAAAATATTACTTTCAGATGATGAGTTCTTCCAAAATGTAAAACTAAAGAGAAATAGCAAGGTTCTGAAAACCAAAGTCTGTGGGATTAAATTTAAGTTCACCTCTCAAATCATTCCTAAACTTCTTCGACTTCTAGTCATTGAGGAAGAAGATGACCTAACCATTGAAGATTCCTGTCGGGCATGTGACTTCTGTGGTGTGTCTATTGATATGAACACCAATCAATGCCATGATTTAAATCCAGAGAGCAAGCTTCTCATAGACATAACTGGAAAAGTCATTCGGTGCAAAACCAGCTCTATCAGCTTCATCACTCATGACCTCTTTGACATGATGACTGCCATTATTTGCAGGAAAAAGTTACAATGGGGTATGCTAATTTTTGACAAGATCAAGGAAAGTATAAAAGCACCAAACTTTGGTAGGATTATATCTCTTCTACTTCAAGAATTCAGGCCAGACATTTTTGATCTATCTAAAGGTATAACTCTACACCATATGAAGAAAGTTTACATATCTTCAATTCAAAGGTTGGAGCTCAAGCTCAAAAACCCTGATCAAGCTGCAAGAGCCCATGATCGCCCTGAGTATGAGGATAGGACCCTATATTCCCCTCCACATCAAGCAACTGGCACATCTGGTGCAATTGCCGAGGGGGAGCCTGCTCCTTCAATCCCTAAGGCAAGACAATTCCAAGAGGCCAGCTATTCTACCCCTCCTCCAAATGTTACTCCACCTGCTGCTACTACTGCTGAAGAGTTATTTTTTGATACACAAGTTCAAGAATAGGTTCTATCTATAGAGGAAGACATAAACATAATGATCGATGAGCTGACTTCAAAAGAGCCCCCTTCCCCTCTTTCTCCATAGAAGTCTCCCACTTCAGACCCATCTCCATCAGAACATCACTCTGAGCCAGAATCCCCACAAAATCAGTCTCTTGCTACAGATATACATGAAGAAGAAATAGCATTGATTCTTAATGATAAAGAAACAACTCCTAAACAGGCTGAAGCTCCTCTCAAGAGTCTAGCCTTCACCCTTCCTACCATTCTTGGTGAGGAAGGAGATATTTTGATTCATACCTCCAGAGCCAAGAGCTCAGTTGACATAGAAGAAATACCTCCATGGACAGCTCTATTGGTAACTCCTCCTCCTCCACCCCCTTAAATTGAAAACCTTTTGCAGATACCATTCTTGGAAAAATTGAGCTAATGCTAGCACAACAAAGGACATATTTTGATGAATCTATGAAAGTTGTCACCGACAAAGTAACTGCTCTTGAAAAAGAGATGAGTAGAGGATTTGTTGAGATCCAAAGCAATACTGATGAACTCAAACACCTATTCAAAATAGGTGGGAAAGCTCTAGACCACACTATAACCAGTATTGGTCAGGTGATAGTTCAGTCAGTAACTCTTGCCAACAATCAAATCTAACTGGAGAAGAAAGCTTAAGAACACACTTTCAAGATTTGTGAAGAAGTTGGAACCTTCAAAGAGGATGCAATTTCCACCCTATCAATAGAAGTCAGAAAGGGGGAGATGCTAGTGAAAGAATACTTAGAAAAATCAGATACCAACATGAAAACTCTTTGGGAAGAAAAGATGACTGAAATTCATGCTGATGTCAAGAACCAGATAGTTGGTGTAAAGTTTCATACATATGATACAACTGTTTGGATGCACAATCAAATATTCCCTAAATTTCACGCAGATCCCAATATTATCCCTCATCATCTTAACCCTCTTGCTCAGCAGCCTCCTGCCCAGCAACCAACTTTCTCTCCAAGACCTGAAGATCAAGAACCACCTCCAGATAGTTATGCTCAAGCATGGTCAGAATCTGAATTGCCTCAAGCTCCTTCTCCAGATATCCCAGGGCACAAGAAAAGAAATTATGGTGATGGTGCCTCTACTAGAAGGACCACTCCAAATTAATAAGATGAAAGAAGGAGAACCCAAGAATTTGCTGAAATTTGGAGCCCAACTTCTAAATCTTTAATTCTTGATACTCTCAAACTAGTGACTGATTATAATGAGAATAGACATGATCATTACAGCTCCCATGAATGGGACTAGTATGAGAAATCTATTACCAAGAGAAGGATATATGATAGAGAGTATGGAAAGAACAACCCCAAGGCTCCTCCCTAACCTCCAAAGTATCATCCCAAGCCTTTAAGCTACCAAAAGAGATATCAAGAGAAGAGAGACAAACAACAACATTAGCAGAGATACCGGAAGTTGAAGTTTATCAGAAAGTTTACTTATGAGATTTTGTTGAATTATATTTCATGGACATTTTCTATATATATAAATCTTCTATTTTGATGATCTAATTTTTCATTGCTTAGCTTTTCTCAGTATTACTGTGTTTACTAGTTAATATGTTATGATTATTGTTGTGTAATTCATCTTAGTGTAGAGGGTTCTGACTTCTACAAATAAGGGGAGATTGTTGGGTATTGTATCCACAATAACCCAGATTTGTATGAATTCACCCTTGAACTAAGATGAATTAAGTTGTATTTGATGCACTTGTTAAGTTATGTGTTTGCAGGATATAATTGCCAAGTGTAGACTAATGTCAGTCTACAATGAGTCACAAAACACAGGACCGTACAATGTAATCCCTCATTGTGTGATCCATGGTGTTGACTCATGTGTAGCCTCTCTATTGGGACACACTTCCTTTTCAAGCACTAAAGCAATGGAAGGAAGAATGGTTGTTGATTTCATTAGAAGAAAAATAATTTTTCAGAAAGTAAAATTTTTTCTAAGTCCATTACTCGAGTAGTATGTATTGTACTCGAGTAGTGCTGGTATGAATACTCGAATACACTAAGTACAGTTCTCGAGTGAGCTAAGTCTAGTACTCGAGTAACAGAAGTAGTTCTCGAGAAGGCTTAACTTAGTTCTCGAGAAGCTAAGTTGTACTCGAGTAAGACATACTTGGTTCTCGAGTTAACTCAAAAATTCATCTCAAAATTTTTCTAAGTATTATACTCGAGTAGCAGAGGCCAGTACTCGAGAAGGCCATTCCTTGTCTCGAGAAGTCAGAGGACCAGTACTCGAGTAAGAAGAAAATTTGTTTCGAGTAGAAGTCTGGTTCTCGAGAAGTCATATTAGTTCTCAAGAAGTTTTACTATAGTTCTCGAGTAGTAGAAGTCACTTCTCGAGAAGCCAGGATTCATGTTCAAAATTTCTCTAAGTCTTGTTCTCGAGAATCTTACATCCTACCTCTCGAGAATAGAAGTTAGTACTCGAGTAGTCTATAAACCACTCGAGAAATGCAGAATTATTTTTCTGAAATTTCGTTAAGTCCAAACTGAATCAATTTCAAATCTAATCTCGATTCTTATTGGTCCACGTGTGCAATCATTTATGATTATGACCGTTAGGCTTGTCCTATAAAAAGTCTTATCAATTTCGACTAACCCTAAGAAGAGAAATCAAGTATTCTGAATTTTTCTGTTCATTCTAAATCGGGAAAGCAGCCACTCCACATTGCCGTTCTTTCCGCAGCTCTTCTTCGATTCAAAGAAATTCAGAACAAGAATTGGTCAACAGATCAAGTCTCTTAATCTCTCCAGATCTCTCTCTTGATCGTGTTGATCCTATGCTTTTCAGATCCAGAGACTTAGCCGCCGTCTTCTTCGATTATTTCTGGCAAAGCTTCAAGTTCAAGAAGGAAGATCAGTTGAAGATTCAATATCTGAATTATTTCTATTTTTATAATTTTTTTGTATATAATATTTTATTCTTGTAGGAGATTTTGTCTCCGAGTTGTAGGAGTTTTTATTCTCCGAGATTTGTGTAGGAAGATTTTCTTCCAAGTATAGATATCGTGTTGAGGATAGAGTTGTAGGGGTGTTGCTCCGAGTTGTAGGATTGGTTTTCAATCCTAGGTTATAGTGAAGTAGCCGAGTCTAGCATGTTGCTAGATCGGTGAAGTGGAGAGTAGACGTACCCAAGATTGGGGAACCACTATATATCTTGTGTCTTCTATGGCTTGTTGATTTATTTTCTGCGCTTCGTTCGTACAAACTTTTATTTCGCAAAAAGACGCAGACCTCACCTATTCACCCCCTCTAGGTTATTTAGGTAGACAACTAAAAACATCAGGATGTTCCAGGCACATGAATGGAAGAAGAAGCAACTTGAATGACTATACTCCTATGAAGAATGGACCTAAAGTTATCTTTGGAGGTTCAGACAGCGGAGTCACTAAGGGATATCGTAATATTACCAATGACATAATCATAATCTCAAAAGTGGCTTATGTGGAAGGGTTGCAACACAACCTGATAAGCATAAGCAAACTATGTGATCTTGGTTATGTCATTGAATTGCACAAGGATGAGTGCCAAATTAAGAGATCAAGTGACCAAGAGGTCATCTTGACAGGCACTAGGAGTGGAAATGTCTATTTCTTAAACTTTTTATATATAAGTAAAGACTCTCCTATATGTCTAGTTGCAAATGAGAAAGTCTCATATTGTATTACATGGTACAAAAGACTAGCTCACTTGAACTATAAGACCATCAGTAAGCTCTTTAGTGAAGAGTTAGTCAGGAATGGTCCCAAAATGAAGTACACCAAGGAGGGCATTTGCTATGCATGCCAAAAGGGCAAGCAAACCAAAGCTTCTTTTAAAATCATTGGGGCCAAAGACTCTGTGAAGTGTTTATACCTCCTACATATGGACTTGTTTGGACCTATGCTAGTTCATAATCTAGGTAGGAAAGTCTACACCTTTGTGGTTATTGATGACTTATCTAATTTTGCATGGGTTTTCTTTCTTAAGAAACAGTCTGAAACCTTAGATATCTTCAGGACCTTTGTCAAACAATTTCAGAATGAATTAAACAATATTGTGGTGAAAATCTGAAGTGACCATGGCGCACTGAATTCCAATTTGAAAGAATTACACTATTCTGTGAAGAATAAGGGATTCACCAAGAATTTTCTTCTCCAAGAACTCCCCAGCAAAATGGGATTACTGAGAGGAAAAATAGAACTCTCATAAAAGCTAGCAGGACATTGCTAAGTAACACATCTCTCCCAGAATTCTTCTAGGCTAAGAAAGTAAATACTATATGTCATGTTCTGAATAGAGCTTATATCACCAAAGATCATAAGAAGACTCCCTATGAGATAATTAAGGGCAAAAAACCAAATATTGCTTATTTCAGGATCTTTGGAAGCAAATGCTATGTGCTCAATAATGAGAAATCTTACCTAACTAAGTTTGCTGCCAAATCCATGATGTGGATGAAGATCAGCAGGATCCAACAATTGAAGTCAATGATGCTGAAGAAAGGTTGCCTCCAGCAGTCAGATATCTAAGAGATCATCCCAGACACCAGATAATTGGAGATGCCAAACAAGGGGTGATAACAAGGAGCAAAAGCCTAAATATAGCTATGTATTCTAGCTTTTTGTCTCAAATTGAGCCCAAAATATTTGAAGAAGCCAACATAGACCAACACTGGATTGTGGCAATGTAAGAGGAACTGAACTAATTTAAGAGGTGTAAGGTCTTAAAGCTGGTTCCCAGACCACAAGGTCATAACATCATTGGAACCAAGTTGATTTATAGGAACAAGCTTGATGAAAATGGTGTTATAATTAAGAATAAAGCTAGGCTGGTGGCTAAAGTATATAGACAAGAAGAAGGTATTAATTTTGATCAAACCTTGGCCCCAATAGCTAGGCTAGAAGCCATCAGGTTATTCCTTGCATATGCTGCCAACAAGGGATTCAAAGTCTACTATATGGATGTGAAGTCATCCTTCCACAATGGTGAACTAAAGGAAGAAGTCTATGCTGAGCAACCATTAGGTTTTGTTGTTCCTAACTCTCTTGATTTTGTTTACAGACTTAGGAAAGCTTTGAATGGGTTAAAACAAGCCCCAAGGGCATGGCATGAGACCATGTCTAGCTTTCTCATTGAGAACAAATTCTCAAGGGGAAAGATAAACAAGACACTATTCCTATGAGAATCCAAGGGCATGACCATTCTAGTCCAAATTTATGCAGATGACATAATTTTTGGGTCTACTGATGATAACCTTTGCAAGAAGTTTGCTAAACTTATGCAAGAAAAAATTGATATGAGTAGTATGGGTGAGCTTAAGTACTTCTTGGGCCTCCAAGTAAGACAGACTGAGGATTGATTGTCCATCCCTCAATCTAGGTCATTAGGGAGATAATTAAGAAATTTGGTATGGAGAATGCCTCCATACTAAAAACTCCCATGGGGTCAAACATGTCAATAGACAAGGATGAAACAGGTAAACCTATTGATGAATCCATGTATAGAGGCATAGTTGACTCCCTCCTCTATCTTACTACTACTAGGCCAGACATCATGTATGCTACATGTGTTTGTGATAGATACCAGGCTAGCCCTAAGGAGTGTCACTACTCTACAGTTAAAATAATTCTGAGATATCTTAAGGGCGCACCAGATCTGGGCCTATGGTACCCTAGGAATAGAGATTTTGAGCAAACAGGGTATTCGGATGCAGATTTTGCAGGCTGTAGAGAGGAAAAAAACACTCCAGGCTCCTATCAGTTCTTGGGTGGAAGACTTATGTCTTGGAGTAGCAAGAAGCAGACTAGTGTTGTTATTTCAACAGCAGAGTCATAGTATATATCGGCAAGAAGTTGTTGTGCTCAGCTGCTATGGATCCAACACCAGCTCCAAGATTATAATCTATAGAAACACTTCATTATACTGTGATTCAACTTGTGTAATCTCTATTGCTAGGAATCTTGTCTCTTACAGCAAGACTAAACATATAGAGATTAGGTATCACTTCATTAGAGAGCATGTGGAAAGTAAAGACATATGTCTTGAATTTGTCCCCACTGATAAGTCAGTGGCAGATATGTTCACTAAACAACTAGATAAAGCAAAATTAAGCACCTTCAAATTTGAATTGGGTATGTTGAATTTAGCCCAGCTTCAGTAGCTCCACATATAGTCTGTGCTTGTTGTAGGTAGTTTTACTCACTAAAAGATACATCAAAGAAAACCGGACTAAGGGTCCAGGCATTTAGTGCGCTGAGACAAGACCAGGCGTCGAGTCTGCCGATTCTAAGTGTTCAGGCGTTGAGTGCGTTGAAAGGATAGCAGGCTTCGAGAGCATTGAGTGTGTCAAGTTCTCTCAACGCATGCTCCCATCAAGCTTATTTTGTTGCTAAGTGACGGGATCAATCCCGGCTGTTGATTACTTCGTGATCATAAACAGGTACGTTCCTCTCCACCTTCTAAAATAAAAAACACTACAAATAGAAGGATGTGTGTGTAAAAAAAATACATTGTTCCTTGCCCTTCTTTGTCCGTGCGATGAATCGACAAAGAGTTTGGAAAATCTACTGCAATTTTAAGAAGAGATGACACAAAAGAGATTGGATTTCTTTTTTGAGGGATCAGAACTGGTCCACAATGGCTTCAAAGACGCGCTAGAGGAAGTTCAGCATGTCCTTCATATGCTCTAGGTTGCTGACCTAGAATATGTTTTATCTGAGCCCGGTCTGCTATGGAAAAGAGAGGTGTTAGAGTTGTACTCCACTGCAAAAGTCGGCTCCTCATATCTCAAGATTAGGTCTGTTATCAGTGGTAACAAGGTTAAGATAACCTCTAGAAGACTGAGCAAATCCCTACATCTGCCAAAGTTCAAAGGTTCTGATGAAGAGGGTGAACTAGATCAAGGAGATGTCAAAGATGCTCTTAAGTGGTGTGGACTGTCAAAGCACACCACTTGGTCTATCCTAGGAAGAGAGCTGAATCTCAAAGGGAAATTCCTAGCTGATGTCATTGGGAAAGGACTGTTATGCAAGACTGGCTCCCATGAAAAAATTTCTAAGAAGATGTTTGATTTGATGGCTAGGGTTATCCTCTCGAAAAAGACTGATTGTGGAAGAGTAATTTTTGATAGGATTGTGGAATGTCTCCCAGAGCCAAACCTGGGTAGAATTCTTTTTCTGTTTCTACTTCAGAGTGTTCTAGGGATCCTTAACCCAAGGTTAGGAACAAAAATCCATCACATGAGAAGGATGGATTTAAAAATGTTGGATAGATGGGATAGGGTTCTATAGCCTCTTGCTCAGACTATTGCCAAGAAGAAAAAGAAAAAAAGCAATTGCTATTCCAGAGGAAAGTACTGACATCAGCTCTTAAGAACAAGCTGAGGAAGAGCCTCATGATCAAGAGCTTACTCCATGCACTGATGAGACCAAGAGGGACTGAGTGCCCATGTGTCAATTTCATCTGAACCTGCAGTAAGGATTCAAGTGAGGAGACCTCACTCTGAAGAAATTCAAGATGATGTTATGGATATACCTCCTATTGAGGTTGCTGAAGAAATAGTGAACAAAATTTCTAAGGAAATTGTAGAAGAGATTGCTCCCTTAGAAAAAGTTCCATAAGGTGGTTACAGCCCTCAAAGTGAGGGGGAGCAACATCTTGAGCAGGTGATGGAGGTGGATCTTGCTGAGGGGGAGCAGATGCAGAAGTTACAACAAGACACTCAGCTTCCTCTTATTCATGAACAACATACAAATATAATCACAGATGATGTTCTGGATTTCCTTGTGGACATGGCAGTGGTTGAGGAGGAGATTCAACCTGAACTCCCTACTCAAGGCACAGTTTATGATATAGAATCTTCAGAATCAGACAAGGAACCTGCTGCTACTGAGAACATGGCAACTCAACATTCATCTAAATATGAGGTGCTTGATCTTGCTGAAAGAGGTGGTCTTAGCCAAGTTCAACAACTAGCTCCAATCACTAATAAAGGTACATCCACTAAACATATGTCAGGAACATTGTTGGCACAGCTGAAAGGGTTACTTGATGACCAGAGGAGATAACTTGAGAATTTTTTTTGATGATTCCATAAAGAACCTCAGGAATGACTTGTCAACAGAAGCCAAATCTATCAGATTTGAGTCAAGAACCATGTCACCCTTGGTATTGACCATCTGGATAGTTAATTAACAAAGGCCAGCTCCTCCCTGACTAAAGCTATTATGAAGAAGTCAAAAGAGGGGAGAAGGAAGTGATCTGGACCAACACAGAGAATGCATTTTCGGTGTCAAATGTGATCAGAGGGTCTTTTGGCTTAGAGCAAGTGTCATATGACAACATTCCCATGATCCTTCACCAAGTACAAGATGCACTAAGGAATAAAGGGCAATTGCTCAACATGATGATCAGTATAAGGGCTTATACTATGATAAGGGTGCGGAACTGCGTCTTGTCTATCAAGATGATGCTCAGTACTTGCAAGAAGGTGCACAGGGGGCTGAATCCTCTATAGCTACTGTCATTCCTCAAATTCCAACATTCAGCCCCACTATTGATCAAATTATGAGGGAAAGAGCAAATCTGTTGCTGAGGAAGAGGATGCTTCTAGGATGAGCAAAAAGAGATATATGGAAGAAATGGAGTCAAGACCAGATTTTGAACAATGGAGTCCTCAATCAAGGACAATTATATTGATTGCCTAGGATCTGGTGAAGAATAAGAAGACAAAAAGGGGAAAGCTCTACAGCTCCCTTGAATGGGCTAAGCTAGAAAAGAATGAGAGGGATAGAAGAAAATTCAAAAGGGATAAGTGGCTAGGCATTTTTCCACCAGATGCTGTGGAGCCTGTCAAATATTTTCCAAAGCCAAACAGCTACTTCCAAAGGCAGAAGGAAAAGGAGTCAAAAGATAGTAAAGAGAAAGCAGCCAAGAAGCACAGTAGGGGCATTGTGATAAGAGAACCAGAAACCTAAAAATGTTTCTTGTATTTCTTAAGGGCTGAAGGAATTGTGTCTATTTTTTAGTATGCACAATATAAAAATAATCACTCCTTTTATTTAATGAAAATCAGATGTTTTGTTTTGTTTTCATTATTTCTATCTTCTGAAATGTTTTACATACTGTTTGTGTGTTGGTGTATATCATTATCCAAGGATTTTACTTCTTAAAATTGAGGGAGATTGTTGGTTCCATTGTACCCAATGTCCCAGATTTGAAGAAGGCCTATAGGACAATGGTATACACATATTTGTATCTAATGCATGCTTTAAGTTCTATGTATGTAGTTGGTCACTTGTTTCACTAATTAGATTGGTGGTCTAAGTAAAAATGACAGGTGGACAAGGATTAATGCTAAGTAAACAGAAATCTTTCTAAGTCCACAGGCATTAAGTGAAGGCACTTCACTCAACGCCAGATGGCTTGATGCGCTGAGTAATTCCCCAGTAGTCAAAGCCTTAGCAATGCCAAGGCAGAATTAGTCCAGAAGCATTGAGTGAAGATTATTCACTCAACACTCAATGCATTTTGAGTTGAGTATAGTTCAAGCAGTCTAGGACATAGAGAGAAGCTGACAAGAATTCTGGTTAAGTCAAGAAGCGTTGAGTGAAGACAGCTCACTCAATGACCGGAGCCAGAAGTACTGAGTAAAGCTCAGACAGTCAAAGCATCTGAGAATCAGTGCAGGATTCTGGCTAAGTCCAGAAGCATTGAGTGAAGGTAGTTCACTCAACACCTTAAGAAGAAAGCATTGACAGAATAAAGTGATGTTAAAGCCATAGGAATAGTGGACAGAAAATTTGTCCAAGTCCAGAAGCATTGAGTGAAGCCAGTTCACTCAAATCTAGCTCAACAAAGTTTAAACTAAGTACAGAAGCATTGAGTGAAGGCTATTCACTCAACACCTTATCAAAATGGTGAGCTAAGGAGGGAAGCATTGAGTGCAGAAGAATCACTCAACACCTCCATTCAGAGAAAATTGGCTAAGTACAAATGCATTGATTGAGGAAGGCTCACTCAATGCCTAATCAGTTAGACAGCTAAAAGTATATATTAATTGAGTGATGACTGATCACTCAACGCCTGGTGTTATAGGTAATCTGACTAAGTGTTTTGGCATTGAGTGACAAGCCTTCACTCAACGCCTATCGTGAATTGTCTGGATTTGACTAAGTCTACAGGTACTGACGTCAGCAAAAATTCAAATATTGCGGGAAGTCCACAGTAACGATAAATGGCGCCTCTTGACTGTTGTACAACATTCAATACAAAAGTAGAGCTGCAGCTACAAACTCCAGGTGGTCCCAATACTTAAAGAGTCGTTGGACGACAGGATAGAAATATAACAAATCCGTGAGAAGAAAATGACTTTTGGAACTTTTGTAAAAGAGCTAAACTTCATCTTCTTCCTATCGAACAGGTTGCAAGGCTTGGAGAAGTTGTTCAAGTGACTGATTTGAAAGTGCTAATAGTTAGTTGTTGATCTTCAATAGCAAGTTGCAGTAAAGGAAAACCCTAGCTGCAGTGGCTTCACAGCTCAAGCTGAACTTTCCTGAAGAAATATTCTTGAGGTTGTGAAGCAAAAAAGACAGTGTTAATCTCTGTTCAGAAGGAGGAAGGCATAGAGACTCTAGCTCTGGTGTCAATCATCACCAATAAACTACTATTCTTTTGTAAGATCATTTTGATCTGAGTGTAAGCCTAAACTTATAAAGGCTGAGTGTAGGGTATTTAAGTTGATCTGAGTTGTAGGATTCAAGTGGCGAATCTTAGGTTGGATCCATGCTTGGATCTGAGTTATAGGACTTTGAGTTAAAGTCTGAGGTAGGGATTTTGTGCCTGAGTGGTAGGATATTATATCTTTGAGTGGCATAGCTTAATGCCTGAGGTAGGACTTGAAAAAGTCTGAGAGATCCTGAGGGATCTGGGTTGTAAGCTCTCTTTAGCTGAGTTAGAGAAGGTTCCTTGTCTAACAAATTGTTAGAAAGGTGGGAGGGACAGTGGATGTACCCATAATCTGAGGAACAAATATAAAATTCATGTGTGTTATTTGTGACTATCTTGAAAGCTATGTTTAAATTAATCACAACACACCTAAGAATAGTAAAAGTTTTAAAAGGACTTAAAAACCTATTCATCCCCCCCCCCCCTCTATGTGTTTAGCTACTCTTGAAACTAAAGACTTTCACAACCTCTACTATAAAACAGAAGTAATTATCCCAGTCGACATCGACATTCCAAGCCCGTGAGTCTCCATCTTTAACCAAGAAAAGAATGATGAAACCCTCCGAGAAAATCTGGATCTGATCTACGAACTTCGAGATGCGGAGGCTCTTTGCACTGATGCCTATCAGCAACGGGTAGCATGAAATTACAATTGAAAGGTGAAATCCCGACCCATCAACATAGGATATTTGGTTCTTCGATGTATAGAAGTAGCTGGCAAAGGACCGCAAGGAGACAAGCTCTCTTCCTCATGGGAAGGACCATTTGTCGTCAAGGTAATTGTAAAGATAGGAACCTACAAGCTAAAAAGGGCTTAGGGAATAATCCTACCCTGAACACGGAACGCACAGAACCTACATCGATTCAATTAGTGACTCCTTATTATAAACTCCCTCTTACAGTTTTTTACTCCATTATACCTCAACCAACTATTATAGAACCGCAAGCCCAGACGCATGTAGATAATCAATTATTCAAACATTACATTTCCTTTTCATTAGTGTCCGACTAGTTTAAGGTAAGACTAAGCCACGAGTGATCTTCGTGCAAAAGGTAAGACCAAGATGCGAGTGATCCTCGTGCAACAAGGTAAGACTAAGCCGCGAGTGATCCTCGTGCAAAAGGTAAGACTAAGCCGCGAGCAATCCTCGTGCAAAGGGTAAGACTGCGCATGTAATTTGAATACAAAAGCTATTCACCGAACCTGCCTTTATACGCCAGGACGTCATTAGGTTCTGCCCCCTCACAACCAAGCCATGAGGGATCCTTGTGGGAATTAAGCCACGAGCGATCCTCATATGAACCAAGCCGCGAGCGATCCTCATGAAAATAAATCCACGAGCTATCCTCACGCGAACTAGGTTACTAACCAGCTACAAGCACAATTATAGTCCCCATAAAGCAACACTATGAGTCAACAGTACTCAGGAAAAAAGAAGAAAAGAGCACAATAATCACAGTAACGTGCAAATAAATGCCCAAATGCGCCAATCATGAACCGTCAAATAATAAAGACAACATACATGACACCATACTAGAAAAGCAAAAGATGCAAACACACTAATACAAGGAAATAGCGCCGCTACACATCAGCCACATCAACATCAAAACTCTCATCGCCAGAGATATCATCAAAGCTAAGGCCGGATACGTCGTATCCCAAGCTCCTGCCAACAAGACGAAAAGCCTTTGAGACTCCCTGCCTGAGCGCCAGCTCTCAAATTTCTTCCATCTGAAGCTCCACCTCCTTTCTCCAGATCTCCTCTCGAATTTCCTCTCTAATCATGCAACGATCCCGCATATAATCTAGAGACTCCATATACTCTGCAAGTCCAGCAACCTTCAACTCTGACGCACGGCTATCAGAAGATAATATCTCCACTTGGGCTTTCGCCGCACAAAGCTCTGTCTCCAAATGAGAAGTCTCCTCGTGAGCACGCTTCAGCATCTGTGCAGTCTCCACCAGATATTTCTCCACCGCTACAGATGCTCGAGTCTCCTCCAAGTCTATCTTTAGCTCTGATCCAATCCGGCAAAATCGAGAAACATCCCGATAAAGATCATCCCTCATAGTGACAAGAGAACCCGTCATTGCTCAAAACATCTCCTGGAGGGCCAGATACCCATCCTTCAAACTCATGTAATGATCATTCTAGTGACGGAAATTTTAACCTGAGCCTCAATCTACAAAATAAAGGACGAAGTGAAGTCAACACAACACAACAACAAAGATTAGCTAAGAATAATCAAGCACGCTTACCACTTCATTCATCGCCTTCAAAGAAGAAGATAGCCTCAAATCTGCCACCTCCATGGGGGAGGCCTGGGGGGAAGATGATCTGAGCGCCTATACCTCAGGAGGTGAACTTCCATGACCACCAAAAGGAGAGTCGGCACCCAAAGAAGATGAACAAGGCGCCACGCTACTGCTACCCTGAGAAACTACAATGGAATTCCGTTTCCGATTATAATCCAAAGATGTCTCAGTAGTCCACCCATGTTGGAGCATAAGGAGACCGGGCAGTTTTATGTCTAGCCACAATGGTCTGCGACTCTAAGCAGTTTAGCAGTTTGGTACATCAATCTGGTGGTGATCCTCAGCTGACGGTCTGAGGGATTGTTGTGACAGTGGTCTGGGTTTTATTCGTAGGAGCAGTTTGGTGGTTAACTGTAACTCTGGTCTGGTGGTAACCCGCAGTTGCTGTTTGGAGGCTTGCCATAGCAGTAGTCTGATGGTTAGCCACAACTGCGGTCTGGTGGCAACCCGCAATTGCGGTCTAGCGGCCTGCATTAGCAGTCTTCCATGGCGGTCTGGCGACTTACACAAGCTACCGTTGGATGGTCTGTTGTTCTTTGTATAGTGTGTTGTTTGATGTTGTCACACCGCATAGGCCGCCCGAATTTTATTTTGTCCCACATCGTTTGTTGTATTCTCTTATCTCCCCCATTTTCTATAAGTAAGGGGGCATACCTATGTAATAATTATCTTTTTGGAGCAATAGAGTTTGCGGGTTTTAGCTCTTTTTCACATGGTATCAGAGCGAACTGATCTTTTGCTCTAATTAGATAGCGGTTTGTTTATTTAACTGCGCTATCTCTTCTTCCGGCTTCTCCCCCCTCCCTCGTTGGTCGTTGTTCTTGCGACTTGTTTCCTTGTGGGCTCGGTATTTTGGTCGCAACATCTTTCTTGCCGCTGGTGTGTTATTACAGTGGTTGTGCGGTATCTTCTCATTTTTGTGACTTGTTCGCCTTATTTCTGCGACCTGCTCTTGCTCAGCGTGAGCTGTTATTGGTCGTTTGTTCGCGCGGTTTGTTTTGTGAAACCGTGTGGTTTCTATATATTTTCTATGGACACTCCTTCTTCTTCTACTTTATCTTCTCCTCCTTCTCTATCTACTTCTTCTTTCTCTGCTTCCGGTAATTTGGGGAATGCTTCAAAGCTTACAAGTCCCAATTACCCTGACTGGAGTGTATCCTTCATTTTTCTCTTGCATTCTCAGTATAAATGTCATCACTTGACTGATGAAACTCCTCCTTCAGATCTATTTCTTTTGATGATTGGGATTCTTTTGATGCATTGGTGTAGACTTGGTTGGCCAAAATTTTTTCTGAGGAGTGCCTTCCTGTCATTCGGTATGATCTGACGGTCAAGGCTGCCTGGAATCATCTTGCCGCTTTATATTCCAAGGGAGCCCCAACTTCACGCATTTATACTTTGTAAGCCAATCTTTTCGCTCGACCAGTCATGACTCCTACTTCTGCCTATTAGGAGATTAAGACTCTTGTTGCTGAACTTATTCAGCGCAGACCTTTTTCTACTGATCTAGCTGAGCAACACAGGCATTTTCAGGAGCTTCTTCTTGTTTTCTATCTTCTTCGCCTACCGGATTCTTATGATATGATCCACCAGCAAATTATTAGGTATACGGATACTCCGACTCTAGATGTTCCTGCTACTAGGATATCTGTTCTTACTACTCTTAGTTAGCATCCTTTCCTCTCCTCTCCTTCTCCATATCCTGATCTTGTTGCCTATACAGCTCGTCATGACTTCTCTGGTGGTCGTGGTGGCCGTATTGGTGGCTACGGTACTCAAAGCATCTTTGTTCTCATTATAGCCGACTTGGTCACTTGTTTGATCGTTGTTGGACCAAATTTCCTCATCTTCATCCAATATCAGCTGATTCCTCCAAGCCATCCACTTCTTCTCTTGCAACTTCTGGAGCTGCTCAGTTAGCTACAACGGGTAGATGGCTCATTGATTCTGGTGCTACAAATCATATAACTGGCAATTCTTGCCTTTTATCTTATCTTATCTTGACAAGAGCAATCGGTTACCTCCGGTTCTTACTGCAGATGGTTCCCCATCTCTGATTTGTGGGTCTTGCACCATGCATATTACTCACTCTCTTCAGCTACAGGACACCATTTATGTTTCCCATTTTCCATGCAACCTTCTTTATGTTACTGCTCTTTGCAAACAGTTGCATTGTGAATCTATTTTTACTACCTCTACTTGCACTTTTCAGATTCCTCATTCTAAGGAGATGATTGCTACTGGACTGAGAGGGGCAGCTTGTTCTATCTTGATACTACTTCTGCATTTTCTGCCTCATCTTCTCTACTTCAGTAGAATCTTCGCCTTGGGCATCCTCCTCCTCGGATTCATTATCAGCTTTTGCTAGATTTACCTCGCGGAGATTCTACTCTTGATTATGAAGCTTGTCTGTTTGGCAAGCATCACCAGTCTACTTTTCCTGCTAAGCATGGCCTCAGTTCATCTCGTCCCTTTGACCTGGTTCATTCGAATGTTTGGGGTCTTGCTCCCTTCAAACTGTTGGTAGAAGTACTTTGTATTTTGTTACATTCATAAATGATTTTTCCTGGTATACTTGGTTGTATTTGTTACGAGAACGCTCTGAGATTTTCTCAATTATTTTTTCTTTTTATAATGAAATTCATGCACAATTTGATACCCCTATTAAAACTCTTCGTACTGATAATGCTAAGAAAACCTTAGTCATCAGTTTACTTCATTTTGTTTGGATCATAACATTGTCCATCAAACTACTTGCCCTTACACTTCCCAACAGAATGTCGTTGCTAAATGTAAAAATCACCATCTTTTGGATGTGGCTTGTAGTCTTCTTACTTATATGCATATTCCTTGGTCTTATTAGGGTCATGCGGTTATTCTTTCATGATCTATCATTAATCGAGTTCCGTCTTCGATTCTCAATGGCAAGAATCCTTTTTCTATTCTATATCTTGATAGGACACCGTTTCCGTTACCTCCTCGTGTCTTTGGATGCACAGTGTTTATCCACTCTCCTACTTTTGGACGTGACCAACTCTCTCCTCGTTCTATCAAGTGCATCTTTTTGGGCTATTGCCCTATACAGAAGGATATCCGTGTTTTGATCCTATTCTTCTGAGACAAAATGTCTCGGTGGATGTTAATTTGTTTAAGGATGCTCCATTCTTTTCTTCTCCCTCTAGTCTTCCTTTTTCTGATTCTTCTTCTTCTTTTCCCAATGTATAGGCACCTCTTCCATAGCCTGCCCTTCTTTCTTATCCTCCTATTTCTGATTCTTCTACTATTCCTGATTCTTCTCCTGAGCCGCTGCTACCAGCTCCTGGGCCAGTGGTCTCTTCTTTAGATGTGGTTGATACAGTAGACAGGACAGATCTTGATCTTCCGATCGCTCTTTGGAAAGGTGTTTTCACCTGCACGCAACACCCTCTACAAGTTGTGGTCTCTTATGCTCAGCTTTATCCTTTGTCTAAGAGCTTTTCTCTTACCCTCTCGGTAAATGTTGTTTCAGCCTCGTATCAAGATGCTCTTGTTATTCCTCATTGGAAGGCTGTTATGGATGAAGAGATGTGTACTAAAACTAAACATGGTACTTGGACTCTTGTTCCTACTCCTCCAGGAACTGATGTGGTTGGCTGTCGCTGGATCTTTGTTATCAAATTTCTTCCTGATGGTTCTATTGATCATTACAAGGCACGGCTTGTTGCCAAAGATTTTACATAGACCTATGATGTGGATTTCGTTGATACTTTCTCTCTTGTGGCTAGAATTGCTACAATCTGTGTTCTCTTTTCGGTGGCTATCAATAGAGACTAGGAGATGTCTTAGTTGGATGTGAAGAATGTCTTTCTTTATGGCGATTTGCAGGAAACTATCTACATGGAGCAACCTCCTGGGTATGTTGCTCAGGGGGAGCCCCAGGTCTGTAAATTGTGAAATGCGATATATGGTCTTAAGGAAAGTCTCAGGGCCTGGTTTGACAAGTTCAATGAAGTTATCTCTGTGGTTGGGTTTGCTCAAAGTACTGCAGATCACTCTTTATTAATTCGCAAAACCTCGGCTGGTCTAGTTATCCTTGTGGATGATATTCTTCTTCTGGTGATGATAGAGAAGGTATGAAAATGACAAAGAAGCATCTTCTTCATCATTTTGTTATCAAAGATACGTGATCTCCGAAATATTTCCTAGGGATTGAGATATCTAGGAAACCAAAATCGATTATTCTTTTACAGCAGAAGTATGTTTTTGATCTCTTAAAAGAGACAGGTCTTCTTGGGGCTAAACCTACTCAATCTCCAATGTCTGTTGGAGATGACAAGTGTTGGATTAAGGAATCACCTCTTCTTGAAAATATCACTAGGAACAGACGGCTTGTGGGGAAACTCATTTATCTGGCAATCACAAGACCGGATATTTGTTATGTTGTGAGAAGAGTCAGTCAGTTTATGCAAGCTCCTAAGGAATGTCATCTTCAGTCAACAATGAAGATTTTAGAGTATGTGAAAGGTGCTCCAGGGAAAGGACTTATGTTTCATAAATGGGGACATTTGAAGGTTGAGGCGTACTCTGATGCTAGATATGCTTATGATAAGCAAGATAGGAAGTCTACTTTAGGGTTCTGTACTTTTGTTGGAGGAAATTTGGTCAGCTGGAAGAGCAAGAAACAAGAAGAGTATAGGAGCATGACTCTAACTACTTGCGAGCTGAAGTGGTTACGGACACTTATGCATGATTTGGATAGGTTTATGATCATCCTTTGTCATTGTTTTGTGATAATAAGGGAGCCATATATATTTTTAAGGAATCCAGTCTTTCATGAGAGGGTGAAGCATATTGAGTTTGATTGCCACTTCATCAGAGAGGAGATTTTGAAGAATCAGATCTACACTCTGTTTGTTACCTCTGAGAGAGAACTAGCTGATTTCTTCACCAAGCCAATTATTCCTTTTGGGGAGGTTTGTAGCAAGCTGGGCATGGTAGATATATATGCTCCAGTTTGAGGGGAGTGTTGGAGCTTGAGGAGATCGGGCGGTTTTATTTCTAGCCGCAGCGGTATGCTACTCTCAGCGGTCTGGCAGTTTGGTGCAACGATCTGGTGGTGATACTCAGCTGGTGGTCTGAGGGATTGTTGCAGCAGCGGTCTTGGTATTAGTCACAGGAGCAGTATGGTGGTTAACCACAACTGTAGTCTTGTGGCAACACATAATTGTGGTTTGGAGGCTTGTCGCAGCAGCAGTCTGATGCTTAGCCGCAACTGCAGTCTGGTTGCAACCCATAGTTGCGGTCTGGCGGCTTGCACTGGTAGTCTTCCTTAGCGGTCTATCAACTTACACAATGTACAATTGGATGGTCTGTTGTTCTTTGTATAGTGTGCGGTTTGATGTTGTCAAACCGCATAGGCCGCCCGGATTGTATTTAGTCCCACATCATTTGTTATATTCTCTCATCTCCCCCATTTTTAAAAGTAAGGGGCCATACCTATGCAATAATTATCTTTTTGGAGCAATAAAGTTTGCATTTTATTTAGCTCTTTTTCACAGCCCAGAGTCTGAAGAAATGCTACACCACAACAAGCGCTTCTCCTCCACAAATGAAGAAATACTGAACAGACGGTTCACTAACTCGCGAGGCTCGGAAAATCCAAGTACTAGAAAAACTCCCGCTCTCTCCCATTTTGATGATGGAAATGATCAGGCAGTGCGTTCCATAACTCCGGCAAGCCCTAAGAGTTCATGACATAACCAAATAAAGTATTTCCATGGCGACGATCCGTCTAAATCTCAAAATCAAGCCATCTCTTGTTACTATGAATCTCCACATGATCGCCACCATCAAAATGAACATCGCACCAATCCCGAAAGTAGTACAAAGAAAGTTTCCTTCCATGTTTACGAAAGAAGACAACCAACGTCATGAGCCATACTACCCCTATGGGAGTAAACTTGGAAATCAGCACGCTGCAGAATTTCAGAATCTCGACCACTTCCTCACACTGGATGAACTGGAGTCGCGATCTCAGCGTGGTCTCACAGACCGTCAACCAGCCACGAAAAGGATTTTGGACCCTCTCCTCAGCACGCGGTATCCTCACATCAAGGTCGACATGCAGGCCGAAACTCATCCTCCAAATTACAACCTGATCCTCGGTAAGGGAGGAGCGAAGATGAATCGGTCTCGCAGTATGCTTCGAGCCCTGTCACAAAAAATAAAAAATAAAATTAGACTAAAAGCCTGCAAATCAAGATTCATCTATTCCCATCGAGCACACAAAGGAGCGTCGCCCAGTAAAATTCATACTGTATGACGCACCCGAGCATGTACAAGCCCCGGACATGTAGACGCGCAAGTGCTTGCCCGGAGCAGGCCCCTCGCACGTGCCCGCGCATGGCTAAGCATTCACGGTCGTGCGCGAACCCACACGCAGCAGTGTGTGCGCCTGTACGACCAGGCGCATACCCGTGCACGCGAGGCCAGGAGCACGCACGGCCAGGCACGCGCACGCATGCTCACGCGCACCCGCGCGCCCGTGCTCCCACGCGGGTGCGCCCGTGCGCTATCTTGCACGAGTTCGCATTCGCACATGCTCGCGCGCAGCCAAGGCCACGCGCGCACATGCACCGCCCCACACGCGCATCTGTGCGCACTATCGCGACTACAGGTGCTTCAGCTTCCTTCCCCAGACACATTCATTACCTCTCCTCAACCATAATATATTCTAACATCTTTACCCGAGTTTGCAAGGCGCCACTACTCGTCATCACAAGTCCATCACTGTTCGTCATCGTCATCGCCATAAAAGATGAGCAACAAAAGATCCTTATTTTTCTTCACCCAAAGAAGTCTCGTGCAACAAGGATCCGTTGGGCAATTGTTGGGGATGACCCCCATTTTATAACGATTAGGTGTGCAAATAACCACACACCCATGATCTCCACCTCAGAAGAAGTGGTTTTATGGGATTGTTCGCATGCCTGATCACCACGCCCGATCCCCTGCGCACCGATCTCATCACGCATAATGGGCAAACCGCCGCAAGCCCCACCTCGCTAGTGGCAGGCGACCGACCTCCTCCCCAAACACCGGTCGCCTTCCCTCTTCTATCGTGTCGGCCTCGGCCGCAGGAGAGGGAGCGAACTCCCGAGCCACGCCTCCCTCGGCCTTCGACTACGACCAAGGGGTCGGCCACCCAGGCCTCCTCCTCCCTCAGCCACTGACACGACCAAGGGGGAGGCCTACCGGGCCGTCCCCTCCCACAGTCACTAGCGCAGTCAAGGTGGTGGTTGCCCCTTCTGCCCCTCTCTCGGCCATCGGCACAGGCCAAGGGGGCTGTCGCCCGGGCCACGCCCTCTCTCGGTCGCCGGCGCAGCCAAGGGGATGGCCACTCGGGCCTCCCCCTCCCTTGGCCGCTGGTGGGACAAATGGGCGGCCTCCCGGGCTACCCCCTCCCTCGGCTGACAGCTCAGCCAAGGCGTCGGCCGCCTGGGCCACCCCTCCCTTGGCCACCAGCAAAGGCTAAGGGGGCGGCCGCTCGGGCTGCCCCCTCTCTCGGCCGCCATCACAGCCAAGGAGGCGGCCGCCCGGGCCGCCCCTCCCACGGCCGGTGGTGCAGCCAAGGAGATGGCTGCCCGGGCCACCCCCTCCCTCGGTCGTCAGTGTGGTGGCCCGGGCCGCCCCCTCTCTTGGCTGCCGGTACGGCCAAGGGAGCGGCCGCCCGGGCCGACCCTCTCTTTGCCACGTCGGCCGCTCCTCCCTGGCTGCCCATGAAGTCACATCCTCCGATCGGTTAGAGATGTCCCTGGCCGTCCGATCTGCAAGTAACAACCGGGTTAGTGAGGGATTTAATTAATAATTTATGATTTATTAAAATGGTCTCCAAATAGTGAAATTCACACATTTAAACTATACCAGAAATAATAATGATGGTGGTTATGGTGTGCGGATAGTCGTGTAACCACCATAACCACCGCCCAGAGCCTATAAAAGGAGCACCAAGCATCATCATTTCTCATCTTTTTCCTCTAAGTCTTCTTCTTCCTCATGTTGAAGCTCTACTGAATTCCTCCTACGTCCAGTATCCCAAACGCACCTGAGTCACACCTGAGCCGCACCTGAGCTACAAGCGAGTCAAGTCAAAGCCACCCGACAAAGCAAAATCTCTCAAGTTCCAAGTGGCCCCCGCAACAGCAAGTCCAGGTGCTGCGCTCCACATCCATAATCAGCAAGCCGTTAACAGAAGACCACCAGCGCGAAGTGCAATTTGTAACAACTCCTGACGCGACGGTCTATCGTCCGCCGTGTGCCAAGTGTTCTCTCACCCTCAAAGCTATAACGAGAGATAGCATGTCACCCTCGACTTCACAAACAAGCTGTAACAACCAGAGAATAGTGGACTTTGATTGACATAGATCCGGTCACGTGGTTTTTTACCCAATTGAGATACTTTTCCACGTTAAAACTGTGTGTATACAATTGAACTACTATATTGATTGTGTGTGCTTTCGACTGTCCCGAGAGCTGAGGTGGTCCAGGTATTCCGGTCCAACCAGGACGTCGAGTTTGACCGCAATAATACTATTTGTAAATAAAAGTTACATATCTTAGCTACTTAGGCATGTTTGACTCGACTGCAGCTGGAAGAAATAGTGATGCTGAAATTAGCTATTTTGCATTGATGATAAAATTCATAAAACTGTTTGAAAAATTATATTTGTGGTACTTTTTAAAACCGAAATAGATGATTTTTTTTGCATGCTATGAAAATAAATAATAAATTATTTATAAATTAATACATTACAACAATAACATAACCCATATAGTCCCCAATCATTGGGGGTATGGGTGGGGGAAGTTTGGAAGCAGACCTAACCTTTGGCACTATGCACAAAGTGGATTCTATCAGAGGAGAAAGACCTAACCATTGACAATAAATGCGCAAAGTGACTGCTCACAGATACCATTGAAATAGTGGCTCCCTATACCATCACGTTTGATGCAGAATCATGCCCTCAAATTAAAGCCAAAGCCATCAGAGAGGGCAGACCCAAGAATCCATTTTGATTTATAAAATAAAAAATTACTTTATTTATAAACATCGGTTATTGAAAGACTTGATTTCAAGTGCCTAGACACCTAGAGGGGGGGGGGGTGAATAGGTTCTAATTTTCTTTAAGAATTTTAGGCAATTAGCTTGTTCTAACTTAGCACAGATAATACAATTCTCAGCACAACAATCACAACACATCAATCACAGCACACCAATCACAGCAAGGTACAATACACTAGATTTATAGTGGTTCCTCAAGATATGGGTACATCCACTTTCTACCTTCGCCTATCTAGTAGAGAACTAGATTCAGCCCAACTTCTTTCCACTTACTCAGATCCACAGATCTTACAACTCAGAACCAGATTGGTTCCTACAGCTCAGACTTATACAAGTCTTACCTTAGATTCTTCCCAAGAATCCTACCTTAGGCCTCAGCCCTACCTCAACCTTTATCACTAGGCTTATAACTCGGACTTTCACAAGTCCTACACCTCAGGCACTCAGCCTTACCTCAGCCTTTATAATTACAGGCTTACAACTCAGATCTTACAAAAGATTCTACAAAAAAATTGAATGTTTTAAAGGGTACAAAAATTTCACAAGATAAAACTCTTTATTGGTGTGAGCTTCTTGATCAGTTCTTGAATAAACTGAATCTTCAGATCCAACCTGACTTAGCTATTTCAAAGCTTCTTGATTGAACAAAATAAGGTTGATCTTCACTTGATGTAAAAGTTGATCTTCAGATAGCTCCCTCCTTAGATTTAGAATTAGATCTGAATCTTTCTTACAGACTGTTCTGGATCTGCCTTCTTAAGGGTTTCCCCTTTACTTATTGTCAAACTCTCTTTCCCGTAATTGCTTGATTACTTCCTTAGTTCTTACTGTGGTTGTCAAGGATTAGTCCCTTATATAGAGTTTCCTCATGATTACCGGCTGATCCTGTTTGTAATAACCTTCTTACAGTTTTGACAAAGGTGTCAGACCTGTTGGTTATGACAGTTGTCGAGTCACAATTTATGACAGTTGATTCCTCAAAGACTTTACAACTCAGCATGAACAACTCAGCAAAATGCTTCATAAGTGTCGACACAAATAGACTAAGTGTCAACATAATTCTTGATGATGTCGACATAACTCTCCATGTGTTGACATAGTCATTGTTCTGTTACTCGACACAGCTTCTGTTTGTATGTGTCAACACAAGTCCTTCGACACAACTTCTCCTGGTCTCGATATATACTGATGCTGACAGATGGCGCTGAGTGTATGTCCAGCTGTCGTTGAGTGTGTGTCGAGACATCATTGAGTGTGTGTCTACACAAGTCCTGTGTGTCGACACAAGCCTTTAGACTCAGTATAGATATTGCTGTTAGATGGCATTGAGTGTCATCCAGATGTCGTTAAGT
Source organism: Platanthera zijinensis (assembly GCA_039513925.1). NCBI lineage: Eukaryota > Viridiplantae > Streptophyta > Magnoliopsida > Asparagales > Orchidaceae > Platanthera > Platanthera zijinensis. Next base: position 49,492,173 of record CM077086.1, read on the forward strand.
GTGTGTCGACACAAGTCCTGTGTGTCGACACAACTGCTTCTGGTCTTGACACAGCTGATGCAGATAAATGGCATTGAGTGTGTGTTGACACAAGTCCTGTGTGTCGACACAAACCTTCTTCAAGTGCCGACACAATTCCTGAGGGTCGACATATACCTTTCTTCTGGTGTTGACATAACTCCTGGGTGTCGACACAGCTTCTGCTTTTGGTGTCGACACAATTCCTGCCTTAGGTGTCAGCACAATTCTGGGTGTCAACACAACTTCTTCTTCAGATGTAGACACAATGCGTGGGTGTCGACAGAGGCCTTGCTTATAGTGTCGACACAACTTCTGGGTGTCGAAACAATTCTTCATAAGTGTCGATACATGTACTTAGAGAATTTTCTTGCAAACCTTACACCTGCACAATGAAACTCAAACATCCCATCAAATATAAATTGATGTATATCATTGATTAAGATGAGGCTTCTCCAAATCAGGTACATATTTCTCAGTGTACCCAACAATCTCCCCCTATTTGGAGAAGTCATAACTCTTAGTCAAAGATATACATCACTCATAATAAAACACACAAAAAAATGTACATCATTTCACAGCAGGATAACAACTAACATCAATACTGAAACTGATTTTATTCATTAATCAGAAAATTCCAGGTTTACATGTTTTTCTATAGAACAGCAAAAAAACAAAAGATTACATTATTCTAGACAATAGCCTATTTATCCTATCATAGACTAGGCTCCTTTATTACAATTCCCTTCTTATATCTGATCTTAGCCTGCACAGTAGGTTCAGTATCATAAGCTGGTTTCTTTCCTTTCAGATCCTTCTTCTTCAGTTCTTCAGCCATTATCCTTTTCCTTTCAAAATAGTGAAAAGGCTTTGGGAAGTACCTGCTAGGATCCAGATCTTTAACAGTTAACTTCCCAGCTTTTGCACTCCTTTTGTATTGAAGAATTGCTTCTTATCTGGCTTGATACTTGTTCCACTCTTTCCCAGAATACCATTTACCCCTATCATAGGTGTTGTCCTTCACAGCTTTCCAGGCAGTCAAAATAATATTCCTGGAAGAAGGGCTCCACTGCTCAAAATCAGGCTTTAATTCAGCATGTTCTCTAAACCTTTTCTTGGACAGTTGTGCTTCCTTCTGAGCTTCCTTGGCAGCCTCTGACATGTCTACTTTTTCAATGATAATATTTTGTGCCTTCTGTGGAGGGTGATATATTGTCTGAACTTCTTGTTGGACTATATCAAAATTAGCTGGAGGGTAAATAACTTGTGCAACCTCTGGTTGATCCCCTTCAATATAGGCAGGTTGCACTCCAGACTCAACAGTACTATCATCCTCACATAGGGGTGGAAATCCAAGTGTAGCTCTGATGATGTTAGATACCCATTTTGCATGGTCAGAGTTGGCTTTGACTATCATTCTCTCCCCCTTAATGACTTCTCTAGCTATATGATCTCTCAGATCATTCTTTTGAAACCTTATTTGATCAGCTAGATATTTTGTACCTTCTTGATAATAGGCTTTGAATTTAGCCAGGCAATCAGAAATAGTATTTTGAGATGCTCCAATGGCTGTTTGGACAGCAGCTAGATCTTCTTGTATTTGCTTTGATATTTCAGTTTTAAAATCAGTGGAAATACTTCCCAGTTTTTTGAGAATTTCTTCATGGGATTCTTTGAGATTTTCATTAGACCTGAATTGATTTTCTAAAACATATCCTTGCTTGTTGGCAATGTCCTCAACCTCATTCTTCAGTAGCTATTGTTGCTCAGCCAAATATACTACAACATTGTCTCCCTTATGCAAGCAGTCTGTCATCTCTTTCTTATGCAGATTAACTTCAAATCTGATTGATTTAATTTCTTGAGCCAGCTGAAATTGAAGTTATTTATTTGACTCATCCACATATTTCTCTAAGGACTGCCTTTGTTCATCCAATTTGACTTGCAGTTGGACCAGTAATGAACTGAAGTCCATGCTTGGAGCAGGTAGTTGAGTGACTATTTGTAAGGCCTTTTTATAGCCAATGCTCTTTTGCCTGATTGCAACCATCTTCCTCTTCTTAGCCATAAAGGTTTCCTCATCATCAGAGGGTTGTAATGAGCTTTCTATATCAACTATTTCCTTATTAGAAGGGGAATTCAGTAGCTCCTCCCCCTCAGTTCCTAGAAGTTCCTTTTCTACCTGTGCTTGCTCCCCCTCAGTCCTTGCAGTTGTTAAATCAGGAAACAGCTCTTCCATAGTTATCTCTTACTTCATCTGTATAGGAGGAACAATATTAGTTTGGAAAACAAAAGGTTCTCCCTAGACATCCAGATTTTTGTCCAAGGCCTTCTCTATAAAAGAGATACTTACTTGCTCATCTTGAGCTGTATCTTTTATCAGCACATCTTGTGCTTCCTTCTCAGCAATGTCTAGTGCTTCTTTGTTTATATCTGATATAATGTCCATCAGTGTATCAGCAACATACTCACTCTCCAGAGTAGCTTCACCAATGCCTCCCCCTTGGGCAAGACGCTCAGATAGTTCAGTGTCTTGTTCTGCTGGTTCAGGGTGTTCTCCCCCTGGAGTGGAAGCTATCTATTGCTTAGGGCACTGACTGCTCTCTTCTAGATCTTGAGCTTCTTTTTGTTGTTGGTCTTCATCTGAACTGAAGACTACCTCCTCCTTAGAATCACTGGAGGATTCTTCTTGCTTGACCTATTTCTGTGGAGTAGAAACCTCTTTGGTCAATACTCTATCCCATCTGGATAGAATCCTTACATTCATTCTCCTCATATGGTTGATCTTGGATCCTAGTAGGTGGTTCATAACATCTAGTATTGTAGAAGCTAAACATAAGCTTAGTATCCATCCCAGATTTTGCTTCTTTACTCCTTCTTGAATCTTGTCAAATACTATTGATGCCCAATCTATTTTTACAGTGAATATGACCCTTGTCATTAGATTGAACATGGTGACTGAAACTCTGACATGTCCACCAGTCTTACACAGAATCACTTTGCCTACTATTTTAGACAGAAATTTCCTTAGGAATTCATCCCTTTCCGGGTAATGGATGATCCAACTTTGGTATTAGGGTTCAGCCCGCACCAACTTAGTGCATCTTTAGTCATGAATGGAACTATTTCATCATCATCCTTAACTATGGGAAGTTGGAGTGATTTCCTGATTGTCTTTAGTGTTAGTTTCACTCGGGAATCCTGAACTGTCACTTTGATTTTCTTCCCTTCAGCGTCCACAGTTACTGATGAATAAAATTCTAGAACTTCCTTTTTCCAAATTCTTATTGGTTCTGAGACCAAGAACTCCAAACCATTTTCCGAAATTAGGGTAATTACACCCTGAATGTCTTGTGAGGCTGTCGTGAATCCCCAACGAACAAGCTCATAACCTTCATTCACCTTGTCGTCCTTATGGGGCACCATTGACGAGAGGGAGAGAGAGAGAAGAGAAGTGAATATCTATGTCGACAAAAGGTTTAGAGTCGAGAAATCTGAAGGCATAGTTGACCAGATTTTGTCTTCCCCTATTTATAGTCTACTAGTAAAGGGTAGGTAAAAGGATGCACCTTACTTAGTAAAAATACATGTCGACATAGTTATACATGTGTCGACAAAAAAGACTTAGGTCACGACAAAACTTAATTTTAGTCGACATGTCTATGTGTCGACATATCTATGTGTCAACATACTTGTGTTAGTGTCGACACGGGCTGGTCATGTCTCGACATAGTTATGTCGACACCTATTCTATTATCGACACAGATACTGTTTCTGTGTCGAAACATCATTTTTCTTTGTCAACAAAACATAATGAGTGTGTCGACACAATTTGCTTGTGTTGACACAAACTTTGTACTTAGATAAATTTCCTGAGAAATATTGTGCTTACATATTCTACTTAGGAATGCTTGAGCTGACCTATTCTAGGTCCAACATACCTAATTCAATTTTAAAATAATTGAATTTAGTTTCATCCAGAGGTTTTATAAAACTATCAACAATTTGATTATTTGTGTTTACAAATTCTAGACTAATATCTTCCTTCTCCACATGTTCTCTTATGAAATGAAACTTAATTTCTATATGCTTGGTTCTACTGTGTGATATAGGATTTTTAGCAATAGAAATAGCACTAGTAGAATCACAGAATAGTTGAATTCTACTTACCTCTATGTCATAGTCTTCAAGTTGTTTCTTTATCCACATCAACTGTGCACAGCAGCTGCCTGCAACTATATATTCGGACTCAGCAGTTGAGATAGCTACACTTGTTTACTTTTTACTGCACCATGACACCAGCCTTCCACCTAGGAATTGACAAGTTCCTATAGTACTTTTCCTGTCTTCTTTACATCCTGTAAAGTCTGCATCTGAGAAGCCTGTTAGTAAGAAATCTCTATTCTTAGGGTACCAAAGACCTAGATTAGGTGTGCCCTTAAGATATCTCAACATTCTCTTAACTACAGTATAATGAGATTCCTTTGGGCAAGCTTGGTACCTAACACAGACACATGTAGCATACATGATGTTAGGTCTACTAGCAGTCAAGTAGAGTAAGGAGCCAATAATCCCTCTATATAAAGACTCATCAACAGGTTTCCCTGTCTCATCTATGCCTATAGGCATACTTGTTCCCATTGGAGTTTTAATGGTGGAGGCTGAGTCCATTCCATATTTCTTAATCAACTCCTTGGTGAACTTAGACTAGGATATGGACATTCCATTATCAGTCTGTCTTACTTGAAGTCCCAAGAAGAACTTCATCTAACCCATACTGCTCATCTCAAACTTCCCTTGCATAAGTTTGGCAAACTTTCTACAAAGGTTGTTTTCAGTAGATCCAAAGATAATGTCATCAACATATATCTGGACTAGGATTATCTTGCCTTTAGATTCCCTAAAGAATAGAGTTTTGTCTATCTTTTCTCTAGAGAATTTATTCTTAATAAGAAAAGCAGACAAGGTTTCATATCATGCCCTAGGGGCTTGTTTCAAACCATATAGAGCTTTCCTAAGCTTGTATACATAATCAGGATAATGAGAATCTATAAAACCTGAGGGTTGTTAAACATAGACTTTCTCTTTTAAGTCACCATTCAGAAATATTGACTTTACATCCATCTGATATACCTTGAACCCTTGATAGGAAGCATAGGCCAAGAACAATCTTATAGCCTCTAGCCTTGCCACTGGGTCAAAAGTTTCATCAAAGTCAATCCCTTCCTCTTGCTTGTAGCCTTTTGCTACTAGTATGGCCTTGTTCTTGATTATAGTGCCATTCTTATCAAGTTTGTATATGTAGATCCACTTGGTTCCTATAATGTTGTGATCCTTTGGTTTAGGAACCAGTTCCCAGACTTTACATCTTTTGAATTGATTCAATTCTTCTTGCATAGCATCAATCCAGTTTGTGTCTAGCACGGCTTCTTCAAACTTCCTGGGTTCTATCTATGACAAGAAACTTGAACATAAAATTGTGTTCATGTTCTTGCTCCTGGTTAGTATACCTATACTTGCATCACCAATGATTTGATGAGCTGGATTATCCTTTCAGTATCTTCTTGCTGGAGGAAATCTGCCAACCTCTTGGCCTTCTTCATTTTCCTCAACCTGATGTTCCTCATTGTCTTCTTCATTTAGTGAGTCTTGTTCTCCCCTGGACAGCATGCATCCTTTTCTTCATCCAGCCTAACAGGTGCTTCTTCATTGATAGTTAGCTTGTACAACAATTCCTTTAAATCTATAGAACTACATGAAGAGCTAGACAATTCACTGTTATTCAACTTAGACTCATCAAATACTACATGGACAGATTCTTCTACAACTTGTGTAGTCAAGTTGTAGATCTTGTATGCCCTACTATTAATGTTGTACCTAATAAATATCCCTTCTAGGGATTTGGCAGCAAACTTAGTTTTGTAGTGCTTACCATTAACTAGGACATAACACTTGCTACCAAAGATTCTGAGGTAGGAAATGTTTGGTTTTCTGCCTTTCAAAATCTGATAGGGAGTCATCTTATGTTTCTTATTGATGGAGGCTCTATTAAGTACATGACATGCAGTATTTACTGCCTCTGCCCAGAAGTACTCAGGGAGAGTAGTGTCACTAAGTAGTGTTCTACTTGCCTCAATTAGAGTCATATTCTTTCTTTCAGCAACACCATTTTGCTGGGGTGTTCTAGGTGAGGAGAACTCTAGATGAATCCCAAGTTCTTCACAGAACTTTGTCATACATTCAGACTGAAATTCAGTTCCATGGTCACTTCTGATTTTGACCACTGAATTGTTATATTCATTCTGAATTTGTCTAACAAAGGTCTGAAAAACAGTAGGAGTTTCAGATTTCTGTCTTAAGAAGAAAACCCATGTGAATCTAGAATAGTCATCCACAATAACTAATGTGTATACTTTCTTACCAAGACTATGAACTGGCATAGGACCAAACAAATCCATATACAAGGGATATAAACATCTCATTGAATCTTTGGTATCTAGTGCATGGAAAGAGGACTTAGTCTGTTTGCCCTTTTGGCAAGCTGAACGCACACCCTCTTTAATGCACTTGACTTGAGGACCATTCCTCACTAACCCTATGCTTAACAGCTGTCCTATTGACTTATAGTTCAGATGAGCTAGCCTCTTGTGCCATTTGACACATAGTGAAGCTTTCTCTCCTGCAATTAGACAAATGGGTGAGATGTTAAACTCACAATCTAGGTTAAGACAATATACATTCCCTTTCCTAGTGCCAGTCAAAATGATCTCTTGATTACTTGACCTCCTTATTTGGCACTCCCCTTTGAGGAAAGAGATGTCATAACCGAGATCACTAAGTTGACTTATGCTAATCAGGTTATGTTTTAGACCCTTCACATAAGCCACTTTAGTGATAGTAATTGAATCACTAAAAATGTTACCAAATCCTTTGATGATTCCTTTTTCTAATCCACCAAAGATTACTTTGGGTCTATTCTCTATGGGTATATAGTCCCTCAACATTCTTCTTGTTTCAGTCATGTGTCTAGAACATCCACTATCCAAGTACCATATAGGGGTATGGCCACTTGGATTCATCTGCATCAAATAAAGAATCCCTTATCCTTTGAACCCAAATTATTATTGGGTCCTAGGTCCTTGTTAGTTTGAAATCCTGCAGTTGTTCTGACAGGTAAACTATACTTGGTTTTAACACTTGTGTTGAACCAGCAATCCATGGCAAAGTAGACTACCTTGCCACAACACCAACACTCAAATATATTGTACCTTCTTTTAGGTACAATCTTCACAACTTTGTTTCCAGCAGTCCTATTAAGTGTAGTTGCTGGAGCAGCAAACCCCAAGAATTCCTTTTGAACCTGATGGGCCTGCCTATAGAGTGACCTATTGGCATTTACACCCTTGACCATGAGATCTCCATACTCACAGTGTCCAAGAGTAATATCATGATCATACCAGTTTGTAAGTTGCATCACTTTCCTAAATAAAATAAGGGGCTTTTTAGCTAGTGGCTGAACTGGGGACTTACCTTTTCTATGAGAATTTGTGGCCTTAGTTCTTCCCTTAAAACCTAGACCAGTCTTTCTTTTATGAGAAATGAAATTATCTATTAAGGGCAAGACAGATTTTGGCTTAGAGAATTTAGCCACTAACTTTCTTTCTTGCTGAAGTTTTGCCTCCAATTTGTTGATATGATTTCCTTGAAAGAGATTGTGCCCATCTAAATAAAAGTAATGTTTTTCAGTTTGGCAACCTCCTCCAGTTTTAAATCTATCAACATCGCTGAATCTGATGCAGTCTGCTTAAGAGACTCAATTTCCTTGGCCTGCTCCTTAACAAGAAACTTGCTCCTCTTCATAGCTTGCAACAGCCCACCATACTCATTAATGAATTGATGTACATCCCCCTTAGAATTAGAACCATCCATTTCTCTTAAAGTTGATGCTACTGATTCTGATCCAGTAAAATAATCAGAAGCTGAGGGAGAAGTGTATACCTTGCTTGGAATAGGTTAATCCAGGCACTGATCATTTTCTTACAGAGCCATCAGCCCTCTACATCAATAGTCTTTCACTCCATTTATGGAGTACAGCCTTTGTAGGAATTCTAGTTCCCTAGAATCCTCTTCTGTTGAGAACAGCCAAACATATGCTTCTACATCATCTTCTTCTCCTGATCCTGAAGATGAAGAGTCTGTCCAACTCTTCTGCTTTTGAGAAAAAAAGGATTTCTCCTTCTTGCCTTTCACTTGATGCTTCTTCTTGTCCTTAGATTCATTCCTCTTGTCTTGACAGTCAACTATGACATGTCCAGGCCTATTGCAACAATAGCAAACAATCTTAAAATTAGTTTATTTACTAGGTTTTGAGGCATACCTGTCCTCCTTGGGAGTCTTCTTTTTCTTGTAATACTCATCCTTAGAGAAGGATGTAGATGGTCTGGTTCTCCATTTCTTATTTTTTATGAACCTTTGAAACTGCCTTGTAAAGGCAGTAAAGTCCTCATCAGAGGTGTGGCTATCTGATTTGTTGTTATCAGGATTTTCTTCTTCTACCTCAGCACTCCTTCTGGGTGGAGAAGGAGACTTTCTCCTACCCTTTCTTGTGCTTTCAGCCTTGAAGGCTACTGACTTCTCTTTATACTCAGACCTACTGCTTTTCTCCTCCTCTTTTCTAGAAGTGAGCTGTATTTCATAGGATAACAGCTTTCCAAATAGTATTGGTGGAGGTGTATCAGCAAGCCTGGCCACCTCTTTGATGGCACATATCTTTGTATCCCAGCCCCTTGTTAGTGATATGAGAAACTTGTCATTCAGTTCATATGTGCTAAAGACTCTTCCATAGGTCATCGGCTCATTTACTATCCGAAAAAACTTCTTGTAACATTCAGCTATGCTGTCAGACTTGGCTTGTCTTAAGCTCTCATATTCTTGATTTAGCATAGATTTCTTGTCTTCTTTGACTTCTTTAGTTCCCTCCATGTAGACAATCAAGGTGTCTCACATCTCCTTAGAGGTTTTGCAATGCACCAGATTCTGAAATGTGTCATCATCTATAGCACTTACAATAATGTTTTGTGCTCTTTTGTCTAATGTTGCCAAGATGATTTCATCCTTGGTCATTTCAGAATAACTCTTTGGGGTTCTAACATTTGCATCTAGAACTGATACCTTCATTGGAATGAAGGGGCCTTCTTGTACTGTGATGTAGATTCTTGGATCAGATGCTTCCATGAACAACCTGACCCTTTCCTTCCATATGCCAAAGCATTCTTTCTTGCAGATAGACAGTTTTATAGATCCAAATTCCTTCTAATTCTCATTTTAACCCATTCTTAAAATATGTTAATTGCCTTGGAGATTCACTCAGACTGTTAGGTCTATCTTTGAGTAACCTCCCTCTGATACCACTTGAAAGACTTGATTTCAAGAGCCTAGACACCTAGAGGGGGTGAATAGGTTCTAATTTTCTTTAAGAATTTTAGGCAATTAGCTTGTTCTAACTTAGCACAAATAATACAATTCTCAGCACATCAATCACAATACTGCAATCACATCACACCAATCACAGCACAGTACAGTACACCAGATTTATAGTGGTTCCCCAAGATATGGGTACATCCACTTCCCCCTTCGCCTATCAAGTAGAGAACTGGATTCAGCCCAACTTCCTTCCACTTACTCAGATCTACAGATCTTACAACTCAGAACCAGATTGGTTCCTATAACTCAGACTTATACAAGTCTTACCTCAGGTTCTTCCCAAGAATCCTACCTCAGGCCTCAGCCCTACCCCAGCCTTTATCACTAGGCTTACAACTCAGACTTTTACAAGTCCTACACCTCAGGTACTCAGCCCTCCCTAAGCCTTTATAATTACTGGCTTACAACCCAGATCTTACAAAAGATCCTACAAGAAAATTGAATGTTTTATAGGGTACAAAAATTTCACCAGATAGAACTCTCTATTGGTGTGAGCTTCTTGATCAGTTTTTGAATAAACTGAATCTTCAGATCCAACCTGACTTAGTTGTTTCAAAGCTTCTTGATTGAACAAAATAAGGTTGATTTTCACTTGATGTAGAAGTTGATCTTCAGATAGCTCCCTCCTTAGATTCAGAATTAGATCTGAATCTTTCTTACAGACTGTTTTGGATCTGCCTTCTTAAGGGTTTCCCCTTTACTTGTTGTCAAACTCTCTTTCCCGTAATTGCTTGATTACTTCCTTAGTTCTTATTATGGTTGTAAAGGATCAGTCCCTTATATAGAGTTTCCTCATGATTACCGACTGATCCGGTTTGTAACAACCTTCTGACAGTTCTGACAAAGGTGTCAGGCCTATTGGTTATGATAGCTATCGAGTCACCAATCATGAAAGTTGATTCCTCAAAGACTTTACAACTCAGCATGAACCACTCAGCAAACTGCTTCACATGTGTCGACACAAATAGACTAAGTTTCAACACAAGTCTTGATGATATCGACACAACTCTCCATGTGTTGACATAGTCATTCTTCTGCTACTCGACGCAGCTTTTGTTTGTATGTGTCGACACAAGTCCTGTATGTCGACACAACTGCTCCTGGTCACGACATAACTTATGCTGACAGATGGCATTGAGTGTATGTCCAGCTGTTGTTGAGTGTATGTCGAGACTTCATTGAGTGTGTGTCGACACAAGTCCTGTGTGTCGATATAAGCCTTCAGACTCAGTATAGTTGTTATTGTTAGATGGCGTTGAGTGTTGTACAGATGTCGTTGAGTGTGTGTCGACACAAGTCATGTGTGTCGACACAACTGCTTCTGGTCTTGAAATAGCTGATGCAGACAAATGACGTTGAGTGTGTGTCGACACAAACCTTCTTCAGGTGTCGACACAATTCCTGAGTGTCGACACATGCCTTTCTTCTGGTGTCGACACAACTCCTAAGAGTCAACCCAGCTTCTGCTTTAGGTGTCGACACAATTCTGGGTGTCAACACAGCTTCTTATTCAGGTGTCGACACAATGCCAGGGTGTCGACACAGGCCTTCCTTCTAGTGTAGACACAACTTCTGGGTGTCAACATAATTCTTCACAAGTGTTGACACTTGTACTTAGAGAATTTTCTTGCAAACCTTACACCTACACAATGAAACTCAAGCATCCCATCAAATACAAATTGATGTACATCATTGATTAAGATGAGGCTTCTCCAAATCTGGTACATATTTTTCAATGTACCCAACAGTTATTAGTATATAGTAATATATATATTAATATAAATTTGTATAATATATACTATGTATTTAAAAATATAAAATATACACATTGAGCATATGTGTAGCTCATATGAAGATGCTACCCCAACGCAAGTGTTCGAGATTGAAAAGGTTAAGGGCCACAGTAGGAAAAGGAGAGGAAATTTCTTTCCATCACCTGCCTAAAATATTTATTTGGCGAGGACATAGGAATAGCTGCATTGTACAGCTATTGTGCTTCCCTGCCAAATGAGATTTTTTTTGGTCTACCGATCAAACCTAGAGGAAGGTTTGCTTGAAATTTGGTCGTGCGACCACTGATCAGACCGCTAGCAAAATTCACGATTTTAAAAAAATCAAATAATGATATCCGTACGGATTTTAAAAGCTGCAATATCAGGTCGAATTTTTTAAAAATATATTTTTTTATTGAAAAAAAGGTCTTAAAATGATGATAAAAAATCCTAACTAACATTTTATAATTTATTTTAGAGAAAAATAATTTTTAGTTGAGTTAAAATCATTTTTTGTGCCCAAGCGGACCTTCCACTAGGTCTGTCAAGCGGACCGAAAAATTTATCCTAACCATATTTCTCTGTTTACTAAGTCCAACTCAAAAAGCCTCACCACCTCGCCGCAATCCCTACTTGAGAAGTTGAGAGTTGGCTCTGATTTTTCTCTGCCAATTTGAAAACAAAAAACCCCATGAAGTTACCGGCTGCTGGGGCTTGCCTCTACCACCTCCACCTCGCGATCCAATGATTCTTCCTACTCAAGCAGTTGTTGGTTGCACTCATACCTCTACCAAGTGGAAATAAAAAAATGCATGAAGCTGAAGTTACTGGCCTCCAGTGCCGGCTGCTGCCCTGCTCAAGATGACGCTGGCCAAACCAAGTCACACTCTGGTTCTCCAGGCTTGCTCTGTATGTGAAGAAAAACATCATTTGATGACACCTGCATGCTGCTAAGAGGCTCAACTTAATGTAAGCACATAAGTCAATGTACAAATTAATATCATGTTGTCTGAATTAAAGCAAGTGGGCTTATTTATGTAAATCCCAAAGAATGTAATGATGGAGATGTTAGGAGGTGCTATTAAATAATGTTAAATTGCTGCATATCTCATATATACAAATATGTATGTTGTATTTCATATGTGGGCGAATAAAAAAACAAGCATTGTGAGCTTCTGTAACTATACATTGTATATGTGGGTTAACATTGGTATCAGAGTGTGATAGCCATCAGAGAGTATGAGAGTTTCAACCATAATTCATCAGAGAACTTCAAGAAAAGTTCAGCATAAATTATCATCATCATATGGCATCCACCTCCTTAATTACCCCCTCAAAATTTGTTTACTCTCAAACTGCTGTACCAATATTTGATAGTGAAGATTATGGACTATGGTAAGTTAATATGAGGTCCTTATTACTGATGGATTCCATAATCCAATTGAAAAAGCATCCTTTATCTAATTAGGATGCAGCTATAGTAAGAGAGTATACAGATAATTTGAAAAAAGATGCTAAAGCCTTGCTCATTATCTAACAAGGTGTTAGTAAAACCATTTTCCCACATATCATAGCAGCAGAAACTGCTCAAGAAGCTTGGAATGCTCTGCAAATAGAATATAAAGGAAGTGAAAAGATTGTGCTCATAAAGTTGCAAGTAGCATGGACAACCTTTGACAATATGCTCATAAACCCAGGTTAATCAATCTCCTTCTATTTTTCATGAATCAATGACATGGTAAATATTATTAGAACCTTAGGAGAAGTGATCAGAACAAAAAATTATGACCAAAGTCCTTCATTGTCTACCCCCCAAATATAATTATGTTGTAGCAGCAATTGAAGAATCCAAGAATATGAGTCAATATTCATTAACACAGCTAAGGGGATCTCTTCAGTCACATGAAGAAAGATTTAACAGTAACTCCACCATAACAAGCTCTACAAACCAAATGGATTCATAAAAAGAATAATCAGCCTTCACAGAAGTATGATAAAGAAGGAAATACTTCTGGGTCAGCACAAAAGAGCATAAGAGTCACTTTTAGAGGAATAATGAGAGATAGAGGTAGAGAAGGAAGAGATTATAAAGAACAAAAGGATAGCTTTCCATTTACAGAACAAAGGAAACAATTTTTTGTTCTATGTAGAAGACAAAATCATGACATGAAAGATTGTTACTATAAGTGCAAAACCTGTAAGAGAGCCAACCATTTAGACAAAGATTGTTGGCACAAGAATAAAATTGGTCAAAAATCAGAAACTATCGTTTTGGTCTAACTCGGCGCTCCTAAACCGGCCAAAATTTGACCGTCTTAGCCCGGGAGCGGTCGAGCGCCCACATAGTCAATGAAGTAGATTGATCGTACATGAGAAGTTTTAATATGGAAAACCCACTCAACCTGATAAAAAACCACGTGACCAGGACTGTGTCGGTCAAAATCCACTACTTTCTTGTGGCTACAGTTGGTTTGTAGAATCGAAGGCGACAGGCTATTCCTCGTTACAATTCAGAGGTGAGAGAATACTTTGCTCCTGGCAGATGATAGACCGTCTCGATAGGCATCTTGCATAGATTACACTTGGCGGTGATGGGCGTCTTTGAGCATTGCGATGGTGCTGGTCGTAGGAGTGGAGTGTTCAAAATGGTGCTGATAGGGACTTCCGGAAAGTTGCGAAATAGGCTTCGTCGGGTGACTCAGAGGCATCTTGAACGTGGCTCGTAGACGACTTGGAGGTGGCTTGAACGTGGCTTGAATGTGGCTCGAATAAGGCTTGAACGCGGCTCGAATGAGGCTTGAACGCAGCTCGAATGAGGCTTGAACGTGGCTTGGATGCTGTACATAGGAGGAATCAGACAGAGCTCTGGCCAAAGAGGAATAAGACTCGAAGAAAAAAGTGAGAAATGAGGAGGTCTAGGGCTTCTTTTATAGACTCCAGGAGGTGGTTATAGTGGTTATGAGGCTATCCGAACACCAAAATCACCCAAATTAATATTTTTCTCATAGTTTAAGGGTGTGTATTATGATCATTTATTTCGCTACTCATAGACCAATTAATTTAATAGTAAAATTCCCTCACTAATCTGGCAGTTAGTAGGTGGTTACACGTGAATCCGATGACGTTGAGCCATCCGAGGAGATCGGACGGTGGGAACAAGCTCCCTTGGTCGGCCGGCGAACTTGCTGGCAAACTTGCCGGTGAGGAGGAATGCATCGTCAGCCGAGAGAGCGTACGGCGACCAAGCTGGAGGCGGAGAGGGGAAGCGACTGGTGGTTGGTCGGAGTCGGCTGGCTCGACCGCCTCCTTGGCCGCACACCGACAGCCAAAGAGGGGCGGTCGGCTCGACCGCCTTTTTGGCCACGCTCCGTGTAATGACCCAATTTTTCCGGAGCCAATATAGGATTTTGTGAGCTACCACATGGCGATAGTAAGTTACTGCGCAGCAGTATCTTGGCGGGGTTAGCGTTATAACCTTCGGTGAGCTACCGCTTAGCGGTAGCAATACCACTAGCGTTAGTGTGGCCATTTTATTTGGCATGGCGCTCGGTGAGTTACCGCACTACGGTAGTGGGTAATGTGTGGTGGTAGTTGCTGCATCATAACCAACGCACTTGGTACCATATGGCGGTAGTATATTACTGTGTGGCATTAATGCAAACACTTCCAGGAACTTCTGGTTGTGTGTTATCTTATTCGCCTTCCAGAGTCCTATAACATGATTAGACAACAAATTCTTGGTGAAGCTAACTCTCCTACTCTTGATGTTATTACTGCTCATATTGACGATGTTCTTACTTTTCTTCAGTGCCCTCTACTTGCCTCCCCACCCCATCCCGATACCTTTGCTCATCCAGTTTGTTCTAGCAATTTTAGTGGTAATATAGGTTACTCTAGTGGGTGTGGTCTATCTTGCCATCTCTGCTCTTATTATGGTAAAATAGGACATCTTGTTGATTGCTGATAAGCCAAGTATCCTCATCTTCAACCATTCACAGTTGACACTATAAGGTAATCCACATCCCTTGTTGGATCGTGTGGCAAAAATTAGAGGGGGGTGAATAAGGTTTTAAGATTTAATTAAAAATTAAAATTAATATTATCCAGGAAAACTAGTTCTGGAAGCTACCGAGGGACGCTTACTAGTGCGAGGCGGTAGGTCACAAATCTTGTTTTCCTGGGCAAATTTCTCCATGTAGAAATACACACCCTTCAGAGATCCACCGGAGAACAACTGGGACGTTATATGCAGAAATAAGAACACAAACAATTTTATTTAATCACAATCAAAATGTGTCTTATAATTACAAAAGATTGATCTCCGTTACGCCAGAGATTGGAGGCGGTGAAGGAAGAAACACTTTTGGTTTTATATACCGACCCACTACCTTGATCAATTGGCTCTCTCCCTTTCCCTCCAAGAAAGTTCTTCGAGCCGACTCTTCACCTTCACCCAAGGAAGTGTCTTAGAGTCCTGCTAGATCACCTGATCTAGACGTCCCTTCCACGGGATGATTTCTCACAGAATCCTCCCCAAATTATGACGATCTTCATCGGTCAATTTTCCTCACCACAATCACACAAAAAAGTGAAAATTACCAAAAGGAACAAAGAAGGTTTAAGATTGAATCTCCCTCAAAAGAATTTCTCCATGGAGTGATTTGTGACTGTCACTAACAATCTTCGTTTGGTTGTAGCCGATCAACTCCTCGAAGTCGTTGTAGTCCTTTGCTCGCCGGGATTTTCGTGCGCAAACAGGAGGGAGGAGGCTTTCTCTTCCTTTGACAGTGATGATAGAATGGTGCTCAGAGGCGACTCTCGAACTCTAGATAGAATTCATGTCTGTCTTTTTCATCCAAGGGACGAGAAAATGAATGCCTTTTATACTTCTTTGGAAAAACAGACTACTGTCAGTGGTAAGGCTAGCGCTCAGTGATAGGTTATTAAGCGTCGATGTGATAGCTATCCTGCATATTTGTAAAAATATTCAAAAAGATTATTTTCCGCTTTTTCATGCTAGCGCGGCACGGTGCCAAGCAATCGCCTTGCAGTAGCTTATGCATCCCGACAAATCCGACTTGACGATCATTGAGTGAGCTAGTACTATAGGGTAGGAAGCTAGCGCTGCGCGGTAGCTACCAGTGCGCTCATTCAGATTAAATCTAGAAGCTAGCGTGGGCGGTTGTGCTAGCGCTACATAGTAGCATATAGAGCGCACATTCGGGTTGAAACAAGGCTAGCACTCAGTAGTAGAGCGCTAGCACGCAGAGATAGGTCATAAAATGGAGTTCCTCGCTTCGATTGAACCAATAAACCTGCACACTATACCAAACACAAGATGTGATCAAATATAACACGAGAATTGATATTATCAAACTAAGGATATGTGAATAGTCGACTCCAACAAACATCCCCTTTTGATAATATCAAATCTCGTTCATGAGATATAATAGCGGAGATGCATGATACAATGCAAATATGAAAATAAAGTTTACTAATTGGGTTTCAGATCACTTGTAACTCCCCCTGCACACACGCTCCCCCTATATGTGTGCTCTACTTTCTCCCCTATCCACATGCACACATTTCAACAAGCACCCCCTAAATGTGATCTCCCTAACTCATGACTCATGAATATTCTATTTTCCCCTTTTGATACTATCGAAAGTGGTGGCCTAGATTGAAAATTGACTATACGCATGGATGGGTAAAAAATGCAGTCTAAAATAAGTGTGATAAAGATCAAATAAATAGCGTTATAAAGTAAATCTAGAAGCAAACACAATATGGGTGACCAAACTTAGATCAGAGAAAATGATGTGTATGGCTAAAAAAATGAGCTGTACACAGAAGCAAATCATATGAGTTTTTAGACTAAAAAGAATTGGGAAACACATGTGAAACTAAGTACACAATGATTTGGAGTGCAATGTTATGAGATTTATAGAATTAACATAGTGGAATAATATAAACATCAAGAATAGAAATCATGTACTAGTACCTATTTACTGTAGATATATAGTGCAATTTAAGTCTAATTCTTATGTATGGAAGCGTTAGATAGAGCAATGACATGTATACGTGTAACATCAAAAGAAAAAACATCTAGTAGAACTAACCTTTAGTACATGTGTTATCTCAGTAATTCAATATGTTATCACGAGAGAAATAAAATGAAAAATCAAGTCACATGTCTATGTATGTCATACCAAGACTAGAATAAGGAGCACTAAAATAAAGGATTAGTCTTTGCACAAGATCGAAATGATTCTTTCAATAAAGGTGCTCATCCTCACAATGCTCATGAAGACTTATCAGGAGGAGTGAGTAGTTCTTGGGGGTTATCCTTGACACAGGATTTGATGGCATGCATATATATTTTGTTCATTTATTTTTCGTACTATCATGATAATAGCATTCAATTCAAGGGCCCTGAATCAATTGAAATCTACCCACATAGATAGATGTATTTTAACTTGTATATAAAAGACATGATCACTAGATATTTGTCCTACAGTTCTAACTTTTACATAAGCACACGTATATCATGACATTGATTATTCAAGTTATTTCTAATGTATCAGACACAATATCACTAGTTATACCATGCACTCATATAGTTTCTACATGAGTGCTTCGTCTAGGATGTGTAAATAGTGTAAAGTCATTACGCTACCTAAATCCTCACACGTACCTAGAGGCATATTCAACATATACTATCATGTCTAGTCGCACTCAGTAGCAAAGCACTTATAGATTTGACACATCATGATAAGGGTAAACAATGTTCATAGAGATTAATGATACTAAACCAAACATTGTACGTAATCATTGTGCGCTAGGTTCTAGTCATGTGTGTCCTAAGAGTGAACAATCCACATTTTTTTTGTATTTTGGGTTTTATATATTTCTTATTTTATATTTCAACAAAAAATAAACAAAGTAAGCAAAAAACAAACAAAAAAACAAGACATGTTTTTGGATTTTTGTGAGATTTTTCATATATATGTTTTTTTTAAATAAGAGTAAAAATAGAACAAAAAAACAGAAGCACACAAAACAAATCAAATCAAAATTGTAGGTGATTCAGTACGATCAAATAGTGAGATCTAACACGCCCAATTTTAAACGGAGTAACGAAAAACGTGAGTCAGAGAGGTGTTTTGTAAAGATGCCGAACTAATTGATCGTCGGTTTCGATGAAGCTCACTCTCACATTCTCTTTCTTAATGGGGTCTCATATGAAGTGATGATGAATGTCAATATGTTTGGAATGAGAGTGATGTACTAAATTATTTATCAATTCTATGACCCTCTTATTGTCGCACCTAAGGTTAACGTTCTTAAATATTATGCCAAAATCCTCTAATGTTTGTGACATCCAAAGTACTTGTGCACAATAGCTTCCTAAGACAATATACTCTGCTTCAGCAGTGAAGATTGCAACTAAGTTCTATTTTCTACTTGACCATGAAACTAGTGTCAGACTTAGGAAGTGACAAGTACCACTAGTGCTCTTGCGAACAAGTGAGTATCCAGCATAATCAGAGTCGGAATACCAGTAGAACGTGAAGTCCGTGGTGTGGGGGTACCGTAGACAAAGATTTTGGGTTCCTATAAGATACCTAAAGATGTGTTTAATAGCTTTGAAGTGAGATTCTTTAGGATTGGCTTGATACCTAGCACAAAGGCACACCACGAATGTAATATCAGGTCTAGAAGCACTTAAATAAAGAATAGATCTGATCAATCATCTAAATAATGTTTGGTCCACCGAAATACCACTTTCAACCTTTCATAATTTTAGTGATGCACTCATTGGTGTGATATTGGGTCTAAAAACCAGGCTAGCGCTCGACAGTAGAGCGCTAGTGTACGACGGTAGGTCACAAAATGGAGTTCCTCACTTCGATTGAACTTGTAAACCTGCACACTATACCAAATACAAGATGTGATCAAATATAACATGAGAATTGATATTATCAAACTAAGAATCTGTGAATCGCCAGCTCCAACAAACATCCCCTTTTGATAATATCAAATCACATTCATGAGATATAATAGCTGAGATGCATGATACAGTGCAATACAAAAATAACTTTAACTAATCGGGTTTCAGCTCACTTGTAACTCCCCCTACACACACGCTCCCCTATTTATGTGCTCTAGTTTCTTCCCCTGTCCATGTGCACACATTTCAACAAGCTCCCCCTACATGTGATCTCCCTAGCTCATGACTCATGAACATTTTATTCTCCCCCTTTTAATATTATCGAAAGGGGTGGGCTAGATCGAAAATCGACTATACGCATGGACGGGAAAAAATTCCGTCTAAAGTAAGTGTGATAACGATCAAACAAAGTGCATTATAAAGTAAATCTAGAAGCAAACACAATAGGGGTGACCAAACATAGATTAGAGAAAATGATGCGTATGAGTTAAATATACGAGCAGAGTACACAGAAGCAAATCATATGAGTTTTCAGAGTAAAAAGAATTGGGCAACACATGTGAAACTAAGTACACAATGATTTAGAGCACAATGCTATAAGATTTATAGAATTAACATAGTGGAACATTGTAAATGTCATGAATAGAAATCATGTACTAGTACCTACTGCAGACATATAGTGCAATTTTAGTCCAATTCTTATGTATGGAAGCGTTAGATAGAGCAATGACATGTATACATATAACATCAAAAGAAAAAATATATAGTAGAACTAACCTTTAGTACATGTTTTATCTCAGTAATTCAATATGTTATCACGAGAGAAATAAAGTGAAAAATCACATCACATGTCTATGTATGTCATACCACGACTAGAACAAGGGGTACTAAAATAAAGGATTAGTCTTTGCACAAGATCAAAATGATTCTTTCAATCAAGGTTCTCATCCTCACAATGCTCATGAATACTTACTAGGAGGAGTGAGTAGTGCTTGGGGGTTTTCCTTGACACATGATTTGATAGCATGCATAGTTATTTTGTTCATTTATTTTTGTACTATCATGATAATAGCATTCAATTCAATGGCCCTGAATCAATCGAAATCTTCCCACATAGATAAATGCATTTTAACTTGTATATAGAAGACATGATCACTAGAGATTTGGCCTAAAGTTCTAACTTTTACATAAGCACATGTATATCATGACATTGATTATTCAAGTTATTTCTAATGTATTAGACACAATATCACGAGTTATACCATGTACTCATAGAGTTTATACATAAGTGCTTCGTCTGGGGATGTGTGAATAGTGTAAAGTTATTACGCTACCTAAATTCTCACACATACCTAGATGCATTTTCAACATATACTATCCTTTCTAGTCGCACTCAGTAGCAAAACACTTATAAATTTGACACATCATGATAAGGGTAAACAATGTTCACAGAGATTAATGATACTAAACCAAACATTGTACGTAATCATTGTGCGCTAGGTTCTAGTCATGTGTGTCCTAAGAGTGAACAATCCACTATTTTTTTTTGTATTTTGGGCTTTATATTTTTTTATTTTATGTTTTAATAAAAAATAAATAAAGTAATCTAAAAACAAACAAAAAAAGAAGACATGTTTTTAGATTTTTGTGAGATTTTTCATATATATATATATATATATATATATATATTTAAAATAAGAGTAAAAACATAACAAAAAATAGAAGCACACAAAACAAATCAAATCAAAATTATAGACGATTCAGTGCGATCAAATAGTGAGATCAAACACGCCCAGTTTAAATCAGAGTAACGAAAAACGTGAATCAGAGAGGGGTTTTGTGAAGATGCCAGCTAGTTGATCGTCAGTTCCGATGAAGCTCACTCTCGCGTTCTCTTTCTTAATTTGGTCCCGTATGAAGTGATGACGAACGTCAATATGTTTGGAATGAGAGTGATGTACTAGATTATTTATCAATTCTATGGCACTCTTGTTGTCACACCTAAGGTTAACGTTCTTAAATGTTATGCCAAAATCCTCTATTATTTGTGACATCCAAAGTACTTATGTGAAAGTATCTAGCGTCTATCTAAATCACCTAGATGGGGGTGAATAGGTGATGTCTGTGTCTTTTCATGAAATAAAAGTTACTTTAAATATCAAGCACACAAACACCGAGATTTATAGTGGTTCCTCGAGTTGTTTACGTCCACTTTCATGCCTTGCATATCTACCACGAATTGTTAGATTCGGCTACTTCACCAAACTAAGATTTCTTCAAATCTTACACCTTGGAGCCGTAACTCCAACAACTCGAAGACGATGCTCCTACCACTCGATTCACAAGTGGATATACGAACTCGATCCATAAACGGATCTACAAACTCGGAGATAAATCTCCTACAATATGTAAAAGAATATTACAACAATATTACACAACATCTAAAAACTTCAGTCCGTCGTTCTTCGAAAATAATGGATCTTGAAATCGCTTGGAGAATATAGGAGAATCTGAAATCTTCGAGGACCTTGAATCTTCGAACGACTTGATCTGGAGGAGTATAGATTTGTAGAGAGAGAATTGATCCAATCGTGTGAGTCGAAGAAGATTAATCGCACTATAATCGGCGGCCGATCAAAAGAATTGTGATACGTACAGTAGTCGGTGGAAGACGGACGGTTTTCGATTTTGGAAGTTTTCTAGGTTTGAAAATGAGAGACAAATTACGATTAGATTGAAAGAAAATATCCCCTAGGTATTTATAGAGATATCCCTTCCAATAGTTATAAGAAAATATCCTAAAACAAAATCAAGAAACTACTGTGCATGGACGACCGAAAAACCAAACCACAACTTTGAAAATTTCAAAAAAATGCCTGATGTCAAATTCATCGAGTATCGTCAAGTATCATTAGTATACTCGTCGAATAGGTCTATGTTATACAACGAATTAGACGTAGACAAATCAGCTCAGGGCAGAAATACACTCAAAGCCTAAGAGGAGAATCATATTCGACGAATTCGTAGAGTATTAGTTGATATACTCGACGAATTCGTCGAGTATCGGCTGAAAGACTCAACTCCCTCGACGCCATGACAAGCAATATTCGACGAATGAGACTTAGAAAAATCTAGAGAAGTAGCGTCGAATGGACTCGACGAATTCGACGTGTATCGTTTAGTATATTCAACGAATTTGGCGAGTATCGTTAGATACATTCGACGAATTCAGCGAGTAATGTTAGATACATTCGACGAATTCGATGAGTATACACGATGATACTTGGCAAATTTTACTTGGCGGATTTTCTAATTCTCAGAGAATTTGCCCTAAGTACAAATGGTGAATTCGGCGAGTATTGGAAGGTATATACGATGAATTCGACGAATAGGAATGAGCATACTTGACGTATTCGATGTGTATTCCTAGCCATACTCGACGAATTTTACTTAGACAAATTCCTATCCTCTTGAATCCAAGCCTTGTTCCTTCCTTGATCCTTCTCCTATACTTGGAATAGAAGTACACCCCAATAAAGTGATTATACTGAGTCAACACCATGGCCTACACAATGAAGGATTACTTTGTGTAGTCTCGTTTTTATACCCACTATAACCTGACATTAGTGTGTACATAGCAATGAAAACCTGCAAGTACATAACTCAAAATAGCAGCATCAAATACAATCACAATTCATCTTAGCTTAACTGGACCCTTCTTCAAATCTGGGTTATTATGGATACAATACCCAATATTGTGCACAACAGCTTCCTAAGGCAATATACTCAGCTTCAGCAGGTTAGAGGGGAACTAAGTTCTGTTTTCTACTTGACCATGAAACTAGTGACGGACTGAAAGTCTTTATTTTCAATGATAGCTATGAAAGTGAAGGGATAGATCTTATTTTACTCTAGTTAAATATATATGTTATATAAAAGAGTGAGCACAACACAAAAATAAAGAAAGGGATCAAGCAACACAGACGACATAAGGAAATTATAGTGGTTCCCCAAAACTGGGTACATCCACTCTTCTACCAACCTGGTAGGAATCCACTAGTAGGTTTTTTATCAGGTTTCATGCCACCATAGGTTTTTGCTCAGGTGCCCTATCACCAGAAGATCTATTTCAAGGGAGATCTCACAACCCTTTAGGCTTTTGATCAGGTGCCCAAAAACCAAATCAAGTCTTTTGATAAAGAGACTTGTCAACTAGGTGATAAGTTTTGAAGGGAGTTAGAAACACTTTTTACAGTGGGAAATGAAAAGTGATGTTGTCTTCTCTTTATCAAACAATTGAGAAGACTTTAGTGGATGATGTTGTCAAAGCTCCCCCTGAGATGAAGAAAGGTTCAGGAAGATGAAAGATTTGCTTAGGGTGTAGGCCTTGAGATTCAGAAGCTTCTTGGACTGATGTTGATGAGTTGCCCCTTTAAAGCATGAAGCAGATGATGAAGAACTTTGTATATGAGCTATTTGTTCTTCACTGATTTAATTTGAAGAAGAACTTCAGAAGCAGATTTGTTTCTCTGTTCTCTCACGGTTGTGTTCTCTGTAAGAGACAATCTGTATTCATTGTCTGAACTTGCTTCTTTTTGAACATGTGAATTTCCTTTTTCTGTAATAGCAAAATCATTCCCGTGAAAAGCAATTTCCTTGGGAGGCAATTAACATTTAAGCCATAATTAATGTTGCCATCCAACGACTATATTCCTTAAGAATATTAAGCATTAAATCTGAGAATCACAAACTCCTGTGATTAAGGCTTCAATCAATCTGCTAGTTGTAAAATAAATAGGCCTGGAATTACTGCACAGGCTTCATTGACCGGACCTCGTAGATCGTCAAGCTCAGCTTTTATTTCGTTGAGCTGAGAATCTGTCTTGAGTTCAACGATCGTTGACCTGAGCTCGGATTTCGTCGAGCTCAGCTCAGAGATGGAACTCTGAGTTCGTCGACCTGAATTCATCTTTCGTCGACCTGAATTCCTGACTTTGTCATAACTACATTTCATGGAATTCTTTCAGCAATTCTAGAGAGTCCTTTTAAGGAAAATCTGGAAATAAACCTATGACCCATGACTATACATTTTGGGTCAATCTAAATATCCTAATAGTGATCCTTGCCCAAATAAGAACTAGGGTTCCAATAATCTCCCCCTATTTGGGTGAGGACACTATTTACATAAAAACAAATAAAATACAAAGCAAAATAATCTGTCTGAATTATAAATTTTTCAGCATAAGTACAAATGTTATTTGAGAAATAAAGAAAGACAACAGAGATATTAGAACATAATTAAAAACTAAGGAGCATCTACAAGAAAATTTGTTAAGGATGTCAGCTGCACTTTTGCTTATCTTTAACTGAATCTATTTCAGCAAGTCTGAATCCATTTCTGATTTTCTGAATAATTGAACCTGCTGGCTGCTGTAACCTCTGCACTGACTGAGACTAAAGGCTTTTGGTTACTATCAAATACCATTGTTCCTCTGTGGTAAGATAGGTCTTTTCCTGAAAAGAGCGGTTTGGAGTTCTGGACCCAGATTACCTTGGGTACTGGTTCTCTTTTATAATAATTAGAAATTAAAGAACATTTAGGTTGACTTTTATAACCTAGATGATGAAATTTTCTGGGTGGAATTATCCATTGAGAAAAGGGGTTAACAAATTTGTGTCTTTGATTATTGTTCTGATAGGAATTAAAATTCTTGTTTTGATAGTTTGAGTTCGACGATTTTTGTTGAGTTCGTCAATTTAAGTTCGAAGAAAAGTATTGATTTTGTCGATCTCAGTTCACAGAATAATAATAGTCATAATATGTGTTCCACGATTGTCGATCTCTATTCGATGTATAATATTGCTTTCGTCGAGCTCGGTTCGACGAAAATTTTTGAACATGATTTTTCTGAAAATTCTTAACTAATTTGGGTTTGTCATTATTATGCAAAACTTCAGTTAGTTTTTCTAAATCTTTTAACTTGTCTTTGCCTTTAACTGATTCAAAATAATTAATTTGTTCAAGAGAAGTTTTCAAATTTTCTTTAAGCTTTATGTTTTCTTTAGAAGAATTATTTAATTTTTCACTGAGATGTTTTATTTCCTTCTCAGATTGGATCAAATATTTACAAATATTTTTAAAATCATCTATAAAATGATCTGAAGAAAAATAAAAGGAAAAGATTATCTGATCCTCTTATGATTCAGATTCTACTTCAGAGTCTGATTGTTCATCTGAGTTGCTGCAAGAGGCATTTATTGCCATTAGGAAAAATTCTCTTGCTCTTGACTCTTCTTCATCTTTAGTTGTACAGGATGAAGCTTCAGAGTCAGAGTCACTCTAAGTGTCAGCATCAAATATTCTCTTTTTAGCTGATCCAACAACCATTGCTGTGAGGGAGTCCCAAATATCCTTTGCTTATAAACATTCAAAAATTTCCTGAAAAATGTCATCAAACATTGATTGTGCAAGAATGTTCATTGCTTGTGCATCAGCAATCTTTAGCCTTTTCTGGGTTTCCGTCCATTGAGGTGATGAAACAGAGTTGATGCTAGATCTTTCCACTTGTTGATAAGGACCTGTCACAATGGAATTGTAAATGGCTTCATCAATAGAGTTTATAGAAAGCCTAATCCTTGCCTTCCATAGTGAAAGCTTATCTAGATTGCATATAGGAGGTATGGTGCTTGAAAACTCTTCATTTTGTGACATGATAAACTCTTAAGAAATATAAGATCTATCATATCATTATGGTTCAGGTGTTATCCTGTACAACCAAAGAAATGACCCTCTGATACCAAGTGAAAGTGAGGGGATAGATCTTATTTTACTCTAGTTAAATATATATGTTATATAAAAGAGTGAGCATAACATAAAAATAAAGAAAGAGAGCAAGCAACACAGACAACACAAGGAAATTATAGTGGTTTCCCAAAATTGGGTACATCCACTCTTCTACCACCATGGTAGGAATCCACTAACAGGTTTTTGAACAGGTGCCCTGCCACCATAGTTTTTTGCTCAGGTGCCCTGTCACCACAAGATCTATTTCAAGGGAGTTCTCACAACCCTTTAGGCTTTTGTTCAGGTGCCCAAAAACCAAATCAAGTCATTTGATAAGGAGACTTGTCAACCAGGTGATAACTTTTGAAGGGAGTTAGAAACCCTTATAATAGTGGGAAATGAAAAGTGATGTTGTCTTCTCTTTCTCAAATAACTGAGAAGACTTTAGTGGATGCTATTGTCAAAGCTCCCCCTGAGATGAAGAAAGGTTCAAGAAGATGAGAGCTTTGCTCAGGGTGTAGGCCATGAGATTCAGAAGCTTCTTGGACTAATGTTGATGAGGTGTCCCTTTGAAGCCTGAAGCAGATGATGAATAACTTTGTATATGAGTTATTTGTTCTTCACTGATTCACTTTGAAGAAGAACTTCAGAAGCAGATTTGTTTCTCTATTGTCTCACGACTGTATTCTCTGTAAGAGCCAATATATATTTATTGTCTGAGCTTGCTTCTTTTTTTAACATGTGAATTTCCTTTTCCTATAATAGCAGAATCATTCCCGAGAAAAGTAATTTCCTTGGGAGGCAATTAGCATTTAAGCCATAATTAATGCTACCATCCAACGGCTATATTCCTTTAGAATATTAAGCATTAAATCTGAGAATCATAAACTCCTATGATTAAGGATTCAATCAATCTGCTAGTTATAAAATAAATAGGCCTGGAATTACTGCACATATTTCGTCGACCGGAGCTCGCAGATCGTCGAGCTTAGCTTTTATTTCGTCGAGCTGACAATCTGTCTTGAGTTCAGCGGTCGTCGACCTGAGCTCGGATTTTGTCAAGCTCAGCTCAGAGATGGAACTTTGAGTTCGTCGACCTGAATTTGACTTTCGTCGACCTGAATTCCTGACTTTGTCATAACTGCATTTCTTGGAATTCTTTCAGCAATTCTAGAGAGTCCTTCTGAGGCAAATCTGGAAATAAACCTATGACCCATGACTATACATTTTGGGTCAATCTAAATATCCTAATAGTGATCCTTGCCCAAATCAGAACTAGAGTTTCAACAAGCTAAATCACCTAGAGGGTGGTGAATGAGTTTATTAGTCCTTTGTGATTATCATTAATTTTCCTTTTTTGGAACCTTTGTTAGTTGATTAGTTATTGCTTTCAAGATATGCAACCTTCAATAAATCCAACATAGAGAAAACAAACAAAGCACACACACAAGAATTATAGTGGTTCCCCAGATTATAGGTACATCCACTTCCCCTCTCCTTTCTAACTTTTAGTTAGACAAGGCACTTCTCCAATATCAACTATTAAGAGCTTACACCTCGATCACTTGGGATCACTCAGTCTCCTCCAAGACTTACTTCTCATGTACAAGGCCCTATAACTCAGTGATCCTCTGATCACCTACCTCAAGCTGTTAATCCCTATAACTCAGGCTGGGAGGATAGCCCTACCTCAGATCCATAAGGGATCCTACAGCTCAGAGAGAATGACTCTCCTACCTCAGGTGTAAAGCCCTATAACTCAGATCCAAAGGATCCTACAGCTTAGGCACAAGTGCCCTACAACCCAATGAGAATGACTCACCTACCATAGACTTAAAACAAAGTCTGAGAGCTCAGACTCAAAGGTCCTACTCTCATATTCTCAACAGAATCCTACCTTAGAGAAAATTTGCTCCTACCACTCAGATCCAAATGGATCCTACAAGATGGAAGTGGGTTGTGTGGTTGATCTTGACACAAGAGATGTTTCTCTATGCCAAGCTTCTAGACTGAGATAAACTCAGCCCAACAATGACTCCATTAATGTATTTCCTAGGTCTATTTTTACCTAAACTGAGATATACTTATTCCTAGCTTCTTCTCCACAACACTTGAGATTTTTCCAACTTGGACTGAGAAGTGAATGTAGTAAGACTTGCTGCTACTTAACCTGAGTGAATCCCAGCCCAACTTCTTCTTAGTAATAAGGATGTAGATCTTGTTTTGGCTTGTGCTGAAATCACCTTGTAGACAACTATTCTGCTTCTTCTTTATTTCCTACGCTGAGGAGATTCAGCTGTAACTTCTTCTTCACAACCTCCAGTAAATGTTCTTAAGAGTTGTACAACTGGATCTGTGAAGAACTTGCTAGTGTAGATGGAAAATGGCACTAGCTATCCTTCTATCTTTCCTTCAGAGATTTGCTCTGATCTTGGTGAAGTCAATGATGAAGACAAATAGCTAACTTGTTGATCCTTTAGACCTACAGTATTTATGCTCTCTATTCTTCTCTTCACAGTAACAATGGCAATGAGGAAGAACTTCCACACCTTTTCTTCTAAAAAGTTCTCTACCTCTATAAAGGCTTTTCCTTTTATCAATTATGTCCCAACAACTCTTTGAGTAGTCGGCCCCGCATATTTAATGACAAATGCATCCTTGCTTTAACCCCTATCTATCGTACAATAGCTCTGTGGCATCTTTTGGCTTGTACTGTAGCTTTCCCCATGTAAATTTCAATAATGTTGACTTTATGGACTTGCAGACGTCAGTGCCTATGGACTTAGACAAAATCAAGCATTAGTTGAATAGGCGTTTAGTGAAAGATCTTCACTCAACGCCAAGGCACTTAGAGAGAATTCTCTATCTAGGCGTTGACAGTGATGAGATAGCAAGCCTCACTCAATGCTTTTTGCCTTAGCTTATTCTCCAGCCTTTTTTGCATGCTTGGCATTGAGAGCGTTAAGTGAGCACACCTCACTCAACACCTTGTGCCTTAGTCATGCTTTCTGTATTTTAGGCATTGAGATCTTTGATTGAGCACTACTCACTCAACACTTTCTGCCTTAATCAATTTGAGAGCGTTGAGTGAGCATGCCTCGCTCAACGCTTTTTTGCTTTAGCCATATTTTTTTGCTCCTTGGCGTTGAGTGAGTAAGCTACACTCAACGCATTTGGACTTAGCCAAATTTCTGTGTCTGAAAACATAGGTTCTGACAGAATGATTGTCAGTCAATGCCTTATCATAAGGCATTGAGTTAGCTTACCTCACTCAATGCCTGTGGAATTAGTCAAATATCAGCACAGATTTTTTGTGGCTTTGACTTACAAGGAAATACTCAACGAATATAGAGTATGGCTTTGAGTGAGTGATACTCACTCAACACCTGTGGACTTATCCACTTTTTTGTCCATTTCTTCTTAGGCTTTTACTACATTAGCCTGTCTCACAGCCTTTTGTTGTATGGCGTTCAGTGACTTTACTTCACTCAACACCTGTGGACTTAGCCACTTTCTCAGCTTGCCACTACTTTTTATTTGACTCTATAGGCTCCAATCAGTGTTATAAGTCATCTAGCGTTGAGTGAGTAACCTTCACTCAATGCCTATGGACTTAGACATATTTTTGTCTATCCACAGGTTTGCCTAGAATGTACCTGTTTTGGCCACTTGGACAACCTGTCCAATCAATATATAGTAGACATCCTGCAATCACTAAATTTGAGCACAAGTTAGATCACCATATTTATATACATTATTTTTTAGGCCTTCTTCAAATCCGGGATCAATGGAACCAACAATCTCCCCCTATTTGAAGAAATCAAAACCTATGACAATGTATACAGTAACACAATTATGCAATATAAATAATAACCAATAAACTGCATCAACAAAAAATAATAATTATCATCACAATTATTTTCATTTGACTTTTACTGAAGAACAGTTCTTGTGTGTTTAACAAAGATTACACATTCCTTTAGCCCTATAAGCAGAACCTGAAGATTTTCAAGTTTTAGGTTCCCTTATAACTATTCCAGTGCCCTTGGACTTCTTTGCTTGTTTGTCTTCTGCTCCAGTTGGCTTCTTTCCCTTTTTGTCTGCCTTGTCTGCTTTACCAGCTGCTTCAGCTTTCTTATCTTTCTGCCTCTAAAAGTAATTATAAGGCTTTGGGAAGTACTTGGTGGGTTCTATAGAACCAGGAGCCAGAAGGTTGGCATTTTTGTTCCTCCAGTAAGTTCTCCTTGCTAAGTACCTCTTTTGCATTTTATCCCATTCAATGGAGCTGTACCATTTCCCTCTATCTGACCTCTTATTTTTGACCTGATCCCAAGCAAGCAGAATGATGGATCTGGACTCAGGGCTCCATTGTTTGAAATCAGACCTCTTCTCCATTTCCTCCCTGTATATCTTTTTTTAGCCTGACTTCCTCTTCAGTTTCAATAGTTGTAGTCATTTCTTTGGTCTATAATGCCTGGTCTACAGTGGGCTGAAGGAAGGAATTTCAGCAGCAGTAGACTATTCTCCTCACTGATTGCTGGTACTATCACCTTCTTCTATGTACTATACATACCCCTGATTCTCTTGCTTTTGAGCAGCATCATACATACTATTCAAGGCATCTTGCAATTGTGTATTCATCATTAGGATGTTATTATATTGCATTGGCTCAATTCCCAGTGAGCCTCTCACAGCATTGGTTGCCCATACCATGTTTTCATTATTAATTCTTATTACCTCACTCTCCCCCTTATTGAATTCTTCAAGTAATTGTTCAGTCTGGGAGGTGCATGCCTTGCTTCTTTCTATTTCTAGATGGTTTACTTCTGCAATACGTGATTTTTAACTTGGAGCAGATGGTCATCCAGCAACTTTGTGCATCCATCTGCTTTGGTTAATATAGCATCAGTCTGCTTATCCAACAACACTTTGTCAGCATTGTGGATAGCCAGTGAATTTGTGGCCTGAATCTCTTGATTTTGTATGACAGTAACAATATTCTGGCTTGCCACATCCAGCTTATCAATGGTGTAGTCTATAGCTGGAGCAGCTCTTGTAAAGAACTTGTTAGTTTCTCCTTTCAGCAAGTTTACATCAAATCTTATTGATTTAATCTTTTTGGCAAGATCACTTCTGATATTCTTTAATGCATCATCCACAAAATTTTCCAATGCTCTCCTTTTTTCATCCAGCAGGCCCTTTATTTAGGCTAGGAACATTGGTGGCATCTGATCTATTCTAGCAGAGGTGCTTTCATTTTGAGCCTCCTGGACTTGTCTGACCTCAGTTCTTGGGGAAGTGTCATACATTGAGTGAGCTGAGGATTGAGCCTTCTCATGACTAGATTCCTCTTTTTCTAATTCAGAGGAAACTAGATTATGTACGTAGGGATAATAGATTCAGTCTCCCCCTCAACCTCTTCCATGCCTTCATTTGCATGTAGGACCGCAATAGCAGTAGCAGTATCATCTGTAGGCTGAATTTCTTTTGAGGGGATTAGGAATTGCTCACCCACAACTAATATATCTTGCATTATCTCTTGTGCAAGCTGCTCCCCCTCAGCCATTACAGTCTTTTTCTCAGAAAATACAACATCCATAACTTGAGCCAGGAGTTGCTCACCTTCATACATTGCGATCTCCATTTCAGAAGAAAAATTGATCTCCCACTCACTCTGAGGCCTGGGAACGTCAATATCATCAGGATTTGATAGGTGATCACCTGCATCATCGGACCTGAAATCCTCTCCTTCCATCCTAGCTAAAATCTTGGTAACAATAGTTTCAGTAATTTGCCCTGCAACTTCAGCTGAAGGCAAGTCATCATCCTGGCCAGGAGTTTCTTCAGACTGAGCACCATTCAACTGATTCCTGGCAGCACGATCAGAGGAAACTGATACATGTGCACTTATATCCTTCCTTATCTCTTCATCAGACCTATTGGACTTGAATATTGAGGCTCTCCCTCATCTTCAACAGAACTGCTCGATCTGCTTGGCTCTAGAGCTAGAGCTTCCATCTTTTTCATTTTGGCAGCAGGCTAGGCATGGGGCAAGAGCACTCTTTCCCATCAATCTAGCATATTAATGTCCATTCATCGCATATGATGAATTCTTGCTCCAAACTTAAAGTTCAAGATTTCTGGGACTATTTGTTGCAGAAATAGGGATAAAATCCTCCCTAAGTTTGGTTCATTAATGCATTCAATAATCCTTTTAAATAGAATTCTACCCCAGTCGGTCTTCTTTGACAAGATAATTCTTGCGATTACCTCGAACATCTTCTTTGATATTTTATCGTGGGAGCCGGTTTTGCAGAACAAGGCTTTTCCAATGATATCGGCCAAAAACTTACCCCTTAGGTTGAGTTATTTCCTTAGGATTGAGCCGGTGGGGTGCTTGGACAACCCACACAATTTCATTACAGTTTTAATATCCTCTTGTGCCAATTCGTCTTAGTCGTCATTCGCATAAAGCTTTGGCAACTGCAGCGAAATGCTAAGCCTTCTAGGGGTAATATTGATCTTCTTCCCACTTACTATAGTCTTGACTTTGCCTGCTGATGCATCTGCCTTGGCATTTGTAAATAATTCTTCCACTTCCCTCTTCCACAGTAGACAGGGATCCGTCAAGACAAAAGCTAGGTTGGATTTTTGTAGAAGATGAAGCACAAGCTGAACCTCTTCAGGAGCATCTTTGAATACATTTCTCACCAATTCCGAACCCTCAAATAGGAAATCTTGTCCCTTGGGTGCCATTTTGCTTGCAAATTTCTGATCCCTAGTGAGAACGGCTTTCCGTCGATTCAGCGAATACGGACGGGAAAGGGCAAGGAACAGTGACTTTGCTTTATGCACAAGCTCTACAATTTATAATTATTTCTTAAGAGAAGGCAGAAAGACACTCACCTATTTTGGTGATCAAATTTTGATCAACGGTCATGATTAAGTCATGTTGCTTAGCTGCAAGCCGACTTATCGACAGACTTTGTTGAGTGACTTCATTTTGCTCAACCTTTGTATTCTTGGTCTTAATTGATTGACCATTTCTTTAACAATTGACTTGCCTCTAGCTCCTTTAGTGTTACAAGATTGCTTTATCATGCAGGGATTAGGTTAACCTGCAATGCATATGTAATATGCTTCCTAGTGGAGTGCAATTAAATTCAACATGCCTATGTCAATTTTGAGGATGTTGAGTATAGTTGCATCTAGTGGCATAGTGAGCACGAGAGCCACTAACTTATTTATTAAGACAAGTTTGTATACTGTTGTCTTGCTTCTTCTCCAGATTTAATTTAAACTATCTCATCTCTTCAATGTATAGTTTTAGCAATTTAGTAAATATTTAGTAGAATTAAGAGCTATGTGAATTCCACTTATCTCTGTCTAGTAGACTAGGAGCATTTATTGGATTCACAGCCTCTGAGCATAGCAACTCCCTTGCTCCTAGACAATTGCCATTGATGTGTATCTGGCTTTCTTTTATTGATCCACTTGGTGCTGAATGTTTCCTGACACCAATCCTTCTGGCCAGACACAAGCTTGTCCAACTAATCAAGTTGACCCAGCTCCCCCTCAAGAATTGCACATGTCTTTGGTATCTTATGCATGCTAGTCAGTTCATGCATTCCTTGTACAAGTCTTAGGTCTGGTACATGCTGTTCATGGACCATAAGTGGGTATGGCTACATGGATTATCCTATAAAACAAGATTTACCTTACCTTAGGAACCAAGATGAACTGGGTCCTAGGTTCCTATTAGCATGAACATATATATGTCTTCCTACAAGAGTCTTGTCAGGAAGACTCACCCTTGCCCTTGGCACACTTATAGGGACATGGCGCTACCAACTCTTCCAAAAGCCCGAACTGTTTGAGTACGGCGCTACCACTCCTTTATGGAGCTGACTACCCTAGGAAGGATCCATGGGGCGTCTAGTAAGGCTCAGGGGACATGCCCTTCTGTTCGACTAGTGTGGTCCATAGCACCTCGCACCGAACCTCCCAACACCAGGGTCATTGCTGGACCCCAACAATCCCCCCCCCACAAAAATGACCACGGGGTTTCGAACCCGTGACCTCCTCTGATACTACTTATAGGGACATGACACTACCAACTCTCCCAAAAAGCCCGGACTATTTGAGGGCGGCGCTACCACTCCTTTATGGAGCTTGATACCCTAGTAAGGATCCACGGGGCGGCCAGTTAAGCCCAAGGGACACACCCTACTGTTCGACTAGTGTGGGCCATAGCACCTCGCGTCGTACCTCCCAACACCGGGGGCATTGTTGGACCCCCAGCACTGGGGTTGTGCCAACAGTCTATGGCAAAGTGGCCCACTTTGCCACAACACCAACATTCATAAATGTTGTATCTCCTTTTTTGAACACTCAATGAAGAGTGCAAGCTATTCCTGGCTACCTGTTTAGTGGGGAGAACTATGGACTTCTTCTTGCTTCCTTTAGTAAAAACTTGACCAACATAGAGTATGCCAGTAGAAGAA
Source organism: Platanthera zijinensis (assembly GCA_039513925.1). Lineage (NCBI taxonomy): Eukaryota > Viridiplantae > Streptophyta > Magnoliopsida > Asparagales > Orchidaceae > Platanthera > Platanthera zijinensis. Next base: position 49,526,685 of record CM077086.1, read on the forward strand.
CTTGGCTTATTCTGGACTTCATTACCAACGACCTTCTTTGTAATTGGCATGTTCTTAATGGCCTCAGAGACAGCCAAGTCAGCCTCATTGACTGACTTACCTTTTGTTTGAGTTCTTGCTAGAAGAACCTTAGAATAGGCCACTCCTTCATCCTTGCATGAAGGGGCTGAGGCATTAAATATAAAAGTTCCACAATGGGCCTTTTGAACTTTCTCATGGGAAACCTTCTGAGCACTCAATCTCATGCCCTTTCTTCTTCCATTATAAGGTACAGTTGTATTCTTATAAGGAAGATTCCCACATCTCCAGTGACCATACTTATTGTTCTGGTCATACCTAGTGGATGGGAGAATTACCTTGTGAAAGGTTGCCTGAGGCCTGACAGGAGCTTAGCCTCTCCTCTGAGATTGGATTACTTTAGAAATCCACTCAGATTTAGATTTTCTCTTGATAGAGTCTATCTTAGAGAAATTAGCCACTACTCTCTTCTCCCTCTCAAGTTTCTTTTCAAGATCCTTGATTGTAGAGTCCTTGTATTTAATAGACTCAACATGGATGTCTATCATGGTATTCAGATGGCCAACTTCCCTCACCTTCATATATAGCAAAGATGAAGTCTTATCATGCTGGGAAGCAGCCAGCTGTAGGGAGGCAATTTCCTCTGCATATTTCTTAACAAGTAACTTGCTTTCTTTGAAAGCTTTCAGAAGTGCACTATGATTTTCAATCAATTGATTGATATTATTTTCTGATAGAGGACTCTCATCATCACTTAATGAGGAAGCATCAGAGTCTGTACAGGATCCATATCCAGACTCTGAGGATGAGCTAGATGGAGAATATACGTCATTTTGTCCAGGCTGATCCTAGCAAGATTCTTCTTCTGGTGTAGCTCTCAGCCCATAGCATCTGAATTTACCTTCCTCAGCTTCATCCACCTCTGAGTAACTATCTGAATGTGGTAGAGGGGCCCTGATCTTTGCTCTTGTATCTGGATAGACTTTGTCTTATGTAAGAGCTGCGACAAACCCAATGTTATTCTTGTTCTCTCTGCAGATTTGAAGCTCCATTGAGCTCCACACCTTATGATTCACTTTTGAACACATAAGTTTAACCTTTTATCTATCATTTGAGGTCAACTCAGACTATTAGGTCCTTTTTGAGTAACCTCCCTCTGATACCACTTGAAAGTCTTTATTTTCAAGGATAGCTAAATCACCTAGGGGGTGAATAGGTTTCTTATTCCTTAGTGACTATCTTTTATTTTCCTTTTGTTGGAACCTTTGTTATTTGATTAGTTATTGCTTTCAAGATATGCAACCTGCAATAAATCTAACAAAGAGAAAACAAATAAAGCACACACAAGAATTATAGTGGTTCCCCAGATTATGGGTACATCCACTTTCCCTCTCATTTCTAACCTTTAGTTAGATAAGGCACTTCTCCAATCTCAACTCTTAAGAGCTTACACCTCGATCCCTCAAGATCACTCAGTCTCCTCCAAGACTTACTTCTCAGGCACAATGCCCTACAACTCAGTAATCCTCTAATCACCTACCTAAGTCTGTTAAGCCCTACAACTTAGGCTAGGAGGACGGCCCTACCTCAGATCCACAAGTGATCCTACAGCTCAGAGAGAATGACTCTCCTACCTTAGGCTATTAAGCCCTATAACTTAGATCCAAAAGATCCTACAGCTCAAGCATAAGTGCCCTACAACTTAGTGAGAATGACTCACCTACCTCAGACTTGAAACCAAGTCCTACGGATCAGACCCAAAGGTCCTACCCTCAGATTCTAAATTGAATCCTACCTTATGACAAATTTGCTCCTACCACTCATATCCAAAAGGATCCTACAAGATGGAAGTGGGTTGTGTAATTTATCTTGACACAAGAGAAGTTTCTCTGTGCCAAGCTTCTGGACTGAGATAAACTCAGCCCAACTATGACTCCCGGAATATATTTCCTGAGTCTACTTTTACTTGAACTGAGATATACTCAGTCCTAGCTTCTTATCCACAACACCAGGGATTTTTCCAGCTGGGACTGAGAAGTGACTGCAGCAAGACTTGTTACTACCTGAGCTGAGAGAATTCCAACCCAACTTCTTCTCAGCAATAAGGATGTAGATCATGCTTTGGCTTGTGCTAGAAGCAGCTTGCAGACAACTATTCTTCTTCTTCTTTCTTTCCTGGGCTGAGGAGATTCAGCCCTAACTTCTTCTTCAAAGCCTCCAGTATATGGTATTCATAGTTGTACAGTTGGATCTGTGAAGAACTTGCTGGTGCAGATGGAAAATAACACCAGCTATCCTGCTTTCTTTCCTTTAGAGATTTGCTCGGATCTTGCTGAAGTCAACGATGAAGCCAAACAGCTAACTTATTGAGCCTTTAGACATGCAGTCTTTATGCTCTATGTTCTTCTCTTCATAACAACAATGACGATGAGGAAGAACTTCCGCATATTTTCTTCTAAAAATTTCTCTACCTCTATAAAGGCTTTTCCTTTTAGCAATTATGCCCAACGGCTCTTTGAGTAGTGGGCCCCACATATTTAATGCCAGCTGCATCCTTGCTTTAACCCCTAACTGTCGTACAGTAGCTCTGCGACGCCTTTTGTCTTGTACTGTAGCTTTCCCTCTATCGATTTGAATAATGTTGACTTTGTTGACTTGTAGACTTCAGTGCTTGTGAACTTATCCAAAATTAAGCATTAGTAGAATAAGCGTTGAGTGAATGATCTTCACTAAATGCCAAGGCACTTAGATAGAATTCTCTATCTAGGCGTTGATAGCGTTAAGTGATCAAGCCTCACTCAATTCTTTTTTCCTTAGCTTATTCTCCAGCTTTTTCTTGTATGTTTGGTGTTAAGAGCGTTGAGTTAGTACGCCTCACTCAATGCCTTGTGACTTAGCCATGATTTCTGTATTTTAGGCATTGAAAGCATTGAGTGAGCACTCCTCACTGAACGCTTTTTCCTTAATCAATTTGAGAGCATTGAGTGAGCACGCCTCACTCAACGCTTATTGCTTTAGCCAGATTTTTTTGCACCTTGGCGTTGAGTGAGTAAGCTCGACTCAACGCATTTGGACTTAGCCAAATTTCTGTGTCTGAAAACACATGTTCTGACTGAATGATGGTTAGTCAATGCTTTATCATATGACATTGAGTAAGCTTGACTCACTCAACGCTTGTGGACTTAGTCAAATATCAGCACAGATTGTTTGTGGCTTTAATATACAAGGCAATACTCAGCGAATATAGAGTATGGCATTGAGTAAGTGATACTCACTCAATGCCTGTGGACTTAGCCACTTTTCTATCCATTTCTTCTTTGGCTTTTACTATTTAGCATGTCTCACAGCCTTTTGATGTATGGCGTTGAGTGAGTTGACTTCACTAAACACATATGTACTTAGCCCCTTTCTCAGCTTGCCACTACTTTGGATTTGACTGTATAGGCTCCACACACCGCTATAAGTCATCTGGCGTTGAGTGAGTAACCTTCACTCAACGCCTGTGGACTTAGAGACATATTTCTGTCTATCCACAGGTTTGCCTAGACAGTACCTGTTTTGGCCACTTGGACAACCTGTCTAATCAATGTATAGTAAACATCCTGCAATCACTAAACTTGAGCACAAGTTAGATTACCATATGTGTATAGATTGTTTGTTAGGCCTTCTTCAAATCCAGGACATTGGGATCAATGAACCCAACACGTACCTAGGAAGTGACAAGTACCACTAGTGCTCTTGCGATCAAGTGAGAAACCAGCATAATCAGAGTCAGAATATCGTGGAATGTGAAGTCGGTGGTGTGGGGGTACCATAGATCAAGATTTTTGGTTCCTATAAGATAACTAAAGATGTGTTTAGCAGCTTTGTAGTGAGATTCTTTAGGATTGGCTTGATACCTAGCACAAAGACACACCGCGAATGTAATATCGGGTCTAAAAGCACGTAAATAAAGAAGAGATCCAATCATTCCTCTAAAAATGTTTGGTCCACCAAAATACTACTTTCATCCTTTCATAATTTTAGAGATGCACTCATTGGTGTTTTTACCCATTTCAGATTTTCAAAGCCGAATCGCACAAGCATATCTTTTACGTATTTCGATTAACTTATAAAATTTCATCATTTCGCTGAGAAATCTGAAATCCAGAGAAATATGTTAACTCTTCAACTAAGCTCATTTCAAATTAGAATTACATTAGGGTGACAATTTCATTGCATAGCTTTTCATCTTTGGTACCAAATATGATATTATCAACATAATTTTGTAATAGAATTAGATTGAGATTCTCGTGCTTCACAAATAGTGTGGTGTACGCACTGCACATCCTAAAACCATGCTCTATGAGAAAAGTCATGTGCCTTTCATACCAAGTATGAGGTGTCTGTTTCAGTCCATACAAGGCCTTCGCAAATTTGTATTCGTGATTTGGGTAGTCATCATTCTTGAACCCGGGTGCTTGCTCAACATATACCTCTTCCTTGATATATCAATTTAAGAATGCACTCTTAACATCTGTTTGATATAACTTAATTTGTTTATAACTTGTAAATGCATAAAATATACAAATAAATTCAAGACATGCAACCGGCACAAATGATTCCTCAAAGTCCACACCCTCTATTTGTGAATAACCTTGTGCCACCAATCAGGCCTTATTCCTAGTTATCCTAGATTCACCATCTAGTTTATTTTTGTATACCCATTTCAAGCCGATAACGGGATGTCCATGAGGATGCTCCACTAAAACCCAGACCTTACTTCTCTCGAACTGATTTAATTATTCATTCATATCCAAGAACCACAATTCATCCTTTAAAGCTTCTGAGATATTTTTGGGTTCAATTTCAAATATAAAGCATAGGTTCAAAAAGGATTCATGTAGGGCCAATCGAGTTCTAACTCCATGTGAGGGCTCTTCTACAACAGGTTCTCGTTAATGTTGTTTTAAATAATTTAGAGTGCTTGGAGGCTTATATCCTTCTTCGTGAGTTGGAACATCAACCACCACTTCTCTCTCCTCACCCTTATCTACTAACTGCAAATCGTCATAAACTTCCTCTTCATTTAGCCTAAATTATTCAGTTGGTGTATTTAGATTAAAGTATACGTGAGTTGATTCTTCAACAACTAAAGTTCTTTTATTATAGACCTTATAAGCACGACAAATACTAGAGTATCCTAAGAGGATGCCATGGTCTAATTTTTCGTCGAATTTTCCTAAATGATTCTTAGTGTTTAGATTGAAACACGGGCAACAAGAGAATCTAAAATATGATACAGAGGGATTCTTATCAAAATATAGCTCGTACGGAGTTCGCTTAATAATGGTGTGATGCATGACCTAGTTCATCACATAGCTTCCTGTGTTAACTCCTTCAGTCCAAAAATATCAAGGCAAGCTGAACTCGGCGAGCATTGTGCATGCTAGTTCTTGAAGTATATGGTTCTTTCTTTCTACTATATGCCCCGTTCTGTTGTGGAGTGTGTGGTGCAGAGAATTTGTGCTTTATTCCTAGATTGTTATAAAAGTTCGTGAAGTCTTCATTATAAAATTCTCCCCCGTGATCTGACCTTATGCATTTTATTTTTAGTTCCTTCTCATTTTAAGTCTAGTGCATAAATTTGTGAATTCACTAAATGTGTCAAATCTATTTGCTAGAAAGATTGTCCAGCAGAAAAGGAGTAGTAATCTATAACAATGAAGGTGTATCGTTTTCCACCTAGAATACATGTACTAAGAGGTCCAGATTGATCCATGTGTATGATTTCAAGTGGTCTAGACGTGGAAATGTCATTTTTGCTTTTGAATGAGGTTTTGATAAATTTTCGTTTTTGACACGGAGCGCATAAGGAGTTCAAACTACCGCTTAATTTAGAAAGCCCACAAACAAGTTTATGTTTTAACATTTGACAATTAATTTACTTCATGAATGTCCTAATCTCATATGCCACAGATCTAATTCCTCATTCTTGGTAACTAAGTATTTCAAATCAGAAGAAGATATATCTTCAAAACTAACATTGTAAACATTGTGAGTCCTATAAGCAGTAAGTAAAATGCTATTAGTTTTAACATTTATATTTGCAATTGTTTCTAGAGGATTCAAATAGTACATCCAAGCCTTTATCAAAGAGTTGACTAATGGAAATTAAATTATGCTTAAGTCCATCTACAAACAATGCATTTGAAATTGAAAAGGCTTTGTTATCTATAGTGTCGATTCTAAGAATCCACCCTTTGTTATTGTACCTGAATGTCACCATGCCTCTATTCTTCTTCTACAAGCTAAGGAACTTGTCTTTATCACCTGTCATGTGCTTGGAACACCCAAAATCCAAGTACCACACGTTCTCCTTGTCCTTAGCCTGCTAAAACACCTAAAAAGAGGATGAGGGCAAATATCTGGTTACCTAAGTTGTCCCACCCATATGATAGGTAAAAGATATTGGTAGCCGGACTTGTATTGTTTTATTGGCACCTTTCCTCAGACATGAGCCGGATGTGTGACCAAATTTTCGACATTTTGCACGCAAGGTATAAGCAATGAATGATGCCTTTATCGTGTTCCTATCGCTCGTGCTGGAGGATGGGGATAGCCTCTTAGAATTATTAGTCTTATTTTGTGATTTTTCATGGAATGTTTTAGTTTTAGCGGGAAATCTGTTACCGCTCAGTGGTAGAGTTGGACTTACGTATCCTAGTCCAAACTTTCCAAATCCGTGACACTATGCTCCCAGCAGCATATCCAGAGATTTTTGCACCATTCTAAATGTTTGGACACCACAGTAAAGATCATGGATCCTCGTCTTTAGGGTGGTGTTTTTTATTGCTAGCATTACGCGCCGATTTATAAATTATTTTATACCTTCTTCTATTTTAGAAAGAGATATTTGAAGTCTTTTCTCCAAGACATTTCATTCATTAATAAGATTATTCACTTTCAAAGATGCCTTGGAGAGTCTTACTTTTAGCTCTTCGATCGTTGTCATCGAGTGAGGGCACTCTAGGCAGTCGATCTTCTCTTTGCCACATTTTTTTAATTCACAATTTATATTTTCAATGTCCTTTTTTATTTTCTTATTTTCATGTCTAACAGACTTTCTCAACTATTACACAATCTAGCTTACACATAGATGCTCATAAATTTCAAGAAGTTATGTATAAGAGGGTGGTGTTACCTCAGTGTCGCTTTGGACACTAGACTTATCATCTGACTCATCCTGATTCTTCCCCATGAGGAAGAGATTTGCCTCGTCTTCACTACTTGAGTCAGAGGAGCTTGACTCATCAGATCCATTCTCGTCTCACGTTAAGGCCTTCAGTACTTTCTTCTTTCCCAAGTGTCAGCTTTATTTCTCCTTTTCCTCCTTCTGAAGCATTGGACACTCCCTCTTGATATGCCCAGGCTTATGGAAGTGGTAGCACTCTAGTGGAGACTTTTTATCATCACTCTCTATTTCCTTTGATGACTTATTCCACCTCTTTGTTTCTTCAGCACCTCTCTTCAGAAAATTCATAAACTTTCCCTGCCTCTTGGGATTTTTCATGAACCTTCTGAATTCCCGAACATAGAGTTTTTATTCCTCTCCATCTGCATACTCTTCAGCAACCTTCCTCTCCCTCATAGCCTTCAGTGTCAACCCCTTCTTCTTTATCTCCCTAGGATATTTCTCAGCTTGTATCTTTTATTCGAGATCATGGGTCTTCAGGTTTTCAATGAGGCTCTCTATCTCTAGGGTGCTGATATCATGTTATTCAGTAATAGCTGTCACCTTTGGGTTGAAATGTGGAGGCATAGATCGCAGGATATTCGTCGCTAGATCTCCATTTGAGTAACTATTCCCGAGAGATCTAGAGGCACATACAATCTTGGTAAAGCAAGTGTACATGTTGTCCACCTCCATTTCAATCTATATCCAAAATTGTTTGTAATCAGATTCATGTCGGAACAGTTTCAACTCCTTCACCTGCGAGGTACCTTCGTGAGTAAGCTCAAGTAAATAGCATATATCATAAGCAATTTCACAATTGCAGATTCTATTAAATTTCATTTTATCCAATGCACAGAATAAGGAGTTCATGGCATTTACATTATTAGTACATTTCAGCTTATCGACGTCATCCCATTTATCTTATGGTTTGATTAATACGGTATCACCTACAATGATAGTGGGTGGGGTGTACTTCATTTCGATCATGGCCCACAAGTCCATATTTTGCGTCATTAGGAAGATTTTCATCCGCGTTCTCTAGTGACTGTACTCGCTCCCCATAAAAACTGGAGGTCTACTCACACCTTGTCCCTCAAGGAAAGCGTGAACTGCGTTGGACATCTTACTTCAAGATTTTAAGCTCGTTTTGAAGTAACCTTACTCTGATACCACTTGTTGGATCGTGTGGCCAACCTTAGAGGGGCTGAATAAGGTTTTAAGCTTTAATTAAAAATTCAAATTAATTTTATCTAGGCAAACTAGTTCTGGTAGCTACCGCGGGGCGCTAGCTTGCTAGTGCATGGTGGTAGATCACAGACCTCATTTTATTGGGCAAATTTCTCTTTGGAGAAATACACCCCCTTTAGAGATCCACTGGAGAACAACTAGGACGTTATACGCAGAAATAAGAACACAAATAATTTTATTCAATCACAATCAAAAAGTGTTTTACAATTACAAATGTTTGATCTCTGTGACGCTGGAGATCGGAGGTAGTGAAGGAAGAAACTCTTTTGGTTTTTTTATACCGACCCACTACCCGGACCGGTTTGCTCTCCCCATTTCCCTCCAAGAAAGGTCTTCGAGCCGACTCTTCACCTTCATGCAAGTAAGTGTCATAGAGCCCCTCTAGATCACCGGATCTAGATGTCCCTTCCCCAGGATAATTTCTTACAGAATCCTCCCTGGATTCTGTCGACCTTTACCGGTCGATTTTCCTCACCACAATCACACCGAAAAGAAAAAATTACAAAAAGTAATAAAGAAGGTTTAAGATTGAATCTCCCTCAAAAGAATTTCTCCATTGAGAAATGCATGACCGATGCTAATATTATTCATTTGGTTGCAGCCGATCAACTCCTCGTAGTCGTTGTAGTCCTTGGCTCGTCGGAGATTTTCGTGTGCGAATGGAAGGGAGGCGGCTTTCTCTTCCTTTGACAGAGACAGCAGAATGGTGCTCAGAGGCAGCTCTCGAACCCTAATGAGAATTTATGACTGTGTTTTTTCTTCTAAGGAACGAGAAAACGAACGTCTTTTATACGTCTTTGGAAAAATAGGCTACCACCGGCGGTAAGGCTAGCCCCCAGCAGTAGGTCATTATGCTTCAATGTGACAGTTGTCCTGTATATTTAGAAAAATATTCAAAAAGATTATTTTCCACTTTTTTGTGTTAGCACAGCACGGTATTAAGCTATTGCCTGCAGTAGCTCAGGCATTTTTATGAATCTAACTCGACGATTATTGAGTGAGATAGCACTGAGCGGTAGGAAGCTAGCGCTGCATGGTAGCTACCAGAGAGCTCGTTCAGATTAAATATAGAAACTTGAGTGGGCGATAGCGCTAGTACCACGCGATGGGATCCAGAGCGCGCATTCGGGTTGAAACCTAGCTAGAGATCTGCGATAGAGCGCCAGCACGTAGAGTTAGGTCATAGAATAGAGTTCCTCGCTTTGATTGAACATGTAAACATGCACACTATACCAAACACATGATGTGATCAAATACAACATGAGAATTGATATTATGAAACTAAGGATATGTGAATCGCCGGCTCCAACATCCCTTACCTCTTTGTCAGGAAGTGCTAATGTGGTTACTCATAGTAAGTGGCTTATTGATTCGGGTGCTACTAATCGCATGAAAGGCAATCATCATTTTTCTCTTGTTTGGACAAGCAAAACTGGTCTCCTCTAGTTTTTGTTGCAGATGGTACTTTGTATCCTATGTGCGGGACCAGTACAGTCCATGTCACTCCGTCTCTATGTCTTAAGGACACACTCTATGTGTCATTCTTTCCATGCAATTTACTTTCTGTTCCAGCTCTTTACAAATAACTAAACTACACATTTACATTAACATCCAATACTTGTTCTTTTCAAAATCCTAACTCTAAGGAGATGATTGCTACTGGGACTTAAAGTAATGGGCTCTTCTTCCTAGACAATATAACTGCTTTCTCTTCTTCTCTTCTCCAATGGCATCTTCGCCTTGGTCATCCTCCTCCTCACCTCATCTACCAACTCCTACCAGATTTACCTCTAGAGGACTACTCTCTGAACTATGAAGCATGTCAACTGGGCAAGCACCATCACTCCTCCTATCTAGCAAGACAAGGATGTAGTTCTTCTTATTCCATTGATCTTGTTCATTCAGATATTTTGGGTCCTCCTCCTAGGTCTACTGGTAGGGGCAGTATGCATTTTGTTACTTTTGTTGATGATTTCTCTTGATATACTTGGTTGTATCTTTTAAAAGAATGTTCTAACTTTTTTGTGTTCACTACATTTTACAAGGAGATATGTACAAAGTTTGGTTTTTTATTAAGGTTCTTCGTACTGATTATGCTAGAGAATATCTTAATCAATAATTTTTTGAGTTGTGTATGGATCGTAGCATAATTCATCAAATCACTTGTCCATACACTTCTCAGCAAAATGTTACTGCTAAATTAAAAAATCGACATCTCTTGAATATTATCGCACCCTTCTCACACAAATGAATGTTCCCCAAACATACTGGGGTCATGTTATGCTTCTCTCTTGTTATCTCATCAATCATATTCCATCATGGTTCTTCAAGGAAAAACCCCGTTCTCCATCCTATATTTAAGAGCCCAACCATTTCCTTTACCTCTCTATGCCTTTGGTTGTACAGTGTTTTTCCACTCTCCTTCTCATGTTCGTGATAAAATTCCTCCTTGCTAGGTAAAGTGAATCATTTTGGGATATTGTTCGACCCAAAAGGAGTATTAGTGCTTTGATACCCTTCTCAAGAAATAGTATGTTTCTGTTGATGTCATATTTTTTGAAGATATGTCTTATTTTTCTCCAGCTCCTACTCTCTCACCACCTGAAGATTCTCCTTCTATACCCATTATTTATACACCTCTACTCGAGCCTACTCCTTCTCCTACGCCACTTTATACTCTTTTATACTATCTCCTCTATGTCCGTCTATGTCTTCTGATTCTTCTCTGCCTTGGGAGTTGTTACTAATAGTTACAGGGCTAGCAATCTCTATGATGGAAATATCTACTATAAAAGACAATATGGATCTTGACCTTCCTATTGCTCTACGAAAGGGGGTTAAAATTTGCACTAAACATTCAATTCATGATGTTGTCTCTTATGTTTGTCTTTCCCTAGCCAGAAGGAACTTTTCTCTTGCTCTATCAACCACTGTTCTCCAGACTACCTATCAAAAAGCTCTTGATATTCCTCATTAGAAAGCTACTATGGATGAAGAAATGAAGACCTTGACTGAAAGGTATACTTGGACTCTTATCCCTACTCTAGGAACGGTAATGATTAGTTGTCGGTGTGTATTTGTAATCAAGTTTCATCCTGATGGAACTATTGATGGTTATAAGGGGAGTCTAGTTGCCAAGGGTTTTACTCAAACATATGGTGTGGACTTCTTTGACACCTTCTCCTCTGTTCCTCGTATTAGCACAATCTGTATTCTTTTCTCTGTGTGTTGGGTCCATTGCCTACAATGATCCCTAGATTGGATTTTGAAGAGGCATCTCCATCAACACTAAGAGAATAGTTATATTTGATGTTGTTTAAGCTCATTGTGTGCAGGATTTCCATGGAACAAGTCTAGATAGGTGGTTTAAGTGATGTGATAGGTGGTCACAAAGTGAAGATGCTGGAAAGGCAAGACAGGTAGCCTAAGTGGGTAAGACAGGTAAGTTCTTACCCAAGTGGTGGAAAGATAGATAACTCTCTAAGTCCATAGGCATTAAGTAAAGATCAGTCACTCAACGCCAGATGACTTATAGCGCTGAGTGAAGCCTATACAGTCAAAGCCAAGGAAGTGGAAGGCTGAGAAAATGACTAAGTCTATAGGCATTGAGTGAAGTCAACTCACTCAATGTCATATAGCAAAAAGCTATGAGATAGGATAAAGCAGTAAAAGCCTAAAGTTGGAATGAGCTGAAATGTGTCCAAGTCCACAGGCATTGAGTGAAGTCAACTCATTCAACGCCATGCTACTAAAGAGAAAGTTGGTTGTTTTTTGGCATTGAGTTATGAATACACACTCAATGCCATACAATAAAAAGGCTGTAAGTTAAACTAAGTTCAGAATTCATCGAACTGAGTTCGGAGTTCATCAAACTCAGCTCACCTTTCGTCGAGCTAAGTTCAGAGCTTGAGATTCTGAGTTCGTCGAGCCCAGTTCAGAATTCGTCGAACTGAGTTCAGAGTTCGTCGAGCTCAGCTAGCCTTTCGTCGAGCTAAGTTCAGAGCATGAGATTCTGAGTTCGTCAAGCTCAATTTAGAGTTCATTGTACTGAGTTTAGAGTTCGTAGAGCTCAGTTAACCATTCGTCGAACTCAGTTCAGAGTAAGACAATCTAAGTCAGTGTTTTAAACACAGAAATTTGGCTAACGCAGAAAGCGTTGAGTGAGGTATGCTCACTCAATGCTCTCAATGCCAAAGAAGATGCAGAGGCAGAAATATGGTTAAGGCAAAAAGCGATGAGTGGAGGTTGCTCACTCAATGCTATCAAATTCCTAATGTAGATAGAATTTTGTCTAAGGAGTTTTGCATTGAGTGATGCTTACTCACTCAATACCAAATAGCAGAAAGCTGATAAGGCAAGTTGGCGTTAAGTGAAGCTGAATCACTCAATGCCTAGAAATGGATTAATATTCTAAGTAGTTTGGCATTGAGTGAAGGTTACTCACTCAACGCCAAGAGACAGTAAATATCTCTAAGTGTTTTGGTGTTAAGTGATGCTTCCTCACTCAACGCCTATACTTATGTTGTTTGATTTTTGGCCAAGTCCACAGCTGATGACGTCAGTACGTCAACAAGTCAACAAATTTCAAATAAGTGGTGGGATGGCTACATCACACGATAAATATTGTCGCAGACCTACTGTACGACAGTTGGCGTTAAAGTAAAGTTGTTGTTGGCCATTAATGATGTGGGGCCCACTGCTCAAGAGCCATTGGGTCACATTCAATAAAAAGAAAAAGGCCTTCACAGAGGGAGGAATCTTTTCCCAAAGAAAGAAATGAGATAGTTCTTCTTCTCCACCATTGTTGAGGAGCTGAAGAACATGAAGCTCAAGTCTAGAAGACAAAGTGCAAATTAGCTGTTGGAATTCACATCTTCAACAGCAAGACAGTTGGTTCCTCATCTGCACAAGCAAGATAGCTCAGAGGGATTCTCTGAGAAAAAGGTAGCAGCTTACGCCGACCCTTGCTGCAGGTTCATCACAGTTCTAGCAACACAAGCACCTGAAGATCTTTGTCTGGAAGCTGTAAAGAGAATACAGCTAGAAGAAGCAGTGATCTGAAAGAAGGCTTAGGGGACTATTCCTCAGGAGTCAAAGTTAGGGTTGAATCACGTCAGCCCAGGAAAGAGAGAAGGCCAGAACAGGGTTCATCAAGTTGCTTCCAGCACAAGCATACTTGTTGTTGTGAAGAAGTTGAGCTGAGATTTTCTCAACTCAGGGAGCAGCTATAAGCTGTAGATACCTCACAGCTCCAACAGGAAAAATCCCTAGTGTTGTGAAGGAGAAGTTAGGATTAAGTATATCTCAGTTCAAGGAAGGTAGACTAAGGAAATACATTCCTAGAGTCAAGGAAGGCTGAGTTTATCTCAGTCCAGGAAGATTGGTACAGTGAAATTTCACTTGTGGCCAATCATCACACCAACCCACCTTCATCCTGTAGGATTCAGTTTATCTGGATCTAAGTGTAGGGCCTTTTGGCCTGAGTTAGGTGACAAGCTTGTCACTGAGCTATAGGTGCCTAGAAGGGCACTGAGGTAAATACATGTTGGGTACTGAGCTGTAGGAGTGATGCAGCACTCTAAGAGTATGGACTTATGCCTGAGGTTGTAGGGCTAAAAAGAATGAGCTATAGGCCTTAGAAATAAGGCTGAGGTAGGTGGCTTGTAGGTCACTGAGTGTAGGAGCACTGCAGAGCTCTGAGGCAGGATCCATTTTGGATTTGAGGTAGGTTTGTCCTCCCAGCCTGAGTGTAGGGCTTAACAGCCTAAGGTAGGTGGTTTTGTGACCACTAAGTTATAGGCCCTTGTAGCTGAGAAGTAAGTCTTGGAGGAGACTTATAGATCCCGAGGGATCTGAGGCGTAAGCTCTTTGGATCAAGCTTTGGAGAAGTGCATAGTCCAACAAGATAGTTGGTTAGGTGGGAGTGAAAGTGGATGTACCCAGTTGGGGAACCACTATAAATATCTTTGTGCTTTTCTATGGTTATTTTTCTTTTCTTATTTGCAGGTGTTAAGGACAAGCTCTATATCACCCTAAGCTAAAAGCAAAAAGAAAACAACAAGATATAATAAAGAAACCAAAAGATAGTCACTAAGGAGTAAGAAACCTATTCACCCCCCCCCCCCTCTAGGAGATTTAGCTATCCTTGAAATAAGGACTTTCAAGTGATATCAGAGGGAGGTTACTCAAAAAGGACTTAACAGTCTGAGTAGAGCTCAAAGGATAGCTACAAGGTTTGTATTGGTGGGTTCAAAAGAGAACCATATGAGGGGCGCTCAATGGAGCTTCAAGTCTGCAACAAGGAGAACTTTAGGATATAGAAAGATAGGATTAGGCAGATCATAGAAGCTAGTGATCCTAGATTCTTGGCTTCAATTCAAGAAGGAACCTTCATTCCCATGAGGGTCTCTACATCAGATGAAGCATCTAGACCCCAAAGAGTTATACAGAGATCTCTGAAGAAGAAATCATCTTGACATCTATGGACAAGAGGGCACAACACATCATGGGAAGTTCTATGGATGATTCCACCTTCCTGATGTTTGTCAACTGCAAGACAGCCAAAGAGATGTGGGATTCTCTCACTGCCTATATGGAAGGGACAAAGAAAGTAAGACTATCTGATAATGATTCAGAGGTGGATGATGAGAAAGAAGATGACTGAAGTTGTCATGGACTAATTGCCATGATAGAAGAAGAAGAATCCTGTCAAGATCAGCCTGGTCCAAATCAGGTACAATCTCTGTCTAGTTTTTCTTATTACTCAGGTCATGAGTCCAGCTCAGATTTTGATGCTTCCTATTTAAGTGATGATGAGAGTCCTCTATCAGAAGATGATATCAATCAATTGATTGAGAATCATGCTGCACTTCTGAATGCTTTCAAGGAAAGCAAGTTGCTTGTTAAGAAACAAGCAGAGGAAATTGCCTCCCTCCAGTCAGCTGCTTCCCAGCAAGATGAGACTTCATCCTTTCTATCTCTGAAAGAGAGTGAAGTATCTCATCTGAAGATCATGGTTGATGTCCATGTTGAGTCAATCAAATATAAGGACTCTAAGATCAAGGTTCTTGAAGAGAAACTTGAATGGGAGAAGAGGATAGTGGCCAATTTCTCTAAGATAGATGTTATCAAGAGGAAATCTGAATCTGAGTGGATTACAAAAGTTATCCATTCTCAGAGGAGAGGCCAAGCTCCTATTGTGCCACAATCAACCTTTTATAAGATAATCCTCCCTTCTAACAAGTATGACTAGGACTGCATGTTTGGTCACTGTAAGAATGGAAATCCTTCTTGTAAGAATACAAGTGTATCTTACAATGGGAGAAGAAATGGTAGGGGAATGAATTCCTTTAAGGCTCCCCATGAAAAAGTAAAAATGGCCCATGCAGGACTATTTATATTTGGTGTCTCAGCCCCCAAATCATAAGGATAAAGCAGTGGCTTTCAATCTAGCCAATCTAGTAAGGACTCAGACCAAGGGTCACTCTACCAATAAGCCTAACTTGGCTAGTTCTGATGATATAAATAGATTGTCTTCTACAAAGAAGACAGCTGTAAATACCATTCAGGGCAAGAAAAGGAAGCCTGCTGAAAGAATAACCTTCAGTCAAACCCTTGCTGAAAGGAACCTGAAGAAAGTTGATTCTCCCCTTCCTTTTGTTTAGTCAGTAGTTAACCACACTGCAAGACCTGCTCAGAAAAGAAGATACAATATCCATGAGTATTGGTGATGTGGTGAGGTGGAGCATTTTGCCCTAGATTGCTGACACAATCCTTCTGTGTCTAGAGCAAGAGATAGCCTTCCTGTCAGAAATTCTGTAGGTAGGCAAGTCATATTTCAAGCTAACAGGAACCTAGGACCCAATACCTATTGGGGTCCTAAAGTAAGATAATTCTATTTTGCAGGTTAGTCTAAGTGCCCATCCCCCATGTGGAACTTGGACAGAAGATGTTCAAGAACTTGGACTGGAATAAGGAAGTTATCCTATGGTTCATACACAAAGGATAAGGATGCTGTGAATATTCCTGAAGAAGGGTACAAGTGGTATCAAGTGGCATGGGAGAGATGGGTCAGTTGTATCTACTCTAGAGATATGCTCTCTAGTCAAGTGGTACAATCACTATGGGAGTAGTAACTGTCCATGATCATGGATGAAGGCCTGCTAGATCTAGCCAGCAGGAATGTCTGGTTGGAGAAAGTCTTGCTGCAACACCAACAAATCTGGAAAGGACAAGTATGATATACTCATCTCTTAGGAAAGCACAAGTTTCTCCTCTGTGAGCAGTAAGAAAGAGGCACACTATGCTCAGTTGATAAGACTCACTATACAGAAGGGACAAACTGTCAAGTGATATCATCAGCTAATATGATGACTGATAGTCATAAGGACTTGATCTGTGCAAATGTTGAGGGGAGACTATCAAACTAAGATACCCCTGCTAATGTAGAGCATGTTCAAGTAAGGTTACTGGACAAGATTGAATCTTACCCAAAGTACCCCAGCACAGAATAGATCGACATTACTGTTAAGGATCAGATTGCCCCCAAGGACATTACAGAAGCTGAAATGGAAACTACACAAGTGATGGCTTTTGCTGGAAGAAGGCAAGCCAATCAGTTTACTAGAACAGCTGGATTGCTCTAGCTATTGTTGATACAAGCCAACTCATTCCTATTGGAATAACAGTGTAAAGAAAGACTTGGTATCAGAATGAAAGGATGATTCATTAGAAGATCATTCAAGGCTCAAGTGATCTTAAAGTCCAGCAGCTGCAGGAGAACACTCAACCTCATGAGAAGAGAAAGCTGATAGCTGCACCAATGGTATTATCTGTAATCAGCTAGGGGGAGAAGAGAATCACAGCAGAGCAGCTCCTCCCTGTATATTCAGAAACCAAGAAGGGATTGATCAATATAATGATCAATATAGTACTCAGTGGGTTGAACACTCTTGTACTGCTAATCAGAAAGCTGAAGCCAAAGACAAGTCTGTTACAAAAGAAGGGGAGAAGATCTGGCTCAGCAAGAAGTGACCATGATGCAAGGGAGCTATTGTGCTTACCTGATGAGAATCTAGCCACAGCTTCAGAACCATAACCTCCAGATAAGTAGAATCTTTTTTTTTTTGATATTCTACTAGTGAAATCTAAGTTCCTAGGAATCCTATCTGTCATATTAGGAGTATGCATGTGTAGATTAAGTTTCAATAAGTTAGGGAGCATAAGGAAGAACCCAATCCTGAGTTTGTCGTGACTGACAAGTGGCTAACATGTTTATTATGTCACTAGATGAAGTTTAGTTTCAACACCATCATGATTGAGATTGGGTATGTTGAACTTGGTATAGCTTTAGTTGCTCCATGTTATACTTATGTTGCAGGATTCACTTCTCTTGTAGGTAGATAAGTTCTTGATGTGATATCATGACTATAAAGACCATTAAGAGGTATCAAGACTTAGATGGACTCAAGTGTCAAGTAGAGGGAGTGACAAAGATGCACCTGTTAAGGGGGAGCAAGCTCAGCACCTGCAGAAAAGATGATAGGAAATGCTCCTATTAAGGGGGAGCATGTCCAACACTTGCTGGAACAGGATCAACCTCTTGTTAAGAAGGAGCAAGCAACTACTACAGTAGATCAGCTGTCACAACTGCTGATCAGTTTGTCTTAAGGACAATGCATAGACCAAGGGGGAGATTATGTATGATATAGTCATAATCTTCTCTGAGTCTGAGAAGGAATGTTGCTGCTGAGAAGACAGTTTGGCTGCTGAAGAAGAGAATAGCTAGCAGCCAGCTCAAGTGGATCCCTGGTTCACTTAAGAGTCTAGGGGCTGCAGTGATGTGGTGCATCAATGATATAACCATAAGTGGATGTTGATTAAGTAGATAAATCATCAATAAGTAGAACTATGTAAGCAGCTAGCTCAAATGTTATAGTGTTATGTTGTATCATTATATCAACACAGAAGGTATGACTCCTAATCTAGCAGACTGATCACTAGGATGATTTCCTTAGTAGTATCAATATAGGACTTTGTCTAGGATAAGGAGATAATCTCTCCCATGATATTTTTTACTCACTCAATAGATATACCTATTAAAGAAGACAGAGACGGGGAGATATCTGTGGTAATACATAAGGGGCAATGCTTCTAGTTGTGCTCCACTTAAGTATTAAGTGGTATAAAGGAGAGTTCATATTACTTTAGCAATTGCTCAAGTAGTATGAGGATGCATTGACTTAACTTATTAAGTCAATACAATTAATTTGAGTACATTGTATTAATAGAGTATAGGCTAGCAGTTATAGCAGATTATAATCTACAGCTGCATGAATTTATTCTGCCTATTATGTTAATATCTCTTAGTATTACTAGGTGTTCTGCCTTCTTCAAATTGGGGGAGATTGTTGGGTCCATTTCCCACAATGATCCCTAAATTGGATTTGATGAGGCATCTCCATCAACACTAAGAGCATAATTGTATTTGATGTTGTTTAAGCTCATCATGTGCATGAGTTCCATGGAACAAGTTTAGATAGGTTGTCTAATTGATGTGACAGGTGGTCACAAAGAAGATGCTGGAAAGACAGGACAGGTAGCCTAAGTGGCTAAGACAGTGAAAGTGAGGGATAAGATCAATCCTAACTCTAGAGGGGGGGTGAATAGAGTGATTTAAAATAGTTTTGCAAATTAAAACTTGTGTGGAGAGAAGGCTTAGATTTTCTTAGTGTATGGTGCTATAGCAATTAATCAAAGCAAGAAGAGAATCACAGCACAAAGCAAAACACAAAGAAACAAGCAACCAGAATACACAAGGAGCTATAGTGGTTCCCCAAAATCTTGGGTAGTCCACTCTTCTATCACCCTTGATAGGAATCCACTTCAAGATGAGTTGATCAGGTGTCTTGAGCACCAGAGAGTTTTTGACCAGGTTCTCACAAACCAAAGGGCTGATTTTTGATCAGGTTTCAGCAAAACCAAAGGTAACTTTTGAAGGGAGTTAAAACCCTGTACAGAAAGAAAAAGAAAAAGCTAATGTTGTCTTCTCTATCAATAAGTAGAGAGAAGCAAAGTGGATCTATTGATGTTGTCAAAGCTCCCCCTGAGATCAAGAAGTAGTTCAGGAAGAAGAGCTTTGCACAAGGGTGACAGGTCTTTAATGATCTGATCTGCTCCAGCAAAAGATGATCCAAACAAGTTGGATGGTTGTGTCTGAAGCAATCAGAATTCCTGTGTGTAAGCTTGAATGAATATCACAGAGAGCAAGAGGAAGAATTCTTGTTGTTCTCTGTTAACTGATAGAATTATATCTCTGTGTTCTTCTTCTGAGTCTTTGATAGCCGTTGGCAATGAGCATTAAATACTTTCTTTAAATGTCCATGCCTCAAAGGAAGTGTCAGACAAACATTCCTTAGAAAATTCCTTGAGCCATGCACCAGATTTGCTGTAACGGCCAATAAATCTTCAGCATTAATTGTTCTGACAGAAGGAATTTGAATTCCTATTCAAAATTGACGGGTGCCTGGGAAACGTCGAGCTCACAATAAAACGTCGATCTGAGCACGACACACGTCGGCCAGAGAGTGGTTTCAAAAAGCAGAACTGGGCTTGACGGAATGTTGAGCAGAGGTCGACTCCACGTCGAGCTGAGGTCGACTCAGCGTCGAGCTGAGGTCGACTCTGCGTCGAGCTGAGGTCGACTCTGCGTCGAGCTGAAGAAGACACTAACTAACCTATGTGACCTTTATAACAGCAAGGAGGTCACAACACAAAAATCCCTATAGAAATATAGTCATCCTGACCCAAATAGTAATTGGGTGTTCCAACAATCTCCCCCTATTTGGATTAGGATTACTATTTACATGAATTTAGGGATTCAAAAAGAATTAAAGACAAAACTGAATAAAATACAACCAGACATATGACAGAATAAAACAGCATATATATATAACACTATATAGCAGCAATAATGTTTAATGTCATGTACTCAGCAGAGAAAAAGAAATAAAACACCTTACATTACTTTTCCTTTGGAGCTTTGTCTTGATCACTTGCCTTGAAGATAATTTCCCTGTTGGGATTTGTAGCATCCTTTTTGGATCTGTAATCTTCAGCTGCACCTAAGGATTTCTGACTTTTTCCACTAGCTGGTACAGCTGCAGGATGAAGCTGCATATACTTATCAGAATCAAAGAATTTCTTTGAGTTGTATTTCTCCAATTCTTCTCTCCTTTGATCTGACATGGTGCTGATGTGAGAGGTGTCCAGACCTTTTGCTCTAGCTCTGTCAATCTCATTCAGAGCAGCCATTTCAGTCATCCTGGCCTTCCAATAAGCTGGAGTTTTAGTAGGATCTTCAAAAGGAATAGCTGGTTCATATCTGTTGGCAGAGTGTTCTTGATGAGTTCTTGGAGTCAAGTCAACTCTGGGTCTGTAAGGATAGGGACCAGAGGTTGGATCAATGGGTCCTCCCCTTTGGTAAGGTTGAGATCCTGATCTTCCTCTGGACTGTCTGCCTCTATTGTATCCTCTTTGCTGGTTTCCCCTTTGCTGATTATACCCTTGGGTTCTTCTTGACTGATAGGTCTTGCCATGCAGAGATGATGGGGCAGGATTGGAAGAGAGGCTTGCACTTGCACCTGCATCTGGAGGAGGTGGAGGTGGAGGCAGATGGACAGGCTTGGAGGGGCCTTCATTGAACTTTCTTTTCTTCTTCATTGCCTTTCTTTGGTTTAGAGAATATTGCATCCATGGCTCAGTGTTTTCACAGTTGTACTTGATGTAGTAAGGGATGTCATGATCTGTGGCTCTAGCCAATAGAACTCTTTTCATTGCTTTGGATCTTGCTTCCCTCTTCCTTGCAATGGTTGCAGAGGAGTCATCAGAATCAGTTGCAAATTCATCCTCTGAGCTTTGAGATTCATCATAAGGATCTATGTAGGTTCTCTTTGAGATAGGAAAATTGATGGGGGCTGGAGCAGCTGAAGAAGTAACTGGAGGAAGGTCTACTGACAGTGTAGAAGAGGAGTCTAACACTGCAGGAAAGGGAATAGCCTCAGGAGCCATAGAGGCTAAGGTGGCTAGTTCCTGAAGAACTTGGGAGACAATGGTCTCAACTTCATCTGGTGTCTCAATCAAATCACCTGAAGTTTCTGAGGGAACAGTCTTAGCAGCTACTACTGCTTCAACAACAACATCATCACAAGCAGGAGCCACAGCTACCACTGCTTCATTAAGGATCATGGCATCAACAGCCAAGGAGGATGGAATGATCTTCTGAAAAGGGACAATGGCCCTAGACAGGTCTTCTTGAGGAGGCAGGAGGCTGTAGTTTCTGAAGTGAAGATGTGCTGGAAGGTAGAAGCTCTGGAAGTCTAAGGCACTGCTGATCATCTGAATTGGACCTTGAGGAGGAGCCTCAGAGGTCATCTGAACTTCTACTGCTGAAACTGTTTCTGAACAAACCTGTACTACCTGTACTGCTGAAGGCTGCAGCTCTTCTTCTACTGACATCTCCCCCTGCCTAGAATCAGTGGCAGCTGACTCTAGGCCCCCAGAAGAAGGGCATGCCAGGTAAGATGAGAGGGAAGAGACTGAGGCAGAGAGAGAGCTCAGGGAAAGGACTAGAGGAGCCAACTTGGCATCCAATAGAGAGGAGAGCCTAGGGGCCAAAATATCAAATAGCTTATTGGCCAAAGGCAAAAGATCTACTTGCTCAAGTGGGACTTGAGTAGAGGTAGAGGGAGCAGCAGAGAAGGTGAAGGTAGAAGATGTTGTTGGTGGTGCAGACATGGGAGGGATGGCTGGTTCATGGATGGAGGATAGGAGAAGTTCTGTAAATGTTGATGAAGGGTGGAAGTCATGAGGAGAGGAGGTAGAGGCATCCATGAAGGATTCATCATGAATGTCAAGGGAAAGGATGTCCTCATGAGATGAAGAGTCCAAGCTCATGGTAGGAAAAGAGTGGAGGGGATGGAAATTGATGAGTGGAGGAATGGAGGATGCAATAGTAGAAATGGATGAAGGGATGGGTTGAGTGGATGAGATGATTGTTGTTGTAGGAATGAAAGAGGATGGGAGGATGAAGGAGGAAGATGGCAAAATCCCTGCTTCTGGGCCAGTAGACTAAGGAAGAGTGACCTCTACAGTCCTGGTGTCTGCAGAAGTCCTCATTGCTGCAGCTGCCCTGGAGTTCACAATCTTCCTGTCCCACTTGCCAATCAGTGCACAAGTGAGCCTCTTAGAAGCATTGATGTGCTTCTTAGAGGACATAAGCAACTGAGGGCAACAGTGGTTCAGAATCAAACCAAGAACCCTTCCAAAGTGGACAAAGTTATTATCCAGTTTCTTCTTAATCATATCAAAAACAATCAAACCCCAATTGGGATGCTTCTTATCCAAAATTGCAGCCATTATGCAAAACTGATGCCTAGTAATGGCATCATGTGCAGTCCTCTTTGCACAAATTACTTTGCCTGTGATATCTGCTAACAGCCTAAACTCAATAGCTAGGTTAACTTTTAAAAGTTTAGAGGGGTTACCAGGGTTATGCCCCATTCTGTCTAGCATCACAGCAAACTCTTCCACAGAGAGTTCTATCTCATCATCTCCAACAGCAAAACCGAAAACCTCTGAAATGATTTGAGGAGAAATGGCTACCTCAATCCCTGAAATTGTTCCTGTCATCGTATTGATATCTGAATTCACTGCAGTAAAAATCCACTCTTTGATTTCAGATTCTGGAAGAGGAATCCTGGTTGTCATGAAGTTAACCAGGTGCTGCTCTTTGAATAGCTCCAGAATGTCCAGAAAATTCTGTGATGATCCATCAAAGGAGTCGATGTCGATGTCAAAGCCTGAGTCAAACTTCATTGCCTCCAATGCACCTACAGCAATCGCCATTATCCTGCAAATAGATACCTTCCAAGATCAAGAGTAAAGGAGTTGGAGGGAGAAAGCTTGAGCAGAAAATATGAGAGCGCAACTGCGAACGACGGAGAAGAATGATTTTATACTAGGGTTCGACGCAGAAATGGAAAGAATGTCGAGCTCAGGTCGACGCTCTAAGGCTCTAGGGGAACTGAAACGACTCAACAGCATGCAGCTTAGGTCGACGTTCGACGCTTGGGCTGATGCTATACGTCGAGCTCAGGTCGACGTTGAACGAAGGCGTCGACCGAAGGGAGAAAAACCCAGGAAGCCAGGGAGCTGTGAACTTAGTTCGACGCTACAAGTTGAGGTCGACGTTCGACGCTTTTGAGGGCGACGGACCGTCAATCTTAGTTCGACGCAGCGTCGAGCTTAGTTCAGAGCTCAAAGAAACCACTCAGACAGAGGAATTTTAAAATGAAATTTTTCCTACTCCTGTTAATTATGGGTTTCAAAATCTTGGAGTTTTAATTTATACTGTCTCCATCTAGCATTCCCAACTGATTGAGGAAGAAGAAGTGCTTCTTTTCATCCAAGGGCTTGGTGAAAATATCTCCTCTTTGTAGTTCAGTGGAAATGTATTCTAGTGCTATTCTCTTCTTTTCTACATTATCCCTTAAGAAGTGATGTCTGATCTCTATGTGCTTAGTCCTACTATGGAGAACTGGATTTTGTGCAATGCAAATTGCACTAGTATTATCACAAAAAATTTTAGACATCTCTAAGTTGTAGCCATAGTCTAGGAGCTGGTTTTGAATCCACAAAATCTGTGAGCAACAACTCCCTGCAGCCATGTATTCAGCTTCAGCAGTTGATGTGGACACAGAAGTTTGTTTCTTACAAAACCAGGAGACAAGTCTATCACCAAGGAATTGACAAGTTCCACTGGTGCTTTTCCTGTCTACTCTACATCCAGCATAATCAGAATCTGAAAATCCAGTTAGATCAAATCCTGAGTCATGTGGATACCAGAGACCTAGATTAGGACAACTTTTTACATACCTAAGAATCCTCTTAACTAATGTGAGGTGGGACTCTCTAGGGCTTACTTGAAATCTAGCACAAATGCATGTAGCAAACATTATGTCTGGTCTATTAGCTGTTCGATAAAGTAATGAGCCAATGATTGCTCTATAGTTTGTCTGATCAACTGGTTTTCCAGATTCATCAGCATCTAAAACAACATTTGTAGGCATAGGTGTTTTCATATAAGATGCTTCAGACATTCCAAATTTCTTAACCAGTTCTCTTGCATACTTGGTTTGAGAAATAAAAATGTCATCCACATGTTGTTTAACTTGCAATCCTAGAAAGAAAGCAAGTTCACCCATGCTACTCATTTCAAACTTTGAATGCATGAGTTGTGAGAACTTTTTGCATAAGTTTGAATCAGTAGACCCAAATATGATATCATCTACATAAATTTGTACTAGTAGGATATGGGACCTATGGGTTCTAATAAAGAGAGTTTGGTATACTCTACCCCTTTTAAAATCATTTTCCAATAAAAAACAAGCTAAGGTCTCATACCATGCTCTAGGAGCTTGCTTGAGACCATATAAAGCTTTATGCAGTTTGTTGGTACCCTAGTTTGATTTGAGTTTAGTCCTCTTCCTTGTGCCCTTGACCCAAGAAATATCTATGGTCAATGGTTAGGAGTCTAGCTGTAGGGTCCTCGCTTTTCCAAATTGAGAATTTGGTTAAGTAGGTTTTTCGTTCGACTATAGTCGAACGCCGTTCGACTATCGTCTATCGGCTGATCGACGATCGTCTATCAGTTGGTCGACGCTTTGTCTGCGCTGATAGTTCGACTATCTGTTGATAGTTCGACTATCTGTTCTGCGCTGATAGTTCGACTATCTGTTGATAGCTCGACTATCTGTTCTGCGCTGATAGTTCGACTATCTGTTGATAGCTCGACTATCTGTTCTGCGCTGGTAGTTCGACTATCGGTTGATAGGTTGACTATCTGTTCTGCGCTGGTAGTTCGACTATCGGTTGATAGGTCGACTATCTATTCTGCGCTGGTAGTTCGACTATCTGTTGATAGATCGACTATCTGGTTTGTTTTGATAGTTCGACTATCTTTTGATAGATCGACTATCTGTTTTCTGAGGTAGGTCGACTATCTGCTTGATAGTTCGACTATCTCTGTGCGCTTGATAGCTCGACTATCTGTCCTAGATAGATCGACTATCTGATAGTTCGACTATCTGTCCTGATAGTTCGACTATCTGCTGCGGTAGCTCGACTATATGTTTGATAGCTCGACTATCTGGATCGTTCGACTATCTGCCCGATAGTTCGACGATCTCCGTGCGTCGTTCGACGATCTTCGAAGGTCGTTCGACGTTTTCTGTCTGCCTTTGTATTTTTGTATTTATTTATTATATTTAATTAATTAATACATTTTCTGGCACTCTATTTTAAGCTGTATGATAAAGTTTCCAGGCATTATTTGCTCTATTCTTATTGCCTGAGTTTAAATCTTTTAAGATAAAGTTGTTTGTCTTATTAGCTGTCTCTTTAAATTACTTTATCTGCTGACAGCCCTTTATAGCCGTTAGACTGAAAAGTCTTCTTTTGCTATAAAGAGATTGTTTCTGATGTGACTTTATTTAGTCCTTCTGTTATCTGATTTAAGCCTGCAGCTTCTTAGAAAGTGATTTATTCCCTTTATAGAATGTTTTGCTGCAGAGATATTTCTGTCTTCTTGATATTTACAGCCCAGGTCTCAAGGCTTAGAAGAAGACAAATAATTCAAATGGAAGAGAGCCGTTGCTTGCTGATAATATTTAAAGGACCCTTTGAAGAAGGATTGGAGCTAGTGTTACACACATATTCTCAAGCACTCAAGCCTTCATCAAGCTCAAGCTTCCTGCTCTCAGCAATCTCCATCTAACTGAGAAGTGTTAAGATCTTCATCTCTTCTTCACCTGAGTTCTCCTGCTTTCAGGAAGTTCAACTCAGAGTTCCTGTGAAGAAGAAGAAGAAGAAGATAGCTGCTTGAAGAACTTTGATTTTATTATTTACTTTCTTCCTGTAGCTTTTTCCTTCAGAACTTTCTGAAGAGTTTCTCTGCACTGAAGCAAGACTTCACCTGGACATTCTTGAGCCAGGGGGAGCCTTGATTCTTTAGAGCATTCTAGCTCAGTGCAAGCTTTTGTGCTTCTCTAATCTATTGTAAAATAGAGAAGACATCTTAACCTTCTTCCCCCTCCTGTACAGGGTTATTACTCCCTTCAAAAGTATCCCTTGGTGGCAGGGCACCTGATCAAAAACCTGTGCTTGGTTTTTAGACACCTGATCAAAAGTCTAAAGGGTTTCTGAATCTACCTGAATCAGATTCTGTTGGTGGCAGGGCACCTGATCAAAAACCTGAGTGGATTCCTACCGTGTAGGTAGAAGAGTGGACGTACCCAAGTTGTTTGGGGAACCACTATAAATTTCCTTGTGTCATCTGGATTCCACTATTTAATTCCTGCATTGTGGCTGTGATTAGATATAACTAGGTTGCTAGTTGCTGATTAGGTTTTTCCAAGCTTAACTGAAATTACAGTTAGCTTGTGTTTGTACACTTCACTTGTGTTAGGCTTTAAGGTTAAAGCAATATCTATAATCTTTTCATTCCGCACTTCACTCCAAGGGAGTTGGGTAGAATATTAAGTTTTGTCTGTGCAAAATTTGATAACTCTATTCACCCCCCCTCTAGAGTAGTATCTATCCCTTCACTTTCAATTGGTATCAGAGGGAGGTTGACTGACTGTATAGGCTAACACCTAAGTCACAAGATCCTGATAGATACCAAGAGCTTATAGATATTCACTATCATGGCCCAGTCTAAGGATTACTCTAGCACCAGACCTCCAGCATGCAACTTAGCAAAGTTTGGCATCTGGAAGGCAAGGATTAAATTATATATGAACTCTATTGATGAGAGTATTTTTGCTTCTATTTTGTCAGGTCCCCCAAGAGTACCTGCTGCAGCCACTGCCTCATCATCTGATATGAGTGCAGTGCCTCCTCCAGACTATAATGATGAATACAAGAAGGCCAAAATTGCTGATGCCAAGGCAATGAACATACTGGCTCAGACAATGTCTGATGAGGTGTTCCAGAAGGTGGCTGACTGCTCCTCAGCTAAGGCCATGTGGGACACACTGAACCAGATTGTAGCTGGTTCAGCTGATGAAAGGAAGGACAGGAGGTCCAACCTTATCTCACAATATGAGAACTTCAAGAAGACTGATGCTGAATCAGTTGAAGCTATGTACACCAGGCTCAGCTCAATCATCAATGAGCTGAGGACCCTGGACAAGGACATATCATTGACAGAGGTCAATGATAAGATTCTTATGTGCTTCCCTAGCACATGGGATCTAAGAATCTGGCCCATCAAAGAAGCCAGAAGTACCAATGAGATCTCAACTGAAGCTCTCCTCGGCAAGCTCAAGTCTTTTGAGCAAGTGCTGAAGACCAGAGAAGCAGAAGCTGAAGCCAAGACCCCCACTCCAACAAGAAAAGAGCAATCTCTAGCTCTTAAGGCTGCAGATGTTTCTGAAGGCAGCCAATCCAATGAGGAACTTATGGCACTATTTGCCAAGAGGTTTCTCAAGATGGGGAGAAAGGAGTTCAGAAAGAAGTCTTCACGCTATGAAGACAAACCAAGGTATGATCGATCTCCTGCTAAAGAAATTATTTGCTATGGTTGCAGGAAGCCTGGACACATTTTGCCAGAGTGTCCAGAGGAGAAGAACAAGGAAAAGAGAAAAGACAAAGAACAACACAGGAAGCACTCCAAGCCATCCTCCTACAAAAACAAGAAGAAGGAGAGAGGTTTCATTGCTGAAACCTGGAGTGATTCTGATGAAGAATCATCCTCATCAAGCTCCAGTGAAGATGAGGAAGAGAAGAAGGCAAAAGAAATTTGCCTAATGGCAATAGATGCCTGCAGCAACCACTCTGCTGCAGAGAGTTCTGATTCTGATGAAGAGATGCCTACTGAAGATGAGGTACTTTCATCTTATGATTTTACTTCAGAAGAGTTTAAGTTAGAATTTAAATCTTTATGTTTAGATTTAATTAGTTCAGAAAAAGAGATAAAAGAACTTAGAAATAGGCTAGCTGACTCTGAATCAATAGCCTCTGAAAACATTAGGTTAAAGGAAGATCTCACTACTTGTAGTGAAGAAATTAAATTTCTTAAAATAGAATTAGCTAAGTCTAAGAGATTAGAAGAATCCCTTAATGGTAGAAGCCTTAAGCTGTTAGAAATTACCAGCATGACTAACACTAGGTCAGGTAATTATAAATTAGGCTTAGGAGCTTCTCCCAGTGAACCCCCAGTCCTCCTTAAAAATAACCTTTCAACTCCAGTGAACTTCATTTCAGCTAGTGGAAAGAAGAACACTGAGCAAGTAAACCTTGTAAATAAAACCCTAAATAAAGCTAAGAGAGAAAAGAGAAAGAAGTTTTTCAAAGAAATGCAAAGAGCGTCGAACGCCGCTCGACGATCGGATGCTCCATGGTCGAACGAAGCTCGACGATCTGAGCGCCCATCGTCGAACGTCGATCGACGATTTCAACATGATTTTCAAAATCATAATCAGTATCATAGAAACCTAAATGAAAATAGAAACCCTAGGTTTGTTGACCCATCATCTGCATGGAGAATCCCACCTAGGAGATCTCACCCACTAGGTTATCACCCTCAGCCTGCATTCTCTTATATTTCCAGTTTTTCTTATGTGAAAAACAAGGGACCCAAGGTTACCTGGGTCCACTCTGTCTAAATAGTTGTTTTGCAGGTGAAGGCCTATCCAATCACTCAAAATAAGTGGTATTTGGATAGTGGATGCTCTAAGCATATGACAGGAAACAAAGAGCTTCTGTCAAAGTACAAAGCTAAGCTCGGCCCAAAGGTTATCTTTGGAGACTCCAGCTGTGGTCAGACAGAAGGATATGGCAAGATCACGATTGGAGCTGTTACATTCAAGAGAGTTGCTTATGTCAATGGACTGAAGCATAATCTGATTTCAGTTAGCCAGCTATGTGATGCTGGCTACCAGGTTTCTTTTTCTAACTCCTCTTGCAATATTACTTTAAATAATAATGTTGTTTTAATAGGTAATAGAATAGGCAATATATATTTAGTAGATTTTAATTCATCTCACTCTGAAATCTGCCTGTTTAATGAATTAACCCTTAATAATAATTCTTTATGGCATAAAAGGCTTAGTCATGTAAACCTTAAGAATATCTCTAGGTTATCTAAGCACAACCTTGTTAGAGGTTTACCTTCTTGCCCCTACAAGAAGGAGAGTCTATGCAAGGCTTGTCAGCTAGGCAAGCAAACCAAGAATTCATTTAAATCTGTAAATAAAAGTGATTCTCCTAGAATCCTGTATTTATTGCATTTGGACCTTTTTGGCCCAATAAATGTACAGAGTTTAGGAGGGAAGTATTACACTTTAGTAATTATAGATGACTTCTCTAGGTTCAGTTGGGTTTTCTTTTTGAGAACTAAGTCTGATAACTTCAAAGCCCTTACAGACTTTCTACTTTGTGTGCAGACTGAGTACTCTACTCATGTGGCCTTGATTAGAAGTGATCATGGTACTGAGTTTGACTCTCTTCTCATGCAAGAATTCTGTGAGAGAGAAGGTATCAAACATAGCTTCTCAGCTCCTAGAACTCCCCAACAAAATGGGGTAGTTGAAAGGAAGAATAGAACACTAATTGAAGCTGCTAGTACATTGTTGGCAGATGCTAACATGCCTCTATCCTATTGGGCAGAAGCTGTTAGTACAGCCAACTATGTCTTGAATAGAAGTTTGATACACAAACTTAAGTGTAAAACTCCTTATGAGTTGCTTAAAGGAAAGAAACCAAAAATTAATTACTTTAGAGTTTTTGGTTGTATTGTTTATATTCATAACAATAATAAAGAATATATTAGAAAATTTGAAGCAAAAGCTTCAATGGGAATTATGCTTGGATATTCCCAAGTAAGCAAAGCTTATAGGGTTTATAACAAATCAACCTGTAAGATAGAAGAATCTGTGCATGTGACTTTTGATGAGTCTCAGATGTTTTACAAGGAGAAGGAAAATTCTCCTTCATCTAGTTCTTTGCAGGTACCTGATGCTTCTCAAGAGATTCTCCAACTATCAACTCTTCAGATCACTGAATCAAACAGTGATGAAGACATTGCTGAAGCTGTTGAAGCTGTTGCTGTACCACCAACAGTAGATCAAATTCCTCCTGAGGAATTAATCCCAACTGTTGCTGAAGATCACATCCCACCTGCTGATATTGTCACACTTAGAGATCACCCCACATCTCAAGTGATTGGAGACATATCAGCTGGTGTGCAAACAAGACATCAATTAAGACAGGATGTGATGCATGCTTATTTCCTCTCACAGGTTGAGCCCCTCACCTTTAAAGATGCAGAGCTAGATCCCCACTGGATCATTGCAATGCAAGAGGAACTCAATCAGTTTGAGAGATGTAAAGTTTGGACTTTGGTTCCAAGACCTAAAGGCCAACTGATCATAGGCACCAAGTGGGTGTATAGAAACAAGTTAGATGCAAATGGAATAATAGTAAGGAATAAAGCTAGGCTTGTAGCTCAGGGCTACAGACAGGAGGAAGGTATAGACTATGACCAAACCTTTGCTCCTGTTGCAAGGCTAGAAGCAATAAGGATCTTCTTGGCCTATGCAGCCTACATGAAGTTTAAGGTGTTCCAAATGGATGTCAAAAGTGCATTCCTAAATGGTGAGCTTAAGGAAGAGGTGTTTGTTGAACAACCACCAGGGTTTGTTTCATCAACTCAGCCTTCTCATGTTTTTAAGTTGCAGAAAGCTCTTTATGGACTAAAGCAAGCTCCTAGGGCCTGGTATGAGACCTTAGCTAGTTTCCTGTTAGAGCACAACTTCACTAGGGGAGTAGTTAATAGAACCCTTTTCGTCAAGCATCACAAGGACACAATCCTGTTAGTTCATGTGTATGTAGATGATATTATCTTTGGCTCCACTGATCCCAAACTATGCAAAAAGTTTTCCAACTTGATGCACTCTAAGTTTGAGATGAGTAGCATGGGTGTGCTGTCTTACTTTCTTGGTCTCCAAGTTAAGCAAGATGCTGATGGTATTTTCATCTCCCAATCCAAATATGCCAAGGAATTGGTAAAGAAATTTGGGATGGCTGATGCTTCAGCAATGCCTACACCCATGGCTACTAATGTAGTTATTGATTCTGATGATCACGGCAAGCCAGTTGATCAAAAGACTTATAGGGCCATTGTTGGTTCCCTATTATATCTAACTGCAAGTAGGCCAGATATAATGTTTGCTACATGCCTTTGTGCTAGATTCCAGGTCAACCCCAAGGAATCTCATCTGATTCTTCTAAAAAGAATCCTGAGATACCTGAAAGGATGTCCAAATCTAGGACTTTGGTACCCAGCTGAGTCAGAGTTTGAATTAATTGGATATTCTGATTCTGACTATGCTGGTTGCAGAGTTGACAGGAAGAGCACCTCAGGAACTTGCCAGTTCCTGGGAGAGAGATTGGTCTCTTGGTTCTGTAAGAAGCAGGCTTCTGTCTCAACTTCAACTACAGAGGCTGAATATATAGCAGCTGCCAGTTGTTGTTCACAGATCCTGTGGATTCAAAACCAGCTTGTGGATTATGGTTACTCACACAAGAACACCAAGATCATGTGTGATAGTACCAGTGCTATTTCAATTGCACAAAATCCAGTGCACCACTCTAGAACGAAGCACATTGAGATTAGGCACCATTTCTTGAGAGATTGTGTGGAAAAGAACAAAATCTGTCTTGAGTTCATATCCACTGAGTTTCAGAGAGGTGATATATTCACCAAGCCTTTAGATGAACAGAAGCATCTGTTCTTTTTAGTCCAACTAGGCATGATCAATGGACGAGACTAAGTGTGACGATATCTGCCTATGTTGAGGTCTGCTTGAAGATCGTCGAACGATGATCGAAGATCGTCGAACGGATTGAGCCTATCGTCGACCTCTGGTTAATGATAGCTTATCTGTTTGAAGATCGTCGATCGACGTTCGACCATCGTCGAACAGGCTGAGCTTATCGTCGATCTCTACTCGACGACAGCTTGTTGCTTGTGAAGCCAGAATTAGCCGAACGATGGTTCGACTATTCTGCTTCTGAGCCGATCGTCGAACGGCCGTTCGACTATCGGTTCAAGATCTTTTTAATAGATCGACTATTTCCGGTCCAATATAAAGCCGATAGTCGACCTAGGTTAAAAGATCGTGTGCTTTATCGTCGACGGAGCGTGCCCTTTCGCATTCTGCTTTCCCGCTTGCGATTTTCTGGCGCTTCGTCTTTCTCGTTCTCTCTCCAGCTTTCTCGTGCTTTCTCCGGCGAATCCATGGCGATTTCCCCAGCTGTTCTAGCCGTAGTAAAGTTTGATGCCGGATTCAGTGTGGATTTCGAAGCTTTCAGCAGTTGCGATGCCGGAATCGTGGAAGTTCTCCAGCTCTGCAGGGATCAAGGTTTAGAGAAGCTGATGTCTGAAAGGATCAAGATCAACATTCCAGAAATAAAAGAATGGGCTTTCACGTCGTCTTCCACAGACGAATCGATGATCGGTACCATCGGCGGAGTAGAAGTTATCCTGACTCCGGCCGTTCTTTCTGATGTTTTTGGTTTAGTTATTGGTGATGAGGATTATGAGCAAGACGCTCAGGAGTTTGGAAGAATGCTGGTTGAGCTGGGACATGCTGAGGGCATTCCCACCAAGCTGCTCAAAGTAAACTTCCCCTTCAAGATCAAGTTCCTCGCTGAGGTAGTCGGAAAAGTGCTCCTAGGGAAGCACTCTGCCCATGACAATATAACAAGACAGCAATTCGCACTTATGTGTGCAATTGTTAATCGAAAAAGGATCGATTGGGCAGCTGTTCTGTTTGATTTAATCAGGAAGAAGACAGGAAAGAAGGAAGTCACCCTGGGAAGGGTTATTGGAATTTTCCTTAAGGAGAAATTCCCCCAGCTGCTGAGTTCTGCCGCAACTACAATCAACGCCAGCAAGAAGATGGATCCCCACTTGTTCTCTAAGTGGAAGAGGACGTTTGTGAAATCTGCTCCAGCCACATCTGAGGACACAAGGACTGCATCAGTTGCTCCTCAACCTGTTGAATCTAGCTCAGCTATTCCTTCCTCCTCCTCTGTTTTGCCGTCTACCTCAGTTGAAGTACCATCAACTCTGCTGAGGTACGACCCTCTTCTTCTGCTGCACCTGAAACAACTGTGGTTGTTCCTCTGTCTCCTCCAGCTTCTCCTCTACCTGCTCATCTGGCTAGGATGTCTGCTCCTAGCTTTGATTTGTTAGGATCAGAGAGATTCCCTACTCCTCCTGTATCTCCAATTCATTCCCAAATAAACTCTCCTGCTCCATCACCTGCTCCATCTCCTGCTCGATCCCCTGTTCACACCATCCTCCATCCCAGCACATCTACCATATTTGTTGCAGCTCCATCCACCTCTCATCCATCATCTTTTGAAATCACTCCTGATTTCATCTCGTGCATTGTGGAGCTGATTACCCCATCAATCAAAACCATGATTGAAGAGGCAATCGCTCCCCTTGCTGCCTCCATTGATCTCTTATCTGCTTCCATCAAATCCCTCTCCAATTCAGCTGAGCCATCTTCCTCTAGGGGCCTGGTTTCAGTACCCACTGAAATCAGGCAGGGGGAGATGTTCAATGAAGATGTCTCAGGCCTTCCTGCCTCTCCTCCAGTTGTGAAAGATTCAGTCTTGTCTGCCCAGCCAGAATCTGCTCAAGTTGAGCCAGAAGAAGTTCCAGATGTTGTTATGACTGTTCAGGAAGAGACAGCTCCAGCTGAGGAAGTGGTAACTCCAGCTGAGGAAGAGATTGCTCCAGTTGAGCAAGTTGTAGCTCCAGTTTTGACTGAGAAGGAAATAGCAGATGGAATCCTGCTATCAGAAATTGCAGTGAAAGTATGCTTAGAGGATCTAACTACTCCTATGATTGCCAGATTCTTAGAAGGGATTATAACTTCTTATCTGAATGAATCATGGGAAATGGTTAAATATGAAGGTAACTCTTTCATTCGTTTTGTTGATGAGTCGATTAATTTGATAGTTTGTGAATACCTTGAAGGAATGATTCAAGCTTATTTAGCAGATATGTATTCATAATTTTACAGATATTATTAAAGAAGATTTAACTGCTCAAATCATAGCAGTAGTTTCTGAGGCTGACCCAAGTATTCCTGCTACTCAAGTAGACCCTGAGTTGGAATCCTTCTTAGATAATAAAGAAGATGAGTCTGAGAAAGAGGAAGTCAAAGTTGACTCTTCTGTTCTGAGTTTGGAAGAAGCTCAAGCTAGAGCAGCATGGAATTTAAGAGTTCAATCTTTAAAAGAGAAAGAGAAAGATTTGCAATGTGAAAAGTCATCCATCTGGGATGACTCTCCAGGTTTAGATTTAGACTCCCTTCTGGCTATGGATGCTATGGAAGAAGAAAAAGAAAAATCTGCTTCAAAGCTTAAAGAAAAGGCTGTCTCAGAAGCCTATGATCCCTATGAGAACCCTCCATCATCCCATTCTGATGATGATGATGATTCAGATGTTTCTGAAAAGTCAAAGAAAAAGAAATCTGCTGCAAAGAAAAGAAAAGCTGCTCCTCCTCCACCTCCAAATAAGGATAATGACATTCCCTATTATATTTTGAAGGGCATTGACCCCAAATCCAAGGATTTTAAGCATTGGATGTGGTTTTCGAAAAATCAGCAAAAAGAAAGGAAGAGAACTAAGAGGTATGACAGTCCAGTCTCCAGATGGACTCCCAAAGGTCCTCCTCCACCTCCAGGTGCAGGAGCCTCTGGGAATCTACCTGCTAATCAATCTGCCGCCTATGGAAAATCTGCGTCTGCTCAGCCCCAACCAAGACAAGGTCATCAAAGTTCTCAAGGCAAATCATCTTATGGTTCTCAAAGACAAGTGAAGGAGGTTGTGGCCCAAAGACCAACTTTTTCCCCACCTCCTTCTCCAGTTCAGACTGAGGAAACTGTATCAAAAGGTAAATAGTTTATTGCGTTTTAAAACCTTCTAGCAAGTCCCTTTTGCTAAGTTTAATCTAATGTCTTATCTAGATATAATAGCTGATGCTGCTTCTCCAGAGCCCGTATATGAAAATCCTGAGCTCGATCCTAATTTTAGGATGGCTCGCTTTCAAGAGCTTGTAGGAGCAGCCCAAATAAGAAAAGCAAGAGCCGAAGGTAAAGATACAACTGGTTTTACTACCATGTCAGCTTATAGAAAGAAAGAATTTGAGAAATTCCAAGTCAATCCTGAGATTTTTGATCCAGCAAAGTACATGGAAAAACATCCTGAAGCTGTTGTCCCCAGAGCTACAGAACTAAAGATCCTTGGAGTGCAGGATTTAAAGATGTCAAAGAAGGAATCAGATGACCCTCTTCGAAAAATTTCTTTTGTCTCTAGTTCTTCTGATCCTTTACCTGACCCTAAAGATTCTTAATAGTTTGATTAAACTACTGTGATATATTTGATTACTTGTTTATCTGATTGATAATCTGCCAGTTTATTGTTAACTATTTGATGAATTTATTTTGTTTGTTTTATTGCTAGCTGTTTTAGTTTTTGAGAGACTTAACTTAAATAGGGGGAGATTGTTGGTACCCTAGTTTGATTTGAGTTTAGTCCTCTTCCTTGTGCCCTTGACCCAAGAAATATCTATGGTCAATGGTTAGGAGTCTAGCTGTAGGGTCCTCGCTTTTCCAAATTGAGAATTTGGTTAAGTAGGTTTTTCGTTCGACTATAGTCGAACGCCGTTCGACTATCGTCTATCGGCTGATCGACGATCGTCTATCAGTTGGTCGACGCTTTGTCTGCGCTGATAGTTCGACTATCTGTTGATAGTTCGACTATCTGTTCTGCGCTGATAGTTCGACTATCTGTTGATAGCTCGACTATCTGTTCTGCGCTGATAGTTCGACTATCTGTTGATAGCTCGACTATCTGTTCTGCGCTGGTAGTTCGACTATCGGTTGATAGGTCGACTATCTGTTCTGCGCTGGTAGTTCGACTATCGGTTGATAGGTCGACTATCTGTTCTGCGCTGGTAGTTCGACTATCTGTTGATAGATCGACTATCTGGTTTGTTTTGATAGTTCGACTATCTTTTGATAGATCGACTATCTGTTTTCTGAGGTAGGTCGACTATCTGCTTGATAGTTCGACTATCTCTGTGCGCTTGATAGCTCGACTATCTGTCCTAGATAGATCGACTATCTGATAGTTCGACTATCTGTCCTGATAGTTCGACTATCTGCTGCGGTAGCTCGACTATCTGTTTGATAGCTCGACTATCTGGATCGTTCGACTATCTGCCCGATAGTTCGACGATCTCCGTGCGTCGTTCGACGATCTTCGAAGGTCGTTCGACGTTTTCTGTCTGCCTTTGTATTTTGTATTTATTTATTATATTTAATTAATTAATACATTTTCTGGCACTCTATTTTAAGCTGTATGATAAAGTTTCCAGGCATTATTTGCTCTATTCTTATTGCCTGAGTTTAAATCTTTTAAGATAAAGTTGTTTGTCTTATTAGCTGTCTCTTTAAATTACTTTATCTGCTGACAGCCCTTTATAGCCGTTAGACTGAAAAGTCTTCTTTTGCTATAAAGAGATTGTTTCTGATGTGACTTTATTTAGTCCTTCTGTTATCTGATTTAAGCCTGCAGCTTCTTAGAAAGTGATTTATTCCCTTTATAGAATGTTTTGCTGCAGAGATATTTCTGTCTTCTTGATATTTACAGCCCAGGTCTCAAGGCTTAGAAGAAGACAAATAATTCAAATGGAAGAGAGTCGTTGCTTGCTGATAATATTTAAAGGACCCTTTGAAGAAGGATTGGAGCTAGTGTTACACACATATTCTCAAGCACTCAAGCCTTCATCAAGCTCAAGCTTCCTGCTCTCAGCAATCTCCATCTAACTGAGAAGTGTTAAGATCTTCATCTCTTCTTCACCTGAGTTCTCCTGCTTTCAGGAAGTTCAACTCAGAGTTCCTGTGAAGAAGAAGAAGAAGATAGCTGCTTGAAGAACTTTGATTTTATTATTTACTTTCTTCCTGTAGCTTTTTCCTTCAGAACTTTCTGAACAGTTTCTCTGCACTGAAGCAAGACTTCACCTGGACATTCTTGAGCCAGGGGGAGCCTTGATTCTTTAGAGCATTCTAGCTCAGTGCAAGCTTTTGTGCTTCTCTAATCTATTGTAAAATAGAGAAGACATCTTAACCTTCTTCCCCCTCCTGTACAGGGTTATTACTCCCTTCAAAAGTATCCCTTGGTGGCAGGGCACCTGATCAAAAACCTGTGCTTGGTTTTTAGACACCTGATCAAAAGTCTAAAGGGTTTCTGAATCTACCTGAATCAGATTCTGTTGGTGGCAGGGCACCTGATCAAAAACCTGAGTGGATTCCTACCGTGTGGGTAGAAGAGTGGACGTACCCAAGTTGTTTGGGGAACCACTATAAATTTCCTTGTGTCGTCTGGATTCCACTATTTAATTCCTGCATTGTGGCTGTGATTAGATATAACTAGGTTGCTAGTTGCTGATTAGGTTTTTCCAAGCTTAACTGAAATTACAGTTAGCTTGTGTTTGTACACTTCACTTGTGTTAGGCTTTAAGGTTAAAGCAATATCTATAATCTTTTCATTCCGCACTTCACTCCAAGGGAGTTGGGTAGAATATTAAGTTTTGTCTGTGCAAAATTTGATAACTCTATTCACCCCCCCTCTAGAGTAGTATCTATCCCTTCACTTTCACAGTTTAAAAACATGATCAGGAAAGGTTGGAGAGATAAAACCTGGAGGTTGCTTTACATAAGCCTCTTCCTTGATGTCTCCATTGAGAAATGCACTCTTGACATCCATCTGATATACCTTGAATCTCTTGTGAGCTGCATATGCAAGAAAGATTCTTATGGCCTCCAGCCTTGCAACTGGTGCAAAGGTTTTGTCATAATCAATCCCTTCTTCTTGGCAATATCCTTGTGCAACAAGTCTTGCCTTGTTTCTCACAATTATTCCTTGATCATCCAACTTGTTCCTGAATACCCATTTGGTTCCAACAATTTGTTGGTTCCTTGGTCTTGGTACTAATTCCCAAACTTTATTCCTCTCAAATTGATTCAACTCCTCTTGCATTGCAATGATCCAGTTTGGATCTTGCTCTGCATCTTGTATTGTTTGAGGCTCAATTTGAGAAAGAAAGCAAGTGTGCATAATATTGTGATTAACTTGATTCCTTGTTTGCACACCTACTGAGATATCTCCAATTACTTGTGAAATTGGGTGATCTCTTGTTGGTACTAAATCAACAAGGGGTGTTGATGGTGCACCAACCTGTGTTGTTGTTTCCTCTTGTGGAACAACAACTGGTTCTTCAATTTGTTGACCATTTGAGCTTTCCAAAACCTGAGATTCCTCTTCATTGTCACTAAGTTCAGTGTCTTGTTGAATTGTTGAAGGTAATGAATCTTTGTCTGTGATGGTAAGCTGCTTCAGATTTTCTGAGATTGAATGTTCCTGCAAATTGCTTATGGTAGAAGTCTCCTTCTCCTTATAAGACATATTAGTTTCATCAAATGTAACATGCATGGATTCTTCAATTTTATTAGAGCACTTGTTAAACACCCTATAAGCCTTGCTAATCATGGAGTATCCCAGAAACACTCCTTCATCAGCTTTGGCTTCAAATTTAGCTAGATATTTCTTGTCATTATTGTGAATGAAGCAACTGCAACCAAAAATTTTGAATTAATTTACTTTAGGTTTCTTCCCTTTGAGTAACTCATAGGGAGTCTTACCCTTCAGTTTATGTATCAGGCTTCTATTCAAAACATAGTTGGAGGTGTTCACAGCCTCTGCCCAAAAGGTTAGAGGAAGGTGAGCATCTGTCAATAATGTTGTGGCAGATTCAATAAGGGTTCTATTTTTCCTTTCAACTACCCCATTTTGTTGAGGAGTTCTTGGGGCTGAGAAGGTGTGCCTGATACCTTCCTTCTGATAGAACTCTAGCATAAGAAGAGAATCAAACTCTGTCCCATGATCACTTCTGATCAGGGCAATGTGAGTATTGAACTCAATCTGTATGCCTTTGAGAAAATCTGTCAAAATCTTGAAGTTATCAGACTTCTTTCTCAGAAAGAACACCCAAGTGAATCTTGAGAAGTCATCTACAACTACTAAAGCATAAGATTTCCCTCCTAGGCTTTGTACATTAATTGGCCCAAAAAGGTCCATGTGCAATAAGTACAAAATTCTAGGTGAATCACTCTTATTAAGTGACTTGAAACTATTTTTAGTTTGCTTGCCTAATTGATAAGCCTTGCAAAGTCCTTCCTTCTTGTAGGGACCAGAAGGTAGTCCTCTAACAAGGTTGTCTTTGGATAACTTAGCAATGGTTCTAAGGTTCACATGTCCTAATCTTTTATGCCATAGTTCATTAGGTTTGCTAAGGGAGTTAAATAAACAAATATCTACTTTAGATGAATTGAAATCAACTAGGTATATGTTATCTTGTCTATTACCAATTAAAACAATGTTGTTATTTAATGAAATATTATATGCTGAGTTGGTAAACCAAACCTGATAACCAGCATCACATAGCTGGCTGATGCTGATTAAGTTGTGCTTTAGTCCTTCCACATAGGCCACTTTCTTGAATGTAATTGACCCTATCTTAACTTGGCCATAGCCTTTTGTTTGTCCAAAGTTTGAATCTCCAAAGATTACTTTGGGTCCATGTTTGGCTTTGAAGGACACAAGGTTCTCCTTGTTGCCAGTCATGTGCTTTGAGCACCCACTGTCCAAGTACCACTGGTGGTTCTCAATTGGACAGGTCTTTACCTGCACATACAGCAAATCAATTGTTTTTGACCCAGTTTACCTTGGGCCTTTCTTGATATCCTTTAAACTCTGAAATAAAAGACATCTCAGGTTGACTCTTATAGCCTACAGGATGATATCTCCTAGGAGGTATTATCCATTCAGCATAAGGGTTAAAGTGATGAGATGTGGAGCTGGAATTAAATCTTGAATTAACCCCTGAGAATTGACTTTTGCTCTGAGCTTGGCTCGACGCACGTCGAGCTTCGGTCGACGGACTCTGGTGAGTGCGTCGAGCTCCATTCGACGGCGAAGTCTTGCTTTGTTCAGAAGGTAGAAGGCGTCGACCTGAGTTCGACGTTTTCTTGCGATTACGTCGAGCTCTGTTCGACCTCCGTCGAGCTTCGTTCGACGCTTTTTGTCCAGTTTCCTGGGTTAAGTCAGCATTCTTCCTAGCCACTATCAAGACTTCTTTACCTTTGTCACTGGTAAATTTGATTGGAGTTGTCAGCACTATGGGTTGGCTGGATGAAGCACCCAAGCCCAGTGTACCATTCAATCTTGAGTTCACTGTACTTGTGATGTCCATTAATTTGATACTTCTCCCATTAAGGGTTTCTTCAAATTGTTTGGCCTTAGATAGTTCACCTTTCAGTGAAGCTATCTCCTCCCCATACTGCTTCAACTCTTCTAAGAGTTTAAGATTATCTGAGTTAATGGATTTGCATTCACTCAATTGTTCTCTAAGAGTTATAATTAACTTTTGAGATTCAATCAAGTCAATGCACATAGATTTGAACTCAGATTTAAATTCATCAGAATTAAAATCAAATGAATCTATTACCTGATCCTCGGTAAGTTCCTGATCAGACAGGTAGTCAGCATCAAGCTCTGAATCAGTATTCTTTTGAGATGCATTGATGG
Source organism: Platanthera zijinensis (assembly GCA_039513925.1). NCBI lineage: Eukaryota > Viridiplantae > Streptophyta > Magnoliopsida > Asparagales > Orchidaceae > Platanthera > Platanthera zijinensis. The sequence continues at coordinate 49,567,958 of CM077086.1, forward strand.
CCATCATGCAGAATCCTTTTTCTTCTGCATCATCCTCATCATCACTAGAGCTGGATGATGAATCAGACTCATCAGAGTCACTCCAGGATTCAGCCACAAATCCTTTTCTGGTGTGCTTGCTGTTGCTGGAGGAAGGCTTGTCATGGTACTTCCTTGACTCCTTATCCTTCCTTTTATCTTTTCTTTCCTTCTTGTCCCTTCTGTCCTTATCTTTATTTTCTGGACAGTTAGGGACAATGTGTCCTGGTTTCCTGCAGCCAAAACAGATAATATCTTTATTAGTAAATCTGTCATACCTTGGCTTGTCTCTGTCTTTGGATGACCATCTTCTGAAGTTCTTTTTATTCAGCTTATTGAACCTTTTGACAAGTAGGCTCATAAGCTCTTCATCTCCCAACACCTTTTCTTTAGGTTGTTCTTCCTGTGCCTTGAAGGCAATGGTTTTCTCAACCTTTTTAGTTGGTGTGGATATCTTCTGCTCTTCTTCTCTCTTCTTAATGAATTGCTCATAACTCTTGAGCTTTCCTAGAAGAGCTTCTGTGGATAACTCACAGACATTCCTTCCATCTTTAATTGACCAGATTCTTAAGTCCCAAGAGCTAGGGAAACAAGTCAGTATCTTGTCATTTATCTCAGTGAGAGATATGTCCTTATCTAGTGATCTAAGCTCACTGATGATTAGACTCAGTCTGTTGTACATGTCAGCAGCTGAAGAAGACACTAACTAACCTATGTGACCTTTATAACAGCAAGGAGGTCACAACACAAAAATCCCTATAGAAATATAGTCATCCTGACCCAAATAGTAATAGGGTGTTCCAACAGACAGGTAAGTTCTTACCCAAGTGGTGGAAAGACATATAACTATCTAAGTCCTCAGGCGCTGAGTGAAGATTTTGTTGGAACACCCTATTACTAATTTGGGTAAGGATCACTATGATTGTCTTAGGAAACCAGGTTGACCTAGTTGTATAGTTGTGAAGGTCAACACTAGAGTGAGTCTAGGGCTTAGAACTTAGGTATGAAGCTGCCCCCAGGACCATTCCAAGATCAAGGTTGAAGAGCTATGTCTAAGGCAATTTTCGTCGAGCTCAGGTCGACGAATCGTCGAACTCGGTTCGACGCTCTCTGAGCTCAACTTGATAAATCGTCGAACTCCAGTCGACGATCTTCGAGCTCAGATCGACGATCTCTCTTCAGTCATTCTTCAGGTCACTGAGCTCGGTTCGACGATCTTCGAGCTCAGTTCGACGTTTTCTGTCTGCTTTATGTCATTTTATCTCTGAGCTCAGTTCGACGATCGTAGAGCTCAGATCGACGATTCTTCTGAGAGATCAACGCTTTTAAGTATTCAAATGCTGTTATTCTTTGGAATGTTTTTGAATATTATCAGCATTTATGATAAGAAGATCTGCCAGCCGTTTGTCTTTATTCTGGAGCAAGTTTCAAGGTATTATTCAGAGAATGTTTGCTGGACTTTCCTCTAGAAGACAAGACTCTTTATGGAAGACATTTATGACTGCCAACGGCTATTTTGGACAAAGAATTTTTCAGAGAATAAAAACTTCCTTTTTCAATCACAAGGATATACACAGAATACAGAACACTTGTAGAAGAAGAATAACAGAAAAAGCATTCACAACTTCATCTCAAGAACTCCAGACACCTCATCTCTCAGTCTTCTTGCTGAAATAGTCTTTTGCTGGAGATCAAACTTCTGAAGACCTATCACCCTAGAGCAAAGCTTCCCTTCCTGAACCAGTCTAGATCTCAGGGGGAGCTTTGAGAACAAAGATCCACTAGTCTTCTCTCATTTGATTTGAGAACAGAGAAGACAACTTCATTTCCTTTTCCTTTTTATTTTCCTTCTGTAAAAGGGTTTTTCAAAACTCCCTTCAAAAGCTTTGAGTCTGGTTCTGAGAGCCTTGTCAAAACTCAGTGGTGGCAAGACACCTTATCAAAAAATCCAGTTTTTGGTTTTTGAGCACCTTAACAAAAGCTCATTGGTGTCAGGACACCTGATCAACTCATCCTGAGTGGATTCCTACCAAGGGTGGTAGAAGAGTGGATGTACCCAGGTTTTGGGGAACCACTATATTTCCTTGTGTCTTCTGGATTGTTTGTTTGATTGTTGCTGTGTGCTGTGCTCTTAGTTTCTTGCTTCTCTCATTATTTTCTAGCACTCTACACTATAGCATAAATTAAATTTTATATATGCTGATATTTTAAAAACCTGTGAAACTTATTTGAACAAACTCTATTCACCCCCCTCTAGAGTTAGATAGATTTACCCTCACTTTCAATTGGTATCAGAGGGAGGTTGGTTGCTCACACAGGCTAACACCTGAACCAAGTGATCCTTGGTAAAATCTATCTTTTAAGAGGGTTATTTCTTCTCATATATATATTACTCTAAGACATGGCACAGAACAAGGATTATGCAAGCAGCAGACCTCCAGTGTGCAATCTATCTAAGTTTGCACTTTGGAAGGCAAGGATTAAATTATACATGAACTCTATTGATGAAGATATTTTCAATTCTGTCTTGACAGTTTGTCCAAGTCCACCAGCAAGCTCAAGCACAAATGCTGTTCCACCTCCCTCAGGAACAGATGCAGACATAAAGAAATGGAAAATTGCAGATGCAAAGGCCATGAATATCTTAGCTCAGACAATGTCTGATGAGATATTTCAGAAAGTAGCTGACTGCAACTCAGCCAAAGGAATTTGGGATAAGCTCTCTGAAATTGTCTCAGGGTCTGCTGATGAAAGGAAAGACCGGAGATCTCACCTTATAACCCAATATGAGAATTTCAAGAAAGGAGAGACTGAGTCAGTGGCAGATATGTACAACAGATTGAGTCTGATTGTCAATGAGCTAAGGACCTTGGATAAAGAAATCTCATTGACTGAGCTTAATGACAAGATCCTAATGTGCTTCCCCAGCACTTGGGATTGAAGAATCTGGCCAATCAAAGATGCCAGAAGTCTAAATGAAATCACTACTGAAACTCTCTTAGGCAAGCTCAAATCTTATGAGCTGCTTATCAAGAACAGAGAGGAAGAACAGAAGGCTGCTTCACCAGCCTCAAGGAAAGAGAAGTCAATAGCTTTCAAAGCTATTGAAGATCTGCCTGAAGAAAAACTCACAGGCAATGAGGAATTGGTCAGCCTACTGGCCAAAAGATTTTACAAGCTAGCCAGAAAGGACTTCAGAAAAAGGCCATACAAAGGTCATGACAAACCAAGGTATGATAAGTCAAATAATAATAATAAAGAAATCATATGCTTTGGTTGCAGGAAACCAGGCCACATTGTGCCTGACTGTCCAGAGAACAAGAACAAGGACAGAAAGGATAGAAGAGAAAGAAGAAAAGAAAAGGATTTCAAAAAGAACAGCTCAGACAAAGCCTCCTCTAGCAGGAACAAAAATACAAGGAAAGGTTTTGTTGCTGAGACATGGAGTGAGACAGAAGAAGATTCTGAAACTTCATCTAGCTCCAGTGATGATGAAGATGATGCTGATGAGAAAGAATTCTGCATGATGGCTATCAATGCCTCACAGCAAAACTCTGATGAAGATTCAGATTCAGAAAATCAACCAGAGGAAGATCAGGTAATTAGCTCTTTTGATTTTAATTCTGAGGACTTCAAAAATGAATTTAAGACATTGTGCTTGGATTTACTAAGGTCTGAAAAAGAGATAATCTCTCTCAGAAATAAATTATCTGAATACAATGTCCTAAACTCAAATAACCTCAAACTCTCTAAGGAGTTAGAATGTTGTAGGGAGGAGATAGCTTCACTGAAAAGTGAACTGTCAAGAGCTAAAAAGTTTGAAGAATCCCTAAATGGGAGAAGTATCAGACTGATGGACATTACAAGCACAGTGAACTCTAGATTCAACAGTACACTGGGCTTGGGTGCCTCATCCAGCCAACCTATAATATTATCAACTCCAATCAAATTTGTCTCTAACAAAGGAAAGGGAGTAATAGAGGTAGCTAGGAGGAATGCAGATCTGTCAGAGAAAAATTCAGTTCAACAGATTGCGACGAGCAGAGCTCGACGATCGTCGAACAGAGCTCGACGATCTAACCACAGATCGTCGACCTCAGCTCGACGATATCCAAACTCTGAACTTCAGTATAATCGATCTTTGAACAGAGATCGACGATCTGACCCAAGATCGTCGACCTCAGCTCGACGATCGTCGAACAGAAATCAGGACTGTGAACATTCCTTCAATGGCACATCTAGATTCAATCCTAGAAGTCCCACATCCCAAGGCTTTAACCCCTATACTGAATGGATAGTACCTCCTAGGAGATACCATCCTGAAGGATATAAGAGTCAACCTGGGATGTCCTTTATTTCTGAATTCAAAGGATATCAACCTAGGCCCAAGGTTAACTGGGTCAAAAACAATTAAGCTGATCATGTGCAGGTGAAGACCTATCTAGTATCTAACCAACAATGGTATCTGGATAGTGGGTGCTCAAAGCACATGACAGGGAACAGGGAGAACCTATCATCCTTCATAACCAAACATGGACCCAAAGTGATTTTTGGTGATTCAAATTTTGGCCAAACCAAAGGATATGGTGCTACTCAAATAGGCTCAGTAACTTTTAAAAAGGTGGCATATGTAGAAGGACTGAAGCACAATCTGATAAGTATCAGTCAACTATGTGATGAAGGATACAAGGTGACATTCAATAAATCCCTGTGCAAGATCAAATCAGAGGACAACACAACAGTGTTAACAGGTAAAAGGACAGGTAACATCTACTTAGTAGATTTTCTTTCCTCTAAAGTAGATATCTGTTTATTCAATTCCATATCTAAGCCTAATATTTTGTGGCATAAGAGACTAGGACATCTAAACCTTAGGACCATTGCTAGGCTATCCAAGGACAACCTTGTTAGAGGACTACCTTCTGGCCCCTACAAGAAGGAAGGACTTTGCAAGGCTTGTCAATTAGGCAAGCAAACTAAAAGTAGCTTTAAGTCACTTAATAAGAGTGATTCACCTAGGATTTTGTATTTGTTGCACATGGATCTTTTTGGACCCATATCAGTACAAAGCCTAGGAGGGAAGTCATATACTCTAGTGGTTGTAGATGACTTCTCAAGATTCACTTGGGTATTCTTTCTGAGGAAGAAGTCTGATAACTTCAAGTGTTTGACAGATTTTCTCAAATGCATTCAGATTGAGTTCAACACTCACATTGCCCTGATCAGAAGTGATCATGGGACAGAGTTTGATTCTCTTCTCATGCAAGAGTTCTGTCAAAGTGAAGGGATCAGGCATACCTTCTCAGCTCCTAGAACTCCTCAACAAAATGGAGTAGCTGAAAGGAAAAATAGAACCCTAATTGAATCTGCTACTACATTGTTGACAGATGCTAACTTACCTCTATCCTTTTGGGCTGAGGTAGTGAACACCTCCAACTATGTATTAAATAGAAGCCTGATACATAAACTAAAGGGCAAGACTCCCTATGAATTGCTCAAAGGGAAGAAACCTAAAGTAAATTATTTTAAAATTTTTGGCTGTATTTGTTATATTCATAATAATGACAAGAAACATCTAGCAAAATTCCAAGCTAAAGCTGATGAAGGAGTGTTTCTGGGATACTCCATGATCAGCAAGGCCTATAGGGTATATAATAAATCATCTTGTAAAATTGAAGAATCTGTTCATATTACCTTTGATGAGACTAACATGTGTTATAAGGAGAAGTCTACTTCTACCAAAGAACCCTTGCAGGTACAATCTATATCAAAAAGTATGGACAGATTACAGGTTAAAGAAGAGGACACAACCTCTCAACCAATTCAGCAAAAGAATGAAAGCAGTGATGATGAAGAAGTGCAACATCTTGAAGAAAATCATCCTGAAGAGCCAGTTGTTGTTCCACTAGAGGAGACAACAACACAGGCTGGTGAACAATCAACACCCCCTGTTGATTTAGTAACAACAAGAGATCATCCAATCACCCAAGTAATTGGAGAGATCTCAGCTGGTGTGCAAACCAGAAATCAGGTCAACCAGAACCTGATGCACACTTGCTTCCTATCTCAAGTTGAACCTCAATCCATTCAAGATGCAGAGCAAGATCCACACTGGATCATTGCAATGCAAGAGGAGCTACATCAATTTGAAAGGAACAAAGTTTGGGAACTAGTGCCTAAGCCAAAGGGTCATTCCATTGTTGGAATAAAGTGGGTTTTCAGAAACATGCTGGATGACCAAGGAATTATTGTCAGAAACAAGGCCAGGCTAGTTGCTCAAGGCTACTCTCAACAAGAAGGAATAGACTATGACCAGACCTTTGCACCAGTTGCAAGGTTAGAGGCCATCAGAATATTTCTAGCTTATGCTGCTCACAAAGGCTTCAAGGTCTATCAGATGGATGTGAAGAGTGCATTTCTCAATGGGGACATCAAAGAGGAAGTCTATGTTAAACAACCTCCAGGTTTTATCTCTCTAACTCACCCTGATTATGTTTTCAAATTGCATAAAGCATTATATGGTCTCAAGCAAGCTCCTAGAGCATGGTATGAGACCCTAGCATGCTTTCTTCTGGAAAATGATTTTGTTAGGGGGAGAGTAGACCAAACTCTTTTTATTAGAACCCATAAGTCCTATACCCTACTAGTACAAATTTATGTAGATGATATCATATTTGGATCTACTGATTCAAACTTGTGCAGAAAGTTTTCCAAACTAATGCATTCCAAATTTGAAATGAGTAGCATGGGTGAGCTCTCCTTCTTCTTAGGATTGCAAGTAAAACAACATGCTGAGGGCATATTTATTTCCCAAACCAAGTATGCTAAAGAATTGGTTAAGAGATTTTGTATGTCTGAGGCATCTTGTATGAAAACACCCATGCCTACCAATGCTGTATTGGATGCTGATGAACATGGGAAACTAGTTGATCAGACAACATATAGAGCAATGATTGGCTCTCTATTGTACCTTACAGCCAGTAGGCCAGATATAATGTTTGCTACATGGATATGTGCTAGGTTCCAAGTTAGCCCTAGAGAGTCACACCTAACTCTAGTTAAAAGGATTCTTAGGTATGTAAAAAGTTGTCCAAATCTAGGACTCTGGTATCCAAAAGATTCAGGATTTGAATTAACTGGATACTCAGATGTTGATTATGCTGGATGCAGAATAGACAGGAAAAGCACCAGTGGAACATATCAGTTTCTTGGTGACAGACTTGTCTCCTGGTTTTGTAAGAAGCAAACATCTGTGTCAACTTCAACTGCTGAAGCTGAGTATATGGCTGCAGGCAGTTGTTGCTCACAAATATTGTGGATACAAAATCAGCTTCTAGACTATGGTTACAACTTAGAGAAGTCAAAAATTTTCTGTGATAATACTAGTGCTATCTCTATAGCACAAAATCCAGTCCTCCATAGTAGGACAAAACACATAGAAATTAGACATCACTTTCTGAGAGATAATATAGAGAAAAATAAAATTGAACTTCAATATATACCCACTAATTTGCAAAGGGGAGATATTTTCACCAAACCTTTGGATGAAAAGAAACACAGCTTCTTCCTAAATCAGTTAGGCATGTTAGATGGAGGAAGCCTAAATTAAAGTACAAGTTTTTGAAAAGCTAAAACAGACCAAGACTAGGCTAAAAATCAATTCTTTTTGTGTCTATAGAATAAGTTTTGTCTCTGAACTGCGCTCGACGTTTTCCCAGAAATCGTCGAACGAAGATCGACGATTTTCCAAAAATCGTCGACCAGAGATCGACGTTCCCGAAGTCATCGATCTGAGTTCAGAGCCTTCGCTAGATCTAGGCTTTTTCTCCTTCTGTTCAGAGGCCGTCGAGCGGAGCTCGACGCTTTTCAACATCGTCGAACGGAGATTGACGATATTGACGTCTCTTCAGATTCTTTCTGCAGCCCAAATCGTCGAGCTGAGTTCGACGCTTCTTCGAACTGAGCTCCACGATTTTCCGTTTCGCCGTCGAACCCTAATATAAAATCATTTCTTCAGACGTCGTTCTCCTTTTGCGCTTTCATACTCTGCAACTTTCTTCGTTTTCCCTCCAAATCCTCTACACTTGGTCATGTTTGGTTTTCTGTTGCAGGTGCAAATGGCGGAATCCAGTGCTGTTATCTCTAAGATGAAATTTGATACAGTATTCGATATAGACATGAACTCGTTTGATGGAAGCGACCAGCACTTCAAGGAAATTCTGAATCTGTTCATAGAACAACAGTTGACTCAAATAATGACTACACGGATGAAAATTGCTTCAGAAGAGAACAAAGAATGGTGGTTTACAGCGACAGACGAGACTGAGAACTCTGTCGTCGGCATCATTAAAGGGACTCAGGTACATCTATCACCGGCTATCTTAACAGATGTCTTTCAACTTAGTACTGGAGAAGATTCTATTGAATTATCTGGAGAAGATTATGATTCAATGCTTAATCGAATGGGTCACAATACTGTCAACCCTAACAAACTTTTAAAGAAAAATCTGTCTCTGGAATATCAATTCCTGGCTGATGTAATTGGGAAAGTGCTGTTGGCCAAGCATTCAGCTCATGACACCATCTCTAGATATCAACTTTGCTTGATGGGAGCTTTAGTCGATAAGAAACACCTTGATTGGGGATCCATCTTCTTCAACTTAATTAAGAAAAAGATCAATAAGACTGCCGTGAGTTTTGGGAGAATCTTAGGGGTCTATCTGCACTACAGATGCCCTGAATTGTTAACCTCCTCTGGGATGTTCATCAATGCATCCAAGAGGCTTTCCTGTGCCCTATTCAGCAAATGGGACAGGCAAATCATCAACCCTACAAGATCTACTGCACCACTTCCTTCAGGCACAAGGACTGCTTCAGTCACTCCACCAGCAGAAGTGTTGCCTGCCTCTCTTCCTCCTCCAGCTGTACCTACCCCAGCCATTTCCTCCTCACCACCAGTCACAACCATAACCACATCATCCCCAATTACCATTTCCTCACCAGTTTGATCCCCTCCTGTATCCACCCAGAGGAATTCCATCCTCTCTTCTCCTATTCAACCTTCACCCTACCATCCTTTTCTCTTGCAGATGATTCCTTCATGGATGATTCACCCTCCACTCCTCCTGAGCCACCCTCTCTCTCTTCACCTATCCCCACCTCAACCTTTTCTATCTCCATAATTCCATCCTCAGAGCCATCCATTCCTACCTCCACATCTTCAGCTCCAGCCAACATCCCTCCATCTACCCTTACTCCTACCTCTGCTCAAGCCCCACTTGAGCATGTAGATCTTCCAAGATTGGCAGACAGACTTTATGAGTTGTTAGCTCCCAGGCTGACATCTCTGTTGGAGACTTCCCTGGCTCCACTCCTGAAACAAGTTCAGGAGCTGTCTACCAAGCTTTCTTCTTTTTCCTCCTCCCAGGCAATCCCTTCTACTGGGTGCCTTGGTTCAGCTCTCCTTGAACCAAGGCAGGGGGAGATGCTTTATGAAGAAGTGGATGTGCCAGTGGATGCTCCTATTTTTGCTCCAGCTCCAGCTCCTGCCAGTGGATGTGCTTTTGCACTAAATCTTCAGAGCCTGCTATCTCAATTTGATACAGTTCATTTCAGATTTCTGCCAGTACCTCTCACTGAAGATCTGTCTAAGGCCATTGTGTTTGTACCTGTTTGTGATCCCAGCCTCATTGAATCCTATATCAATTCCTGGAAGGCTGTGGATATTCCTGATGCTGCTACTAAGGCCATTGTGCCTCCTGTTGTTGAAACTGCTGCTGCTGCTGCTGAAGATATAGAGATGATTCCAGCAACTGCTGATGAAGAACTTGCATCCTACCTAGAAGATCCCACACCTGCTGCTATGCCTGCTCGTGCCCAAGTGTCTGCTGCTGCTGTTGCTCCTGTTCTGACCTCTGATCAGTTAAAGCTACAAGAAAAGTACTTAAAAAGCATTGATGATCTGTATGACAGACCACAAAGCTCAGATAGTGACCAATTCCAGACTGAATCAGATGACTCTGCCCATACCATTGCCAAGAAGAGGAAAGCTAGAAGCAAAGCCATGATGTCAGTTCCTCCAGCTACAGCAAAAGACTCCAATGATATTCCCTACTACATTCTGCATGATTGCCCCATTTCTGAGCCATGGATGCAATACTCCAAGAATCAACAGAAAGCTATGAAGAAGAGAAGGAAGCTTGATAAATATGAAAAAGGATCTTCACAATATCAGCCTCCTCCTCCTCCTCCTCCAGATTCTGGATCAGGCTCAGCCCCTCAAGCTCCAGCTTCAAGGCAAAGCTCCTCCCAATCTTATCCAAGATACTATCAAAGGGGACAACATCAAAGAGGATATCAATCCAGAAGGGGTCATTATAGAGGAAATCAGAGAGAACAAAGATCTTATCAAAGGGAAGGACAAGGCCACTCTGACTCTTTTTCAGGTCCTTTCCCTTACAGGCTGAAAGACATAATTGTTTTCAGGACTCCTCCTGCTTCTGAATCTCTCAACAGATATGAACCTCCTGTTCCTTTTGAGGATCCTGAGAACAATCCTCTATCCTGGACAGCAAGAATGAAAGAGCTAGCTGCTCTTGATCAATTAAAGAAAGCCAGAGAGCAAGGCATGGACATCTCCAATACAACAACTTTATCAGATCAAAGGAAGAAAGAATTGGAAAGATATGCTTCTAGAAAGTTTTTCAACCCAGAAGACTACATGAAGCTGCACCCAGAGGCTGTAGTTCCAAGGCCAAGATCTCAAACTTCTCTAGGTGCAAAGGATGACAGAAGATCAAAGAAAGAAAGCCAGAATCCTAACGGAGAAATTTTGTTTAAAAAGGGAACTGAGAAGAAGTAAATTGTGTAAGCTGAACTTTCATCCTCATCTGGATAATTGCTGCTATTTTATCTGTGATCTGCTTGCTGCTATATCTTTGCTTGGTTAGCTCTTGTTTTTTGTATGAATGCTTATTCATTTCCTAATGTTATTTGTAAATAGTAATCCTAACCCAAATAGGGGGAGATTGTTGGAACACCCTATTACTAATTTGGGTAAGGATCACTATGGTTGTCTTAGCAAACCAGGTTGACCTAGTTGTATAGTTGTGAAGGTCAACACTAGAGTGAGTCTAGGGCTTAGAACTTAGGTTTGAAGCTGCCCCCAGGACCATTCCAAGATCAAGGTTGAAGAGCTATGTCTAAGGCAATTTTCGTCAAGCTCAGGTCGACGAATCGTCGAACTCGGTTCGACGCTCTCTGAGCTCAACTTGATAAATCGTCGAACTCCAGTCGACGATCTTCGAGCTCAGATCGACGATCTCTCTTCAGTCATTCTTCAGGTCGCTGAGCTCGGTTCGACGATCTTCGAGCTCAGTTCGACGTTTTCTATCTGCTTTATCTCATTTTATCTCTGAGCTCAGTTCGACGATCGTAGAGCTCAGATCGACGATTCTTCTGAGAGATCGACGCTTTTAAGTATTCAAATATTGTTATTCTTTGGAATGTTTTTGAATATTATCAGCATTTATGATAAGAAGATCTGCCAGCCGTTTGTCTTTATTCTGGAGCAAGTTTCAAGGTATTATTCAGAGAATGTTTGCTGGACTTTCCTCAAGAAGATAAGACTCTTTATGGAAGACATTTATGACTGCCAACGGCTATTTTGGACAAAGAATTTTTCAGAGAATAAAAACTTCTTTTTTCAATCACAAGGATATACACAGAATACAGAACACTTGTAGAAGAAGAATAACAGAAAAAGCGTTCACAACTTCATCTCAAGAACTCCAGACACCTCATCTCTCAGTCTTCTTGCTGAAATAGTCTTTTGCTGGAGATCAAAGTTCTGAAGACCTATCACCCTAGAGCAAAGCTTCCCTTCCTGAACCAGTCTAGATCTCAGGGGGAGCTTTGACAACAAAGATCCACTAGTCTTCTCTCATTTGATTTGAGAACAGAGAAGACAACTTCATTTCCTTTTCCTTTTTATTTTCCTTCTGTAAAAGGGTTTTTCAAAACTCCATTCAAAAGCTTTGAGTCTGGTTCTGAGAGCCTTGTCAAAACTCAGTGGTTGCAAGACACCTTATCAAAAAATCCAGTTTTGGTTTTCGAGCACCTTAACAAAAGCTCATTGGTGTCAGGACACCTGATCAACTCATCCTGAGTGGATTCCTACCAAGGGTGGTAGAAGAGTGGATGTACCCAGGTTTTGGGGAACCACTATATTTCCTTGTGTCTTCTGGATTGTTTGTTTGATTGTTGCTGTGTGCTGTGCTCTTAGTTTCTTGCTTCTCTCATTATTTTCTAGCACTCTACACTATAGCATAAATTAAATTTTATATATGCTGATATTTTAAAAACCTGTGAAACTTATTTGAACAAACTCTATTCACCCCCCTCTAGAGTTAGATAGATTTACCCTCACTTTCAGATTTGTCACTCAATGCCATATGACGTATAGCACTGAGTGAAGCCTGTGCAGTCAAAGCCAAGGAAGTGGCAAGCTGAGAAAATGGCTAAGTCTACAGGCATTGAGTGAAGTCAACTCACTCAACGCCATACAACAAAAAGCTATGAGATAAGCTAAAGCAGTAAGAGCCTAAAGTTGGAATGAGCTGAAATGTTGTCCAAGTCCACAGGCATTGAGTGAAGTCAACTCACTCAACGCCATGCTACTAAAGAGAAAGTCGGTTGTGTTTTGGCATTGAGTGATGAATACACACTCAAAGCCATACAGCAAAAAGGCTGTAAGTTAAACTAAGTTCAGAATTCGTCGAACTAAATTCAGAGTTTGTTGAGCTTAGCTCATCTTTCATCGAGCAAAGTTCAGAGCTTGAGATTCTGAGTTCGTCGAGATCAGTTCAGAATTCATCGAACCGAGTTCAAAGTTCGTAGAGCTCAACTCACCTTTCATCGAGCTAAGTTCAGAGCTTGATATTCTGAGTTCGTCAAGCTCAGTTGAGAGTTCATTGAACTGAGTTAAGAGTTAGTCGAGCTCAGTTCACCATTCGTCGAACTCAGTTTAAAGTAAGACAGTCTAAGTCAGTGTTTTAAACACAGAAATTTGGCTAAGGCAGAAAGCGTTGAGTGAGGCATGCTCACTCAACACTCGCAAATCCTAAGAAGATGGAGAGGCAGAAATATGGTTAAGGCAAAAAGAGTTGAGTGGAGATTGTTCACTCAACGCTATCAAATGCCTAGTGTAGACAGAATTTTGTCTAAGGAGTTTGGCGTTAATTGATGCTTACTCACTCAACGCCAAGAAGCAGAAAGCTGATAAGTCAAGTTGGCATTGAGTGGAGCTGAATCACTCAATGCCTAGAAACAGATTAATATTCTAAGTAGTTTGGCGTTGAGTGAAGGTTACTCACTCAACGCCAAGAGACAGTAAATCTGTCTAAGTCTTTTGGCATTGAGTAATGCTTACTCACTCAACGTCTATGCTTATGTTGTTTGATTTTTGGCCAAGTCCACAGCTGATGACGTCAGCATGCCAACAAGTCAATATATTTCAAATAAGTGGTGGGATAGCTACAGTACGTGACAAATATTTTCGCAAACCTACTATACGACAGTTGGTGTTAAAGAAAAGTTATTGCTGGCCATTAATGATGTGGGGTCCACTGCTCAAGAGTCATTGGGTCACATTCAATAAAAGGAAAAAGGCCTTTACAAAGGGAGGAAGCTTTTACCAAAGAAAGAAATGAGATAGTTCTTCTTCTCCACCATTGTTGAGGAGCTGAACAACAGGAGCTCAAGTCTAGAAGAAAAAGAGCAAGTTAGTTGTTGGAATCGACATCTTCAACAGCAAGACAGCTGGTGTGATCCTCATCTACACCAGCAAGATAGCTCAGAGGAATTCTCTGAGAAAAAGGTTATAGCTTGGGCCGACCCTTGCTACAGGTTCTTCACAGTTCCAGCAACACTAGCACTTGAAGATCTTTTTCTGGAAGCTATGAAGAGAAGAAAGCTAGAAGAAGTAGAGATCTGAAAGAAGGCTCATAGGACTATTCCTTAGGAGTAAAAGTTACGGTTGAATCACCTCAGCATAGTAAAGTGAGAAGGGAAGAATAGGGTTTTGCAAGTTGCTTCCAGCACAAGCATACTTGTTGCTCTGAAGAAGTTGAGTTGAGATTTTCTCAACTCAGGTAGCAGTTATAAGCTGCAGTTACCTCATAGCTCCAGCAGGAAAAATCCCTGGTGTTGTGAAGGAGAATTTAGGACTAAGTATATCTCAATTCAAGGAAGGTAGACTTAGGAAATACATTCCTGGAGTCAAGGTAGGCTGAGTTTATCTCAGTCCAGAAAGATTGGCACAGTGAAATTTCACTTGTGGCCAATGATCACACCAACCAACCTTCATCCTGTAGGATTCAGTTTATCTGGATCTGAGTGTAGGGCCTTTTGGCCTGAGTTAGGTGACAAGCTTATCATTGAGCTGTAGGTGCCTGGAAGGGCACTCAGTTAGGTACATATTGCGTACTGAGTTGTAGGAGTGATGCAACACTCTGAGAGTAGGGCCTTGTGCCTGAAGTTATAGGGCTGAAAAGCCTGAGCACTAGGCCTTAGAGATAAGGCTGAGGTAGGTGGCTTGGAGGCACTAAGTGTAGGAGCACTACAGAGCTCTGAGGTTGGATCCTTTGTGGATCTGAGGTAGGGTTGTCCTCCCAGCCTGAGTGTAGGGATTAACAGTTGAAGGTAGGTGGTTTGGTGACCACTGAGTTATAGGCACTTATGGCTGAGAAGTAAGTCTTAGAGGAGACTTAGAGAACCTGAGGTATTTGAGGTATAAGCTCTTTGGAGTAAGCTTTGGAGAAGTGCATAGTCCAAGAAGATAGTTGGATATGTGGGAGGGAAAGTGTATGTACCGAGTTGGGGAACCACTATAAATATTTGTGTGCTTTTTTGTTGTTATTTTTCTTTTCTTATTTGCAGGTGTTAAGGACAAGCTCTATATCACCCTAAGCTAAAAGCAAAAAGAAAACAACAAGATATAATAAATAAACCAAAAGATAGTCACTAAGTACTAAGAAACCTTTTCACCCCCCCCCCCCCCTCTAGGTGATTTAGTTATCCTTGAAATAAGGAATTTTTCAAGTTGTATTAGAGGGAGGTTACTCAAAAAGGACTTAACAGTCTGAGTAGACCTCAAACGATAGCTAAAAGTTTTGCATTGGTGGGCTCAAAAGAGAACCATATGGAGTGGAGCTCAATGGAGCTTCAAGTCTGCAGTAAGGAGAACTTTGGGACTTGGAAAGATAGGATCAGGCAGATCATGAAAGCCAGTGATCCTAGAGTCTTGGCTTCAATTCAAGAAGGACCCTTCATTCCCTTGAGGTTCTCAACATCAGTTGCAAGCATCCAGACCCAAAAGAGTTATGCAGAGATATCTGAAGAAGAAATCATCTTGGCATCTATGGACAAAAGGGAACAACACTTCATGGGAAGTTCCATGGATGACTCCACCTTCCTGATGTTTTTCCACTACAAGACAGCCAAAGAGATGTGGGCTTCTCTCACTGCCTATATGGAAGGGACAAAGAAAGTTAGTCTATCTAACAATGATTCAAAGGTGGATGATGAGGAAGAAGATGACTGCAGTTGTCATGGACTAATTGCCATGACAGAAGAAGAAGAATCCTGCCAGGATCAGCCAGATCCAGATTAGGTACAATCTCTATCTTGTTCTTCTTATTACTCAGGTCATGAGTCAAGCTCAGACTCTGATGCTTCCTCATCAAGTGATTATGAGAGTCCTCTATCAGAAGATGATATCAATCAATTGATCAAGAGTCATGTTACACTTTTGAATGCTTTCAAGGAAAGCAAGTTACTTGTTAAGAAATAAGTAGAGGAAATTGCCTCCCACCAGTCAGTTGCTTCCCAGCAAGATGACACTTCATCCTTACTATCTCTCAAAGAGAGTGAAGTATCTCATCTGACGATCATGGTTGATGTCCATGTTGAGTCCATCTAATATAAGGACTCTAAGATCAAGGTTCTTGAAGAGAAACTTGAAAGGGAGAAGAGGATAGTGGCCAATTTCTCTAAGATAGATGCTATCAAGAGAAAATCTGAATCTGAGTGGATTACAAAAGTTATCCAATCATAAAGGATCGTCCAAGATCCTATTGTGCCATATTCAACCTTTCATAAGGTAATCCTCCCGTCTAACAGGTATGACCAAGACTGCATGTTTGGTCACTGTAAGAATGGAAATTCTTCTTGTAATAATACAAGTGTATCTTACAATGGGAGAAGAAAGGGTAGAGGAATGAATGCCTTTAAGGCTCCCCATGAAAAAGTACAAATGGCCCATGCTGGACCATTTATATTTGGTGCCTCAGCCCCAACTCACAAGGATAAGGCAATGGCATTCACTCAAGCCAATCCAGTAAGGACTCAGACCAAGGGTCACTCTACCAGTAAGCCAAACTTGGCTAGTTCTGATGATATAAATAGCTTGTCTTCTACAAAGAAGGCGGCTGTAAATACCATTTAGGGCAAGCAAAGGAAGCCTGTTGAAAGAATAACCTTCAGTCAGACCCTTGCTGAAAGGAACCTGAAGAAAGTTGTTACTCCCCTTCCTTCTGTTCAGTCAGCAGTTAACCACACTGCAAGACCTACTCAGAAAAGAAGATACAATATCCATGAGTATTGGTGATGTCGTAAGGTGGGGCATTTTGCCCTAGATTTCTGGCACAATCCTTCTGTGTCTAGAGCAAGAGTTAACCTACCTATCAGAAATTCTGCAGGTAGGCAAGTTTGATTTCAGGCTAACAGGAACCTAGGATCCAATACCTATTGGGGTCCTAAGGTAAGATAATTCTGTTTTTACAAGTGCCCATACCCCATTTGGAACTTGGACAAAGATTTTTCAGAACTTAGATTAGAACAAGGAAATTATCCTATGGTTCATACACTAAGGATAAGGATGTTGTGTACATTCCTGAAGAAGGGTACAAGTTGTATCAAGTGGCATGGGTAAGCTGGGTCAGTTGTATCTACTCTAGAGAAATGTTATCTAGTCAAGTGGTACAATCACTATGGAAGTGGTAACTGTCCATGATCATAGATGAAGGCCAGCTGGATCCAGCCAATAAGAATATCTTGTTGGACAAAGTCTTGCTGCCACATCACAAAAGTAGATCCTCTGTGAGCAGCAAGGAAGAGGCGCACTATGCTCAGTTGATAATACTCACTATACAGAAGGGATAAACTATCAAGTGATATCATCAGTTGAAATGATGACTGATAGTTATAAGGACTGGATTTGTGCAAATGTTGAGGGGGAGACTATCAAACTAAGATACCCCTACTGATGGGGAGCATGTTCAGTTAAGGTTACTGGATAAGCTTGAATCTTACCCAAAGTACCCTAGCACAGAATAGATCAGCATTACTGATGAGGATCAGCTTGCCCCCATGGACATTACAGAAGATGAAAGGGAAACTACCCAAGTGATGGCTCCTGCTAGAAGAAGGCAAGCCAATCAGTTTACTAGAACAGCTGGATTTCTCCAGCTATTGTTGATACAAGTCAGCTCATTCCTATTGGAATAGAAGTGAAAGAAAGACTTGGTATTAGAATAAAAGGATGATTC
Organism: Platanthera zijinensis; assembly: GCA_039513925.1. Lineage (NCBI taxonomy): Eukaryota > Viridiplantae > Streptophyta > Magnoliopsida > Asparagales > Orchidaceae > Platanthera > Platanthera zijinensis. The sequence continues at coordinate 49,585,582 of CM077086.1, forward strand.
ATTGGAAGATCGTTCAAGGCTCAAGTGATCTTAAAGTCAAGCAGCTATAGGAGAACACTCAACCTCATGAGAAGAGAAAGCTAACAGCTGCACCAATGGTATTAACTAAAATCAGCTAGGGAGAGAAGAGAATCACAGCAGAATAGCTCCTCCTTGTCTATTCAGAAACCAAGAAGGGATTGATCAATGTAATTATCAATATAGTACTTAGTGGGTTGAACACTCTTGTACTGCTAATTAGAAAGTTGAAGCCAAAGGCAAGTCTCTTGCTAAAGAATGGGAGAAGATCTGGCTCAGTAAGAAGTGATCATGATGCAAGGGAGCTGCTGTGCTTAACTAATGAGAATCCAGACACAGCTCCAAAACCATAACCTCCAGATAAGTAGAATCTTTTTTTTTTGATATTCTACTAGTGTAATCTAAGTTGCTAGGAATCCTGTCTGTCATATCAGGACTATGCATATGTAGATTAAGTTTCAATAAGTTAGGGAGAATAAGGGAGAACTCAATCCTGAGTTTGTCTTGACTGACAAGTGGCTGACATGTTTATCATACCACTAGATGAAGTCTATTTTCAACACCATATAGATTGAGATTGGGTATGTTGAACTTGGTATTGCTTCAGTTGCTCTATATTATACTTGTGTTGCAGGATTCACTTCCCTTGCAAGTAGATAAAATCTTGATGTGATATCAAGACTATAAAGACCATTAAGTGGTATCAAGACTTAGATGGACTCAAGTGTCAAGAAGAGGGAGTGATATGGATACACCTATTAAGGGGGAGCAAGCTCAGCACCTCGAGAAAAGATGACAGGAAATGCTCCTATTAAGGGGGAGCATATCCAGCACTTGCTAGAATAGGATAACCCTCCTATTAAGAAAGAGCAAGCAGCTGCTGTAGTAGATCAGCTGTCACAACTTCTAATCAATTTTTCTTAAGAACAATGCACAGACCAAGGGGGAGATTTTGTATGACATAGTCATAATCTTCTCTGAGTCTGAGAAGGATTGATGTTGTTGAGAAGACAGTCCGACTGCTGAAGAAGAAGAAGAACAGCTAGCAGCAAGCTCAAGTGGATCCCTAGTTCACTTAAGAGTTTAGGGGCTGCAGTGATGTGGTGCATCAATGATATCACCACAAGTGGATGTTGATTCTGTAGATACATCATCAACAAGTAGAAGTATGTAAGCAGATAGCTCAAATGCTGCAGTGTTGTGTTGTATCATTGTATCAACATAGAAGGTATGACTCCTAATCTAGCAGACTGATCACTAGGATGATTTCCTTAGTAGTATCAATATAGGACTTTGTCTAGGATCAAGAGATAATCTCTCCCATGATATTTTCTACTCACTCAATAGATATACCTATTAAAGAAGACAGAAAGGGGGAGATATGTGTGGCAATACATAAGGGACAATGCTTCTAGTGGTTCTCCACTAAAGTATTAAGTGGTATAAAGGGGAGTTCATATTACTTAAGCAATTGCACAAGTAGTATGAGGATGCATTGACTTAACTTATTAAGTCAATACAATTAATTTAAGTATATTGTATTAATAGAGCATAAGCTAGTAGTTGTAGTAGATTATAAGCTAGTAGATTAGCTGTCACAACTTCTGATCAATTTTTATTAAGAACAATGCACAAACCAAGGGGGAGATTTTGTATGACATAGTCATAATCTTCTCTGAGTCTGAGAAGGAATGATGTTGCTGAGAAGACAGTCTGGCTACTGAAGAAGAAGAATAGCTAGCAGCAAGCTCAAGTGGATCCCTAGTTCACTTAAGAGTCTAGGGGTTGTAGTGATGTGGTGCATCAATGATATCACCATAAGTGGATGTTGATTTTGTAGATACATCATCAGCAAGTAGAACTATGTAAGCAGCTAGCTCAAATGCTGCACTGATGTGTTGTATCATTGTATCAACACAGAAGGTATGACTCCTAATCTAGTAGACTGATCACTAGGATGATTTCCTTAGTAGTATCAATATAGGACTTTGTCTAGGATCAAGAGATAATCTCTCCCATGATATTTTCTACTCACTCAATAGATATGCCTATTAAAAAAGACAGAAAGGGGGAGATATGTGTGGAAATACATAAGGGTCAGTGCTTCTAGTGGTGCTCCACTTAAGTATTAAGTGGTATACAGGGGAGTTCATATTACTTGAGCAATTGCACAAGTAGTATGAGGATGCATTGACTTAACTTATTAAGTCAATACAATTAATTTGAGTATATTGTATTAATAGAGCATAAGCTAGCAATTGTAGTAGATTATAATATACAGCTGCATGAATTTACTTTGCCTTTTATGTTAATACCTCTTAGTATTGTTGGGTGTTCTGTCTTCTTCAAATAGGGGGAGATTGTTGGGTCCATTGCCCACAATGATCCCTAGATTGGATTTGAAGAGGCATCTCCATCAACACTAAGAGCATAGTTGTATTTGATGTTGTTTAAGCTAATCATGTGCATGAGTTCCATGGAACAAGACTAGATAGGTGGTCTAAGTGATGTGACAGGTGGTCACAAAGTGAAGATGCTGGAAAGGCAAAATAGGTAGCCTATGTGGCTAAGATAGGTAAGTTCTTACTCAAGTGTTGGAAAGACAGATAACTGTCTAAGTCCACAAGAGTTGAGTGAAGATCGTCACTCAATGCCAGATGACTTATAGCACTGAGTGAAGCCTATACAGTCAAAGTCAAGGCAGTGGCAAGCTGAGAAAATGGCTAAGTCTATAGGCATTGAGTGAAGTCAACTCACTTAATGCCATACAGCAAAAAGTTGTGAGATAGGATAAAGCGGTAAAAGCCTAAAGTTGGAATGAGCATAAATGTGTCCAAGTCCACAGGCATTGAGTGAAGTCAACTCACTCAATGCCATGCTACTAAAGAGAATGTTGGCTGTGTTTTGACATTGTGTGATGAATACACACTCAACGCCATACAGTAAAAAGGCTATAAGTTAAACTAAGTTCAGAATTCGTCGAACTGAGTTCAGAGTTTGTCGAGCTCAGCTCACCTTTCGTCGAGCTAAGGTCAGAGCTTGAGATTCTAAGTTCGTTGAGCTCAATTCAGAATTCATCGAACTGAGTTTAGAGTTTATCGAGCTGAGCTCACCTTTCGTCGAGCTAAGTTCAAAGCTTGAGATTTTGAGTTCGTCAAGCTCAGTTGAGATTTCGTCGAATTGAGTTCAGAGTTCGTCGAGCTCAGTTCACCATTCGTCGAACTCAGTTCAAAGTAAGACAGTCTAAGTCAGTGTTTTAAACACAGAAATTTGGCTAAGGCAGAAAGCTTTGAGTGAGGCATGCTCACTAAACACTCTTAATGCCTAAGAAGATGCAGAGGAAGAAATATGGTTAAGGCAAAAAGCATTGAATTGAGGTTGCTCACTCAATGCAGTCAAATTCCTAGTGTAGATAGAATTTTGTCTATGGAGTTTGGGGTTGAGTGATGCTTACTCACTCAATGCCAAGCAGCAAAAAGCAGATAAGGCAAGTTGGCGTTGAGTGAAGCTGAATCACTCAATGCCTAGAAACAAATTAATATTCTAAGTACTTTGTCGTTGAGCCAAGAGACAGTAAATCTGTCTAAGTGTTTTGGTGTTGAGTGATGCTTTCTCACTAAATGTCTATACTTATGTTGTTTGATTTTTGGCCAAGTCCATAGTTGATGAAGTCAGCAAGTCAATAAGTAAACATATTTCAAATAAGTGGCGGGATGTTTGTTGTACGCGACAAATGTTGTCGCAGACCTACTATACGATAGTTTGCGTTAAAGCAAAGTTGTTGCTGACCATTAATGATGTGAGGCTCACTACTCAAGAGCCATTGGGTCACATTCAATAAAAGTAAAAAGGCCTTTACAGAGGGAGGAAGCTTTTCCCAAAGAAAGAAATGAGATAGTTCTTATTCTCCACCATTATTGAGGAGCTGAAGAATAGGAAGCTGAAGTATAGAAGATAAAGAGCAAGTTAGATGTTGGAATCAACATCTTCAATAGAAAGACAGCTGGTGTGATCCTCATCTGCACAAGCAGATATATCAGAGGGATTCTTTGAGAAAAAGGTTGAAGCTTGGGCTGACCCTTGCTGCAGGTTCTTTATAGTTCCAGCAACACAAGCACCTGAAGATCTTTGTCTGAAAGCTGTTTAGAGAAGAAAGCTAGAAGAAGCAGAGATCAAAAAGAAGGCTCAGGGGACTATTCCTCAGGAGTCAAAGTTAGGGCTGAATCACCTCAGCATAGGAAAAATAGAAGGGCAGAACAGGGTTCTGCAAGTTTCTTCCAGCACAAGCATACTTGTTACTCTGAAGAAGTTGAGCTGAGATTTTCTCAGCTCAGGTAGCAGTTATAAGATGTAGTTACCTCATAGCTCTAGCAGGAAAAATCCCTGGTGTTGTGAAGGAGAAGTTAGGACTAAGTATATCTCGGTTCAAGGAAGGTAGACTCAGGAAATACATTCCTGGAGTCAAGGTTAGGCTGAGTTTATCTCAGTCCAGTACGATTGGCACAGTGAAATTTCACTTGTGGCTAATCATCATACCAACCCACCTTCATCCTGTAGGATTCAGTTTATCTGGATCTGAGTGTAGGGCCTTTTGGCCTTAGGTAGGTGACAAGCTTATCACTGAGTTGTAGGTTGCCTGGAAGGGCACTAAGGTAGGTACCTGTTGGGAATTGAGCTGTAGGAGTGTTACAACACTCTGAGAGTAGGTCCATGTGCATGAAGTTGTAGGGCTAAAAATACTGAGTGGTAGGCCTTAGAGATAAGACTGAGGTAGGTGGCTTGCAGGTCACTAAGTGTAGGAGCACTGCAGAGCTCTGAGGTAGGATCCTTTGTGGATCTGAGGTAGGGCTGTCCTCCCAGCTTGAGTGTGGGGATTAACTGCCTGAGGTAGGTTGTCTGGTGACCACTGAGTTGTAGGCCCTTGTTGCTTAGAAGTAATTCATGGAGGAGACTTTGAGATCCTAAGGGATTTGAGGTATAAGCTCTTTGGATTAAGCTTTGGAGAAGTGCCTAGTCCAACAAGATAGGTGGATAGGTAGGAGGGAAAGTGAATGTACCTAGTTGGGGAACCACTATAAATATTTGTGTGCTTTTCTGTGGTTATTTTTCTTTTCTTATTTGAAGATGTTAAGGACAAGCTCTAGATCACCCTAAGCTGAAAGCATAAAGAAAACAACAAGATATAATAAAGAAACCAAAAGATAGTCACTAAGGACTAAGAAACCTATTCACACCCCCCCCCCCTCTAGGTGATTTAGTTATCCTTGAAATAAGGACTTTCACTGTGGTTATTAACTAAAGTTGGGAAATTTCTTATTTAGATGTAAAAAATGCCTTCCTTTATGGTGATCTACAAGAGATGATATACATAGAGTAACCTCCTAGCTATATTGCTTAGGGGGAGTCTCAAGTGTGACAGTTACAAAAGGCAATTTATGGTCTAAAGCAAAGTCCATGGGTCTGGTTCAACAAGTTCAGCAAAGTTGTCTCTCTTATTGGCTTTTCTCGAAGTTCTACAAACCATTTTTTTTATGCAAGGATACTAAAGGGCTTGTTGTTCTTACTGCCTATGTGGATGACATCCTTCTTACTGGTGATGATAAGGAAGGAATTGATCTAGCAAAGAGACACCTTTGACAACATTTTGTTACAAAGGATATGGGATCTACTAAGTACTTTCTGGGAATCGAAATCTTGTGAAAACACAACTTTGTAGTGCTATCATAATGGAAATATTTGTTGGATTTTATTAAAGAAACTATTCTTCTTGGGGTAAGACCTGTTCATTATATGGTGGCCATTGGTGATGAAAAGAGTTGGACTAAGGATTCGCCTATTCTTCTAGATAGTATTAAGTATAGATGACTGGTGGGAAAACTCATCTATCTGACTGTCAATAGATTAAATATTTGCCATGTAATAGGTAAGGCCGGTCAATATATGAAAGCCCTCATAGAGTCATCTTCGTTCAGCCTTGAAAATTTTGGAATATGTGAAAGGGTCTCCAGGAAATGGGTTACTGTTTCAAAAGCATAACCATATAAAGATTGAAGCCTACTCTGATGCCAACTATAATGACAATAAAGAATATAGAAATTCTACATCTGCTTTTTGCATATTTTTGAGGAAAAATTCTTGTTAGATGGAAAAGCAAGAAATAGTTTGTTGTGTCTTGATCAAGTGCTGAAGCTGAGTATAGAAGTATGTCCTTGACCACTGCGAGTTAAAATAGTTTTGTGCCCTTATACTTGATTTAGGAGAGGTATATGATCATCTCTTACTGATGTTTTGTGACAACAAAGCTGATATATATATATATATATATCAAAGAATATAGTTTTTCATGAAAGGACAAAACACATTGAAGTTCACTGCCACTTCATTAGAGAAGAAATATTGAAGAATCAAATATGTACTTCGTTTGTCACTTCCCACAAAGAGCTTATAGATATCTTTACCAAACTAGTTTCCACTTCTCTTTCAAATGTCTCTAACAAACTAGGCATGATTGACATATATGCTCCAGCTTGAGGGGGAGTGCTAGAACTTGTGATATTGGTGGTTTGGCTGTTTGGTTATGGTGGTATGGTGATTTGGCAGACTGGTGGTCTTGTCTAGTGGTCTGTCGTATGGTCTGGCAGTCTGGTGATCTAGCAGTCTACCTTATGGTCTGGTAGTCTCGTGGTCTGATCATTGACATTTGACAAACATCTAGAGGACTGGTTCTGAAGGATTTGCAATTGTTGTGGCAGTCTGGTCCTGGAAGCATGGCGGTCTGCATCTGACAGACTGGTTTGAGAGTCTATCTAGCCTGAGGATCATTGAGACATCCTCCTTGATAGGACAAGGGAGGCTTAAAGTTCTATTCACTATTATGGGATTACGGTCAGTAGGCCTGGCCACTATAGATAGAGAAATCATGGTGATCTAATCGCTGTTGTGGTTTGGCTATCAGGGGTCTAAGGCCATTACGGACTGGTGATTATAGACGATTGACCACTTCTAATGCTTTTAGTGGACAGTAGCAATCTAAGGAGAAGAGATCGATGGACTCTTTCTAAGTTGCGGATAGCCGGTCTAACCGCACAGCACTATGCGGTCTGTAAATGACCATTCGTCTTGTCAGTATTAGGGCGCTTCACTAATGTTCACACTTTATTTTTCTCGAATTGATTTAATTCATCGTTTATTGCCATAAACCAAGACTCATTATTTAGTGCTACATAAATATTCTTGGGTTCTATTTCAGATATAAAATATAAATTTGAAAAAGATTCATGTAGGACCAAATGAGTTCTAGTCCTATATGAAGACTCTTTAATTATTATTACTCGTGGATGTCTTTTCTTTATAAATTTCAAAGTGTTTGGATGCTTATATTCTTCAACATGTTCTAATTCAACTACTACTTCCTCTCTTCATACTCTCTTATAATAGATTGATAACATCATCATCTACATTCAATCCATGGTCTTCCTTTGGACTATTTTCATTAAAGTGCACATATATAGATTTTTCTACAACAAAAGCTCTTTTGTTATACACCATATAGACATGGCTCGTGGAAGAATATCCTAAAAAGAAACCTAGGTCAAATTTTTCATCAAATTTACCTAAGTTATCATTGGTGTTTAGAATGAAATAAGGGCAACAAAAACTCTAAAATATGACACACTTGACTTCTTTTCAAAAAACATCTCATATGGAGTTCACTTAAGAATTGGGCGAAGCATGGTCTTGTTCATTACATAGCATGTTATACTAACCACTTCAGCATATAGATATTTAGGTAAGTAGTACTCGACAAGCATGGTGCGAGCCACTTCTTGTAAAGTTCGATTTTTTCTTTTCCATAATTTTATTTTGTTGTTGAGTGCGTGGAGCAAAAACTTGTGTTGAACTCTTAAATTATTACAAAAAAATAAAATTTTCATTCTCAAATTCTCCTTCATAGTCTAACCTTATGTATTTAATTTTTTATTCCATTTCATTTTGAATTCGAGTGTACAAGATGGGGAATTCATAGAAAGTGTTATTTATTTGCAAGAAAAATGATCTAACAAAATCGTGAATAATCATCTATTAACACAAATTTATGTCGTTTCTCTCCTAGACTACTTGCACTAATAGGACTGAATATATCCTTGTGAATAAACTACAATGGGCTAAAAGTGGTAATTTTGTGTTTGCTTTTAAATGACGATTTTGTCAACTTCCACTTTTGGCATATAGCACATACATAAGTCAAACTACCGCTCAGTTGTGGAAGGCCACAAATTAGCTTTTCTTTCGATAGTTTAACTATTATTTACTCCTGAAATGATCGAGTCTCCTATGCCAAAGTTCTAACTCCCATTTTTTAGAAACTAAACATTTCAAATTAGATGAGGACAAGTCATTAAATATGATAGTGCATACATTTTATTTTCTATGTGTGGTTAACAATATATTATTTATTTTAGCATCAATAATTTTACAAGTGTTTGTAGAAGTTTCAAATAAAGCATTCATGCCATAGATCCTCGGTGGAGAGTAGGTATCTCCAGCAATGGTGCTGAAATAGAAAAAGGTTGAGGTGCATTTGAAATAATGGATATTAATTATCCTTTAACTCATCTTCAAAACCATCGATGGGAGAGGCACACAACTTCAGCATCATACATCTCCTTAGGACTGAGCGACTATTTCAAGTAACCTTTAACTCTTGATGCCCTAAATGAGATCTAATACTCAATATACATAAGCAAATGAGTTTAAGTTAATTTTCACGAAGGGCCCACACTATCTGATCATAACATTTATCCTTAACTCCAAAATATGCGTCAAAATCTTAGTAAAAATGCAGAGAAAATCAGAAATGATGCTCCAAACATGATTGTGGACTCTGATTGCCCATTCAACGAACCTAAGTATGAAAGTAGAGAAATAGATCCCATATGGTGCATGATCCGATCGATATAACTGATCCCCATCACTTCTCCCCTACTTCAAAGAATTCATTTTTGATTAATGGAGATGGTTACACTCCTTGTGAAGGATTGGCAAGAAGTGATGTAGTTTCATGGATGTCTCCTAAATTTCATTGGTGAATGAGCACCCTCAACAATGTAGCGTACAACTTAAAGAAAATCCATCTGATGTCATCTCAAACTAATAGACTAGAATAGATGTATAGTCCTCTAGAAGTTATCGTGGATGTTGAAGGTCAAAAATGGGGTAAGCTGGGCTGGAGTGGAGGGTAAATTTGATGTGGAGGTTGATCATACATGTAATATTAATGATGTCATAGATTATCAGGTTAGGGCTCCTTAACTCGGTGGCTCATAAAAATTCGACCTAATCCCTCTTAGGTTTGTGTTGGGCAAGGACCTATTTTCCTTTCACGTATCTACATAACTACTCCTGAAGGGAACCCCTCAATCGTGTGTGAAGAACTTTAATTTTTTATCAACTGCTTCAAACCATATATAAATAATATGTTCGAAATAGAAAAATTCTTGTTACCTATGGTGCTGACACCAATAATTCTTCCTTTATTGTTGTCTCCAAAGGTCACCATGTCTCCCTTTATCTTCTCCAGGCTAAGGAACTTTTCTATATCTACAATCATATGCTTGGAACTTCCAGAGTCCAAGTACCATACATTTTCCTTATCCTTAGCCTTCTAACACTCCTAAAAGTGGATGGGGGTAACGTTCTAGTTATCCAAGTTGTTCCACACATAGTATAGGTTGACGACTTTGGCACCCAAGTTTATGATATGTTAATAGACCCTTTATTCAGGAATGAGCCAGAAGTGTGAGCAAACTTTTTACATTTGACATACTTAGTGTAGGCGGTGGATGCCACCTTTTGCGCTCTTGTTGGCCTCATGTAGGAACACGGTGATAGGCGTATAGTTCTAGCAGAATTAATTTTATTTTTCAAAAATTCTTTTTTGAATTTTATTGAGAGTAGGTATCTCTAACAATAGCAATATCACCAGGCTATAACTATAAATTATTGTATCTTAGCCCAAACTTCCCAGATCTTTGACACTGATAAACCAACAACATATTCTGTGATTTTTGGACTATACCGAATTTCTAGATGGCACAGTTCAAGTCATGAACCTTCGCCTTCAATGTAGTGTTTTTCGTGACAAGCATCACACACCATTTTGTGAATTGTTTATTCCTATCTTCAATGTGACCATGAGAGGTCTATAGTCATTTCTCCAATGCCTTCCACTCTCTTGTAATAGTTTTAATTTTAGAAGAAGTATCGTAGAGGCTTTCTTTCAGTTCATTTAGCATGCTCAAAGAGTGAAAACACTCTTGATACTCAACCTTCTCTTTCCTATATTTGATGAGTTCATTATCAAGGTTTTTTTAGATCTTTTTCATTTGCTTGTTTTTTGTCTTTGGGAAACTTTTTCATCAAGAAATCGTTTATGGACATTGGATTCACCATTAGACTCTTTTTGATGCTTCCCCATAAGGTACAAATTTTCCTCCTCTTCACTATATGAGCTAGAGGTGTCTAACTAGTTAGATGATGTATCATCCCAAGTTAATGCCTTAAACACCTTCTCCTTATACTTTTCACGGGTCTACCTTTCCTTTTTTTCATTAAAAACTTTGTGCACTCTTACTTGAAATGTCCGGATTTATAGCAATGGAAGCACTCTGGGATGTATTCTTCTTCATCACTTTTTGCCACTTTTTGTGGTTTGTTCTAGAACATTTTCTCTTCAGTTTTGTTCTTCATGAATCTTCTTAATTTGTGCTGCCTCTTTTGGTTTCTCATGAACTTTTTGAACACGAGCGTACAAGCTCTCCTCATCATCAGTTTTTATCAATTGCCTCCTATTCCTTGCCTGTCTTCAATGTGAGTGCCTTCTTTTTTTGCTCCCTGGGATACCCCTCGACTTGAATTTTTAGTTATAGCTCATGGTTCTTCAGATTCCAAATGAGACTCTCTATCTCCAAGGTACTGATGTCATAAGATTTAATAATGACAGTCACCTTTAGATTGAATTACGGAGACAATGATTATAGGATTTTCCAAGTCAGGTCTCCATTTGAGAAGGTATTTGTAAGAGATATAGAGCCATTGTCGATATTTGTGAAATGAGTGTACGTACTGAAAGGAAGGGTTAGATCTGACTTACTCTAGAGGGGGGAGAATATAGTATTTAAACATTCTTGGCATTTTTTAGATTTATATATCAGAGTGAAAATAAGTGATACCAAATATAATAATAGAAGGAAAAACAAGCTAAGCTATTCTAACTATCACAACCACAGCAAGAACAAAAACAGAAAATGAGCAACCAGACAACACAAGAAGATTTTATAATGGTTCCCCTAAACTTGGGTACATCCACTCTTCTACCACCCTGGTAGGAATCCACTAGCAGGTTTTGATCAGGTGACTGCCACCACAATATCTATTTGTAGGGAAATATTGTAACCCTTTAGGATTTTGATCAGGTGCCCAAAAACCAATCCAAGTCTTTTGATAAGGAGACTTGACAACCAAAAGCTAACTTTTGAAGGGAGTTAAAACCCTTTTATAAGAGGTGAGAGGAGGTGATGGTGTCTTCTCTTTCTCTAATCAACAGAGAAGACAAGTGGATCTTTGATGTTGACAAAGCTCCCCCTGAGATGATGATAATTCAGGAAGACTGGAGCTTTGCTTTAGGGTGTAGGTCTTTAGGCTTGTCTGAAAGTTGTCCTGGAACTTTTCTGATTGAATAGATTTTTTGTTGTCCTGAATGTTCCTGGAAGTGAAGCTTGAAGAAGACTCTTGATTGTGATGATTGTTCTTCTTCAAACTTCAAACTTGATAAGGTGAAACAAAGAGAATTTTCAGTACTGTGTGAGAGAGAGAGTTTTGAAAGATTAGTTTATCTCAGTGCTGTATATTTTTCTCTAAACTCTGGTGGTTCCTTCTGTGTGTTGTCTGAAAGACAAAAATCTCTTTTTATATTCTGAGTCAATAATTTCTCCTTTGAAATTGGAATTACTAACTTAATTACTGGCTGATCTAGAGAATACAAACGGCTGGAATATATCATAAATGAGTTTCCCCAACTATCCTTTAATAAAATAAGTAAGTAAATATCCTGATGAATATCATAATTAATGCTGCCAATAATGGCTATATTCAGAGGAATATAAGCATTAATTACTCAGGAATAATATTGCTATTAATATAGAAATAAAGGAACCGAAGGAAGAAAACTTCTCATTTTGGAACTGGACAGATATCGTCGATCAATGAACAAAATTCGTCGACTTGAGATCCAAGATCGTCAACCTAAGAATTCCAGTTCGTCGACCTGAGCTCTGCGAACTGCGTACTGAGAATGGCTTGCCAAAACTGCACTCTGAGATCATCGACCTGAGAACCTGTCTGAAGAAAACTGATCGTCGACCTGAGCTCGAATATTGTCGAGCTCAGCTCAGAGAACTAACTCTGAGTTCATCGATCTGAGATCGATGATCGTCGAGCTGAGTTCGAAGAACTTCGAACTGATCAAATTGTTCTCTGAAAACTTCTAAGTCTTAGTCTTGAGGTCCTCTGCTGGCTGGTCTAAGAAGGCTGAACTTAATGACTTAGCCTACACTCTAGGACAACTAGACTTTACTCTAGCTAGACAAGGTGGGTCAGACTCAGCCTAACTTAGTGAACCTAACCCAAATCCAACTAGGGATCCAAAAATCTCCCCCTATTTTTGTGGTCACTAAGTACAATGTATTAGAAAAGAAAATACAAACATACAATATGAAAAAAAAAATCTGACAGAAAGAAAACCAATTTAGTAGATAGAAAGAATATCCACAGAGAATAAAAATAGTTTTAGAGCCTATTTGGAGGAGGAGAAGAAGAAGATTTAGTGAACACTATTGTTCTGAGAGGATCTTTTGCTTCTTATTTAGACATCTTCAGGTCTTGATCTCCCAGAAGAGTTATAGTAGAAGATCTAGGCACAACAGCTTTTGGGTGAACCTGCATATAAACATTTGGATCAAATAATTCTTTGTCTACCTCAAACTTTTCAAGCTCTTTCTATCTGAAAGAAGACATAGTGGTAAGCTATGATAGATCAGTTCCTTCTTTCTTTTCCTTGTTTATCTGAGACAAGCCTATTATCAGTTCATGGAATCTAGCCACCCTGAAATTTGGATCAAGCTCTGGTTCATATCTTGGATCAGCTAAAACATCCTGAGTAGTCCTTTGAGGCTTTCTGAAAATAACAGACTGTTACTGATAATTTGTTGAAGGATAATTCTTTACAGATTTTTTAGCATAATAGGAATTTGGTGGTCTGCATTCATTGTATTTTCTAGCAAGAATGGAAGATTGGCTTTGAGCTGGTCTAGAAGATTGACTTGAGTAAGAAGGAGCTGGTTTAGAAGATTGTCTTGAATACTAATAATGAGCTAGCTTGGGAGGTTGAGAAGTAATGGAAGTAGACCTTGCAAGATTGCCTGAAGCTCCTATAGTAGGAGGAGGAGGAGGTGGATCTTTCCTGAATTTCTTCACTAGAGAAGATCCAGACCTCTTCTTCTGTGCTTTATCCTGGTTCCTAGACAGTCTCATCCAATGAGGATTTGTTGGAGTAAGAGGAATGTTGTGCAAAATATAATATGGAACATCATTATCTGGATTGAGCTTGGGAATAGCCTTTCCTGGAGCTTTCCTCTTCTTTTATTTGGATCTATTGGAAGTATCAGAATCAGAATCATCTTCTGAATCCTCATCATCATCAGATGATCTAGGAGGATTATCATATAAATCAACTATTTCTTCTAATGTTTGCTATGAAATCTGTTTATCTGCTTGAGGACAAGCTGGAGGTAGAACAACTGCAGGAGGAATAACAATCTCTGTAATCAACTGAGAATCTTCTAAGTCTTTATCAGTTAGAAGAAAATCATTCAGCTCAGGATCATTTTGCAAATGTGTAATCTCTTATGCAACATCTTGTGCAATCAGATCATCTAAACTGGGTATAGGGATATTATCCATTACATAGGTTGGGCCTACAGATTCCACAACCATGTTAGTAGCAAAACTTGCCTGAATGGCCTGAAGAGTTTCTGTACTAACTGGAGTTATATAGTAAATAATATATGTGCAATACTTAGGAGAAACAAATAAAAGAATGTTTCTATATAGGAGTTCAAAGGAATCTATAACTGAATTCAGTTCAACTGCTGAAGAAATGGAACAGTCTTCAGAATGAATAACTAAGGATTCAACTGCATCTGCATCTGGTATATCAGTATCAACAATCTCTACTGTTGCTGTTGTTGTTGTTTTTGCTGCTACTAGAGTTGCTTCTTCATTGAGCATCTCCCCCTGCCTTGTTTCAGTATGTACTAGAACAAGGCGCCTAACTGAAGAAGGAGGGACAGAGGAGGTAGAAAGTTGGGTAGCTAAAGAGGAAATGGAAGCAGCAAGAGGTGAAATAGCCTCTACTATGAGTTATTTTAGAAGAGGTGTGATGGATTGCAGAATAGATGAAATGGAGTTTGAATCTATGTTTATGAATTTAGGAGGGGTTTGAGTGGATACAGATGATTTGAGGGAGGATGATAATGGATATGAGAGTAAAGTGTCTAGCATTGGTTCATCTGTTGATGAAGGGGAATGAATGGGTGATTATAGTAGATTGAATGTTGGTATGGATGTTAGATTATGAAGGGGGATTTCAGTAAGTTGTGAAGGAGGAGGAGACAGAGGAGGAGTATTATGCTCAGGTGTATTAGCATGTACTGGAGATTGAATAGGTGAATGTTGATGTTGAGGGGATTGATGTAGTGAAGTTTCATGTACTGAAGAATGAATTGGTGAATGAACTGGTGAGTGAACTGGTGAATGAATATGGATTGGGGAAGCAAGAGGTGTTAGTTGATGTTCTTGAGATGTGGAAGAAAGCTGGAGGGTTTTTAAGGGTGTTTGAATAAGAGGAGGTGGAGGGGGAATGGAAACATCCTCAGTAGGATGGGGAGTGGCTGGTGCAGCCCTTGTACCCTCAGAAGGTCTGGAAGTGAAAGCCTTGTATGGCTTTTGGATATTCCTCTCCCACCTGCTAAATAAGGCGCAGGTAATCCTCTTGGAGGCATTAATAAATATGGTCAGGGAGACCAGTGATTCAGCAGCATTGTCCTGAAGGAAGATTCCTAGAATTCTTCCAAAAGACACCTCTTTCTTAGTGTTTTTCTTCTTAATCAAATCAAACATGATTTTGGTCCAATTCACGACCTTCTTGTTCACCACTGCGAACATCACTAGAAATCGTTGTCTAGTAATGTAATCATGAGCAGTGTGCTTGCCCAACAGTACTTTTCCTACAACATCTTCCAAAAACTTATAGTCTGCAGATAGATGTTTCTTTAGCAGTTTGTTAGGGTTGTCTCCAGAATAACCCATTCAAATCAACATCTCATCAAATTCAGCCGTGTCGATTTCTAATTCCTCTTCTCCATTCAGTAAACCAAAAAATTAAGTTAGAACATCAGGGGTAAGTGAAACGGCATTACCCGATATTGTTTCGATCAACGTATCAACATCTGGAGTCAATAGAGTGAAGACCCATTCTCTGATTTTTATCGCCGCAATCTTCATCCTGGTAGTCATCAAATTCTTCAACTGTAAATCTTTAGACAATTTTAGGATGTCAAGGAAGATCTGGTCTGAGTGTTGGAATCACTCAAAATCTATGTCGAAACCCATGTCAAATTTCATAGCTGCAAGAGCGCTTGCTGGAATCGTCATGATCACCTGCAACAAAGAAATAGAGAGATCAAGTGCAAGGGAACTGAAAGCGCAGGTTGGAGCTCAAAGAAAACCTAGATATAAGGTTTTTCAGAATATGAACCGACAAACTCTGTCCTGCGAAAAAGAAAAATTCTTCGATCTGAGGTCGACGAAATTTTTATTGACAAAAGAGTTCGTCGATCTCAGTCTGAAGAAGGGAAAACTTTTTATTGTCCTCAGGTCGGCGAAAATTTTCTGAGGCCAAATCATTGATCTCCGATCGATGAAAATGACTCACACAGAGAGTTCGTCGATCTCAGGTCGACGAATTATCTCAAGAACTTTTCTCAGTTCGTCGATCTTAGGTCAACGAACTGTGGAAAATTCTTTGACCATAGATAGAAAGTTAAATTAAAGCTTCTCCATTGATCATACCAAGCTTATTTAGGAAGAACAGATGGTTTCTTTCATCCAAAGGTTTGGTGAAGATGTCAGCTCTTTGAAAATCAGTGTAGATATAGACAAGATTAATTTTCTTTTTGTCCACATACTATCTAACGAAATGATGCCTTATCTCAATATGCTTAGTTCTACTATGATGAACTGGATTATGAGAAATAGAAATTGCACTAGTATTATCACAGAGTAAGGTTGAATTATTTAAGTTGTATTCATAATCTAGGAGTTGATTTTGAATCCACAGCATCTGTGAACAACAACTGTCAGCTGCTATGTACTCAGCTTCTTCTATTGATGTAGACACAGATGTTTGCTTTTTGCAAAACCAGGAGACAAGTCTAGCACCAAGGAACTGGCATGTTCCTGATGTGCTCTTCCTGTCCACTCTATATCCAGCAAAGTCAGCATCTGAGTATCCAGTCAACTCAAATTCTGACTCAGTTGGATACCAGAGTCCTAGATTTGGGCAACCCTTTATATATCTTAAAATTATTTTAAGGAAAATAAGATGAGATTCTTTAGGGTACACTTGGAACCTAGCACAAAGGCATGTATCAAACATTATGTCTGGCCTACTTGCTGTGAAATACAATAGGGACCCAACAATTCCCCTATATAATTTCTGATCAACAAGCTTTCCATGTTCATCAGAGAAAACCACAGCAATGGTAGCCATGGGTGTTTTCTTTGCTGAGGCATCTGACATCCCAAACCTTTTGATTAGCTTCTTAGCATACTTGTATTAGGATATGAAGATGTCATCAGGCAATTGCTTCACTTGGAGACCAAGGAAGTATGAAAGTTCACCCATACTACTCATCTCAAACTTTGAATGCATAAGGTCAGAAAACCTTTTGCATAGTTTGGGATCAGTTAAGCCAAATATAATATCATATACATAAATTTGTACTAACAAGATTTTATCTTTATGATGATTAATAAAAAGAGACTTATCTACAATGCCTCTAGAAAATTTATTCTCTAACAAGAAGCTAGCTAAGGTCTCATACCAAGCTCTTGGAGCTTGCTTTAAACCATGGAGAGTTTTATGCAATCTAAAGACATAAGAGGGATTAGTTGGGGAGATAAAACCTAGTGGTTGTTCACATATACTTCCTCTTTGAGTTTTCCATTCAGAAATGCACTTTTGACATCCATTTGATAGACTTTCAACTTTTTGAATGCAGCATATGCAAGGAAGATTCTTATAGCCTCAAGCCTTGCAATAGGGCAGATGTCTGATCATAGTCAATGTCTTCCTCTTGCCTATAGCCTTGAGCTACTAGGCTTGCCTTGTTCCTTATGATAATGCCCTAGGCATCAAGTTTATTTCTGAATACCCACTTAGTTCCAATGACTGGGTAGTCCTTGGGTCTTGGAACTAAGTCCCAAACTCTACATCTCTCAAATTGGTTGAGCTCCTCTTGTATTGCCATAATCAAGAGTGGATCTTGCTCTGCATCTTTTATAGATTGGGGCTCAGTTTGAGATATGAAACAGACATGCATCAAGTCTTGGTTAAGTTGATGCCTTGTCTGCACACGTACTAATATTTCTCCTATTACTTGAGATACAGGATGATCTCTAAGTATGACAAGATTAGTTGGTGGAGTTTTTTCAGTAATAGCCTGGGGAGTTAATTCCTCTTATGGAATTATATGGGCTGTTGTTGGTTTATCAGTTATTTTAGTGAAATCATCTTCACTGTCTTCAAAATTTTGTGGAGAAGTATGGGCATTAGCCTCATTTGTGAGGTTCATTTCTTTCAACTGCTCACACAAATATATTACCTGCAAAGATTCACTGGTAGAAGAGTTCTTCTCCTGGTAAAACATGTTAGTATCATCAAAGGAAATGTGTACAGACTCTTCTATTTTCATTGTAGATTGATTATAAACCCTATATGCCTTGCTAACTTGGGAATATCCTAGAAAAATTCCCATTATAGCCTTGGCTTCAAACTTTCTAATGTATTTCTTGTCATTATTGTGAATGTAACACATACAACCAAAAATATTAAAGAAATCTACTTTAGATTTCTTTCCTTTAAGCAATTTATAAGGAGTCTTGCCCTTAAGCTTATGTATCAAACTCCTGTTCAGGACATAGTTTGTTATGCTTACAGCCTCTACCCAAAAGAATAGTGGCAAGTAAGCATCTGCAAGCAATGTACCTGTATCTTCAATTAGTGTTCTGTTTTTCCTTTTAGCTACCCCATTTTGTTGAGGAGTTCTAGGAGCAAAGAAATAATGTCTGATACCTTCCTCCTCACAGAATCTTTGCATGGGAAGAGACTCAAACTCAGTACCATGATCACTTCTTATCAATGTAACTGGAGTAGAGTACTCAATCCTATGCTCTTAAGAAAATCTGTAAGAACCTTGAAGTTATTTGACTTGTTCCTCAAGAAGAACACCCAAGTGAACCTTGAGAAGTCATCTATAATCACTAAGGTATAAGATTTCCCTCCTAGGATTTGTATAGCAATGGGTCCAAAAAGATCCATGTGGAGCAGATACAAAATCCTAGGTGAATCACTTTTATTAATGGCTTTGAAACTATTTTTAGTTTGCTTGCCTAATTGACAAGCCATGTAGAGGCATTCCTTCTTGTAGGGACTAGAAGGCAATCCTCTAAAAAGGTTATCTTTAGATAACCTAGCAATGTTTTTCAGATTAACATGACCTAATCTTTTATGCCAAAGTTCATTATTATTATTAATTTTGTTGAACAGACATCTTTCAGATCTAGCAGACTTAAAATTTACTATGTAAATATTTCCTACTCTAGATCCAGTTAAGGCAATCTTTTTATCAACAGAAGAGATATTGCAAGAGGATTTAACATAAGATACCTAAAACCCTTCATCACAGAGTTGACTAATGGAAATCAGGTTGTGCTTTAATCCACTTACATAAGCTACTTTCTTGAATGTGACCACTCCAATCTTTATATCTCCATAGCATTTATTCTGGCCACAGTTGGAGTCACCAAAAATAACTTTAGGACCTAGCTTGGACTTGTAGTTGGATAGATTGTCCTTGCTGCCAATCATATGTTTTGAACAACCACTATCCAGATACCACTGTTCCTCTATGGTAGGATAGTCTTTCACCTGCACAAAAACAGATTAGATATTCTTGACCCAGGTTACATTGGGTCCTTGTTGATTTACATAACTAAAGCTGGTAATATATGAATATTCAGGTTGACTTTTGTAACCTAAAGGATGGTATTTTCTTGGTGGAATTATCCATTGGTTAAAAGGATTAATGTTCTATCTAGGTTGATCAAAAATCATGTTGGAATTAAAATTTCTTTTATTATAAACTGGGGTCGACGAATTCTGGTATGCTCGTCGATATGAGGTCGGCGAATGGGGATGAGTTCGTCGAACTCAACTCAGAGAATGAAGGTATTCATTTTCTGTACCCCAATTTCGTCGATCTCTGCTCGATGAACCATAGTGGTTTCATCGTTCACAGTTCAAAGAATAGTTATAGCAGAAGTTTGCGTTCAGAGTTCGTCGACTTGAGCTCGATGAACTGGATACATTTCGTCGATCTGAGCTCGATGAAATCTGCTGAACTTTGTTATGGTTAAGATTTTTCTTATTCTTTCTTCTTTTCTTATTCTTTTGTTTTAATACTATTTGTTTAACATGATTATCTTCTTTTTCTCTTTACCCTTTTCAGAAACAAATTTTATGGGGGTGGATAAAATGTTTTTCAGAATAAGTGGGGGTTGGCTTGATGAAGCACCTAAGTCCAGCTTGCCATTAAGTCTGGCATTCACTATGCTTGTGATGTTCATCAACTTGATGCTTCTCCCATTCAGGGATTCTTCAAGTTGCCTAGCCTCAAATAATTCAGTCTTTAATTTAATGATTTGTTCATTAGCTAAGGTGATTTCATGCTTTAATTTATTATTTTCAAACAGCAGGTTTTCTTGTTCATTTACTTTCTTTTTAAGTTATTTAATTATTTTTTTAGAGTTAATTAAATCAAGACATAAAGATTTAAATTCAATTTTAAATTCTTCTAAATCAAAATAAAAATAAGACAATACCTGATCCTCTTCAGATAGAGGTTCTTCAGTGTCTGATTGGTCAGCTTCAGAATGGGTGTTTGATGCATCAATAGCCATCAAGCATATTTCCTTGGCCTTTGCTTCCTCTTCATCTTCACTGGAGCTGGAAGATGAAGATTCTTCTTCAGTATCACTCCAGGTTTCAGCAATGAAACCTTTCTCCTTCCTTTTATGCTTGCTAGAGGAGGGCTTGTTGTAATGTTGTTTCCTGGTTTCCTTTTCTCTTCTCTTATCTTTCTTGTGAGTCTCTGGACACTCTGAAATGAAGTGTCCAGGCTTCCTGCAGCCAAAACAAACTACTTCTTTAGTTGGTGTTTTGTCATACCTGGGTTTGTCATCTTGCCTTGATGACTTTCTTTTGAAGTCCTCTTACCCATTTTATAAAATCTCTTGGCTAAGAGACTTAGGAATTCTTTATATACAGTTGGAGCTTCTGAATCTTCAATAGCTTTGAATGCTATATTTTGCTCCTTTCTCCCAGATGAAGGAGTCTTCTGTTCTGCAACTTCTCTTGACTTAATCAGTTGCTCATAAGATTTGAGTTTTCCCAATAGAGATTTAGTGGAAATCTCATTAAGGCTTCTGGCTTCCTTGATAGGCCAGATTCTAGAATCCCATGAGCTAGGGAAACACATGAGGATTTTTTTCATTCACTTCTGTAAGAGTGATGTCCTTGTCCAATGTCTTCAACTCATTAATTTTTGAGCTTAATCTGTTGTACATATCACTAACAGTCTCTAACTCATCCTTCTTGAAGTTCTCATACTAAGAGATGAGGTTGTATCTCTTATCCTTTCACTCATCATCAGAACTAGCTATCATCTGGTTAGGAGAATCCCAAATAGCCTTGGCTGATGTGCATTCAGCCACCTTTTGGAAGATGTCATCAGACATAGTCTGAGTCAGAATGTTCATGGCCTTTGCATCAGCAATCTTGGCCTTTTTTTGAGCATCTATCCACTCAGGTGGTGGAACAGTATAGGTGCTTGATGTTGAGGTGGATGCAGTCACTAGAGCAGGAGGTCCTGTCAAAATGGAATTATAAATGTCCTCATCAATAGAGTTCATATAAAGTTTGATTCTTGTCTTCCAGATGGAAAACTTATTTAAGTTCCACACTGGAGGTCTGGTGCTTGCATAATCCTTATTCTGTGCCATGTTATAAGAACTAAGCTAGATAAATTTAGATCTAAGAAGGGTTTGTTGGTTCAAGTGTTACCTTGTTAAACCAAGAGAACAGCTCTCTGATACCAATTGAAAGGAGTGGTTAAATCTGACTTACTTTAGAGGGGGGTGAATATAGTATTTAAAAATTCTTGGCAGTTTTTAGATTTATATATCAGAGTGAAAATAAGTGATACCAAATATAATAA
Source organism: Platanthera zijinensis (assembly GCA_039513925.1). Classification (NCBI taxonomy): domain Eukaryota; kingdom Viridiplantae; phylum Streptophyta; class Magnoliopsida; order Asparagales; family Orchidaceae; genus Platanthera; species Platanthera zijinensis. The sequence continues at coordinate 49,607,274 of CM077086.1, forward strand.
TAGAAGGAAAAAAACAAGCTAAGCTATTCTAACTATCACAGCCACAGCAAGAACAAAAATAGAAAATGAGCAATCAGACAACACAAGAAGATTTTATAGCAGTTGCCCTAAACTTGGGTATATCCACTCTTCTACCACCCTGGTAGGAATCCACTAGCAGGTTTTGATCTGGTGACTGCCACCACAATATTTATTTGCAGGGAGATATTGCAACCCTTTAAGCTTTTGATCAGGTGCCCAAAAACCAAACAAAGTCTTTTGATCAGGAGACTTGACAACCAAAAGCTAACTTTTGAAGGGAGTTAAAACCCTTTTACAAGAGGTGAGAGGAGGTGATAGTGTCTTCTCTTTCATTAATCAACAGAGAAGACTAGTGGATCATTGATGTTGACAAAGCTCCCCTGAGATGTTGATAATTCAGGAAGATTGGAGCTTTGCTTCTGGGTGTAGGTCTTCAGCCTTGTTTGAAAGCAATCCTGGAACTTTTCTGACTGAATAGATCTTTTGTTGTCCTGAATGTTCCTGGAAGTGAAGCTTGAAGAAGACTCTTGATTGTGATGATTGTTCTTCTTCTGACTTTAGACTTGACAAGGTGAAACACAGAGATTTTTAAGCACTGTGAGAGAGAGAGTTTTGAAAGATTAGTCTATCTCAGTGCTGTATATTTTTCTGTAAGTTCTGGTGGTTCCTTCTGTGTGTTGTCTGAAAGACAAAAATATCTTTTTATATTCTGAGTCAATAATTTCTCCTTTGAAATTTGAATTACTGACTTAATTGATGGCTGATCTGGAGAATACAAACGACTGGAATATATCATAAATGAGTTTCCCCAACTGTCCCTTAATAAAATAAGCAAGTAAATATCCTGATGAATATCATAATTAATGTTGCAAAAAACGGCTATATTCAGAGAAATATAAGCATTAATTACTCAGGAATAATACTGATATTAATTTAGAAATAAAGGAACAGAAGGAAGAAAACTTCTCATTCTGGACCTGAGATCCAAGATCGTCGACCTAAGAATTCCAGTTCGTCGACCTGAGCTCTGCGAACTGCGTACTTAGAATGGCTTGCCAAAACTTCACTCTGAGATCGTCTAGCTTAGAACCTGTCTGAAGAAAACTGATTGTCGACCTGAGCTTGAATATCGTTGAGCTTAGCTCAGAGAAATAACTCTTAGTTCGTCGATCTGAGATTGACGATCATCGAGCTAAGTTCGAAGAACTTCGAACTGATCAAACTATTCTCTGAAAACTTCTAAGTCTGAGTCTTCTGAGGTCCTCTGCTGGCTGGTCCAAGAAGTTTGAACTTAATGACTTAGCCTACACTCTAGGACTACTAGACTTGACCCTGCCTATATAAGGTGGGTCAGACTCAGCTTAAATTAGTAAACCAAACCCAAATCCAACTATGGATCCCACGCATACTGTCCACCTCCTCATTGATATCCATTAGAGCTATTCATATTTATACCCCAGTTAGAACTGCTTCGACTAATTCACCTATAAGGTACCTTTATATTAGTTTTAATAAATGCCAGATATCAAAAGCAGTTTCATAGTTTTAGATTCTATTAAATTTATATTTATCTAACACACATAACAAATATTTTATAGATTTTGAATTGTTGGTATACCTCTGTTTATCCGCGTCATCCCATTTATCTCACAGATTTTCCAAAGTTTGATCCCCTTATCGTAATAGTGGGTGTAGTGTATTTCGTTTGACTATGGCCCATACGCCCAAGCTTTTGGTCATTAAGAATATTTTTATATGTGTTTACCAGCAGCTATAGTTAATCCCCATAAATAATGGGGGTATACTCACTCCTTCTCCCTTAAGAAAGACATGGTTAACATTATCCATCTACTTTAGAATTTTAATTCTTTTTTGAGGCAACCTGCCTCTGGTACCTCTTGTTGGATCTAGTGGCCAATTTTCTATTGGTTGAATAAGGTTGGCAGTGAAATTTTCGAGATTTAAAGACTTTAGAGCAAAGAACATGCTTTCTAAGACTATTGTCAGGCGTTAGAACTAACGTCGGCGGTATAAAATGAAAAAGTGTTCATTTGCTTCTAGAGATTGTAACAACATACGCATAGATAACAATTTAGACATACCACATTAAACACATGCAGCTAAATGTAAAAATATATACATGATTTTATTGAATATCAAACTAGTGTTTACAAATTTTAGAATAGAGCTCCATGATGCCGGAGATAGGAGGAGGTGCATTAAATACTCGCGAACCCTCCTGGTGGGCATGCTGGCTCTCTCCCTTCTTCCCAAGAAGATTAACGAACCCTCTAGATCTCCACGATCTTGACATCCTCCCAAGACAATTTCTACAGAACCCTCCCAGAAATCTAATGACCTCCCGGGTCAATTTCCCACAAACTGTACCCAGGAATCCAATGTCCACACCAGACGATTTCTCCACAATCAATTAGAGAAAAATAAATTAAGGAGAAGAAGAAAAATATATATCAAGGAAATTTTTCTCCCTCAAAAGTATGTCTCCAGAGATTGTGCACTTACAGAGATCGCATAAATTGAAATGTTACTCCTGAGTTCAGTAGTCGAGTAGTATCTTTCTAGTATGAGGCTCTATCCTACCATGCTTTGACTTTGCCATAAATCCTCTTTATTTGATTTTATTTAGACATTTGATTTACATAGACTCCTATTCCCATCAACTATTATTATGTTTTACTTTAAATTTTGATTGGAACTCTGCACAGTGCTAATTTTATCCTACAGTCAAACAACATCTTACCTTAATTCCAATAATACTGACTAAATTACATCCTGTAGTTGAACAACAAAAGTGAAATTATGCACAAAGCCGATTCTTGCATGTATTTTTTATCTGGAAAGATAATTCCATGCATTTAAATGGACCTATAGAGAATTCAATTCTGCGAAAATTATAAAATCCATAACTTAATATTGGGAACTTTGCCCAAAATGTTCCTAATTTGAAGAAGTCCTCAAGTTAAGGATAAACACACTTTGTTTTTGATAATATCTATATTATTGAGTTTCAGTATTATTAGTTAAATGGAATAATATTCATGAACTTTATACTAAACCAAGGGATAATTGAGATATTTACCAAATTACTCTTATGTAAAATATCATTTTGATAAGGTTCACAGAGTCATGAAATATCATCTTGATAACCTTAAGCTTTAAGGAATATTGTCGTGAAGCTATACAGCTAAAGTCAAATATCGTCATGATGAAGCTCAGACAAATGAAGATCGTTTTGAAGAGGTATAACTTATTCAACAATTTAGAAGAAGCTAAAGTAGTTTGCCAATTGTCGTCGAATTTGTTGAAATATCATCGAGAAGTTGCGACAACATTATTGTAAGCATATTGTAACGATGAATGTTAGTCTTTATCATTTAGATATGACTCCCCCATGATAGATAAATAACTCAGATCATAACTCTAGGTCTTATTGACATGACAAGTTGAAATGTAGTTGTGATGAGATTTAATCATCGAGAAGATCACAAGCATCACTTAGAAGAAGCATTGTTGTCTTGATAGCTAACCACTTTGACAATTCAAATTACAGATATTCAAATCCCTGTTATCGTCGATTAAGCCAATCAAATTAGTCCTTTAAGGAAAGACATTTGTGACATGAAGCTTCTTCTATTCGATCGTTATTGGTCTCAATCATATAATTATAGATGAGATGTAAAGAGAAAACCCTAATCCTTGTGTTTGAAAAATATCAATTAAATAGTAACTTTCTTCAAAAGCAATGTCGATAGTTGACCTTATAATACCCCAAAACCCAGTTTTGGTTTTCAGGCCAAGTGACACGGCCTGGGACACGGGCGTGTCCCAGGGCGTGTCAAGCAAATACTCGAGCTGGTCTCGAGTAAGTTTCAAAGTTGGGTTTCGGGTGTTTTTGGAGTGACACGGCCTGAGACATGGGCGTGTCCTAGGGCGTGTCCTCCTCGGGTTGCTACAGGTCGCGCATTCGACGATCGTTGAGCATCGTGATCGACGATCGACGAGAAGAGGCAACACGACCTGTGATACGGGCGTGTCACGAGGCGTGTCCTTCTCGACGATCGGCGAGATCATGTCGACGATCGGCGAGAATAATCTCGGCGATCGACGAGATTCGTCGAGAGAGGCGACACGGCCAGAGACACGGGCGTGTCTCAGGCCGTGTCAGGTTAGGCGGTGGTCACGGGCGTGTTCAACCCATGTGGTGAGGAAGTTCTTTGCCGCTTAAGGTCCGCTTAAGGGACACGGCCTGTGACACGGGCGTGTCACAGGGCGTGTCAGGGCCGAAAATGTCTTTTTCTGCAGATCTCGACTGTTTGTTAACCTCTTTCCAGATCTTGTGGTCTTCAGTTTTCCCAGCCCCTTTAAGACCCCGAACCAGTATACTTATCCTCACTTTATCTTCTTAAGTGAGAGAAGGAAGGAGGAAGAAGGAAGAAGGAAGAAGAGGGAGGAAGGAGAGGGAGATCCAGCTAGTCCAAGCTCGGATTCGCGATTGGAGGCCATATTCGGGAAGGCAGAGCTCCAAGCAGTGCCTGCCATGGCTCCAAAACATCCTCCAAGGGTAACGACTTCCTCCTTAGATCTGTGAAATCCTTCTTTTTTGCATATGCATGAATCCTCTACAAAGGTAGAGTTGAATTCTCTTGGGATATTGAACTCCATCCCTTGATTCTTGTTGGAGTAGTCCCGAAAGTGAGAAGTACGGGTAGGCATGCTGTTTGAAGCCATATGGACAGGTTGGTCCGGATTGGTGATGATTGTATGCATATCAGAGCAAGACTCTGTATTATTGTGATGCGTGTGATGTTCTTGGTGGACACCTGCAGCTTGGTGCAGCAGGATAGTATGTGGGTGGGTTGATGCTGTGTGATCTCAACCCTTGTAGTTGTGAATGCTACTTGTTGAGCCGGTGGGGCTGCAACTTTGGAAAAGCCTGTGTGGCGAACGGGCAAGGTGAAGCTGTACCCATTTCAGTCCTGATCGACGTCTGACGTATGTGAGCTACGGGAAAGGTTGATATGTACCCGCATTCTGGTTGTCTAACCGTGGGGTGCTTAAGGCCCTGTTAGGATCACAGAATGAGAATCGCTCCGGTTATTTGAGCCATGGAGGATTGGAATGCTCACGAATTGCCATCATGTCTAGAACCTCTGAACGGTGGTAGGACCATGGTTTTCCGGTACACCGATAATGTTCCCTGAGAGCACGGAACGTCGGGCCGTCGTGCCGACGTTTGTGATGGATGATGAATTGTGCGGGCGTACAAGGGTGATGTGCAGGGAAGGAATCTGCTATCCCGTACCAGGGACAGGGTCGTTATAAATGGTCAGCCAAATGCTTACCGTTGCTTTGTTTGCCACTACTTGGTGGATCTTTTGCGTGCATGTCAAGAAGGGCTAAGAAGGGATGAGGGTGGAAGACCCTAAGCTGCTGCTGCTAAGTGCTAGCCCTCGAAGGCTAGTTTTGTCCCTTATGTAAGAACTCATGTATGGCCGGCCTGCGTGCCGATGTATGGAAGATACCATCTTGTATAAAGAGAAACACTTGTAAGAGGCCATAAGGCCGTACTTGTGGTATTATATTATGGCATGTTTGGTTTAGCTGTGGACTTCTGCGTTGATGTTTGAGTTCATTCTTGCAACTCTTTAAACTTCTGCTAGAATGCTCTGCGATAGGATGCGTATTTGGTATTACTTAGTAACATCTCCGCCTGTTTGTAAGACATGGTGTGGGGCCCCGGCCGGACCTTCTACTATGTTACACGTAATGGGTATTTCGTATTTCGTATTGCGCATTTCGTTTATGTCCTTCTCGATGATCGGCGAGAATAATCTCGGCGATCGATGAGATTCGTCGAGAGAGGCGACACGGCCAGAGACACGGGCGTGTCTCAGGCCGTGTCAGGTTAGGCGGTGGTCACGGGTGTGTTTAACCCGTGTGGTGAGGCAGTTCTTTGCCGCTTAAGGGCCGCATAAGGGACACGGCCTGTGACACGGGCGTGTCACAGGGCGTGTCAGGGCCGAAAACGTATTTTTCTACAGATCTCGGTCGTTTGTTTCCCTCTTTCCAGATCTAGTGGTCTTCAGTTTTCCCAGCCCCTTTAAGACCCCGAACCAGTAAACTTATCCTCACTTTATCTTCTTAAGTGAGAGAAGGAAGGAGGAAGAAGGAAGAAGGAAGAAGAGGGAGGAAGGAGAGGGAGATCCACCAAGTCCAAGCTCGGATTCGCGATCGGAGGCCATATTCGGGAAGGTAGAGCTCCAAGCAGTGCTTGCCATGGCTCCAAAACATCTTCCAAGGGTAACGACTTCCTCCTTGGATCTGTGAAATCCTTCCTTTTTGCATATGCATGAATCCTCTACAAAGGTAGAGTTGAATTCTCTTGGGATGTTGAACTCCATACCTTGATTCTTGTTGGAGTAGTCCCAGAAGAGAGAAGTACGGGTAGGCATGCTGTGTGAAGCCATCTAGACAGGTTGGTCCGGATTGGTGATGATTGTATGCATATTAGAGCAAGACTCTGTATTATTGTGATGCGTGTGATGTTCTTGGTGGACACCTGCAGCTTGGTGCAGTAGGATAGTATGTGGGTGGGTTGATGGTTTGTGATCTCAACCCTTGTAGTTGTGAATGCTACTTGTTGAGACGGTGGGGCTGCAACTGTGGAAAAGCCTATGTGGCGAACGGGCAAGGTGAAGTTGTACCTGTGTCAGTCCTGATCGACGTCTGACGTATGTGAGCTACAGGAAAGGCTGATCTGTACCCGCGTTTTGGTTGTCTAACCGTGGGGTGCTTAAGGCCCTGTTAGGATCACAGAATGAGAATCGCTCCGGCTATTTGAGCCATGGAGGATTGGAATGCTCACGAATTGCCGTCATGTCTGGAACCTCTGAACGGTGGTGGGACCCTGGTTTTCCGGTACACCGATAATGAGCCTTGAGAGCACGGAACATCGGGTCGTCGTGCCGACGTTTGTGATGGATGATGACTTGTACGGGCATACAAGTGTGATATGCTAAAGCATACTCTTTTGATTGTATATAAGTGCTATGTAGGGCAGGAATCCGATGTCCCATGCCAGGGACAGGTTCGTTATAAATGGTCAACCAAATGCTGACCGTTGCTTTGTTTGCCACTGCTTGGTGGATCTTTTGCGTGCAGGTCAAGAAGGGCCAAGCAGGGATGAGGGTGGAAGACCCTAAGCTGCTGCTGCTAAGTGCTAGCCCTCGAAGGCTAGTTTTGTACCTTGTGTAAGAACTCATGTATGGCCGGCCTGCATGCCGATGTATGGAAGATACCTTCTTGTATAAAGAGAAACACTTGTAAGAGGCCATAAGGCCGTACTTGTGGTATTATATTATGGCATGTTTGGTTTAGCTGTGGACTTCTGCATTGATGTTTGAGTTCATTCTTGCAACCCTTTAAACTTCTGCTAGAATGCTCTGTGATAGGATGCGTATTTGGTATTACTTAGTAACGTCTCTGCCTGTTTGTAAGACATGGTGTGGGGCCCCGGCCGGACCTTCTACTATGTTGCACGTAACGGGTAGGGGTGTTACAAACCTTTCTTAAAGAACTACTTTCATAAGGAGTCAATCCTAACATAAAGTTATTTAGTGCTCCTAGTTTTGCTCAAGATCATTCTACTTTCAATCTCTTAAGAGTAAAGAAGTTCTCTAGCCACAAGTTGCTAAATAGATCTGGCTCTAAAAAGAAGATTCAGTTAATATCTGATGTTGATTTAGTGAAGACTTTTTCTCATCAAAGCCAAAGTAGACAAAACTCTTTCAAGACCTATTTTTCTTGAGTTTATTCTTCTTATAACAAAAAAATTAAACTTAAGGTAGGGTTCATGGGGTAACCTTAGGTAGGGTTTTGTTATAAATTAGTTTGTATTCCTAAGGCAGGTGTCTTGGATATAGCTAGGAGTTTTTGGTGGAGTTTGCTTAGGGTAGCATACTTCTAGATTGGTGGAGGGGGAAATTGGGTGTACCCATCTTGGAGAACCACTATAAATATTTGAGCACTTTGTGTGATATGTTTAATTTTTGTACTAGATCTCTAAATAAATTACTAAAACCTTAAAAAGCACAAACACCTATTCACCCCCTCCAGGTGATTAGACTGCCCTAAATTTACAAGTGATATCAAAGCTAGGTTATTGTTTAAAGAGCTTAATATCTTGAACACGACCCTCCTAAGGGATGTTCAGTTTATCGACCATGACTTCAAGAGAAAACTACAAGGAGCTGAGTTTTATAAAGCTACTTCTCTACAAAAAGGAGAATTTTGGAATATGGTAGGAAAGGGTCAGATTTTTAATGGAAGCTTCTGGCCCAAGAATTTTTATAAATATTAAAGAAGGACCTTTCATTCCCATAAAAGTCTCTACCATTTATCCAAGTCAGCAAGTTCCAAATAAATATGTAGATATGACCAAGCATGAAATCATTCTAGACACCGTCGATAAAAGGGCCAAGAACATCATTCTCAGTGTAATAGATGACTCGACTTTCTAAATCTTGATTCATTACAAAACAGTAAAGAAAATGTGGGACTCTCTAATTATTTCATGGAAGGTACTGAGGAAGTAAGAGATAATAAGAAATCTCTCCTGAACTAAGAATATGAGGCCTTCAGGCAAAGAAGAAGACTCAATTTTTTAGTGTTATAAGAAGTCCTTTAAAATAGTAAATAGACTCAAAAACTGTGGGAGATAATTCTCCAACTATGATCTTAATGATAAGTTCTTAAGATCCCTTAATAAAGAATGAGATATCAAAATTTATGCAATAAGGGAGATGGGGAACTTGATAAATATATAGCCCTAGAACTTGTATAGAAAGTTTGTGTCACATGAGTTATAGCTAAATACAAGGAAGGCTGAAAAAGAAAACGACAGATCTTACTCCAAAGAAATGTTTGTGTCCCTTAAGGCAGAAAGCTTAAGAAGGAGCAAAGGAGTCTCTCTAACCTTGCAGGAGAGGAGTGGTGAACATGATGAGTCTAAAGATGATATTTCATATTCTAAGATGACTGATGCAGAATTTCCCCTACTCTCTAAGCAATTTAAGCAATTGTAGTCAACAAGGAGATAAAGAAAGAATAATCCCTCCTCCTCCACTTTAAGAAGGTTTGACTATAACAATGATAAGCCAAGACACAAATAAAAAGATGACAGGTACGGTTCCAATCAGAACAAATTTTTTTCATCTGACATCATTTGTTATTGTTATAAAAAGGTAGGTCATGTCATTGTTGACTGCCTTGACAAAAGAAAAGAAAGCGAGAAATTTGATTAAAAGATATCTCATAAGGGTAAGAAGAAAGAAAGGATCTTTATAGCAAAGATGACTAAGACCTTGAGTTATAAAGACTCAAGCTCTTTTGAATTTTAGGAAGGAGACAATTTTGGGCTAATGGGATTATTTGATGATGGAAGTTAGGATTAATCAAATTCTCCAGCTCTGGTATGCATCAAAGCACCTTTACCTTCCACAAGTTTTGAATCTAAATCAATTCATCATCTAAAAATAAATATGAACCTAATTTGTTGAAAACATTTAGTGTTCTTCTAGAAGCTCTAACAAGGAGCAAGAAGTTAGCTAAGGCTTAGACTCAAGAAATAGAGCTTTTTAAGCCTTTTCAGTCTAAAGTCTCAGAGAAAATAAATGAAATATCTCTGATAAACATTAATCTTATGGAGCTTCAGAAAAAGATTGTAGCTCAAGCCAAAGAATTAAATAAAAAAATAACTAATTAAAGATCTTAAGAATAAGCCTTCTCATTGAGAGAAAGCTGGTGGCTTATTTTTCTAAGCCATAGACTGTCTTTCTTATAATAGATAGATTTTTTGCACCTTATAGAGGAGGTGTCGGTTACACATGAGAAAATGACAATGGAAAGTCTACTCAAGATCAGACTATATTTAAGAAAGTTATATTGCTAGCAAATTCATATGATATGAACATCTCTTATGGATATTTATCTATTAAGTGCTCTACAAATGTAACTAAACAATCGCTAAATTCTAGAAATAGAGAAAACGTTGGATTAAGTGTTTTCAAAGCACCACATAAATAAATCTAAATAAAAATCCATGGATTATTTATATTTGGCCCCTCAGTACCAGCAATTAAAGGCAAAAAACGCTTTAATCCAAAAGCCTGTTCCTAAGAAGAAGTCTTTGGTTGTGTTGCCCTCTTCTTATACTGAACACAACCATAGAACCCTAAAAAGAAATGTTCAGAATCCTGCAGTCTACTCTTCTAGTCGCCAACATACTCATTCCACTCAAATGGTGACTCAAAAGAAGAGATAACAAATTTGATGGCTAGTACTGTGGGAAAATTGACCACTTTGCCATAGATTATTGGTTCAATCCAAGAGTGCCAAGGGATAAGAATCTAAAATTGGTTGTGAATATTATAAGGAAACACCCAGCTATTGGAACTAATAAGAACCAAGGACCCAAGATTAATTGGGTTCCTAACGTAAAGTAATTTCATTTTGTAAGTATGTCCAATCATTAATAAAAAGTCAATCTGGTACTTGGACAGTGGGTAATCCATATATATGACTGGAAAAATAATCCTTCTAAAGAACGATGACCCTGTAAGAGATGGACCCAAAGAAATCATTTGCGGATCTAATAGAGGGGTACTAAAGGCTATGGTATGATCACTAATGGAATAGTCTCTTTGACAAAAGTGGCTTATATGAATGGTTTGCAACACAACCTTTAAGCATAAGTCCACTATATGACTTGTTCTATGTCATTGAATTTCACATGGATAAGTGTCTGATCAAACAGTCAATTTACTTTGAGATAATCCTAATAGAAACAAGTAGTGGAAATATTTATTTTAAATTTCTTATGTTTAGATTCTTCAACACCAGTATGTCTTGTAATAAATGCTAAATTCTCTTAGTGTATAATGACACAAAAGACTGACTCACATAAACTTCAAGGAAATCAATAAGCTTATTTCAAAAAATTTAATTAGAGATGGACCCAAACTGAAATGCATTAAAGATGGCTCATGTCATGCAAGATAAATAGGTAAGAAAACAAGAGTTACCTTTAAGAGCCTTGCTTATAAAGATTCTACTATATTTTATACTTCCTACATATAGATTTATTTGGTGTTATGTCAGTTCTTAATTTAGGAAGGAAGTTTTATACTTTTGTGATGGTTAATGATTATTCACAATATACATATGTGCTCTTCCTAAAAAGAAAATCAGATATAATGGACACCATTGTGTATTTTATCAAGCATATTTACAATCAAAATGGATTGTACTGTGGATAAAATCAGAAGTGGTTACGGCATAAAATTTCAATCTGGGGATATGACAGAATTCTACAAATTATAAGGTATCTTTCAGGAATTTTCCTCCACTAAAACACCAAAACAAAATGGAGTGGCTGAGAGGAGGTTGTTCTCCGAGATTGTACTATAGGGGAAGTTGTTATCCGAGATTGTAGGAGTTATATACGCTGAGTGTAAGATTATTTAATCTGATTTTTTGGTGAAGTAGCTGAGTCTAACCCGAAGTGCTAGATAAGTGAGGCGGGAAAGTGGGCATACCCATCTTCGGGGAACCACTATAAATCTTTATGTTTGTGTTGTGATCTCTTATTTTGTGCGCTTTTATTTGATAAGTTTTTAATTCCCCTAAAAGTCACAAGATTCACCTATTTACCCACCTCTAAGTGATTTAGGTTGACAACAAGATACTTTCAAGGGTAGATGCGGGAGTTTCAGAATAACTTTTCATTGTCAAAAGAGTTCGTCGATCTCAGTCTGAAAAAGGGAAAACTTTTCATTGTCCTCAGGTCGGCGAAAATTTTTTGAGGCCAAATCATTGATCTCCGGTCGATGAAAATGACTCACACAGAGAGTTCGTCGATCTCAGGTCGACGAATTACCTCAAGAACTTTTCTCAGTTCGTCGATCTTAGGTCAACGAACTGTGGAAAATTCTTTGACCACAGATAGAAAGTTAAATTAAAGCTTCTCCATTGATCATACCAAGCTTATTTAGGAAGAACAGATGGTTTCTTTCATCCAAAGGTTTGATGAAGATGTCTGCTCTTTGCAAATCAGTGTAGATATAGACAAGATTAATTTTCTTTTTATCCACACACTCTCTAACGAAATGATGCCTTATCTCTATATGCTTAGTTCTACTATGATGAACTGGATTATGAGAAATAGAAATTGCACTAGTATTATCACAGAGTAAGGTTGAATTATTTAAGTTGTATTCATAATCTAGGAGTTGATTTTGAATCCACAGCATCTGTGAACAACAACTGCCAGCTGCTATGTACTCAGCTTCTTCTATTGATGTTGACACAGATGTTTGCTTTTTGTAAAACCAGGAGACAAGTCTAGCACCAAGGAACTGGCATGTTCCTGATGTGCTCTTCCTGTCCACTCTATATCCAGCAAAGTCAGCATCTGAGTATCCAGTCAACTCAAATTCTAACTCAGTTGGATACCAGAGTCCTAGATTTGGGCAACCCTTTATATATCTTAAAATTATTTTAAGGAAAATAAGATGAGATTCTTTAGGGTACACTTGCAACCTAGCACAAAGGCATGTATCAAACATTATGTCTGGCCTACTTGCTGTGAGATACAATAGGGACCCAACAATTCCCCTATATAATTTCTGATCAACAAGCTTTCCCTATTCATCAGAGAAAACCACAACAATGGTAGCCATGGGTGTTTTCTTTGCTGAGGCATCTGACATCCCAAACCTTTTGATTAGCTTCTTAGCATACTTGTATTAGGATATGAAGATGTCATCAGGCAATTGCTTCACTTGGAGACCAAGGAAGTATGAAAGTTCACCCATACTACTCATCTCAAACTTTGAATGCATAAGGTCAGAAAACCTTTTGCATAGTTTGGGATCAGTTAAGCCAAATATAATATCATATACATAAATTTGTACTAACAAGATTTTATGTTTATGATGCTTAATAAAAAAAGACTTATCTACAATGCCTCTAGAAAATTTATGCTCTAACAAGAAGCTAGCTAAGGTCTCATACCAAGCTCTTGGAGCTTGCTTTAAACCATAGAGAGTTTTATGCAATCTAAAGACATAAGAGGGATTAGTTGGGGAGATAAAACCTAGTGGTTGCTCCACATATACTTCCTCTTTGAGTTTTCCATTCAGAAATGCACTTTTGACATCCATTTGATAGACTTACAACTTTTTGAATGCAGCATATGCAAGGAAGATTCTTATAGCCTCAAGCCTTGAAATAGGGGGCAAATGTCTGATCATAGTCAATGCCTTCCTCTTGCCTATAGCCTTGAGCTACTAGTCTTGCCTTGTTCCTTATGATAATGCCCTAGGCATCAAGTTTATTTCTGAATACCCACTTAGTTCCAATGACTGGGTAGTCCTTGGGTCTTGGAACTAAGTCTCAAACTCTACATCTCTCAAATTGGTTGAGCTCCTCTTGTATTGCCATAATCAAGAGTGGATCTTGCTCTGCATCTTTTATAGATTGGGGCTCAGTTTGAGATATGAAACAGACATGCATCAAGTCTTGGTTAAGTTGATGTCTTGTCTGCACACGTACTAATATTTCTCCTATTACTTGAGATACAGGATGATCTCTAAGTATGACAAGATTAGTTGGTGGAGTTTTTTCAGTAACAGCCTGGGGAGTTAATTCCTCTTATGGAATTATGTGGGCTGTTGTTGGTTTATCAGTTGTTTTAGTGAAATCATCTTCACTGTCTTCAGAATTTTGTGGAGAAGTATGGGCATTAGCCTCATTTGTGAGGTTCATTTCTTTCAACTGCTCACACAAATATATTACCTGCAAAGATTCACTGGTAGAAGAGTTCTTCTCCGGGTAAAATATGTTAGTATCATCAAAGGAAATATGTACAGACTCTTCTATTTTCATTGTAGATTGATTATAAACCCAATTTGCCTTGCTAACTTGGGAATATCCTAGAAAAATTCTCATTGTAGCATTGGCTTCAAACTTTCTAATGTATTTCTTGTCATTATTGTGAATGTAACACATACAACCAAAAATATTAAAGAAATCTACTTTTGGTTTCTTCCCTTTAAGCAATTTATAGGGATTCTTGTCCTTAAGCTTATGTATCAAACTCCTGTTCAGGACATAGTTTGTTATGCTTACAGCCTCTACCTAAAAGAATAGTGGCAAGTAAGAATCTGCAAGCAATGTACCTGCATCTTCAATTAGTGTTCTGTTTTCCTTTCAGCTACCCCATTTTGTTGAGGAGTTCTAGGAGCAAAGAAATAATGTCTGATACCTTCCTCCTCACAGAATCTTTGCATGGGAAGAGACTCAAACTGAGTACCATGATCACTTCTTATCAATGCAACTGGAGTAGAGTACTCAATCCTATGCTCTTAAGAAAATCTGTAAGAACCTTGAAGTTATCTGACTTGTTCCTCAAGAAGAACACCCAAGTGAACCTTGAGAAGTCATCTACAATCACTAAGGTATAAGATTTCCCTCCTAGTCTTTCTATAGCAATGTGTACAAAAAGATCCATGTGGAGCAGATACAAAATCCTAGGTGAATCACTTTTATTAATGGCTTTGAAACTATTTTTAGTTTTCTTGCCTAATTGACAAGCCATGTAGAGGCATTCCTTCTTGTAGGGAGTAGAAGGCAATCCTCTAAAAAGGTTATCTTTAGATAACCTAGCAATATTTTTCAGATTAACATGACCTAATCTTTAAGCCAAAGTTCATTATTATTATTATTTTTGTTGAACAGACATCTTTCAGATCTAGCAGACTTAAAATTTACTATGTAAATATTTCCTACTCTAGATCCAGTTAAGGCAATCTTTTTATCAACAGAAGAGATATTGCAAGAGGATTTAACATAAGATACCTAAAACCCTTCATCATAGAGTTGACTAATGGAAATCAGGTTGTGCTTTAATCCACTTGCATAAGCTAATTTCTTGAATGTGACCACTCCAATCTTTATATCTCCATAGCCTTTATTCTGGCCATAGTTGGAGTCACCAAAAATAACTTTAGGACCTAGCTTGGACTTGTAGTTGGATAGATTGTCCTTACTGCCAATCATATGTTTTGAACAACCACTATCCAGATACCTCTGTTCCTCTGTGGTAGGATAGTCTTTCACCTACACAAAAACAGATTAGATATTCTTGACCCAGGTTACATTGGGTCCTTGTTGATTTACATAACTAAAGCTGGTAATATATGAAAGGTTGACTTTTGTAACCTAAAGGATGGTATTTTCTTGGTAAAATTATCCATTAGTTAAAAGGATTAATGTTCTGTCTAGGTTGATCAAAAATCATGTTGGAATTAAAATTTCTTTTATTATAAACTGGGGTCAACGAATTCTGGTATGCTCGTCGATATGAGGTCGACGAATGGGGATGAGTTCGTCGAACTCAACTCAGAGAATGAAGTTATTCATTTTCTGTACCCTAATTTCGTCGATCTCTGGTCGATGAACCATAGTGGTTTCGTCGTTCACAGTTAAGAGAATAGTTATAGCAGAAGTTTGCATTCGGAGTTCATTGACTTGAGCTCGATGAACTGGATACATTTCGTCGATCTGAGCTCGACGAAATCTGCTGAACTTTGCTATGGTTAAGATTTTTCTTATTCTTTCTTCTTTTCTTATTCTTTTGTTTTAATACTATTTGTTTAACATGATTATCTTCTTTTTTCTCTTTACCCTTTTCAGAAACAAATTTTATGGGGGTGGATAAAATGTTTTTCAGAATAAGTGGGGGTTGGCTTGATGAAGCACCTAAGTCCAGCTTACCATTAAGTCTGGCATTCACTATGCTTGTGATGTTCATCAACTTGATGCTTCTCCCATTCAGGGATTCTTCAAGTTGCCTAGCCTCAAATAATTCAGTCTTTAATTTAATGATTTGTTCATTAGCTAAGGTGATTTCATGCTTTAATTTATTATTTTCTAACAGCAGGTTTTCTTGTTAATTTACTTTCTCTTTAAGTTATTTAATTATTTTTTTAGAGTTAATTAAATCAAGACATAAAGATTTAAATTCAATTTTAAATTCTTCTGAATCAAAATCAAAATAAGACAATACCTGATCCTCTTCAGATAGAGGTTCTTCAGTGTCTGATTGGTCAGCTTCAGAATGGGTGTTTGATGCATCAATAGCCATCAAGTATATTTCATTGGCCTTTGCTTCCTCTTCATCTTCACTAAAGCTGGAAGATGAAGATTCTTCTTCAGTATCACTCCAGGTTTCAGCAATGAAACCTTTCTCCTTCCTTTTATGCTTGCTAGAGGAGGGCTTGTTGTAATGTTGTTTCCTGGTTTCCTTTTCTCTTCTCTTATCTTTATTGTGAGTCTCTGGACACTCTAAAATGAAGTTTTTAGGCTTCCTGCCTCCAAAACAAACTACTTCTTTAGTTGGTGTTTTGTCATACCTGGGTTTGTCATCTTGCCTTGATGACTTTCTTTTGAAGTCCCTCTTACCCATTTTGTAAAATCTCTTGGCTAAGAGACTTAGGAATTCTTTATATACAGTTGGAGCTTCTGAATCTTCAATAGCTTTGAATGCTATATTTTGCTCCTTTCTCCCAGATGAAGGAGTCTTCTGTTCTGCAACTTCTCTTGACTTAATCAGTTGCTCATAAGATTTGAGTTTTCCCAATAGAGATTCAGTGGAAATCTCATTAAGGCTTCTGGCTTCCTTGATAGGCCAGATTCTAGAATCCCATGAGCTAGGGAAGCACAAGAGGATTTTTTCATTCACTTCTGTAAGAGTGATGTCCTTGTCCAATGTCTTCAACTCATTAATTTTTGAGCTTAATCTGTTGTACATATCACTAACAGTCTCTGACTCATCCTTCTTGAAGTTCTCATACTAAGAGATGAGGTTGGATCTCTTATCCTTTCACTCATCATCAGAACTAGCTATCATCTGGTTAAGAGAATCCCAAATAGCCTTGGCTGATGTGCATTCAGCCGCCTTTTGGAAGATGTCATAAGACATAGTTTGAGCCAGAATGTTCATGGCCTTTGCATCAGCAATCTTGGCCTTTTTTTGAGCATCTATCCACTCAGGTGGTGGAACAGTATAGGTGCTTGATGTTGAGGTGGATGCAGTCACTAGAGCAGGAGGTCCTGTCAAAATGGAATTATAAATGTCCTCATTAATAGAGTTCATATAAAGTTTGATTCTTGTCTTCCAGATGGAAAACTTATTTAAGTTCCATACTGGAGGTCTGGTGCTTGCATAATCCTTATTCTGTGCCATGTTATAAGAACTAAGCTAGATAAATTTAGATCTAAGAAGGATCTGTTGGTTCAAGTGTTACCTTGTTAAACCAAGAGAACAGCTCTCTGATACCAATTGAAAGGAGTGGTTAAATCTGACTTACTTTAGAGGGGGGTGAATATAGTATTTAAAAATTCTTGGCAGTTTTTAGATTTATATATTAGAGTGAAAATAAGTGATACCAAATATAATAATATAAGGAAAAAAACAAGCTAAGATATTCTAACTATCACAGCCACAGCAAGAACAAAAATAAAAAAATGAGCAATCTGACAACACAAGAAGATTTTATAGCGGTTGCCCTAAACTTGGGTATATCCACTCTTCTACCACCCTGGTAGGAATCCACTAGCAGGTTTTGATCAAGTGACTGCCACCACAATATTTATTTGCAAGGAGATATTGCAACCCTTTAAGCTTTTGATCAGGTGCCCATAAACCAAACCAAGTCTTTTGATCAGGAGACTTGACAACCAAAAGCTAACTTTTGAAGGGAGTTAAAACCCTTTTACAAGAGGTGAGAGGAGGTGATAGTGACTTCTCTTTCTTTAATCAACAGAGAAGACTAGTGGATCTTTGATGTTGACAAAGCTCCCCTGAGATGTTGATAATTCAGGAAGATTGGAGCTTTGCTTCTGGGTGTAGGTCTTCAGCCTTGTTTGAAAGCAGTCCTGGAACTTTTCTGACTGAATAGATCTTTTGTTGTCCTGAATGTTCCTGGAAGTGAAGCTTGAAGAAGACTCTTGATTGTGATGATTGTTCTTCTTCTGACTTTAGACTTGACAAGGTGAAACACAGAGAATTTTAAGCACTGTGAGAGAGAGAGTTTTGAAAGATTAGTCTATCTCAGTGCTGTATATTTTTTTGTAAGTTCTGGTGGTTCCTTCTGTGTGTTGTCTGAAAGACAAAAATATCTTTTTATATTCTGAGTCAATAATTTCTCCTATGAAATTTGAATTACTGACTTAATTGCTGGCTGATCTGGAGAATACAAATGGCTGGAATATATCATAAATGAGTTTCCCCAACTATCCCTTAATAAAATAAGCAAGTAAATATCCTGATGAATATCATAATTAATGTTGCCAATAACGGCTATATTCAGAGAAATATAAGCATTAATTACTCAGGAATAATACTGATATTAATATAGAAATAAAGGAATAGAAGGAAGAAAACTTCTCATTCTGGAACTAGATAGATATGTTCGATCACTGAACAGAATTCGTCGACCTGAGATCCAAGATCGCCGACCTAAGAATTCCAGTTCGACGACCTGAGCTCTGCGAACTGCGTACTTAGAATGGCTTGCCAAAACTTCACTCTGAGATCATCTAGCTTAAAACCTGTTTGAAGAAAACTGATCGTCAACCTGAGCTTGAATATCGTTGAGCTTAGCTCAGAGAAATAACTCTGAGTTCGTCGATCTGAGATTGACGATCGTCGAGCTAAGTTCGAAGAACTTTGAACTGATCAAACTATTCTCTGAAAACTTCTAAGTCTGAGTCTTCTGAGGTCCTCTGCTGGCTGGTCCAAGAAGTTTGAACTTAATGACTTAGCCTACACTCTAGGACTACTAGACTTGACCCTGCCTATACAAGGTGGGTCAGACTCAGCTTAAATTAGTAAACCAAACCCAAATCCAACTATGGATCCCACACATACTGTCCACCTCCTCATTGATATCCATTTAGAGCTATTCATATTTATACCCCAGTTAGAACTGCTTCGACTATTTCACCTATAAGGTACCTTTATATTAGTTCTAATAAATGCCAGATATCAAAGGCAGTTTCATAGTTTTAGATTCTATTAAATTTATATTTATCTAACACACATAACAAATATTTTATAGATTTTGAATTGTTGGCATACCTCTGTTTATCCGCGTCATCCCATTTATCTCACAGATTTTCCAAAGTTTGATCCCCTATCGTAATAGTGGGTGTAGTGTATTTCGTTTGACTATGGCCCATACGCCCAAGCTTTTGGTCATTAAGAATATTTTTATATGTGTTCACCAGCAGCTATAGTTAATCTCCATAAATAATGGGGGTATACTCACTCCTTCTCCCTTAAGAAAGACATGGTTAACATTATCCATCTACTTTAGAATTTTAATTCTTTTTTGAGGCAACCTACCTCTGGTACCTCTTGTTGGATCTAGTGGCCAATTTTCTATTGGTTGAATAAGGTTGGCAGTGAAATTTTCGAGATTTAAAGACTTCAAAGCAAAGAGCATGCTTTCTAAGACTATTGTCAGGCGTTAGAACTAATGTCGGTGGTATAAAATGAAAAAGTGTTCATTTTCTTCTAGAGATTGTAACAACATACGCATAGATAACAATTTAGACATACCGCATTAAACACATGCAGCTAAATGTAAAAATATATACATGATTTTATTGAATATCAAACTAGTGTTTACAAATTTTAGAATAGAGCTCCATGATGCCGGAGATAGGAGGAGGTGCATTAAATACTCGCGAACCCTCCTGGTGGGCATATTGGCTCTCTCCCTTCTTCCCAAGAAGATTGACGAACCCTCTAGATCTCCATGATCTTGACATCCTCCCAAGACAATTTCTACAGAACCCTCCCAGAAATCTAATGACCTCCCGGGTCAATTTCCCACAAACTGCACCCAGGAATCCAATGTCCACACCAGACGATTTCTCCACAATCAATTAGAGAAAAATAAATTACGGAGAAGAAGAAAAATATATATCAAGGAAATTTTTCTTCCTCAAAAGTATGTCTCCAGAGATGGTGCACTTGCAGAGATCGCATAAATTGAAATGTTACTCCTGAGTTCAGTAGTCGAGTAGTATCTTCCTAGTATGAGGCTCTATCCTACCATGCTTTGACTTTGCCATAAATCCTCTTTATTTGATTTTATTTAGACATTTGATTTACATAGACTCCTATTCCCATCAACTATTATTATTTTTTACCTTAAATTTTGATTGGAACTCTGCACAGTGCTAATTTTATCCTGCAGTCAAACAACATCTTACCTTAATTCCAATAATACTGACTAAATTACATCCTGTAGTTGAACAACAAAAGTGAAATTATGCACAAAGCCGATTCTTGCATGTATTTTTGATCTGGAAAGATAATTCCATGCATTTAAATGGAGCTATAGAGAATTCAATTCAGCAAAAATTATAAAATCCATAACTTAATATTGGAAACTTTGCCCAAAATGTTCCTAATTTGAAGAAGTCCTCAAGTTAAGGATAAACACACTTTGTTTTTGATAATATCTATATTATTGAGTTTCAGTATTATTAGTTAAATGGAATAATATTCATGAACTTTATACTAAACCAAGGGATAATTGAGATATTTACCAAATTACTCTTATGTAAAATATCATTTTGATAAGGTTCACAGAGTCATGAAATATCATCTTGATAACCTTAAGCTTTAAGGAATATTGTCGTGAAGCTATACAGCTAAAGTCAAATATCGTCATGATGAAGCTCAGACAAATGAAGATCGTTTTGAAGAGGTATAACTTATTCAACAATTTAGAAGAAGCTAAAGTAGTTTGCCAATTGTCGTCGAAATTAGTTGAAATATCATCGAGAAGTTGAGACAACATTATTGTAAGCATATTGTAACGATGAATGTTAGTCTATATCATTTAGATATGACTCCCCCATGATAGACAAATAACTCGGATCAAAATTCTAGGTCTTATCGACATGACAAGTTGAAAGGTAGTTGTGATGAGATTTAATCATCGAGAAGATCACAAGCATCACTTAGAAGAAGCATTGTCGTCTTGATAGCTAACCACTTTGACAATTCAAATTACAGATATTCAAATCCCTGTTATCGTCGATTACGCCAATCAAATTAGTCCTTTAAGGAAAGACATTTGTGACATGAAGCTTCTTCTATTCGATCGTTATTGGTCTAAATCATATAATTATAGATGAGATGTAAAGAGAAAACCCTAATCCTTGTGTTTGAAAAATATCAATTAAATAGTAACTTTCTTCAAAAGCAATGTCGATAGTTAACCTTATAATACCCCAAAACCCAGTTTTGGTTTTCAGGCCAAGTGACACGGCCTGGGACACGGGCGTATCCCAGGGCATGTCAAGCAAATACTCGAGCTGGTCTCGAGTAAGTTTCAAAGTTGGGTTTCGGGTGTTTTTGGAGTGACACGGCCTGAGACACGGGCGTGTCCCAGGGCGTGTCCTCCTCGGGTTGCTGCAGGTCGCGCATTCGACGATCGTTGAGCATCGTGATCGACGATCGACGAGAAGAGGCGACACGGCCTATGACACAGGCGTGTCACGGGGCGTTTCCTTCTCGACGATCGGCGAAATCATGTCGATGATCGGCGAGAATAATCTCGGCGATTGATGAGATTCGTCGAGAGAGGCGACACGGCGAGAGACACGGGCGTGTCTCAGGCCGTGTCAGGTTAGGCGGTGGTCACAGGCGTGTTCAACCCGTGTGGTGAGGCAGTTCTTTGCCGCTTAAGGCCGCTTAAGGGACACGGCCTGTGACACGGGCGTGTCACAGGGCGTGTCAGAGCCGAAAACGTCCTTTTCTGCAGATCTCGGCCGTTTGTTTCCCTCTTTCCAGATCTAGTGGTCTTCAGTTTTCCCATCCCCTTTAAGACACCTAACCAGTAAACTTATCCTCACTTTATCTTCTTAAGTGAGAGAAGAAAGGAGGAAGAAGGAAGAAGGAAGAAGAGGGAGGAAGGAGAGGGAGATCCAGCTAGTCCAAGCTCGAATTCGCGATCGGAGGCCATATTCGGGAAGGCAGAGCTCCAAGCAGTGCTTGCCATGGCTCCAAAACATCCTCCAAGGGTAACGACTTCCTCCTTGGATCTGTGAAATCCTTCCTTTTTGCATATGCATGAATCCTCTACAAAGGTATAGTTGAATTCTCTTGGGATGTTGAACTCCATCCCTTGATTCTTGTTGGAGTATTCCCGGAAGCGAGAAGTACGGGTCGGCATGCTGTGTGAAGCAATATGGACAGGTTGGTCCGGATTGGTGATGATTGTATGCATATCAGAGCAAGACACTGTATTATTGTGATGCGTGTGATGTTCTTGGTGGACACCTGCAGCTTGGTGCAGCAGGATAGTATGTGGGTGGGTTGATGCTGTGTGATCTCAACCCTTGTAGTTATGAATGCTACTTGTTGAGCCGGTGGGGCTGCAACTGTGGAAAAGCCTGTGTGGCGAACGGGCAAGGTGAAGTTGTACCCGTTTCAGTCATGATCGACGTCTGACGTATGTGAGCTACGGGAAAGGTTGATATGTACCCGCATTCTGGTTGTCTAACCGTGGGATCCTTAAGGCCCTGTTAGGTTCACAGAATGAGAATCGCTCCGGTTATTTGAGCCATGGAGGATTGGAATGCTCACGAATTACCGTCATGTCTGGAACCTCTGAACGGTGGTGGGACCCTGGTTTTCCGGTACACCGATAATGTGCCCTGAGAGCACGGAACGTCGGGCCGTCGTGCCGACGTTTGTGATGGATGATGACTTGTACGGGCGTACAAGTGTGATGTGCTAAAGCATACTCTTTTGATTGTATATAAGTGCTACGCAGGGAAGGAATCCGCTGTCCCATGCCAGGGACAGGGTCGTTATAAATGGTCAGCCAAATGCTTATCGTTGCTTTGTTTGCCACTACTTGGTGGATCTTTTGCGTGCAGGTCAAGAAGGGCCAAGAAGGGATGAGGGTGGAAGACCCTAAGCTACTGCTGCTAAGTGCTAGCCCTCGAAGGCTAGTTTTGTACCTTGTGTAAGAACTCATGTATGGCCGGCCTGCGTGCCGATGTATGGAAGATACCTTCTTGTATAAAGAGAAACACTTGTAAGAGGCCATAAGGCCGTACTTGTGGTATTATATTATGGCATGTTTGGTTTAGCTGTGGACTTCTGCATTGATGTTTGAGTTCATTCTTGCAACCCTTTAAACTTCCGCTATAATGCTCTGTGATAGGATGTGTATTTGGTATTACTTAGTAACGTCTCCGCCTGTTTGTAAGACATGGTGTGGGGCCCCGGCCGGACCTTCTACTATGTTACACGTAACGGGTAGGGGTGTTACAATTTGGTATCAGATTCCTTGGTTCCCTCTTCTGGATTCATGGACGAATTATTTTGTGGGGTGGCAAGCTCGTGTGTGAGTGTATACATTTGAACTCAAACATGTCCACATAGGTTTGAAATGCACTGGTGTGTTACACTTGTGTGTTTGTTTTGACTGTTTGTTGTGTGGCTTGTCGCTGAATTGTGTGGTTTGACACATATAGGTGACGCGAAGTGTTGCGGGTCAGTCAGAACCTCGGCATTCTGTTGAGAGTGCGGCACCGGTAGAGGTGCCCACCCCTCCTCCATCAGCTAAAACTGTATGTTTGATTACAGAAACGGTACTTGCGGTGATGAATGCTCAGCAGGCAGGGCAAGCTCGGCCTAAGGCTCTTGTGCCTGTGGCAGTGCGTCAAGAACCGGTGGGCATAGCGGTTGATCAGCGTGCCAAGAATCAGCAGCTGAAGCGGTTTATGAGCTTTCATCCTCCGACATTTACCGGGGCGGGTTCCCCAGCTCAAATAGAGAATTGGCTTGCTCGGATCAAGCGCATCTTGACCGCCCTTCGGGTTGAGGAGGAACAGAAAGTCACGTTTGCCACTTTTCTTCTTGAAGGAGAAGCTCGGCTGTGGTGGGATGAGGTAGAACCGCACCACTTGGCAGGCAGACAGTTGACGGGAGTCTCTATGGATGAGTTCTCTCGGTTGTTCTTGGGAAAGCATTTGCTGTTGCAGCAACGGATTGCTTTGGAATTGGAGTTTCAGCGGTTGACTCAAAAGGAGAGCAGCGTGGATGAGTATCTGCATGAGTTCACGCGTTTGGGGCGTTATGCAGGCGCTATCTTTGCCGAGGAAGAGCGCAAAACCAGTCAGTTTTATGCGGGACTGCGGGATGAGTTGCGGCATTTACTCTCGAGTTCCGTGAATCAGTGATTTCAAGCTCTGGTCTTCACCGCGAGGGCATTGGAAGCAGATTTGAAGCGAGGACAATCTAAATGACCTTTGGATGTTGCAAAACTGGAGTTCAAACCGCCGCGTCCGGAGAGAAGTGGTTTTCGAAAGAAATGGGGTAAGAAGTCCAGACGTTCTGGGAGAGCTCCTTCATCAGTTACTTTGGAAGAGTTGTCGGGTTATGACTCCCGCACTTGCTATACGTGTGGCAAGCCGAGACATCTTGCTCGGGACTGCCTTGTTGGTCCTCCGAAAGGTGATAAGAAGCCGGGCGCGTCCTATGCGGATAAAGGGAAGGCGGTGGGGAAGTCTTCTGCTTTGCAAGTGCAGCCTCGAGTTTTAAATATGCGACAACAAGAGGCCATTAAGAAGGCCGACGTCATCACAGGTGCACGTGATCTCTGAGTTCTTTTCCCTTTGTGTAGTGCTGCTATGTTTTTGGTGTTTATTGTGTTGTTGCTATGTTAGGCTTCGTCCTAATTTGGGAGCATCCGGCACAAGCACTGTTTGATACTGGTGTGTCACATTCGTTTATGTCAAAGGATTTCATATTGCGCATTGGCACGCCAATACGAGGCACGACAGAAAGTTTGAAGGTACTCTTACCTAACGGATGTGTTTTGTGCGCGGATCAGTTTGGGTGTGTAGAAGGGAAAATAGGAAGTTGGGACTTCAGATTAGAAGCACTTGTGCTGCCGATTTCGGAATTCGACATAATCTTCGGCATGGATTGGTTGTCAGAGCAGCATGCTCGCATTGATTGTAATTCTATGGAAGTTGTGTTGGGACAGAACACTGAATAAGAAATAAGGTTTAGCGGCATGCGGGGGATAAATAAGATGTTGATATCCGCTCTACAAGTTTGGAAGGCCGTTAGAAAGGGTGCCGAGTTGTTCTTCATGCTAGTAGCAGCGGTGGAGCCAAAGGCTAGTGTGAATGAGGTACCTGTTGTGTCGGAATTCTTGGATGTGTTTCCAAAAGACCTTCCGGGGTTACCACCCCAAAGAGAAATCGACTTCACGATAGAATTGGTACCGGGTGCTAAACCTGTGGCCCGTTCCCCCTATCGTGTAGCGCCAAAGGAAATGGCGGAGCTGAAGGTTCAGTTGCAAGAATTGCTAGATCAAGGTTTTATAAGGCCAAGTCAGTCACCTTGGTGTGCGCCGGTTCTCTTTGTGAAAAAGAAGGACGGCAGCTTGCGTCTATGCATAGATTATCGAGAACTGAACAAGCTGACAGAGAAGAATAAGTATCTGATCCCACGGATCGATGATTTGTTTGATCAGCTAGTGTGCTCTTCGGTGTATTCTAAGCTGGATTTGAAATCAGGTTATTACCAGCTGAGGGTTCGGGAAAGTGACATACCCAAAATAGTGTTTGGCACACGCTACGGGCATTATGAGTTCACGGTGATGCCCTTTGGATTGTCTAATGCACCTTCGGTGTTTATGGATTTATTGCACCGAACGTTTAAGCGATATTTGGATCTCTTTGTGATCGTCTTTATTGACGATATCCTGGTGTATTCCCGATCCAGAGAAGAGCATGCAAATCATTTGAAGATGGTATTGCAAACCCTGAGGGAAAAGAAACTCTATGCCAAGTTTGCTAAGTGTGATTTCTGGTTGTCATCCGTGGCTTTTCTGGGCCATGTAGTTAGTGGAGAAGGCATTGCAGTGGATCCTGCCAAAATTGTTGCAGTGCAGGAGTGGCCTGTTCCTTTGTCGGTAGCCAAAGTCAGGAGTTTCCTTGGACTTGCGGGCTATTACAAGCGTTTTGTGGAAAATTTCTCAAGAATAGCATTGCCTCTCACTACCCTAACGCGGAAAGAACAAAGGTTCGTTTGGTCGCCCGAGTGTGCACGAGCTTTTGAAGCATTAAAGAGTCGGTTGACTACGGCCCTAATTTTGACAACACCTTGTGGCATAGATGGTTTTGAGGTGTACAGTGATGCATCGGGTAGCGGCGTAGGCTGCGTTCTCCTTCAACGTGGTAAAGTGATAGCATATGGTTCGCGCCAATTGAAAGTTCATGAGCGGAACTATCCAGTCCATGATTTGGAATTGGCCGCAGTCATCTTTGCACTTAAGTTGTGGCATCATTATTTATATGGTGTAAAGGTGGATATCTATACAGATCACAAGAGTCTGAAATATCTGTTAGATCAAAAAGACCTAAATATGCGACAAAGAAGGTGGATGGAATTTCTTGGTGATTATACCTTCCAAATTCATTACACCCCGGGTAAAGGGAATGTAGTCGCAGATGCCCTGAGTCGTAGGACTCCGGCAAGGGAGAATTGGTTGTCATACCATGATGAACGATTGATCTACGAGCTAGAACGGATGGATATTACTTGTGTGGAGAAAAACACTGCTGCGACCATGTGTTTGAATTGGACAGAGGTACAGTATGACCTAATGGATAGGGTCTGCCAAGCGATGGAATTGGATGATAGTTTGTAGCGTTATGCGGCGGAAGATAAGAGCTCTCGGTTTTCTTTTGACAATGTACTTTGGAGAAAAGACGATCGAGTATGTGTTCCTTGTCAGAGAAATCTTCGTGAAGAAATCATGTATGAAGCCCATTTTTCAAGGTATTCGATTCATCCTGGAAGTTCAAAAATGTATAAGAATCTGAAAAAGAACTTCTGGTGGCCGGGTATGAAGAAAGATATAGCACGTTATGTTGCTAAGTGCCATACATGTGCTCTGGTGAAAGCGGAATTGTAACGCCCCCGAATTTTCGATAATTTATTTAAATCCTTTTCGGCGTTACATTGACGTTTTCCGTCTCGAGCCGTTGTTAGAGTACCTCGTTAGGTGTTCTTAGAGGTTTAGCCTGTTTGCGGGTTTCCCCAGCTAGCCGGTGTCTGTTTTGGAGACCCGGTTGAGCCTTTCAGGGAATTCTCGTGTTTGGCTTCGGGCGAGGTTAGCTCGAGTTTTGTCCGTCGGAAGTCGTTTTTGACTTCGCCATTGTTCTCGTAGCCCGGGTATTTAGCTATGGTGCGATTTTGGTCGAAATCCGAGGACGTCGCGTTTTCGCGTCGTTTTGGCGGTAGTTGGTTTGTGCGAGTCGTCATTTTCTATGACGGCACGTCTCTTGGCGCATGTGTCGCGTGGCGCGCGACTCGTGCGAGCCGGTGTGGTTTTTGTTCGGTGTGCGTGTTGTACGGGTGAGGTTATAATATTTGTGCGTGCGTGCCGGTATTTTTTGTACGTGCTCGTGCGCGCGTGTGCGTGCGCGCGGGGTTGAGTATGTGTGCGCGAGCGCGTGTATTTATGCGTGTTTTGATTTTTATAGGAATGTTAGTAATTAGTATTTGATTAAGTTATATAGGTTATAATTGTGTTGTAATGTGAGATTAGAGTTTAGGTTATATTAAATAGGTTTAGTGTTAATTATTAGGTATTAAGTTTATTATATAATATAAGAATTTAATTAAATTCATAACCCCCTAATATAACCTAAGCAACCCCCCCCCCCTTTAAATCAAAAAGAAACCGCCCCCCTCCTATAATCAGAAAACCGCAGCCCCCAAAACTGCAGCCGGCTCCCGATCCCTCCCTGTGCGAGCCCGACGAAAGCCCTAGCCGGCCCCCTTCCGCCGCCCGCCGCCGGCAGCCCCGACCTCCTCTTCCCGATCCGAGCCCGGATCCGAGTTCCCCTCGCCGAGAGCTTCGATCCTTGGTATGCTATCGAACCTTTCCTCCATGTTTTCAATTTGATTTCATTTTGGATTTTCGATTGTTTTGGAATATTTTGCCTCCTTTCATGATTAGAATGCAATCTTAGGTATTTTGGGTGGTTGTTGGAGCCTTCGTGCTCTTGGAAATTCCGCCATAGCGCCGTTGTGCCGGCGAAATTTTTGGTGATCCGTGCGAGGCAAGTGTTTCTCCTCTTTTCGCCGTTTGGCCTCCTTTTTGGTTCAATTCCTTGTTAATTGATTTTATTCGTGCAAATAGAATTTGTTAATTTAACTCCCCCTTAACCTAATCCCTATTGGAAACGCGTTAGAAAATTAGGATTTTTTATCCTCCCGCTAGTAGCTTCCGATTTAGGACGGCGTCGCGGTAGGTGTGTAGTGTAGATATGGGTTAGCGTCGGGTTGAGTTCATGTTAGGCCTAGGTGTAGGTCTAGGTTTTTGGGATTTTTCCTAGTTTGCCTAATTGAGGCGGTTAGGTGTTATTGTGCACGCACGGCCTATGGTCGTGCGTCCTTTAATCGTGCGACCCGATGTCGGTGCTCGTACGCTAGGCTTAGAATCGAGTGAGTGTACTCACTCGCAGCGGCGTTGCGTAACCGCAACGATGGATTCCTTAGCGTTGATTTCTCCCCGAGTGTTTTGCTCGCGAATCGAAAGTCCCTTGTCGGCTGTTACCTTTCGAAGGCCGAATCGTGGGTTGTGGTCAGTAGTGGTGGTGGATGGCTCTTTTATGGGTTGTGTGGTGTGATGTAGCCATGACCGCACTCTTTACCTTGACCCGAGTAGTTTTCTGGGCAAGTGAGTGATGGGTCTTTTGTGCCTTCACGTGTCAACCCTTGAGCAATTTGTTGACTTGGAATTAGTGGTTGGGCGATTTGGAACGTTTTCAACCTGATTCCAAGTTTCTTGTTTTTGCTACTGCCGCCTCTCACAGTTTAGGATGTTAGGCGTTTCTTCCGTAGGTGTTGCAGCATTTTTTTGGCATCATGGCCATGTTGACTCTGCAGGTTTTTTGGCAGAGTAGTTGCTGTTTACCCGCACTTGGTGCAGGTTTGCTTTTCGCCCTTCCTTGGGCATTGTTGTTTTTACTCTAGTTTGTACTCTCTTTACTTTACCTTACCTGCTTTTACCTTACTTTCCTTTTTAGCACTTGCTTTCCTTTTTCCTTGATCTGAGGTGTTCTATTTTTCTTCTGAACGCCTCAGGTCCTGGGCGGTAGCCAGTAGGTGGCTGTTGCTGTGGTGCTGTTGGAGGTCCTTCTGTTGACTGTTGAGACTCTCTTGAGTCATTGTGAGGTAGTTTTACTGCACTTTCTACAGACATACATACTTGCCAGTGGGTTCGTGTCAGCTGTTGGCGCCCCTGGTAGTTTTACCTTTTACACTAGATATGTTTACTTTTACTGCTACCCTATTTTTGGGGACTTAGTTTACTTGCTCTGGGAAGTTTTATGTTAGGTTGCTAGCTATTTTAAAACTATAAAAGTAAAACTATATCATGTATATAAAGCATGATCAGCATGATTTCTAAAAAGAACTCACTTAGCGTACTTTCTTAATTACGTATAACAAATGATTTTTCTATATATGTATAAATTAAAACTAGAGTTTTGGGTCAGCGTAAGGGTCCCTCGGGATCACTTATGCGCTCCTTTAGGATGTTGATAAAAAAAGAAGTAGTTTCCGCTACGTATAAAAAAATTAGTTTTCGAACCGTGGACTATCTGATCCACTGAGCTGAGGGATACGGCTAATTGATTGAACCAGTTTTATAATCATTCTAACTTATGATTTGAAGGTTTAGAGTGTTGCCTGTGCGTCGGCAGTTATCCCCTGCTCGACGTGGCATCACAGCTCGTAGTTTTCTCTTGCTCTGATTTATTTTAATGGTGAGAAAAATGTGGGTTGTGACAGTTGGTATCAGAGGGAGGTTGTTTGACAATTGGTCGGGCAACCTTCCTTTGTTTGTGTTAGATGTTTAGAGTCATATCATACACACACCGACATGTCATCAGCACGTCTTGGCTGAAGCACGAACACTGCACTACACTCATAGCATAACATGAAGTATACGGGGCATATTATGTAATATGAAATGCATAATATGTGTTTGTATATGGATCCACCATAGGGGCAACATGCGAGGGTTATGTATTATGGGGTGCATAACCTCACCGCATGGATGCGACTAGCACGTTTTTTTTTCGTTGCATGAGAATGTTATGTATTATGGGATGCATAACATTTTCATGTGTACGCCGCCATGGCATGCATTAGGGCCCTTTTTAGAATGCATAGCATAACCATGCATAGCATAACATCGCATAAGCACAACGCGCCAAGCTAAAGACGTGCAGGATGACATGTGTACACACATAATTTTTTTTGAGTCAAAATAATATAAATTCATGCATTCCCGATCTAGGCACAAGAGTTAGTGTGATGGTGGTGAACCATCTTAGGCTAAGCATATCATTTCCTTTGTAAATAAATAAAATAAAATCCCAGAGCAAATATAGCAGTAGAAGATCATATTTATGTACATATTGTCTGTACGTGTCTGTTGTTCGTTCTAGTAGTTAAAGTGCGTTCTAATAATTGTGATGTTTGTTTCTTTTAGGATGGCGCCGAAGAGGATGGTAACGAGGTCGACTCCCCAGTCTGAGGGTGAGTCCTCTGGTGCTCAAAGTGATGCAATGGTGGAGAGTCTGAGGCAGAGCAACGAGGCCTTATCAAGGCAGGTGGTGGAGTTGCGGGCCCAGATGCAGTCCTTTTTATCCGGAGCGGTGGGTCAGACTCCGGGAGTTCAGGACCCCGCCGAGGGTACAGCTGTTCTAGCCCCTCCTGCCCCTCCTGCTCCTCTCGTGCCTCCAGTGGTGGTGCCCCCCGGGATGGCTTTCATCTCCCAGTTTCAGCGGCTGCGACCTCCTACCTACGATGGTAAGGCGGACTATATGGTGCTGGATGACTGGATGATCACCATGGAGGAGATGTTTCATTACTCCGGGGTGACTGAGGACCAGAAGGTGATGT
Organism: Platanthera zijinensis; assembly: GCA_039513925.1. Lineage (NCBI taxonomy): Eukaryota > Viridiplantae > Streptophyta > Magnoliopsida > Asparagales > Orchidaceae > Platanthera > Platanthera zijinensis. The sequence continues at coordinate 49,638,409 of CM077086.1, forward strand.
TAGCCGCCTATCAGCTGAAGGGGCTAGCGAAGAGCTGGTGGATGCGAGAGAAGGAAGGCATGGTGGGAGGATGTACTTGGGCATCCTTCAAAGAGATCCTGATGAGGAAGTTTCTACCGTCAGTAGAGCGAGACAGGCTGATGAATGACTTTATTCATCTGAAGCAGAGGCAGCTCTCCGTCAGCGATTACGAGATTGAGTTTAGCAAACTCAGTCGCTTTGGTCCTAGCTTGGTGAGCTCCGAGGAGGACAGGGTGAAGCGGTTTCTTGGTGGCCTGAGGAGCGACGTTCAGCAGCTAGCGGTCGCCCACGGAGCGGTGACTTATGCAGGGGCAGTTGAGGCCGCTTTGAAGGTAGAGGCTATCGAGAATGCGAAGCAGCGTGGACAGCAGGCGAGAAACGAGAAGAGGAGGTCAGTTGAGGAAAAGGGTCCCCAGGTTCTTGGTGCTGCTTCTGAGAAGAAGAGCAAGGTAGTGTGCAGTTTCTGTGGCCATCCGGGCCACCCAGCTGAGAGGTGCTTCAAGAGGGCAAGGGTCCAGAAGAAGGAGCATGTGCATGCTATCCAGGGTGCTCCTAGGAGGGATGTTCCTTGTCCTGTCTGCAAGCGACCCGGTCACGAGGCTGCTCAGTGCTGGTCCAGGGATCGTGTTTGCTACCAGTGTGGCCAGAAGGGCCATATTAAGTCGAGGTGCCCTCAGGTTCAGTCCGCTCTACATGCCGTTCCGCTCCAGGCTTTACCTCCGCCTCAGCCGGTGGACAAGGGTAAAGGGAAGCTGAATGTGGTATCTTCAGCGGAGGCTGAGACTTCGACGCAGGTCATTTCAGGTAAACCCCCCTCGCTTGACTTTCTCTTTTGTAGCAGTTTTAGTGTTGCTATTGTTGTGTTAATTGCTTGTGCGTTTAATATTTTGTTTGTGTATAGGGAAATTTAAGGTAAGGAACCGCTGGGCCCGCGTTCTGTTTGACTCAGGTGCTACCCACTCCTTTGTGGCTAGGGCCTTTGTCGAGCGGTGCCAGTGGGTTCTTGATCGTGTTGGTGGTGCCTTTAGCGTCAAGTTCCCCTCGGGTGAATCCGTGATATCAGATCAGGGCATTCTGGACTGCCCTATTTGGTTGGGGGATTTTCTGGCCAAGGCTGATCTGAAGGTTATAGACCTGGAGGATTTCGACGTCATCCTGGGTATGGACTGGTTGTCCCGATATGATGCAGTGATCCAGTGCAGGGGAAAGCGCTTGGACTTCAGGAAGGACAGCGGTCAGCCTGGGAGTGTTTTCGGTGATTCGCGTCGGGACTCTCCGGCGATTTCTGCGGTATGTGCTCAGAGGGTTTTTCCTGCTGGTTGTTTTGCTTGTTTAGTCTCAGTGTTGGGGACTGTTAGCAGTGTGCCGCTGTTGGATGAGATTCCGGTTGCGCGAGAGTTTCCTGACGTGTTTCCTAGCGATCTTCCCGGTCTTCCTCCAGACAGGGATGTGGAGTTCGTGATTGATTTGGAGCCTGGTACGCGTCCGATTGCCAAGGCGCCGTATCGAATGGCCCCGCGAGAGCTGGAGGAGCTTCGTACTCAGCTTGATGAGTTATTGGAGAAGGGCTTCATAAGGCAAAGCTCGTCGCCCTGGGGTGCTCCGGTTCTCTTCGTGAAGAAGAAGGATGGTTCGATGCGCCTTTGTATCGACTATAGAGAGTTGAACAAAGTCACCATCAAGAACAGGTATCCACTGCCCAGAATCGACGATTTATTTGATCAGTTGCGTGGCAGTTCAGTATTTTCGAAGATAGACCTCCATTCGGGTTACCATCAGCTTAGGATCCGAGAGTCGGATGTTCCACGGACGGCTTTCCGATCGAGGCATGGTCATTTCGAGTTCCTGGTCATGTCTTTTGGGCTGACCAATGCGCCTTCAGCATTTATGGACATGATGAACCGGGTGTTCAAGGACTTTCTGGACAAGTTTGTCGTTGTGTTCATTGACGACGTTCTGATTTATTCTCGGAATGCGGCGGAGCATGATCAGCATTTGCGGTTGGTGTTATCCGCCTTGAGGGATCACCAGTTGTATGCCAAGCTGAGCAAGTGCGAGTTCTGGTTGCCTCAGGTTTCCTTCCTGGGTCATGTGGTGAACAAAGATGGTATTTCAGTGGACCCGGAGAAGATCTCAGCAGTGATGGATTGGCATAGGCCGAGCACCCCCAAGGAGATCAGGAGCTTCTTGGGGTTGGCCGGCTATTATAGGAGATTCGTCGAGGGCTTTTCTACCTTGGCAGCGCCCTTGACAAAGCTGACGCAGAAGCATGCGGCGTTCATTTGGAGTGATAAGTGCGAGGAGGCCTTTCTGGAGCTAAAGAGCAGGTTATGTTCTGCCCCTGTGTTGACCTTACCGGCGGAGGGACAGGACTATGACGTTTATGTGGATGCCTCGCACGTTGGACTCGGTGGCGTGTTGATGCAGGAAGGGAAGGTGATCGCTTATGGGTCTCGTCAGTTGAAGGTTCATGAGCGGAACTATCCTACGCACGACCTCGAGTTTGCTGCGGTGATTTTTGCCTTGAAGCTGTGGAGACACTTACTTTATGGGGCCCAGTGCAGGATCTTTACCGATCATAAGAGCCTGAAGTACGTGTTCACTCAGAAGGAGCTGAATTTGCGCCAGCGGCGGTGGCTTGAGTATGTTGCTGATTACGACGTTGAGATCCAATATCATCCGGGCAAGGCCAATGTGGTGGCCGACGCCTTGAGCCGGAAGACGGGGAAGATCTTCAACCTCACCGCAGACTGTTTGGTGGAGGAGTTCTTATTGATGGATATCTCCGCAGGATGCTGTGATTTGCAGAGCAGTTTGTCAGTGACAGAACCGTCTTGGATTTCTCTCACCAGATTGCACCAGAAAGAGGATCCGGATTTGTTGCACTTGTACCTCAGAGCTGAGAGGGGAGAGTTGCCAGATTTCTCCATCGACGAGGCGGGTACTCTGAAGTACCGCGGCAGGTTTTGCATCCCCGCAGTTGGAGACATCAGAGTTATGGTATGCAAAGAGGCTCACGGATCCAGTGTTTCCTACCACCCGGGATCCACGAAGATGTACCATGATCTGAAGCAGATCGCCTGGTGGTATGGGATGAAGGGTGATATAGCTCGTTTTGTCTCGGAGTGTTTCACTTGCAGGCGGGTGAAGGCCGACCATGGGAGGCCTGGTGGCAAGCTGGCACCTTTGGAGATCCCGACTTGGAAGTGGGAAAGCATCTCGATGGATTTCATTACAGGCTTACCGAGATCTCCGAGGGGGTTTGATTCTGTTTGGGTGATCGTGGACCGATTGACGAAGTGTGCGCACTTCGTACCTTATAAGATCGATTACTCGATGAAGAAGATTGCTGAGTTGTATTTGGATGAGGTCGTTAGATTGCACGGTGTTCCAGTTAGCATCGTTTCAGATCGAGACTCTCGGTTTACATCACGTTTCTGGAGGAGTTTGCAGGAGGGTTTGGGCACTGATTTGAGGTATTCCACAGCTTACCATCCGCAGACCAACGGGCAGACCGAGCGTGTGAATCAGATTGTGGAGGATATGATCCGGTGCTATATTCTTGATCATGGAGGTGCGTGGGACGAGCGTTTACGGCTCATGGAATTTGCCTACAACAACAGCTACCAAGAGAGTCTGCAGATGGCTCCCTTCGAGGCGTTGTATGGGAGGCGCTGCAGAACCCCTTTGTTTTGGGCCGAGGCCAGTGAGAGGCCTTTGTTGGGTCCTGATGCACTCGAAGAAATGGAGGTCTCCGTGACGCTCATTCGGGAGAAGCTTCGGGTGGCTCAGGAGAGATATGAGAAGAACGCCAATCGGCGTAGGTCCGATTTGGAGTTTTCAGTGGATGATTTGGTCTTCTTGAAGGTGTCTCCGATGGTAGGAGTGAAGAGGTTTGGCAAGAATCGGAAGTTGGATCCGAGATTTGTGGGCCCGTTCAGGATTTTGGAGCGTATTGGTGTGGCTGCTTATAGGCTGGATCTGCCAGCTAGCTTCCCGGGGGTTCATAATGTCTTTCATGTGAGCCAGTTGCGGAAGTGCGTGCGGAGCAGTGGGCAAGTCTTGGACGCTGTGCCCCAGTTGGAGCCCAACCTCTCGTATGTTGAGGTGCCGGTCCGCATTTTGGATGCTCAAGCTCGAGTGTTGCGGACGAAGTCTATTCCGATGGTGAAGGTTCTTTGGAAGAATCAAGATTTGGAGAGCGCGACTTGGGAGCTAGAGTCGGCTATGAGGGAGGCTCACCCTCATTTGTTCCCCTGAGTTGTCGGGTACGTTTCCTTCCTAGTAGTTGTTTCTTTCCTTCTGTTGTAGGAGTAGTATTCGCAAAGTTTCGGGACGAAACTTTTTGTTAGGGGGAGTGACTGTAACGCCCCCGAATTTTCGATAATTTATTTAAATCCTTTTCGGCGTTACGTTGACGTTTTCCGTCTCGAGCCGTTGTTAGAGTACCTCGTTAGGTGTTCTTAGAGGTTTAGCCTGTTTGCGGGTTTCCCCAGCTAGCCGGTGTCTGTTTTGGAGACCCGGTTGAGCCTTTCAGGGAATTCTCGTGTTTGGCTTCGGGCGAGGTTAGCTCGAGTTTTGTCCGTCGGAAGTCGTTTTTGACTTCGCCATTGTTCTCGTAGCCCGGGTATTTAGCTATGGTGCGATTTTGGTCGAAATCCGAGGACGTCGCGTTTTCGCGTCGTTTTGGCGGTAGTTGGTTTGTGCGAGTCGTCATTTTCTATGACGGCACGTCTCTTGGCGCATGTGTCGCGTGGCGCGCGACTCGTGCGAGCCGGTGTGGTTTTTGTTCGGTGTGCGTGTTGTACGGGTGAGGTTATAATATTTGCGCGTGCGTGCCGGTATTTTTTGTACGTGCTCGTGCGCGCGTGTGCGTGCGCGCGGGGTTGAGTATGTGTGCGCGAGCGCGTGTATTTATGCGTGTTTTGATTTTTATAGGAATGTTAGTAATTAGTATTTGATTAAGTTATATAGGTTATAATTGTGTTGTAATGTGAGATTAGAGTTTAGGTTATATTAAATAGGTTTAGTGTTAATTATTAGGTATTAAGTTTATTATATAATATAAGAATTTAATTAAATTCATAACCCCCTAATATAACCTAAGCAACCCCCCCCCCCCCTTTAAATCAAAAAGAAACCGCCCCCCTCCTATAATCAGAAAACCGCAGCCCCCAAAACTGCAGCCGGCTCCCGATCCCTCCCTGTGCGAGCCCGACGAAAGCCCTAGCCGGCCCCCTTCCGCCGCCCGCCGCCGGCAGCCCCGACCTCCTCTTCCCGATCCGAGCCCGGATCCGAGTTCCCCTCGCCGAGAGCTTCGATCCTTGGTATGCTATCGAACCTTTCCTCCATGTTTTCAATTTGATTTCATTTTGGATTTTCGATTGTTTTGGAATATTTTGCCTCCTTTCATGATTAGAATGCAATCTTAGGTATTTTGGGTGGTTGTTGGAGCCTTCGTGCTCTTGGAAATTCCGCCATAGCGCCGTTGTGCCGGCGAAATTTTTGGTGATCCGTGCGAGGCAAGTGTTTCTCCTCTTTTCGCCGTTTGGCCTCCTTTTTGGTTCAATTCCTTGTTAATTGATTTTATTCGTGCAAATAGAATTTGTTAATTTAACTCCCCCTTAACCTAATCCCTATTGGAAACGCGTTAGAAAATTAGGATTTTTTATCCTCCCGCTAGTAGCTTCCGATTTAGGACGGCATCGCGGTAGGTGTGTAGTGTAGATATGGGTTAGCGTCGGGTTGAGTTCATGTTAGGCCTAGGTGTAGGTCTAGGTTTTTGGGATTTTTCCTAGTTTGCCTAATTGAGGCGGTTAGGTGTTATTGTGCACGCACGGCCTATGGTCGTGCGTCCTTTAATCGTGCGACCCGATGTCGGTGCTCGTACGCTAGGCTTAGAATCGAGTGAGTGTACTCACTCGCAGCGGCGTTGCGTAACCGCAACGATGGATTCCTTAGCGTTGATTTCTCCCCGAGTGTTTTGCTCGCGAATCGAAAGTCCCTTGTCGGCTGTTACCTTTCGAAGGCCGAATCGTGGGTTGTGGTCAGTAGTGGTGGTGGATGGCTCTTTTATGGGTTGTGTGGTGTGATGTAGCCATGACCGCACTCTTTACCTTGACCCGAGTAGTTTTCTGGGCAAGTGAGTGATGGGTCTTTTGTGCCTTCACGTGTCAACCCTTGAGCAATTTGTTGACTTGGAATTAGTGGTTGGGCGATTTGGAACGTTTTCAACCTGATTCCAAGTTTCTTGTTTTTGCTACTGCCGCCTCTCACAGTTTAGGATGTTAGGCGTTTCTTCCGTAGGTGTTGCAGCATTTTTTTTGGCATCATGGCCATGTTGACTCTGCAGGTTTTTAGGCAGAGTAGTTGCTGTTTACCCGCACTTGGTGCAGGTTTGCTTTTCGCCCTTCCTTGGGCATTGTTGTTTTTACTCTAGTTTGTACTCTCTTTACTTTACCTTACCTGCTTTTACCTTACTTTCCTTTTTAGCACTTGCTTTCCTTTTTCCTTGATCTGAGGTGTTCTATTTTTCTTCTGAACGCCTCAGGTCCTGGGCGGTAGCCAGTAGGTGGCTGTTGCTGTGGTGCTGTTGGAGGTCCTTCTGTTGACTGTTGAGACTCTCTTGAGTCATTGTGAGGTAGTTTTACTGCACTTTCTACAGACATACATACTTGCCAGTGGGTTCGTGTCAGCTGTTGGCGCCCCTGGTAGTTTTACCTTTTACACTAGATATGTTTACTTTTACTGCTACCCTGTTTTTGGGGACTTAGTTTACTTGCTCTGGGAAGTTTTATGTTAGGTTGCTAGCTATTTTAAAACTATAAAAGTAAAACTATATCATGTATATAAAGCATGATCAGCATGATTTCTAAAAAGAACTCACTTAGCGTACTTTCTTAATTACGTATAACAAATGATTTTTCTATATATGTATAAATTAAAACTAGAGTTTTGGGTCAGCGTAAGGGTCCCTCGGGATCACTTATGCGCTCCTTTAGGATGTTGATAAAAAAAAGAAGTAGTTTCCGCTACGTATAAAAAAATTAGTTTTCGAACCGTGGACTATCTGATCCACTGAGCCGAGGGATACGGCTAATTGATTGAACCAGTTTTATAATCATTCTAACTTATGATTTGAAGGTTTAGAGTGTTGCCTGTGCGTCGGCAGTTATCCCCTGCTCGACGTGGCATCACAGCTCGTAGTTTTCTCTTGCTCTGATTTATTTTAATGGTGAGAAAAATGCGGGTTGTGACAGGAATGCCAAAGGCCAGGAGGATTCCTGAAGTCATTACCAGTCCCAGTGTGGAAATTTGATGATATTTCCATGGACTTCATGCATGGATTGCCGAGATCTCAGCGGGGTAATGATGCGGTTTGGGAGATTGTGGATCGGTTAACAAAAGTTGCTCATTTTATTCCAAATCGAAGAGATGATCCAGTCGAAAAATTGGCTAAAATGTACGTAGATTCGATCGTACGATTGCACGGAATTCCCTGTAGCATTGTTAGCGATCGAGATGGACGCTTCACATCAGGAGATTGGAGGCTAATTCATCAACTGTTGGGCACAAAGTTGCATTTCAGTACGGCCTTTCATCCCCAGACGGACGGTCAAACTGAAAGAACCAACAGGACGTTGGAAGATATGCTCCGGATGTGTACGCTAGATTTTGGAAGTCGCTGGGAAGATCATTTGTTCATGATTGAATTTGCCTATAACAACAATTACCAGGCCAGCATTCAGATGGCCCCTTTTTAAGCTTTGTATGGCAGGAAGTGCCGCACACTGTTATCTTGGGCGGAGACGGGTGAAACGAAGCTTTACAAGCGGCAAGATGTGACGGATATGCATGAAACGGTACGTACAATTCGTGAAAGGTTGTTAATTGCTCAAGATAGGCAGGCCAAATATTATAATGCCAAGCACCGAGACGTAAAGTTTGCGGTGGGTGATTGGGCATATTTAAAAATCAAGCCTTTTAAAGGTGTGTCAAGGATACGGCGTCTGAAAAAGTTGAGCTCGCGGTATCTAGGACCTTTTGAGGTGATTGAATGCATCGGTGAGGCAGCCTATCGGTTACGGCTACTACCTGAGTTAAGTAGTTTACATGATGTGTTTCATGTATCGGTGCTGCGGAGAGCAATAAAAGAGCCGTCGCAAGTGATAGTTGCAGATCGAGTATTAGTCGATAGTGGGCTAACTACAAAGGTTAGGCCTATTCGGATTGAAGATGCCGCCGAGAATCAATTGAGGAACAAAACAATCAGGATGGTCAAAGTCCGGTTGGATAATTGTGGCCGAGAAGAGCTTACTTGGGAGCGTGAGCAAACTATGCGGACAGAATTTCCCGAGTTATTTTGTAATTGGTTGTTTAGTGGACCTTGTAATAATCAATAAATATGGACTTTATTGAGTTTTTCAGTCATTCAAATTTCGGGACGAAATTTTCTGCAAGGAGGGGAGGATTGTAATACCCCAAAACCCAGTTTTGGTTTTCAGGCCAAGTGACACGGCCTGGGACACGGGCGTGTCCCAGGGCGTGTCAAGAAAATACTCGAGCTGGTCTCGAGCAAGTTTCAAAGTTGGGTTTCGGGTGTTTTTGGAGTGACACGGCCTGAGACACAGGCGTGTACCAGGGCGTGTCCTCCTCGGGGTGCTGCAGGTCGCACGTTCGACGATTGTTGAGCATCGTGATCGACGAGAAGAGGAGACACGGCCTGTGACACGGGCATGTCACAGGGCGTGTCCTTCTCGACGATCGGAGAGATCATGTCGATGATCGGCGAGAATAATCTCGGCGATCGACGAGATTCATCGAGAGAGGCGACACGGCCAGAGACACGGGCGTATCTCAGGCCATGTCAGGTTAGGCGGTGGTCACGGGTGTGTTCAACCCGTGTGGTGAGGCGGTTCTTTGCCGCTTAAGGGCCGCTTAAGGGACATGGCATGTGACACGGGCGTGTCACAGGGCGTGTCAGAGCCAAAAACGTATTTTTCTGCAGATCTCGGTCGTTTGTTTCCCTCTTTCCAGATCTAGTGGTCTTCAGTTTTCCCAGCCCCTTTAAGACCACGAACCAGTAAACTTATCCTCACTTTATCTTCTTAAGTGAGAGAAGGAAGGAGGAAGAAGGAAGAAGGAAGAAGAGGGAGGAAGGAGAGGGAGATCCAGCTAGTCCAAGCTCGGATTCGCGATCGGAGGCCATATTCGGGAAGGTAGAGCTCCAAGCAGTGCTTGTCATGGATCCAAAACGTCCTCCAAGGGTAACGACTTCCTCCTTGGATCTGTGAAATCCTTCCTTTTTGCATATGCATGAATCCTCTACAAAGGTAGAGTTGAATTCTCTTGGGATGTTGAACTCCATCCCTTGATTCTTGTTGGAGTAGTCCCGGAAGAGAGAAGTACGGGTAGGCATGCTGTGTGAAGCCATCTAGACAGGTTGGTCCGGATTGGTGATGATTGTATGCATATCAGAGCAAGACTCTGTATTATTGTGATGCATGTGATGTTCTTGGTGGACACCTGCAGCTTGGTGCAGTAGGATAGTATGTGGGTGGGTTGATGTTGTGTGATCTCAACCCTTGTAGTTGTGAGTGCTACTTGTTGAGACGGTGGGGCTGTAACTGTGGAAAAGCCTGTGTGGCGAACGGGCAAGGTGAAGTTGTACCTGTATTAGTCCTGATCGACGTCTGACGTATGTGAGCTACGGGAAAGGCTGATCTGTACCCGCGTTCTGGTTGTCTAACCGTGGGGTGCTTAAGGCCCTGTTAGGATCACAGAATGATAATCGCTCCGGCTATTTGAGCCATGGAGGATTGGAATGCTCACGAATTGCCGTCATGTCTGGAACCTCTGAACGGTTGTGGGACCCTGGTTTTCCGGTATACCGATAATGTGCCCTGAGAGCACGGAACGTCGGGCCGTCGTGCCGACGTTTGTGATGGATGATGACTTGTACGGGCGTACAAGTGTGATGTGCTAAAGCATACTCTTTTGATTGTATATAAGTGCTATGTAGGGCAGGAATCCGCTGTCCCATGCCAGGGATAGGGTCGTTATAAATGGTCAGCCAAATGCTGACCGTTGCTTTGTTTGCCACTGCTTGGTGGATCTTTTGCGTACAGGTCAAGAAGGGCCAAGCAGGGATGAGGGTGGAAGACCCTAAGCTGCTGCTGCTAAGTGCTAGCCCTCGAAGGCTAGTTTTGTACCTTGTGTAAGAACTCATGTATGGCCGGCATGCGTGCCGATGTATGGAAGATACCTTCTTGTATAAAGAGAAACACTTGTAAAAGGCCATAAGGCCGTACTTGTGGTATTATATTATGGCATGTTTGGTTTAGCTGTGGACTTCTGCATTGATGTTTGAGTTCATTCTTGCAACCCTTTAAACTTCTGCTAGAATGCTCTGTGATAGGATGCGTATTTGGTATTACTTAGTAACGTCTCTGCCTGTTTGTAAGACATGGTGTGGGGCCCCGGCCGGACCTTCTACTATGTTGCACGTAACGGGTAGGGGTGTTACAAACCTTTCTTAAAGAACTACTTTCATAAGGAGTCAATCCCAACATAAAGTTATTTAGTGCTCCTAGTTTTGCTCAAGATCATTCTACTTTCAATCTCTTAAGAGTAAAGAAGTTCTCTAGCCACAAGTTGCTAAATAGATCTGGCTCTAAAAAGAAGATTCAGTTAATATCTGATGTTGATTTAGTGAAGACTTTTTCTCATCAAAGCCAAAGTAGACTAAACTCTTTCAAGACCTATTTTTCTTGAGTTTATTCTTCTTATAACAAAAAAATTAAACTTAAGGTAGGGTTCATGGGGTAACCTTAGGTAGGGTTTTGTTATAAATTAGTTTGTATTCCTAAGGCAGGTGTCTTGGATATAGCTAGGAGTTTTTGGTGGAGTTTGCTTAGGGTAGCATACTTCTAGATTGGTGGAGGGGGAAATTGGGTGTACCCATCTTGGGGAACCACTATAAATATTTGAGCACTTTGTGTGATATGTTTAATTTTTGTACTAGATCTCTAAATAAATTACTAAAACCTCAAAAAGCACAAACACCTATTCACCCCCTCCAGGTGATTAGACTGCCCTAAATTTACAAGTGATATCAAAGCTAGGTTGTTGTTTAAAGAGCTTAATATCTTGAACACGACCCTCCTAAGGGATGTTCAGTTTATCGACCATGACTTCAAGAGAAAACTACAAGGAACTGAGTTTTATAAAGCTACTTCTCTACAAAAAGGAGAATTTTGGAATATGGTAGGAAAGGGTCAGATTTTTAATGGAAGCTTCTGGCCCAAGAATTTTTATAAATATTAAAGAAGGACCTTTCATTCCCATAAAAGTCTCTACCATTTATCCAAGTCAGCAAGTTCCAAATAAATATGTAGATATGACCAAGCATGAAATCATTCTAGACACCGTCGATAAAAGGGCCAAGAACATCATTCTCAGTGTAATAGATGACTCGACTTTCTAAATCTTGATTCATTACAAAACAGTAAAGAAAATGTGGGACTCTCTAATTATTTCATGGAAGGTACTGAGGAAGTAAGAGATAATAAGAAATCTCTCCTGAACTAAGAATATGAGGCCTTCAGGCAAAGAAGAAAGACTCAATTTTTTAGTGTTATAAGAAGTCCTTTAAAATAGTAAATAGACTCAAAAACTGTGGGAGATAATTCTCCAACTATGATCTTAATGATAAGTTCTTAAGATCCCTTAATAAAGAATGAGATATCAAAATTTATGCAATAAGGGAGATGGGGAACTTGATAAATATATAGCCCTAGAACTTGTATAGAAAGTTTGTGTCACATGAGTTATAGCTAAATACAAGGAAGGCTGAAAAAGAAAACGGCAGATCTTACTCCAAAGAAATGTTTGTGTCCCTTAAGGCAGAAAGCTTAAGAAGGAGCAAAGGAGTCTCTCTAACCTTGCAGGAGAGGAGTGGTGAACATGATGAGTCTAAAGATGATATTTCATATTCTAAGATGACTGATGCAGAATTTCCCCTACTCTCTAAGCAATTTAAGCAATTGTAGTCAACAAGGAGATAAAGAAAGAATAATCCCTCCTCCTCCACTTTAAGAAGGTTTGACTATAACAATGATAAGCCAAGACACAAATAAAAAGATGACAGGTACGGTTCCAATCAGAACAAATTTCTTTCATCTGACATCATTTGTTATTGTTATAAAAAGGTAGGTCATGTCATTGTTGACTGCCTTGACAAAAGAAAAGAAAGCGAGAAATTTGATTAAAAGAGATCTCATAAGGGTAAGAAGAAAGAAAGGATCTTTATAGCAAAGATGACTAAGACCTTGAGTTATAAAGACTCAAGCTCTTTTGAATTTTAGGAAGGAGACAATTTTGGGCTAATGGGATTATTTGATGATGGAAGTTAGGATTAATCAAATTCTCCAGCTCTGGTATGCATCAAAGCACCTTTACCTTCCACAAGTTTTGAATCTAAATCAATTCATCATCTAAAAATGAATATGAACCTAATTTGTTGAAAACATTTAGTGTTCTTCTAGAAGCTCTAACAAGGAGCAAGAAGTTAGCTAAGGCTTAGACTCAAGAAATAGAGCTTTTTAAGCCTTTTCAGTCTAAAGTCTCAGAGAAAATAAATGAAATATCTCTGATAAACATTAATCTTATGGAGCTTCAGAAAAAGATTGTAGCTCAAGCCAAAGAATTAAATAAAAAAATAACTAATTAAAGATCTTAAGAATAAGCCTTCTCATTGAGAGAAAGCTGGTGGCTTATTTTTCTAAGCCACAGACTGTCTTTCTTATAATAGATAGATTTTTTGCACCTTATAGAGGAGGTGTCGGTTACACATGAGAAAATGACAATGGAAAGTCTACTCAAGATCAGACTATATTTAAGAAAGTTATATTGCTAGCAAATTCATATGATATGAACATCTCTTATGGATATTTATCTATTAAGTGCTCTACAAATGGAACTAAACAATCGCTAAATTCTAGAAATAGAGAAAACGTTGGATTAAGTGTTTTCAAAGCACCACATAAATAAATCTAAATAAAAATCCATGGATTATTTATATTTGGCCCCTCAGTACCAGCAATTAAAGGCAAAAAACGCTTTAATCCAAAAGCCTGTTCCTAAGAAGAAGTCTTTGGTTGTGTTGCCCTCTTCTTATACTGAACACAACCATAGAACCCTAAAAAGAAATGTTCAGAATCCTGCAGTCTACTCTTCTAGTCGCCAACATACTCATTCCACTCAAATGGTGACTCAAAAGAAGAGATAACAAATTTGATGGCTAGTACTGTGGGAAAATTGACCACTTTGCCATAGATTATTGGTTCAATCCAAGAGTGCCAAGGGATAAGAATCTAAAATTGGTTGTGAATATTATAAGGAAACACCCAGCTATTGGAACTAATAAGAACCAAGGACCCAAGATTAATTGGGTTCCTAACGTAAAGTAATTTCATTTTGTAAGTATGTCCAATCATTAATAAAAAGTCAATCTGGTACTTGGACAGTGGGTAATCCATATATATGACTGGAAAAATAATCCTTCTAAAGAACGACGACCCTGTAAGAGATGGACCCAAAGAAATCTTTTGCGGATCTAATAGAGGGGTACTAAAGGCTATGGTATGATCACTAATGGAATAGTCTCTTTGACAAAAGTGGCTTATATGAATGGTTTGCAACACAACCTTTAAGCATAAGTCCACTATATGACTTGTTCTATGTCATTGAATTTCACATGGATAAGTGTCTGATCAAACAGTCAATTTACTTTGAGATAATCCTAATAGAAACAAGTAGTGGAAATATTTATTTTAAATTTCTTATGTTTAGATTCTTCAACACCAGTATGTCTTGTAACAAATGCTAAATTCTCTTAGTGTATAATGACACAAAAGACTGACTCACATAAACTTCAAGGAAATCAATAAGCTTATTTCAAAAAATTTAATTAGAGATGGACCCAAACTGAAATGCATTAAAGATGGCTCATGTCATGCAAGATAAATAGGTAAGAAAACAAGAGTTACCTTTAAGAGCCTTGCTTATAAAGATTCTACTATATTTTATACTTCCTATATATAGATTTATTTGGTGTTATGTCAGTTCTTAATTTAGGAAGGAAGTTTTATACTTTTGTGATGGTTAATGATTATTCACAATATACATATGTGCTCTTCCTAAAAAGAAAATCAGATATAATGGACACCATTGTGTATTTTATCAAGCATATTTACAATCAAAATGGATTGTACTGTGGATAAAATCAGAAGTGGTTACGGCATAAAATTTCAATCTGGGGATATGACAGAATTCTACAAATTATAAGGTATCTTTCAGGAATTTTCCTCCACTAAAACACCAAAACAAAATGGAGTGGCTGAGAGGAGGTTGTTCTCCGAGATTGTACTATAGGGGAAGTTGTTATCCGAGATTGTAGGAGTTATATACGCTGAGTGTAAGATTATTTAATCTGATTTTTTGGTGAAGTAGCTGAGTCTAACCCGAAGTGCTAGATAAGTGAGGCGGGAAAGTGGACATACCCATCTTCGGGGAACCACTATAAATCTTTATGTTTGTGTTGTGATCTCTTATTTTGTGCGCTTTTATTTGATAAGTTTTTAATTCCACTAAAAGTCGCAAGATTCACCTATTTACCCACCTCTAAGTGATTTAGGTTGACAATAAGATACTTTCAAGGGTAGATGCGGGAGTTTCAGAATAACTTTTCATTGTCAAAAGAGTTCGTCGATCTCAGTCTGAAAAAGGGAAAACTTTTCATTGTCCTCAGGTCGGCGAAAATTTTTTGAGGCCAAATCATTGATCTCCGTCGATGAAAATGACTCACACAGAGAGTTCGTCGATCTCAGGTTGACGAATTACCTCAAGAACTTTTCTCAGTTCGTCGATCTTAGGTCAACGAACTGTGGAAAATTCTTTGACCACAGATAGAAAGTTAAATTAAAGCTTCTCCATTGATCATACCAAGCTTATTTAGGAAGAACAGATGGTTTCTTTCACCCAAAGGTTTGGTGAAGATGTCTGCTCTTTGCAAATCAGTGTAGATATAGATATGATTAATTTTCTTTTTATCCACACACTCTCTAACGAAATGATGGCTTATCTCTATATGTTTAGTTCTACTATGATGAACTGGATTATGAGAAATAGAAATTGCACTAGTATTATCACAGAGTAAGGTTGAATTATTTAAGTTGTATTCATAATCTAGGAGTTGATTTTGAATCCACAGCATCTGTGAACAACAACTGCCAGCTGCTATGTACTCAGCTTCTTCTATTGATGTAGACACAGATGTTTGCTTTTTGCAAAACCAGGAGACAAGTCTAGCACCAAGGAACTGGCATGTTCCTGATGTGCTCTTCCTGTCCACTCTATATCCAGCAAAGTCAGCATCTGAGTATCTAGTCAACTCAAATTCTGACTTAGTTGGATACCAGAGTCCTAGATTTGGGCAACCCTTTATATATCTTAAAATTATTTTAAGGAAAATAAGATTAGATTCTTTAGGGTACACTTGCAACCTAGCACAAAGGCATGTATCAAACATTATGTCTGGCCTACTTGCTGTGAGATACAATAGGGACCCAACAATTCCCCTATATAATTTCTGATCAACAAGCTTTCCATGTTCATCAGAGAAAACCACAACAATGGTAGCCATGGGTGTTTTCTTTGCTGAGGCATCTGACATCCCAAACCTTTTGATTAGCTTCTTAGCATACTTGTATTAGGATATGAAGATGTCATCAGGCAATTGCTTCACTTGGAGACCAAGGAAGTATGAAAGTTCACCCATACTACTCATCTCAAACTTTGAATGCATAAGGTCAGAAAACCTTTTGCATAGTTTGGGATCAGTTAAGCCAAATATAATATCATATACATAAATTTGTACTAACAAGATTTTATCTTTATGATGCTTAATAAAAAAAGACTTATCTACAATGCCTCTAGAAAATTTATGCTCTAACAAGAAGCTAGCTAAGGTCTCATACCAAGCTCTTGGAGCTTGCTTTAAACCATAGAGAGTTTTATGTAATCTAAAGACATAAGAGGGATTAGTTGGGGAGATAAAACCTAGTGGTTGCTCCACATATACTTCCTCTTTGAGTTTTCCATTCAGAAATGCACTTTTGACATCCATTTGATAGACTTTCAACTTTTTGAATGCAGCATATGCAAGGAAGATTCTTATAGCCTCAAGCCTTGAAATAGGGGGCAAATGTCTGATCATAGTCAAGGCCTTCCTCTTGCCTATAGCCTTGAGCTACTAGTCTTGCCTTGTTCCTTATGATAATGCCCTAGGCATCAAGTTTATTTCTAAATACCCACTTAGTTCCAATGACTGGGTAGTCCTTGGGTCTTGGAACTAAGTCTCAAACTCTACATCTCTCAAATTGGTTGAGCTCCTCTTGTATTGCCATAATCAAGAGTGGATCTTGCTCTGCATCTTTTATAGATTGGGGCTCAGTTTGAGATATGAAACAGACATGCATCAAGTCTTGGTTAAGTTGATGTCTTGTCTGTACACGTACTAATATTTCTCCTATTACTTGAGATACAGGATGATCTCTAAGTATGATAAGATTAGTTGGTGGAGTTTTTTCAGTAACAGCCTGGGGAGTTAATTCCTCTTATGGAATTATGTGGGCTGTTGTTGGTTTATCAGTTGTTTTAGTGAAATCATCTTCACTGTCTTCAGAATTTTGTGGAGAAGTATGGGCATTAGCCTCATTTGTGAGGTTCATTTCTTTCAACTACTCACACAAATATATTACCTGCAAAGATTCACTGGTAGAAGAGTTCTTCTCCTGGTAAAATATGTTAGTATCATCAAAGGAAATATGTACAGACTCTTCTATTTTCATTGTAGATTGATTATAAACCCTATATGCCTTGCTAACTTGGGAATATCCTAGAAAAATTCCCATTGTAGCATTGGCTTCAAACTTTCTAATGTATTTCTTGTCATTATTGTGAATGTAACACATACAACCAAAAATATTAAAGAAATCTACTTTTGGTTTCTTCCCTTTAAGCAATTTATAGGGATTCTTGCCCTTAAGCTTATGTATCAAACTCCTGTTCAGGACATAGTTTGTTATGCTTACATCCTCTACCCAAAAGAGTAGTGTCAAGTAAGAATCTGCAAGCAATGTACCTGCATCTTCAATTAGTGTTCTGTTTTTCCTTTCAGCTACCCCATTTTGTTGAGGAGTTCTAGGAGCAAAGAAATAATGTCTGATATCTTCCTCCTCACAGAATCTTTACATGGGAAGAGACTCAAACTCAGTACCATGATCACTTCTTATCAATTCAACTGGAGTAGAGTACTCAATCCTATGCTCTTAAGAAAATCTGTAAGAACCTTGAAGTTATCTGACTTGTTCCTCAAGAAGAACACCCAAGTGAACCTTGAGAAGTCATCTACAATCACTAAGGTATAAGATTTCCCTCCTAGTCTTTCTATAGCAATGTGTCCAAAAAGATCCATGTGGAGCAGATACAAAATCCTAGGTGAATCACTTTTTTTAATGGCTTTGAAACTATTTTTAGTTTTCTTGCCTAATTGACAAGCCATGTAGAGGCATTCCTTCTTGTAGGGAGTAGAAGGCAATCCTCTAAAAAGGTTATCTTTAGATAACCTAGCAATATTTTTCAGATTAACATGACCTAATCTTTTATGCCAAAGTTCATTATTATTATTATTTTTGTTGAACAGACATCTTTCAGATCTAGCAAACTTAAAATTTACTATGTAAATATTTCCTACTCTAGATCCAGTTAAGGCAATCTTTTTATCAACAGAAGAGATATTGCAAGAGGATTTAACATAAGATACCTAAAACCCTTCATCACAGAGTTGACTAATGGAAATCAGGTTGTGCTTTAATCCACTTACATAAGCTACTTTCTTGAATGTGACCACTCCAATCTTTATATCTCCATAGCCTTTATTCTGGCCATAGTTGGAGTCACCAAAAATAACTTTAGGACCTAGCTTGGACTTGTAGTTGGATAGATTGTCCTTACTGCCAATCATATGTTTTGAACAACCACTATCCAGATACCACTGTTCCTTTGTGGTAGGATAGTCTTTCACCTACACAAAAACAGATTAGATATTCTTGACCCAGGTTACATTGGGTCCTTGTTGATTTACATAACTAAAGCTGGTAATATATGAATATTCAGGTTGACTTTTGTAACCTAAAGGATGGTATTTTCTTGGTAAAATTATCCATTAGTTAAAAGGATTAATGTTCTGTCTAGGTTGATCAAAAATCATGTTGGAATTAAAATTTCTTTTATTATAAACTGGGGTCAACGAATTCTGGTATGCTCGTCGATATGAGGTCGACGAATGGGGATGAGTTAGTCGAACTCAACTCAGAGAATGAAGTTATTCATTTTCTGTACCCCAATTTCGTCGATCTCTGGTCGATGAACCATAGTGGTTTCGTCGTTCATAGTTAAGAGAATAGTTATAGCAGAAGTTTGCGTTCGGAGTTCGTTGACTTGAGCTCGATGAACTGGATACATTTCATCGATCTGAGCTCGACGAAATCTGCTGAACTTTGCTATGGTTAAGATTTTTCTTATTCTTTCTTCTTTTCTTATTCTTTTGTTTTAATACTATTTGTTTAACATGATTATCTTCTTTTTTCTCTTTACCCTTTTCAGAAACAAATTTTATGGGGGTGGATAAAATGTTTTTCAGAATAAGTGGGGGTTGGCTTGATGAAGCACCTAAGTCCAGCTTGCCATTAAGTCTGGCATTCACTATGCTTGTGATGTTCATCAACTTGATGCTTCTCCCATTCAGGGATTCTTCAAGTTGCCTAGCCTCAAATAATTCAGTCTTTAATTTAATGATTTGTTCATTAGCTAAGGTGATTTCATGCTTTAATTTATTATTTTCTAACAGCAGGTTTTCTTGTTAATTTACTTTCTCTTTAAGTTATTTAATTATTTTTTTAGAGTTAATTAAATCAAGACATAAAGATTTAAATTCAATTTTAAATTCTTCTGAATCAAAATCAAAATAAGACAATACCTGATCCTCTTCAGATAGAGGTTCTTCAGTGTCTGATTGGTCAGCTTCAGAATGGGTGTTTGATGCATCAATAGCCATCAAGCATATTTCATTGGCCTTTGCTTCCTCTTCATCTTCACTAAAGCTGGAAGATGAAGATTCTTCTTCAGTATCACTCCAGGTTTCAGCAATGAAACCTTTCTCCTTCCTTTTATGCTTGCTGGAGGAGGGCTTGTTGTAATGTTGTTTCCTGGTTTCCTTTTCTCTTCTCTTATCTTTATTGTGAGTCTCTGGACACTCTGAAATGAAGTGTTTAGGCTTCCTGCAGCCAAAACAAACTACTTCTTTAGTTGGTGTTTTGTCATACCTGGGTTTGTCATCTTGCCTTGATGACTTTCTTTTGAAGTCCCTCTTACCCATTTTGTAAAATCTCTTGGCTAAGAGACTTAGGAATTCTTTATATACAGTTGGAGCTTCTGAATCTTCAATAGCTTTGAATGCTATATTTTGCTCCTTTCTCCCAGATGAAGGAGTCTTCTGTTCTGCAACTTCTCTTGACTTAATCAGTTGCTCATAAGATTTGAGTTTTCCCAATAGAGATTCAGTGGAAATCTCATTAAGGCTTCTGGCTTCCTTGATAGGCCAGATTCTAGAATCCCATGAGCTAGGGAAGCACATGAGGATTTTTTCATTCACTTTTGTAAGAGTGATGTCCTTGTCCAATGTCTTCAACTCATTAATTTTTGAGCTTAATCTGTTGTACATATCACTAACAGTCTCTGACTCATCCTTCTTGAAGTTCTCATACTAAGAGATGAGGTTGGATCTCTTATCCTTTCACTCATCATCAGAACTAGCTATCATCTGGTTAAGAGAATCCCAAATAGCCTTGGCTGATGTGCATTCAGCCGCCTTTTGGAAGATATCATTAGACATAGTTTGAGCCAGAATGTTCATGGCCTTTGCATCAGCAATCTTGGCCTTTTTTTGAGCATCTATCCACTCAGGTGGTGGAACAGTATAGGTGCTTGATGTTGAGGTGGATGCAGTCACTAGAGCAGGAGGTCCTGTCAAAATGGAATTATAAATGTCCTCATTAATAGAGTTCATATAAAGTTTGATTCTTGTCTTCCAGATGGAAAACTTATTTAAGTTCCACACTGGAGGTCTGGTGCTTGCATAATCCTTATTATGTGCCATGTTATAAGAACTAAGCTAGATAAATTTAGATCTAAGAAGGATCTGTTGGTTCAAGTGTTACCTTGTTAAACCAAGAGAACAGCTCTTTGATACCAATTGAAAGGAGTGGTTAAATCTGACTTACTTTAGAGGGGGGTGAATATAGTATTTAAAAATTCTTGGCAGTTTTTAGATTTATATATTAGAGTGAAAATAAGTGATACCAAATATAATAATAGAAGGGAAAAAAACAAGCTAAGCTATTCTAACTATCACAGCCACAGCAAGAACAAAAATAAAAAATGAGCAATCTGACAACACAAGAAGATTTTATAGCGGTTGCCCTAAACTTGGGTATATCCACTCTTCTACCACCCTGGTAGGAATCCACTAGCAGGTTTTGATCAAGTGACTGCCACCATAATATTTATTTATAGGGAGATATTACAACCCTTTAAGCTTTTGATCAGGTGCCCATAAACCAAACCAAGTCTTTTGATCAGGAGACTTGACAACCAAAAGCTAACTTTTGAAGGGAGTTAAAACCCTTTTACAAGAGGTGAGAGGAGGTGATAGTGACTTCTCTTTCTTTAATCAACAGAGAAGACTAGTGGATCTTTGATGTTGACAAAGCTCCCCTGAGATGTTGATAATTCAGGAAGATTGGAGCTTTGCTTCTGGGTGTAGGTCTTCAGCCTTGTTTGAAAGCAGTCCTGGAACTTTTCTGACTGAATAGATCTTTTGTTGTCCTGAATGTTCCTGGAAGTGAAGCTTGAAGAAGACTCTTGATTATGATGATTGTTCTTCTTCTGACTTTAGACTTGACAAGGTGAAACACAAAGAATTTTAAGCACTGTGAGAGAGAGAGTTTTGAAAGATTAGTCTATCTCAGTGCTGTATATTTTTCTGCAAGTTCTGGTGGTTCCTTCTGTGTGTTGTCTGAAAGACAAAAATATCTTTTTATATTCTGAGTCAATAATTTCTCCTATGAAATTTGAATTACTGACTTAATTGCTGGCTGATCTGGAGAATACAAATGGCTGGAATATATCATAAATGAGTTTCCCCAACTGTCCCTTAATAAAATAAGCAAGTAAATATCCTGATGAATATCATAATTAATGTTGCCAATAACGGCTATATTCAGAGAAATATAAGCATTAATTACTCAGGAATAATACTGATATTAATATAGAAATAAAGGAACAGAAGGAAGAAAACTTCTCATTCTGGAACTTGATAGATATGTTCGATCACTGAACAGAATTCGTCGACCTGAGATCCAAGATCGTCGACCTAAGAATTCCAGTTCGACGACCTAAGCTCTGCGAACTGCGTACTTAGAATGGCTTGCCAAAACTTCACTCTGAGATCATCTAGCTTAAAACCTGTCTGAAGAAAACTGATCGTCAACCTGAGCTTGAATATCGTCGAGCTTAGCTCAGAGAAATAACTCTGAGTTCGTCGATCTGAGATTGACAATCGTCGAGCTAAGTTCGAAGAACTTCGAACTGATCAAACTATTCTCTGAAAACTTCTAAGTCTGAGTCTTCTGAGGTCCTCTGCTGGCTGGTCCAAGAAGTTTGAACTTAATGACTTAGCCTACACTCTAGGACTACTAGACTTGACCCTGCCTATACAAGGTGGGTCAGACTCAGCTTAAATTAGTAAACCAAACCCAAATCCAACTATGGATCCCACACATACTGTCCACCTCCTCATTGATATCCATTTAGAGCTATTCATATTTATACCCCAGTTAGAACTGCTTCGACTATTTCACCTATAAGGTACCTTTATATTAGTTCTAATAAATGCCAGATATCAAAGGCAGTTTCATAGTTTTAGATTCTATTAAATTTATATTTATCTAACACACATAACAAATATTTTATAGATTTTGAATTGTTGGCATACCTCTGTTTATCCGCGTCATCCCATTTATCTCATAGATTTTCCAAAGTTTGATCCCCTATCGTAATAGTGGGTGTAGTGTATTTCGTTTGACTATGGCCCATACGCCCAAGCTTTTGGTCATTAAGAATATTTTTATATGTGTTCACCAGCAGCTATAGTTAATCTCCATAAATAATGGGGGTATACTCACTCCTTCTCCCTTAAGAAAGACATGGTTAACATTATCCATCTACTTTAAAATTTTAATTCTTTTTTGAGGCAACCTACCTCTGGTACCTCTTGTTGGATCTAGTGGCCAATTTTCTATTGGTTGAATAAGGTTGGCAGTGAAATTTTCGAGATTTAAAGACTTCAGAGCAAAGAACATGCTTTCTAAGACTATTGTCAGGCGTTAGAACTAATGTCGGTGGTATAAAATGAAAAAGTGTTCATTTTCTTCTAGAGATTGTAACAACATACGCATAGATAACAATTTAGACATACCACATTAAACACATGCAGCTAAATGTAAAAATATATACATGATTTTATTGAATATCAAACTAGTGTTTACAAATTTTAGAATAGAGCTCCATGATGCCGGAGATAGGAGGAGGTGCATTAAATACTCGCGAACCCTCCTGGTGGGCATATTGGCTCTCTCCCTTCTTCCCAAGAAGATTGACGAACCCTCTAGATCGCCATGATCTTGACATCCTCCCAAGACAATTTCTACAGAACCCTCCCAGAAATCTAATGACCTCCCGGGTCAATTTCCCACAAACTGCACCCAGGAATCCAATGTCCACACCAGACGATTTCTCCACAATCAATTAGAGAAAAATAAATTACGGAGAAGAAGAAAAATATATATCAAGGAAATTTTTCTCCCTCAAAAGTATGTCTCCAGAGATGGTGCACTTGCAGAGATCGCATAAATTGAAATGTTACTCCTGAGTTCAGTAGTCGAGTAGTATCTTCCTAGTATGAGGCTCTATCCTACCATGCTTTGACTTTGCCATAAATCCTCTTTATTTTATTTTATTTAGACATTTGATTTACATAGACTCCTATTCCCATCAACTATTATTATTTTTTACTTTAAATTTTGATTGGAACTCTGCAGTGTGCTAATTTTATCCTGCAGTCAAACAACATCTTACCTTAATTCAAATAATACTGACTAAATTACATCCTGTAGTTGAACAACAAAAGTGAAATTATGCACAAAGCCGATTCTTGCATGTATTTTTTATCTGGAAAGATAATTCCATGCATTTAAATGGACCTATAGAGAATTCAATTCTGCGAAAATTATAAAATCCATAACTTAATATTGGGAACTTCGCCCAAAATGTTCCTAATTTGAAGAAGTCCTCAAGTTAAGGATAAACACACTTTGTTTTTTATAATATCTATATTATTGAGTTTCAGTATTATTAGTTAAATGGAATAATATTCATGAACTTTATACTAAACCAAGGGATAATTGAGATATTTACCAAATTAATCTTATGTAAAATATCATTTTGATAAGGTTCACAGAGTCATGAAATATCATCTTAATAACCTTAAGCTTTAAGGAATATTGTCGTGAAGCTATACAGCTAAAGTCAAATATCGTCATGATGAAGCTCAGACAAATGAAGATCGTTTTGAAGAGGTATAACTTATTCAACAATTTAGAAGAAGCTAAAGTAGTTTGCCAATTGTCGTCAAAATTAGTTGAAATATCATCGAGAAGTTGCGACAACATTATTGTAAGCATATTGTAACGATGAATGTTAGTCTATATCATTTAGATATTACTCCCCCATGATAGACAAATAACTCGGATCAAAATTCTAGGTCTTATTGACATGACAAGTTGAAATGTAGTTGTGATGAGATTTAATCATCGAGAAGATCACAAGCATCACTTAGAAGAATCATTGTCGTCTTGATAGCTAACCACTTTGACAATTCAAATTACAGATATTCAAATCCCTGTTATCATCGATTACGCCAATCAAATTAGTCCTTTAAGGAAAGACATTTGTGACATGAAGCTTCTTCTATTCGATCGTTATTGGTCTCAATCATATAATTATAGATGAGATGTAAAGAGAAAACCCTAATCCTTGTGTTTGAAAAATATCAATTAAATAGTAACTTTCTTCAAAAGCAATGTCGATAGTTAACCTTATAATACCCCAAAACCCAGTTTTGGTTTTCAGGCCAAGTGACACGGCCTGGGACACGGGCGTGTCCCAGGGCGTGTCAAGCAAATACTCGATCTGGTCTCGAGTAAGTTTCAATGTTGGGTTTCGGGTGTTTTTGGAGTGACACGGCCTGAGACACGGGCATGTCCCAGGGCGTGTCCTCCTCGGGTTGCTGTAGGTCGCGCATTCGACGATCGTTGAGCATAATGATCGACGATCGACGAGAAGAGGCGACACGGCCTGTGACACGGGCGTGTCACGGGGCGTGTCCTTCTCGACGATCGGCGAGATCATGTCGACGATTGGCGAGAATAATCTCGGCGATCGACGAGATTCGTCGAGAGAGGCGACACGGCCAGAGACACGGGCGTGTCTCAGGCTGTGTCAGGTTAGGCGGTGGTCACGGGCGTGTTCAACCTGTGTGGTGAGGCAGTTCTTTACCGCTTAAGGGCCACTTAAGGGACACGGCCTGTGACACGGGCGTGTCACAGGGCATGTCAGGGCCGAAAATGTCTTTTTCTGCAGATCTCGGCCGTTTGTTTCCCTCTTTCCAGATCTAGTGGTCTTCAGTTTTCCCAACCCCTTTAAGACCCCGAACCAGTAAACTTATCCTCACTTTATCTTCTTAAGTGAGAGAAAGAAGGAGGAAGAAGAGGGAGGAAGGAGAGGGAGATCCAGCTAGTCCAAGCTCGGAATCGCGATTGTAGGCCATATTCGGGAAGGCAGAGCTCCAAGCAGTGCTTGCCATGGCTCCAAAACATCATCCAAGTGTAACGACTTCCTCCTTGGATCTGTGAAATCCTTCCTTTTGTATATGCATGAATCCTCTACAAAGGTATAGTTGAATTCTCTTTGGATGTTGAACTCCATCCCTTGATTCTTGTTGGAGTAGTCCCGGAAGCGAGAAGTACGGGTAGGCATGCTGTGTGAAGCCATATGGATAGGTTGGTCCGGATTGGTGATGATTGTATGCATATCAGAGCATGACTCTGTATTATTGTGATGCGTGTGATGTTCTTGGTGGACACCTACAGCTTGGTGTAGCAGGATAGTATGTGGGTGGGTTGATGCTGTGTGATCTCAACCCTTGTAGTTGTGAATGCTACTTGTTGAGCCGGTGGGGCTGCAACTGTGGAAAAGCCTGTGTGGCGAACGGGCAAGGTGAAGCTGTACCCGTTTCAGTCCTGATCGACGTCTGACGTATGTGAGCTACGGGAAACGTTGATATTTACCCGCGTTCTGGTTGTCTAACCGTGGGGTGCTTAAGGCCCTGTTAGGATCACAGAATGAGAATCGCTCCGGTTATTTGAGCCATGGAGGATTGGAATGCTCACGAATTGCCGTCATGTCTGGACCCTCTAAACGGTGGTGGGACCCTAGTTTTTCGGTACACCGATAATGTGCCCTGAGAGCACGGAATGTCGGGCCGTCGTGCCGACGTTTGTGATGGATGATGACCAATACGGGCGTACAAGTGTGATGTGCTAAAGCATACTCTTTTGATTCTATATAAGTGCTATGCAGGGAAGGAATCCGCTGTCCCGTGCTAGGGACAGGGTCGTTATAAATGGTCAGCCAAATGCTTATCGTTGCTTTGTTTGCCACTACTTGGTGGATCTTTTGCGTGCAGGTCAAGAAGGGCCAAGAAGGGATGAGGGTGGAAAACCCTAAGCTGTTGCTGCTAAGTGCTAGCCCTCGAAGGCTAGTTTTGTACCTTGTGTAAGAACTCATGTATGGCCGGCCTGTGTGCCGATGTATGGAAGATACCTTCTTGTATAAAGAGAAACACTTGTAAGAGGCCATAAGGCCGTACTTGTGGTATTATATTATGGCATGTTTGGTTTAGCTGTGGACTTCTGCGTTGATGTTTGGGTTCATTCTTGCAACCCTTTAAACTTCTGCTAGAATGCTCTGTGATAGGATGCGTATTTGGTATTACTTAGTAACGTCTCTGCCTGTTTGTAAGACATGGTGTGGGGCCCCGGCCGGACCTTCTACTATGTTACACGTAACAGGTAGAGGTGTTACAATTTGGTATCAAATTCCTTGGTTCCCTCTTCTGGATTCGTGGACGAATTATTTTGTGGGGTGGCAAGCTCGTGTGTGAGTGTATACATTTGAACTCAAACATGTCCACATAGGTTTGAAATGCACTGGTGTGTTACACTTGTGTATTTGTTTTGACTGTTTGTTGTGTGGCTTGTCGCTGAATTGTATGGTTTGACACATATAGGTGACGCGAAGTGTTGCGGGTCAGTCAGAACCTCAGCATTCTATTGAGAGTGCGGCACCGATAGAGGTGCCCACCCCTCCTCCATCAGCTGAAACTGTATGTTTGATTATAGAAACGGTACTTGCGGTGATGAATGCTCAGCAGGCAGGGCAAGCTCGGCCTAAGACTCCCGTTCCTGTGGTAGTGCGTCAAGAACCGGTGGGCATAGCGGTTGATCAGCGTGCCGTAGATCAGCAGCTAAAGTGGTTTATGAGCTTTCATCCTCCGACGTTTACCGGGGCGGGTTCCCTAGCTCAAATAGAGGATTGGCTTGCTCGGATCAAGCGCATCTTGACCGCCCTTCGGGTTGAGGAGGAACAGAAAGTCACGTTAGCCACTTTTCTTCTTGAAGGAGAAGCTCGGCTGTGGTGGGATGAGGTAGAACTGCACCACTTGGCAGGCAGACAGTTGACAGGAGTCTTTATGGACGAGTTCTCTCGGTTGTTCTTGGGAAAGCATTTGCCGTTGCAGCAACGGATTGCTTTGGAATTGGAGTTTTAGCGGTTGAATCAAAAGGAGAGCAGCGTAGATGAGTATTTGCATGAGTTCACGCGTTTGGGGCATTATGCAGGCGCTATCTTTGCCGAGGAAGAGCGCAAAACCAGTCAGTTTATGCGAGACTGCGGGATGAGTTGCGGCATTTACTCTTGAGTTCCGTGAATCAGGGATTTCAAGCTCTGGTCTTCACCGCGAGGGCATTGGAAGCAGATTTGAAGCGAGGACAATCTAAAGGACCTTTGGATGTTGCAAAACTGGAGTTCAAACCGCCGCGTCCGGAGAGAAGTGGTTTTCGAAAGAAATGGGGTAAGAAGTCCAGACGTTCTGGGAGAGCTACTTCATCAGTTACTTTGGAAGCGTCGTCGGGCTATGACTCCCACACTTGCTATACGTGTGGCAAGCCGAGACATCTTGCTCGGGACTGTCGGGTTGGTCCTCCGAAAGGTGATAAGAAGCTGGGTGCGTCCTATGCGGATAAAGGGAAGGCGGTGGCGAAGTCCTCTGCTTCGCAAGTGCAGCCTCAAGTTTTAAATATGCGACAACAAGAGGCCATTAAGAAGGCCGACGTCGTCACAGGTGTGCGTGATCTCTGAGTTCTTTTCCCTTTGTGTAGTGCTGCTATGTTTTTGGTGTTTATTGTGCTGTTGCTATGTTAGGCTTCGTCCTAATTTGGGAGCATCTGGCATGAGCATTATTTGATATTGGTGCGTCACATTCGTTTATTTCAAAGTATTTTGTATTGCGCATTGGCGCGCCGATACGAGGCACGACAGAAAGTTTGAAGGTACTCTTACCTAACGGATGTGTTTTGTGCGCGGATCAGTCTGGGTGTGTAGAAGGGAAAATAGGAAGTTGGGACTTCAGATTGGAAGCACTTGTGCTGCCGATTTCGGAATTCGACATAATCTTCGGTATGGATTGGTTGTCAGAGCAGCATGCTCGCATTGATTGTAATTCTAAGGAAGTTGTGTTGGGACAGAACACCGAACAAGAAATAAGGTTTAGCGGCATGCGGGGGATAAATGAGATGTTGATATCCACTCTGCAAGTTCGGAAGGCCGTTAGAAAGGGTGCCGAGTTGTTCTTCACGCTAGTAGCAGCGGTAGAGCCAAAGGCTAGTGTGAATGAGGTACCTGTTGTGTCGGAATTAAAGGATGTGTTTCCAAAAGACCTTTCGGGGTTACCACCCCAAAGAGAAATCGACTTCACGATAGAACTGGTACCGGGTGCTAAACCTGTGGCCTGTTCCCCCGATCGTGTAGCGCCAAAGGAAATGACAGAGCTGAAGGTTCAATTGCAAGAATTGCTAGATCAAGGTTTTATAAGGCCAAGTCAGTCACCTTGGTGTGCGCCGGTTCTCTTTGTGAAAAAGAAGGACGGCAGCTTGCGTCTATGCATAGATTATCGAGAACTGAACAAGCTGACAGAGAAGAATAAGTATCTGATCCCACGGATCGATGATTTGTTTGATCAGCTAGTGGGCTCTTCGGTGTATTCTAAGCTGGATTTGAAATCAGGTTATTACCAGCTGAGGGTTCGGGAAAGTGACATACCCAAAACAGCATTTGGCACATGCTACGGGCATTATGAGTTCACGGTGATGCCCTTTGGATTGTCTAATGCACCTTTGGTGTTTATGGATTTAATGCACCGAATGTTTAAGTGATATTTGGATCTCTTTGTGATCGTCTTTATTGACGATATCCTGGTGTATTCCCGATCCAGAGAAGAGCATGCAAATCATTTGAAGATGGTATTGCAAACCCTGAGGGAAAAGAAACTCTATGCCAAGTTTGCTAAGTGTGATTTCTGGTTCTCATCTGTGGCTTTTCTGGGCCATGTAGTTAGTGGAGAAGGCATTGCAGTGGATCCTGCCAAAATTGTTGCAGTGCAGGAGTGGCCTATTCCTTTGTCGGTAGCCGAAGTCAGGAGTTTCCTTGGACTTGCGGGCTATTACAGGCGTTTTGTGGAAAATTTCTCAAGAATAGCATTGCCTCTCACTACCCTAACGCGGAAAGAACAAAGGTTCGTTTGGTCGCCCGAGTGTGCACGAGCTTTTGAAGTGTTAAAGAGTCGGTTGACTACGGCCCCAATTTTGACAACACCTTGTGGAATAGATGGTTTTGAGGTGTACAGTGATGCATCGGGTAGCGGCTTAGGCTGCGTTCTCCTTCAGCGTGGTAAGGTGATAGCATATGGTTCGCGCCAATTGAAAGCCCATGAGCGGAACTATCCAGTCCATGATTTGGAATTGGCCGCAGTCATCTTTGCACTTAAGTTGTGGCATCATTATTTATATGGTGTAAAGGTGGATATCTATACAGACCACAAGAGTCTGAAATATCTATTAGATCAAAAAGACCTAAATATTTGACAAAGAAGGTGGATGGAATTTCTTGGTGATTATACCTTCCAAATTCATTACACACCGGGTAAAGGGAATGCAGTCGCAGATGCCCTGAGTCGTAGGACTCCGACAAGGGCGAATTGGTTGTCATACCATGATGAACGATTGATCCACGAGCTAGAACGGATGGATATTACTTGTGTGGAGAAAAACATTGCTGCGACCATGTGTTTGAATTGGACAGAGGTACAGTATGACCTAATGGATAAGGTCCGCTAAGCGACGGAATTGGATGATAGTTTGCAGCGTTATGCGGCGGAAGATAAGAGGTCTCAGTTTTCTTTTGACAATGGACTTTGGAGAAAAGACGAACGAGTATGTGTTCCTTGTCAGAGAAATCTTCGTGAAGAAATCATGTATGAAGCCCATTTTTCAAGCTATTCGATTCATCCCGGAAGTTCAAAAATGTATAAGGATCTGAAAAAGAACTTCTGGTGGTCGGGTATGAAGAAAGATATAGCACGTTATGTTGCTAAGTGCCATACATGTGCTCTGGTGAAAGCCGAATGCCAAAGGCCAGGAGGATTCCTGAAGTCATTACAGGTCCCATTGTGGAAATTTGATGATATTTCCATAGACTTCATGCATGGATTGCCGAGATCTCAGCGGGTTAATGATGCGGTTTGGGTGATTGTGGATCGGTTAACAAAAGTTGCTCATTTTATTCCAAATCGAAGAGATGATCCAGTCGAAAAATTGGCTAAAATGTACGTAGATTCGATCATACGATTGCACGGAATTCCCCGTAGCATTGTTAGCGATCGAGATGGACGCTTCACATCAGGAGATTGGAGGCTAATTCATCAACTGTTGGGCACAAAGTTGCATTTCAGTACGGCCTTTCATCCCCAAACGGACGGTCAAACTGAAAGAACCAACAGGACGTTGGAAGATATGCTCCGGATGTGTACGCTAGATTTTGGAAGTCGCTGGGAAGATCATTTGTTCATGATTGAATTTGCCTATAACAACAATTACCAGGCCAGCATTCAGATGGCCCCTTTCTAAGCTTTGTACGGCAGGAAGTGCCGCACACTGTTATCTTGGGCGGAGACGGGTGAAACGAAGCTTTACAAGCGGCAAGATGTGACGGATATGCATGAAACGGTACGTACAATTCGTGAAAGGTTGTTAATTGCTCAAGATAAGCAGGCCAAATATTATAATGCCAAGCACCGAGACGTAAAGTTTGCGGTGGGTGATTGGGCATATTTAAAAATCAAGCCTTTTAAAGGTGTGTCAAGGATACGGTGTCTGAAAAAGTTGAGCCCGCGGTATCTAGGACCTTTTGAGGTGATTGAATGCATCGGTAAGGCAGCCTATCGGTTACGGCTACCACCTGAGTTAAGTAGTTTACATGATGTGTTTCATGTATCGGTGCTACGGAGAGCAATAAAAGAGCCGTCGCAAGTGATAGTTGCAGATCGAGTATTAGTCGATAGTGGGCTAAGTACAAAGGTTAGGCCCATTCGGATTGAAGATGCCGCCGAGAAGCAATTGAGGAACAAAATAATCGGGATGGTCAAAGTCCGGTGGGATAATTGTGGCCGAGAAGAGCTTACTTGGGAGCGTGAGCAAACCATGCGGACAGAATTTCCCGAGTTATTTTTGTAATTGGTTGTTTAGTGGACCTTGTAATAATCAATAAATATGGACTTTATTGAGTTTTTCAGTCATTCAAATTTCGGGACGAAATTTTTTGCAAGGAGGGGAGGATTGTAATACCCCAAAACCCAGTTTTGGTTTTCAGGCCAAGTGACACGGCCTGGGACACGGGCGTGTCCTAGGGCGTGTCAAGCAAATACTCGAGCTGGTCTCGAGCAAGTTTCAAAGTTGGGTTTCAGGTGTTTTTGGAGTGACACGGCCTGAGACACGGGCGTGTCCCAGGGCGTGTCCTCCTCGGGTTGCTGCAGTTCACGCGTTCGACGATCATTGAGCATCGTGATCGACGATCGACGAGAAGAGGCGACACAGTCTATGACACGGGCGTGTCACAGGGCGTGTCCTTCTCGACGATCGGAGAGATCATGTCGACGATCGGCGAGAATAATCTCGACGATCGACGAGATTCGTCGAGAGAGGCGACACGGCCAGAGACACGGGCGTGTCTCAGGCCATGTCAGGTTAGGCGGTGGTCATGGGCGTGTTCAACCCGTGTAGTGAGGCGGTTCTTTGCCTCTTAAGGGCCGCTTAAGGGACACGGCCTGTGACACGGGCGTGTCACAGGGCGTGTCAGGGCCGAAAACGTATTTTTCTGCAGATCTCGGCCATTTGTTTCCCTCTTTCCAGATCTAGTGGTCTTCAGTTTTCCCAGCCCCTTTATGACCCTGAACCAGTAAACTTATCCTCACTTTATCTTCTTAAGTGAGAGAAGGAAGGAGGAAGAAGGAAGAAGAGGGAGGAAGGAGAGGGAGATCAAGCTAGTCCAAGCTCGGATTCGCGATCGGATGCCATATTCGGGAAGGCAGAGCTCCAAGCAGTGCTTTCCATGGCTCCAAAACATCCTCCAAGGGTAACGACTTCCTCCTTGAATCTGTGAAATCCTTCCTTTTTGCATATGCATGAATCCTCTACAAAGGTAGAGTTGAATTCTCTTGGGATGTTGAACTCCATCCATTGATTCTTGTTGGAGTAGTCCCGGAAGAGAGAAGTATGGGTAGGCATGTTGTGTGAAGCCATCTAGACAGGTTGGTCCGGATTGGTGATGATTGTATGCATATCAGAGCAAGACTCAGTATTATTGTGATGCGTGTGATGTTCTTGGTGGACACCTGCAGCTTGGTGCAGTAGGATAGTATGTGGGTGGGTTGATGCTGTGTGATCTCAACCCTTGTAGTTGTGAATGCTACTTGTTGAGACGGTGGGGCTGCAACTATGGAAAAGCATGTGTGGCGAACGGGCAAGGTGAAGTTGTACCTGTGTCAGTCCTGATCGACGTCTGACGTATGTGAGCTACGGGAAAGGCTGATCTGTACCCGCATTCTGGTTGTCTAACCGTGGGGTGCTTAAGGCCCTGTTAGGATTACAGAATGAGAATCGCTCCGGCTATTTGAGCCATGGAGGATTGGAATGCTCACGAATTGCCGTCATGTCTGGAACCTCTGAACGGTGGTGGGACCCTGGTTTTCCGGTACACCGATAATGTGCCCTGAGAGCACGGAACGTCGGGCCGTCGGGCCGACGTTTGTGATGGATGATGACTTGTACGGGCGTACAAGTGTGATGTGCTAAAGCATACTCTTTTGATTGTATATAAGTGCTATGTAGGGCAGGAATCCGCTGTCCCATGCCAGGGACAGGGTCGTTATAAATGGTCAGCCAAATGCTGACCGTTGCTTTATTTGCCACTGCTTGGTGGATCTTTTGCGTGCAGGTCAAGAAGGGCCAAGCAGGGATGAGGGTGGAAGACCCTAAGCTGGTGCTGCTAAGTGCTAGCCCTCGAAGGCTAGTTTTGTACCTTGTGTAAGAACTCATGTATGGCCGGCCTGCGTGCCGATATATGGAAGATACCTTCTTGTATAAAGAGAAACACTTGTAAGAGGCCATAAGGCCGTACTTGTGGTATTATATTATGCCATGTTTGGTTTAGCTGTGGACTTCTGCATTGATGTTTGAGTTCATTCTTGCAACCCTTTAAACTTCCGCTAGAATGCTCTGTGATAGGATGCGTATTTGGTATTACTTAGTAACGTCTCTGCCTGTTTGTAAGACATGGTGTGGGGCCCCGGCCGGACCTTCTACTATGTTGCACGTAACGGGTAGGGGTGTTACAAACCTTTCTTAGAGAATTACTTTCAGAAGGAGTCAATCCCAACATAAAGTTATTTAGTGCTCCTAGTTTTGCTCAAGATCATTCTACTTTCAATCTCTTAAGAGTAAAGAAGTTCTCTAGCCACAAGTTGCTAAATAGATCTGGCTCTAAAAAGAAGATTCAGTTAATATCTGATGTTGATTTAGTGAAGACTTTCTCTCATCAAAGCCAAAGTAGACTAAACTCTTTCAAGACCTATTTTTCTTGAGTTTATTCTTCTTATAACAAAAAAATTAAACTTAAGGTAGGGTTCATGGGGTAACATTAGGTAGGGTTTTGTTATAAATTAGTTTGTATTCCTAAGGCAGGTGTCTTGGATATAGCTAGGAGTTTTTGGTGGAGTTTACTTAGGGTAGCATACTTCTAGATTGGTGGAGGGGGAAATTGGGTGTACCCATCTTGGGGAACCACTATAAATATTTGAGCACTTTGTGTGATATGTTTAATTTCTGTACTAGATCTCTAAATAAATTACTAAAACCTTAAAAAGCACAAACACCTATTCACCCCCTCCAGGTGATTAGACTACCCTAAATTTACAAGTGATATCAAAGCTAGGTTGTTGTTTAAAGAGCTTAATATCTTGAACACGACCCTCCTAAGGGATGTTCAGTTTATCGACCATGACTTCAAGAGAAAACTACAAGGAACTGAGTTTTATAAAGCTACTTATCTACAAAAAGGAGAATTTTGGAATATGGTAGGAAAGGGTCAGATTTTTAATGGAAGCTTCTGGCCCAAGAATTTTCATAACTATTAAAGAAGGACCTTTCATTCCCATAAAAGTCTCTACGATTTATCCAAGTCAGTAAGTTCCAAATAAATATGTAGATATGACCAAGCATGAAATCATTCTAGACACCGTCGATAAAAGGGCCAAGAACATCATTCTCAGTGTAATAGATGACTCGACTTTCTAAAACTTGATTCATTACAAAACAGTAAAGAAAATGTGGGACTCTCTAATTATTTCATGGAAGGTACTGAGGAAGTAAGAGATAATAAGAAATCTCTCCTAAACTAAGAATATGAGGCCTTCAGGAAAAGAAGACAGACTCAATTTTTTAGTGTTATAAGAAGTCCTTTAAAATAGTAAATAGACTCAAAAACTGTGGGAGATAATTCTCCAACTATGATCTTAATGATAAGTTCTTAAGATCCCTTAATAAAGAATGAGATATCAAAATTTATGCAATAAGTGAGATGGGGAACTTGACAAATATATAGCCCTAGAACTTGTATAGAAAGTTTGTGTCACATGAGTTATAGCTAAATACAAGGAAGGCTGAAAAAGAAAACGGCAGATCTTACTCCAAAGAAATGTGTGTGTCCCTTAAGGCAGAAAGCTTAAGAAGGAGCAAAGGAGTCTCTCTAACCTTGCAGGAGAGGAGTGGTGAACATGATGAGTCTAAAGATGATATTTCATATTCTAAGATGACTGATGCAGAATTTCCCCTACTCTCTAAGCAATTTAAGCAATTGTAGTCAATAAGGAGATAAAGAAAGAATAATCCCTCCTCCTCCACTTTAAGAAGGTTTGACTATACCAATGATAAGCCAAGACACAAATAAAAAGATGACAGGTACGGTTCTAATCAGAACAAATTCCTTTCATCTGACATCATTTGTTATTGTTATAAAAAGGTAGGTCATTTCATTGTTGACTGCCATGACAAAAGAAAAGAAAGCAAGAAATTTGATTAAAAGAGATCTCATAAGGGTAAGAAGAAAGAAAGGATCTTTATAGCAAAGATGACTAAGACCTTGAGTTATAAAGACTCAAGCTCTTTTGAATCTGAGGAAGGAGACAATTTTGGGCTAATGGGATTATTTGATGATGGAAGTTAGGATTAATCAAATCCTCCAGCTCTGGTATGCATCAAAGCACCTCTACCTTCCACAAGTTTTGAATCTAAATCAATTCATCATCTAAAAATGAATATGAACCTAATTTGTTGAAAACTTTTAGTGTTCTTCTAGAAGCTCTAACAAGGAGCAAGAAGTTAGCTAAGGCTTAGATTCAAGAAATAGAGCTTTTTAAGCCTTTTCAGTCTAAAGTCTCAGAGAAAATAAATGAAATATCTCTGATAAACAATAATCTTATGGAGCTTCAGAAAAAGATTGTAGCTCAAGCCAAAGAATTAAATAAAAAAATAACTAATTAAAGATCTTAAGAATAAGCCTTCTCATTGAGAGAAAGCTGGTGGCTTATTTTTCTAAGCCACAGACTGTCTTTCTTATAATAGACAGATTTTTTGCACCTTATAGAGGAGGTGTAGGTTACACATGAGAAAATGACAATGGAAAGTCTACTCAAGATCAGACTATATTTAAGAAAGTTATATTGCCAACAAATTCATATGATATGAACATCTCTTATGGATATTTATCTATTAAGTGCTCTACAAATGGAACTAAACAATCGCTAAATTCTAGAAATAGAGAAAACGTTGGATTAAGTGTTTTTAAAGCACCACATAAATAAATCTAAATAAAAATCCATGGATTATTTATATTTGGCCCCTCAATACCAGCAATTAAAGGCAAAAAATGCTTTAATCCAAAAGCCTGTTCCTAAGAAGAAGTCTTTGGTTGTGTTGCCCTCTTCTTATACTGAACACAACCATAGAACCCTAAAAAGAAATGTTCAAAATCTTGCAGTCTACTCTTCTAGTCGCCAACATACTCATTCCACTCAAATGGTGACTCAAAAGAAGAGATAACAAATTTGATGGCTAGTACTGTGGGAAAATTGACCACTTTGCCATAGATTATTGGTTCAATCCAAGAGTGCCAAGGGATATGATTCTAAAACTGGTTGTGAATATTATAAGAAAACACCCAGCTATTGGAACTAATAAGAACCAAGGACCCAAGATTAATTGGGTTCCTAACGTAAAGTAATTTCATTTTGTAAGTATGTCCAATCATTAATAAAAAGTCAATCTGGTACTTGGACAGTGGGTAATCCATATATATGACTGGAAAAATAATCCTTCTAAAGAACGATGACCCTGTAAGAGATGGGCCCAAAGAAATCTTTTGCGGATCTAATAGAGGGGTACTAAAGGTTATGGTATGATCACTAAGGGAATAGTCTCTTTGACAAAAGTGGCTTATATGAATGGTTTGCAACACAACCTTTAAGCATAAGTCCACTATATGACTTGTTCTATGTCATTGAATTCCACATGGATAAGTGTCTGATCAAACAGTCAATTTACTTTGAGATAATCCTAATAGAAACAAGTAGTGGAAATATTTATTTTAAATTTCTTATGTTTAGATTCTTCAACACCAGTATGTCTTGTAACAAATGCTAAATTCTCTTAGTGTATAATGACACAAAAGACTGGCTCACATAAACTTCAAGGAAATCAATAAGCTTATTTCAAAAAATTTAATTAGATATGGACCCAAACTGAAATGCATTAAAGATGGCTCATGTCATGCAAGATAAATAGGTAAGAAAACAAGAGTTACCTTTAAGAGCCTTGCTTATAAAGATTCTACTATATTTTATACTTCCTACATATAGATTTATTTGGTGTTATGTCAGTTCTTAATTTAGGAAGGAAGTTTTATACTTTTGTGATGGTTAATGATTATTCCAAATATACATATGTGCTCTTCCTAAAAAGAAAATCAGATATAATGGACACCATTGTGTATTTTATCAAGCATATTTACAATGAAATGGATTGTATTGTGGATAAAATCAGAAGTGGTTACGGCATAAAATTTCAATCTGGGGATATGGCAGAATTCTACAAATTATAAGGTATATTTCAGGAATTTTCCTCCATTAAAACACCAAAACAAAATAGAGTGGCTGAGAGGAGGTTGTTCTCCGAGATTGTACTATAGGGGAAGTTGTTATCCGAGATTGTAGGAGTTATATACTCTGAGTGTAAGATTATTTAATCTGATTTTTTGGTGAAGTAGCTGAGTCTAACCCGAAGTGCTAGATAAGTGAGGCGGGAAAGTGGACATACCCATCTTCGGGGAACCACTATAAATCTTTATGTTTGTGTTGTGATCTTTTATTTTGTGCGCTTTTATTTGATAAGTTTTTAATTCCACTAAAAGTCGCAAGATTCACCTATTTACCCACCTCTAGGTGATTTAGGTTGACAACAAGATACTTTCAAGGGTAGATGCGGGAGTTTCAGAATAACTTTTCATTGTCAAAAGAGTTCGTCGATCTCAGTCTGAAGAAGGGAAAACTTTTCATTGTCCTCAGGTCGGCGAAAATTTTCTGAGGCCAAATCATTGATCTCCGGTCGATGAAAATGACTCACACAGAGAGTTCGTCGATCTCAGGTCGACGAATTATCTCAAGAACTTTTCTCAGTTCGTCGATCTTAGGTCAACGAACTGTGGAAAATTCTTTGACCACAGATAGAAAGTTAAATTAAAGCTTCTCCATTGATCATACCAAGCTTATTTAGGAAGAACAGATGGTTTCTTTCATCCAAAGGTTTGGTGAAGATGTTTGCTCTTTGCAAATTAGTGTAGATATAGACAAGATTAATTTTTTTTTGTCCAAAGGCATGTATCAAACATTATGTTTGGCCTACTTGCTGTGAGATACAATAGGGACCCAACAATTCCCCTATATAATTTCTGATCAACAAGCTTTCCATGTTCATCAGAGAAAACCACTGCAATGGTAGCCATGGGTGTTTTCTTTGCTGACGCATCTGACATCCCAAACCTTTTGATTAGCTTCTTAACATACTTGTATTAGGATATGAAGATGTCATCAGGCAATTGCTTCACTTGGATACCAAGGAAGTATGAAAGTTCACCCATACTACTCATCTCAAACTTTGAATGCATAAGGTCAGAAAACCTTTTGCATAGTTTGGGATCAGTTAAGCCAAATATAATATCATATACATAAATTTGTACTAACAAGATTTTATCTTTATGATGCTTAATAAAAAGAGACTTATCTACAATGCCTCTAGAAAATTTATGCTCTAACAAGAAGCTAGCTAAGGTCTCATACCAAGCTCTTGGAGCTTGCTTTAAACCATAGAGAGTTTTATGCAATCTAAAGACATAAGAGGGATTAGTTGGGGAGATAAAACCTAGTGGTTGCTCCACATATGCTTCCTCTTTGAGTTTTCCATTCAGAAATGCACTTTTGACATCCATTTGATAGACTTTCAACTTTTTGAATGCAGCATATGCAAGGAAGATTCTTATAGCCTCAAGCCTTGCAATAGGGGCAAATGTCTGATCATAGTCAATGCCTTCCTCTTGCCTATAGCCTTGAGCTACTAGGCTTGCCTTGTTCCTTATGATAATGCCCTAGGCATTAAGTTTATTTTTGAATACCCACTTAGTTCCAATGACTGGGTAGTCCTTGGGTCTTGGAACTAAGTCCCAAACTCTACATCTCTCAAATTAGTTGAGCTCCTCTTGTATTGCCATAATCAAGAGTGGATCTTGCTCTGCATCTTTTATAGATTGGGGCTCAGTTTGAGATATGAAACCGACATGCATCAAGTCTTGGTTAAGTTGATGCCTTGTCTGCACACGTACTAATATTTCTCCTATTACTTGAGATACAGGATGATCTCTAAGTATGACAAGATTAGTTGGTGGAGTTTTTTCAGTAACAGCCTGGGGAGTTAATTCCTCTTATGGAATTATGTGGGCTGTTGTTGGTTTATCAGTTGTTTTAGTGAAATCATCTTCACTGTCTTCAGAATTTTGTGGAGAAGTATGGGCATTAGCCTCATTTGTGAGGTTCATTTCTTTCAACTGCTCACACAAATATATTACCTGCAAAGATTCACTGGTAGAAGAGTTCTTCTCCTGGTAAAACATGTTAGTATCATCAAAGGAAATATGTACAGACTCTTCTATTTTCATTATAGATTGATTATAAACCCTATATGCCTTGCTAACTTGGGAATATCCTAGAAAAATTCCCATTGTAGCCTTGGCTTCAAACTTTCTAATGTATTTCTTATCATTATTGTGAATGTAACACATATAACCAAAAATATTAATGAAATCTACTTTTGGTTTCTTCCCTTTAAGCAATTTATAGGGAGTCTTGCCCTTAAGCTTATGTATCAAACTCCTGTTCAGGACATAGTTTGTTATGCTTACAGCCTCTACCCAAAAGAATAGTGGCAAGTAAGCATCTGCAAGCAATGTACCTGCATCTTCAATTAGTGTTCTGTTTTTCCTTTCAGCTACCCCATTTTGTTGAGGAGTTCTAGGAGCAAAGAAATAATTTCTGATACCTTCCTCCTCATAGAATCTTTGTATGGGAAGAGACTCAAACTCAGTACCATGATCACTTCTTATCAATACAACTGGAGTAGAGTACTCAATCCTATGCTCTTAAGAAAATCTATAAGAACCTTGAAGTTATCTGACTTGTTCCTCAAGAAGAACACCCAAGTGAACCTTGAGAAGTCATCTACAATCACTAAGGTATAAGATTTCCCTCCTAGGCTTTGTATAGCAATGGGTCCAAAAAGATCCATGTGGAGCAGATACAAAATCCTAGGTGAATCACTTTTATTAATGGCTTTGAAACTATTTTTAGTTTGCTTGCCTAATTGACAAGCCATGTAGAGGCATTCCTTCTTCTAGGGACTAGAAGGCAATCCTCTAAAAAGGTTATCTTTAGATAACCTAGCAATGTTTTTTCAGATTAACATGACCTAATCTTTTATGCCAAAGTTCATTATTATTATTATTTTTGTTGAACAGACATCTTTCAGATCTAGCAGACTTAAAATTTACTATGTATATATATTTCCTACTCTAGATCCAGTTAAGGCAATCTTTTTATCAATAGAAGAGATATTGCAAGAGGATTTAACATAAGATACCTAAAACCCTTCATCACAGAGTTGACTAATGGAAATCAGGTTGTGCTTTAATCCACTTACATAAGCTACTTTCTTGAATGTGACCACTCCAATCTTTATATCTCCATAGCCTTTATTCTGGCCACAGTTGGAGTCACCAAAAATAACTTTAGGACCTAGCTTGGACTTGTAGTTGGATAGATTGTCCTTGCTGCCAATCATATGTTTTAAACAACCACTATCCAGATACCACTGTTCCTCTGTGGTAGGATAGTCTTTCACCTGCACAAAAACAGATTAGATATTCTTGACCCAGGTTATATTGGGTCCTTGTTGATTTATATAACTAAAGCTGGTAATATATGAATATTCAGGTTGACTTTTGTAACCTAAAGGATGGTATTTTCTTGGTGGAATTATCCATTGGTTAAAAGGATTAATGTTCTGTCTAGGTTGATCAAAAATCATGTTGGAATTAAAATTTCTTTTATTATAAACTGGGGTCAACGAATTCTGGTATGCTCGTCGATATGAGGTCGACGAATGGGGATGAGTTCGTCGAACTCAACTCAGAGAATGAAGGTATTCATTTTCTGTACCCCAA
The DNA here is from genome assembly GCA_039513925.1 of Platanthera zijinensis. NCBI lineage: Eukaryota > Viridiplantae > Streptophyta > Magnoliopsida > Asparagales > Orchidaceae > Platanthera > Platanthera zijinensis. Next base: position 49,679,218 of record CM077086.1, read on the forward strand.
TTTCGTCGATCTCTGGTCGATGAACAATAGTGGTTTCGTCGTTCACAGTTCAGAGAATAGTTATAGCAGAAGTTTGCGTTCGGAGTTCGTCGACTTGAGCTCGATGAACTGGATACATTTCGTCGATCTGAGCTCGATGAAATCTGCTGAACTTTGTTATGGTTAAGATTTTTCTTATTCTTTCTTCTTTTCTTATTCTTTTGATTTAATACTATTTGTTTAACATGATTATCTTCTTTTTTCTCTTTACCCTTTTCAGAAACAAATTTTATGGGGGTGGATAAAATGTTTTTCAGAATAAGTGGGGGTTGGCTTGATGAAGCACCTAAGTCCAGCTTGCCATTAAGTCTGGCATTCACTATGCTTGTGATGTTCATCAACTTGATGTTTCTCCCATTCAGGGATTCTTCAAATTGCCTAGCCTCAAATAATTCAGTCTTTAATTTAATGATTTGTTCATTAGCTAAGGTGATTTCATGCTTTAATTTATTATTTTCTAACAGCAGGTTTTCTTGTTCATTTACTTTCTCTTTAAGTTATTTAATTATTTTTTTAGAGTTAATTAAATCAAGACATAAAGATTTAAATTCAATTTTAAATTCTTCTGAATCAAAATCAAAATAAGACAATACCTGATCCTCTTTAGATAGAGGTTCTTCAGTGTCTGATTGGTCAGCTTCAGAATGGGTGTTTGATGCATCAATAGCCATCAAGCATATTTCCTTGGCCTTTGCTTCCTCTTCATCTTCACTAGAGCTGGAAGATGAAGATTCTTCTTCAGTATCACTCCAGGTTTCAGCAATGAAACTTTTCTCCTTCCTTTTGTGCTTGCTGGAGGAGGGCTTATTGTAATGTTGTTTCCTGGTTTCCTTTTCTCTTCTCTTATCTTTCTTGTGAGTCTCTGGACACTCTGAAAGGAAGTGTCCAGGCTTCCTACAGCCAAAACAAACTACTTCTTTAGTTGGTGTTTTGTCATACCTGGGTTTGTCATCTTGCCTTGATGACTTTCTTTTGAAGTCCCTCTTACCCATTTTGTAAAATCTCTTGGCTAAGAGACTTAGGAATTCTTTATATACAGTTGGAGCTTCTGAATCTTCAATAGCTTTGAATGCTATATTTTGCTCCTTTCTCCCAGATGAAAGAGTCTTCTGTTTTGCAACTTCTCTTGACTTAATCAGTTGCTCATAAGATTTGAGTTTTCCCAATAGAGATTCAGTGGAAATCTCATTAAGGCTTCTGGCTTCCTTGATAGGCCAGATTCTAGAATCCCATGAGCTAAGGAAGCACATGAGGATTTTTTCATTCACTTCTGTAAGAGTGATGTCCTTGTCCAATGTCTTCAACTCATTAATTTTTGAGCTTAATCTATTGCACATATCACTAACAGTCTCTGACTCATCCTTCTTGAAGTTCTCATACTAAGAGATGAGGTTGGATCTCTTATCCTTTCACTCATCATCAGAACTAGCTATCATCTAGTTAAGAGATTCCCAAATAGCCTTGGCTGATGTGCATTCAGCCACCTTTTGGAAGATGTCATCAGACATAGTCTGAGCCAGAATGTTCATGGCCTTTTCATCAGCAATCTTGGCCTTTTTTGAGCATCTATCCACTCAAGTGGTGGAACAGTATAGGTGCTTGATGTTGAGGTGGATGCAGTCACTAGAGCAGGAGGTCCTGTCAAAATGGAATTATAAATGTCCTCATCAATAGAGTTCATATAAAGTTTGATTCTTATCTTCCAGATGGAAAACTTATTTAAGTTCCACACCGGAGGTCTGGTGCTTGCATAATCCTTATTCTGTGCCATATTATAAGAACTGAGCTATCTAAATTTAGATCTAAGAAGGATCTGTTGGTTCAAGTGTTACCTTGTTAAACCAAGAGAACAGCTCTCTGATACCAATTGAAAGGAGTGGTTAAATCTGACTTACTTTAGAGGGGGGTGAATATAGTATTTAAACATTCTTGGCAGTTTTTAGATTTATATATCAGAGTGAAAATAAGTGATACCAAATATAATAATAGAAGGAAAAAAAACAAGCTAAGTTATTCTAACTATCACAGCCACAGCAAGAACAAAAATAGAAAATGAGCAATCAGACAACACAAGAAGATTTTATAGCGGTTGCCCTAAACTTGGGTATATCCACTCTTCTACCACCCTGGTAGGAATCCACTAGCAGGTTTTGATCTGGTGACTGCCACCATAATATTTATTTGCAGGGAGATATTGCAACCCTTTAAGCTTTTGATCAGGTGCCCAAAAACCAAACCAAGTCATTTGATCAGGAGACTTGACAACCAAAAGCTAACTTTTGAAGGGAGTTAAAACCCTTTTACAAGAGGTGAGAGGAGGTGATAGTGTCTTCTCTTTCTTTAATCAACAGAGAAGACTAGTGGATCTTTGATGTTGACAAAGCTCCCCTGAGATGTTGATAATTCAGGAAGATTGGAGCTTTGCTTCTGGGTGTAAGTCTTCAGGCTTATTTGAAAGCAGTCCTGGAACTTTTTTGACTGAATAGATCTTTTGTTGTCCTGAATGTTCCTGGAAGTGAAGCTTGAAGAAGACTCTTGATTGTGATGATTGTTCTTATTCTAACTTTAGACTTGACAAGGTGAAACACAGAGAATTTTAAGCACTATGAGAGAGGGAGAGTTTTGAAAGATTAGTCTATCTCAGTGCTGTATATTTTTCTGTAAGTTCTGGTGGTTCCTTCTGTGTGTTGTCTGAAAGACAAAAATATCTTTTTATATTCTGAGTCAATAATTTCTCCTTTGAAATTTGAATTACTGACTTAATTGCTGGCTGATCTGGAGAATACAAACGGCTGGAATATATCATAAATGAGTTTCCCCCACTGTCCCTTAATAAAATAAGCAAGTAAATATCCTGATGAATATCATAATTAATGTTGCCAATAACGGCTATATTCAGAGAAATATAAGCATTAATTACTCAGGAATAATACTTATATTAATATAGAAATAAAGGAACAGAAGGAAGAAAACATCTCATTCTGGAACTAGACAGATATGTTCGATCACTGAACAGAATTCGTCGACCTGAGATCCAAGATCGTCGACCTAAGAATTCCAGTTCGTTGACCTGAGCTCTGCAAACTGTGTACTTAGAATGGCTTGCCAAAACTTCACTCTGAGATCGTCTAGCTTAGAACCTGTCTGAAGAAAACTGATCGTCGACCTGAGCTTGAATATCGTCGAGCTTAGCTCAGAGAAATAACTCTGAGTTCGTCGATCTGAGATTGACGATCGTCGAGCTAAGTTCGAAGAACTTCGAACTGATCAAACTATTCTCTAAAAACTTCTAAGTCTGAGTCTTCTGAGGTCCTCTGCTGGCTGGTCCAAGAAGTTTGAACTTAATGACTTAGCCTACACTCTAGGACTACTAGACTTGACCCTGCATATACAAGGTGGGTCAGACTCAGCTTAAATTAGTAAACCAAACCCAAATCCAACTATGGATCCCACACATACTGTCCACCTCCTCATTGATATCCATTTAGAGCTATTCATATTTATACCCCAGTTAGAACTGCTTCGACTATTTCACCTATAAGGTACCTTTATATTAGTTCTAATAAATGCCAGATATCAAAAGCTGTTTCATAGTTTTAGATTCTATTAAATTTATATTTATCTAACACACATAACAAATATTTTATAAATTTTGAATTATTGGTATACCTCTATTTATCCGCGTCATCCCATTTATCTCACATATTTTCCAAAGTTTGATCCCCTATCGTAATAGTGGGTGTAGTGTATTTCGTTTGACTATGGCCCATACGCCCAAGCTTTTGGTCATTAAGAATATTTTTATATGTGTTCACCAGCAGCTATAGTTAATCCCCATAAATAATGGGGGTATACTTACTCCTTCTCCCTTAAGAAAGACATGGTTAACATTATCCATCTACTTTAGAATTTTAATTCTTTTTTGAGGCAACCTACCTCTGGTACCTCTTGTTGGATCTAGTGGCCAATTTTCTATTGGTTGAATAAGGTTGGCAGTGAAATTTTCGAGATTTAAAGACTTCAGAGAAAAGAACATGCTTTCTAAGACTATTGTCAGGCGTTAGAACTAATGTCGGTGGTATAAAATGAAAAAGTGTTCATTTGCTTCTAGAGATTGTAACAACATACGCATAGATAACAATTTAGACATACCACATTAAACACATGCAGCTAAATGTAAAAATATATACATGATTTTATTGAATATCAAACTAGTGTTTACAAATTTTAGAATAGAGCTCCATGATGCTGGAGATAGGAGGAGGTGCATTAAATACTCGCGAACCCTCCTGGTGGGCATGTTGGCTCTCTCCCTTCTTCCCAAGAAGATTGACGAACCCTCTAGATCTCCACGATCTTGACATCCTCCCAAGACAATTTCTATAGAACCCTCCCAGAAATCTAATGACCTCCCGGGTCAATTTCCCACAAACTGCACCCAGGAATCAAATGTCCACACCAGACGATTTCTCCACAATCAATTAGAGAAAAATAAATTAAGGAGAAGAAGAAAAATATATATCAAGGAAATTTTTCTCCCTCAAAAGTATGTCTCCAGAGATGGTGCACTTGCAGAGATCGCATAAATTGAAATGTTACTCCTGAGTTCAGTAGTCGAGTAGTATCTTCCAAGTAAGAGGCTCTATCCTACCATGCTTTGACTTTGCCATAAATCCTCTTTATTTGATTTTATTTAGACATTTGATTTACATAAACTCCTATTCCCATCAACTATTATTATTTTTTACCTTAAATTTTGATTGGAACTCTGCACAGTACTAATTTTATCCTGCAGTCAAACAACATCTTACCTTAATTCCAATAATACTGACTAAATTACATCCTGTGGTTGAACAACAAAAGTGAAATTATGCACAAAGCCGATTCTTGCATGTATTTTTTATCTGGAAAGATAATTCCATGCATTTAAATGGACCTATAGAGAATTCAATTCTGCGAAAATTATAAAATCCATAACTTAATATTGGGAACTTTGCCCAAAATGTTCCTAATTTGAAGAAGTCCTCAAGTTAAGGATAAACACACTTTGTTTTTGATAATATCTATATTATTGAGTTTCAGTATTATTAGTTAAATGGAATAATATTCATGAACTTTATACTAAACCAAGGGATAATTGAGATATTTACCAAATTACTCTTATGTAAAATATCATTTTGATAAGGTTCACAGAGTCATGAAATATCATCTTGATAACCTTAAGCTTTAAGGAATATTGTCGTGAAGCTATACAGCTAAAGTCAAATATCGTCATGATGAAGCTCAGACAAATGAAGATCGTTTTGAAGAGGTATAACTTATTCAACAATTTAGAAGAAGCTAAAGTAGTTTGCCAATTGTCGTCGAAATTAGTTGAAATATCATCGAGAAGTTGCGACAACATTATTGTAAGCATATTGTAATGATGAATGTTAGTCTATATCATTTAGATATGACTCCCCCATGATAGACAAATAACTCGGATCAAAATTCTAGGTCTTATCGACATGACAAGTTGAAATGTAGTTGTGATGAGATTTAATCATCGAGAAGATCACAAGCATCACTTAGAAGAAGCATTGTCGTCTTGATAGCTAACCACTTTGACAATTCAAATTACAGATATTCAAATCCCTGTTATCGTCGATTACGCCAATCAAATTAATCCTTTAAGGAAAGACATTTGTGACATGAAGCTTCTTCGATTCGATCATTATTGGTCTCAATCATATAATTATAGATGAGATGTAAAGAGAAAACCATAATCCTTGTGTTTGAAAAATATCAATTAAATAGTAACTTTCTTCAAAAGCAATGTCGATAGTTAACCTTATAATACCCCAAAACCCAGTTTTGGTTTTCAGGCCAAGTGACACGGCCTGGGACACGGGCGTGTCCCAGGGCGTGTCAAGCAAATACTCGAGCTGGTCTCGAGTAAGTTTCAAAGTTGGGTTTCGGGTGTTTTTGGAGTGACATGGCCTGAGACACGGGCGTGTCCCAGGGCGTGTCCTCCTCGGGTTGCTGCGGGTCGCGCATTCAACGATCGTTGAGCATCGTGATCGACGATCGATGAGAAGAGGAGACACGGCCTGTGACACGGGCGTGTCACGGGGCGTGTCCTTCTCGACAATCGGCGAGATCATGTCGACGATCGGCGAGAATAATCTCGGCGATCGACGAGATTCGTCGAGAGAGGCGACACGGCCAGAGACACGGGCGTGTCTCAGGCCGTGTCAGGTTAGGCAGTGGTCACGGGCGTGTTCAACCTGTGTGGTGAGGCAGTTCTTTGTCGCTTAAGGGCCGCTTAAGGGACACGGCCTGTGACACGGGCGTGTCACAAGGCGTGTCAGGGCCGAAAACGTCTTTTTCTGCAGATCTCGGCCGTTTGTTTCCCTCTTTCCAGATCTAGTGGTCTTCAGTTTTCCCAGCCCCTTTAAGACCCCGAACCAGTAAAATTATCCTCACTTTATCTTCTTAAGTGAGAGAAGGAAGGAGGAAGAAGGAAGAAGGAAGAAGAGGGAGGAAGGAGAGGGAGATCCAGCTAGTCCAAGCTCGGATTCGCGATCGGAGGCCATATTCGGGAAGGCAGAGCTCCAAGCAGTGCTTTCCATGGCTCCAAGACATCCTCCAAGGGTAACGACTTCCTCCTTGGATCTGTGAAATCCTTCCTTTTTGCATATGCATGAATCCTCTACAAAGGTAGAGTTGAATTCTCTTGGGATGTTGAACTCCATCCCTTGATTCTTATTGGAGTAGTCCCGGAAGCGAGAAGTACGGGTAGGCATGTTGTATGAAGCCATATGGACAGGTTGGTCCGGATTGGTGATGATTGTATGCATATCAGAGCAAGACTCTGTATTATTGTGATGTGTGTGATGTTCTTGGTGGACACCTGCAGCTTGGTGCAGCAAGATAGTTTGTGGGTGGGTTGATGCTGTGTGATCTCAACCCTTGTAGTTGTGAATGCTACTTGTTGAGCCGGTGGGGCTACAACTATGGAAAAGCCTGTGTGGCGAACGGGCAAGGTGAAGTTGTACCCGTTTCAGTCCTGATCGACGTCTGACGTATGTGAGCTACAGGAAAGGTTGATATGTACCCGCATTCTGGTTGTCTAACTGTGGGGTGCTTAAGGCCCTGTTAGGATCACAGAATGAGAATCGCTCCGGTTATTTTAGCCATGGAGGATTGGAATGCTCACGAATTGCCGTCATGTCTGGAACCTCTGAACGGTGGAGGGACCCTGGTTTTTCGGTACACCGATAATGTGCCCTGAGAGCACGGAACGTCGGGTCGTCGTGTCGACGTTTGTGATGGATGATGACTTGTACGGGCGTACAAGTGTGATGTGCTAAAGCATACTCTTTTGATTGTATATAAGTGCTATGCAGGGAAGGAATCTGCTGTCCCGTGCCAGGGACAGGGTCGTTATAAATGGTCAGCCAAATGCTGACCGTTGCTTTGTTTGCCACTACTTTGTGGATCTTTTGCGTGCAGGTCAAGAAGGGCCTAGAAGGGATGAGGGTGGAAGACCCTAAGCTGCTGCTGCTAAGTGCTAGCCCTCGAAGGCTAGTTTTGTACCTTGCTTAAGAACTCATGTAAGGCTGGCCTGCGTGCCGATGTATGGAAGATACCTTCTTGTATAGAGAGAAACACTTGTAAGAGGCCATAAGGCCGTACTTGTGGTATTATATTATGGCATGTTTGGTTTAGCTGTGGACTTCTGCGTTGATGTATGAGTTCATTCTTGCAACCCTTTAAACTTCCGCTAGAATGCTCTGTGATAGGATGCGTATTTGGTATTACTTAGTAACGTCTCTGCCTGTTTGTAAGATATGGTGTGGGGCCCCGGCCGGACCTTCTACTATGTTACACGTAACGGGTAGGGGTGTTACAATTTGGTATCAGATTCCTTGGTTCCCTCTTCTGGATTCGTGGACGAATTATTTTGTGGGATGGCGAGCTCGTGTGTGAGTGTTTACATTTGAACTCAAACATGTCCACATAGGTTTGAAATGCACTGGTGTGTTACACTTGTGAGTTTGTTTTGACTATTTGTTGTGTGGCTTGTCGCTGAATTGTGTGGTTTGACACATATTGGTGACGTGAAGTGTTGCGGGTCAGTCAGAACCTCAGCATTCTGTTGAGAGTGTGGCACCGGTAGAGGTGCCCACCCCTCCTCCATCAGCTGAAACTGTATGTTTGATTACAGAAACGGTACTTGCAGTGATGAATGCTCAGCAGGCAGGGCAAGCTCGGCCTAAGGCTCCTGTGCCTGTGACAGTGCGTCAAGAACCGGTGGGCATAGCGGTTGATCAGCGTGCCGCAGATCAGCAGCTGAAGCGGTTTATGAGCTTTCATCCTCCGATGTTTACCGGGGCGGGTTCCCAAGCTCAAATAGAGGATTGGCTTGCTCGGATCAAGCGCATCTTGACCGCCCTTCGGGTTGAGGAGGAACAGAAAGTCACGTTAGCCACTTTTCTTCTTGAAGGAGAAGCTTGGCTGTGGTGGGATGAGGTAGAACTGCACCACTTGGCAGGCAGACAGTTGACGGGAGTCTCTATGGACGAGTTCTCTCGGTTGTTCTTGGGAAAGCATTTGCCGTTGCAGCAACAAATTGCTTTGGAATTGGAGTTTCAGCGGTTGACTAAAAAGGAGAGCAGCGTGGATGAGTATCAGCATGAGTTCACGCATTTGGGGCGTTATGCAGGCGCTATCTTTGTCGAGGAAGAGCGCAAAACCAGTCAGTTTTATGCGGGACTGCGGGATGAGTTGCGGTATTTACTCTCGAGTTCCGTGAATCAGGGATTTCAAGCTCTGGTCTTCACCGTGAGGGCATTGGAAGCAGATTTGAAGCGAGGACAATCTAAAGGACCTCTGGCTGTTGCAAAATTGGAGTTCAAACCGCCGCGTCTGGAGAGAAGTGGTTTTCGAAAGAAATGGGGTAAGAAGTCCAGACGTTCTGGGAGAGCTCCTTCATCAGTTACTTCGGAAGCGTCATCGGGATATGACTCCCGCACTTGCTATATGTGTGGCAAGCCGAGACATCTTGCTCGGGACTGTCGAGTTGGTCCTCCGAAAGGTGATAAGAAGACGGGCGCGTCCTATGCGAATAAAGGGAAGGTGGTGGCGAAGTCTTCTGCTTCGCAAGTGCAGCCTCGAGTTTTAAATCTGCGACAACAAGAGGCCATTAAGAAGGCCGACGTCGTCACAGGTGCACGTGATCTCTGAGTTCTTCTCCCTTTGTGTAGTGCTGCTATGTCTTTGGTGTTTATTGTGTTGTTGCTATGTTAGGCTTCGTCCTAATTTGGGAGCATCCGGCACAAGCACTGTTTGATACTAGTGCGTCACATTCGTTTCTGTCAAAGGATTTTGTATTGCGCATTGGCGCGCCGATACGAGGCACGACAGAAAGTTTGAAGGTACTCTTACCTATCAGATGTGTTTTGTGCACGGATCAGTCTGGGTGTGTAGAAGGGAAAATAGGAAGTTGGGACTTCATTTTGGAAGCACTTGTGCTGCCAATTTCGGAATTCGACATAATCTTCGGTATGGATTGGTTGTCAGAGCAGCATGCTCGCATTGATTGTAATTCTAAGGAAGTTGTGTTGGGACAGAACACGGAACAAGAAATAAGGTTTAGCAGTATGCGGGGGATAAATGAGATGTTGATATCCGCTCTGCAAGTTCAGAAGGCCGTTAGAAAAGGTGCCGAGTTGTTCTTCACGCTAGTAGCAGTGGTAGAGCCAAAGGCTAGTGTGAATGAGGTACCTGTTGTGTCGGAATTCCTGGATGTGTTTCCAAAAGATCTTCCGGGGTTACCACCCCAAAGAGAAATCGACTTCACGATAGAACTAGTACCAGGTGCTAAAACTGTGGCCCGTTCCCCCTATCGTGTAGCGCCAAAGGAAATGGCGGAGCTGAAGGTTCAGTTGCAAGAATTGCTAGATCAAGGTTTTATAAGGCCAAGTCAGTCACCTTGGTGTGCGCCGGTTCTCTTTGTGAAAAAGAAGGATGGCAGCTTGCGTCTATGCATAGATTATCGAGAACTGAACAAGCTGACAGAGAAGAATAAGAATCTGATCCCACGGATCGATGATTTGTTTGATCAGCTAGTGGGCTCTTCGGTGTATTCTAAGCTGGATTTGAAATCAGGTTATTACCAGCTGAGGGTTCGGGAAAGTGACATACCCAAAACAGCGTTTGGAACACGCTACGGGCATTATGAGTTCACGGTGATGCCCTTTGGATTGTCTAATGCACCTTCGGTGTTTATGGATTTAATGCACCGAACGTTTAAGCGATATTTGGATCTCTTTGTGATCGTCTTTATTGACGATATCCTGGTGTATTCCCGATCCAGAGAAGAGCATGCAAATCATTTGAAGATGGTATTGCAAACCCTGAGGGAAAAGAAACTCTATGCCAAGTTTGCTAAGTGTGATTTCTGGTAGTCATCCGTGGCTTTTCTGGGCCATATAGTTAGTGGAGAAGGCATTGTAGTGGATCCTGCCAAAATTGTTGCAGTGCAAGAGTGGCCTGTTCCTTTATCGGTAGCCGAAGTCAGGAGTTTCCTTGGACTTGCGGGCTATTACAGGCGTTTTGTGGAAAATTTCTCAAGAATAGCATTGCCTCTCACTACCCTAACGCGGAAAGAACAAAGGTTCGTTTGGTCGCCCGAGTGTGCACAAACTTTTGAAGCGTTAAAGAGTCGGTTGACTACGGCCCCAATTTTGACAACACCTTGTGGCATAGATGGTTTTGAGGTGTACAGTGATGCATCGGGTAGCGGCTTAGGCTGCGTTCTCCTTCAGCGTGGTAAGGTGATAGCATATGGTTCACGCCAATTAAAAGCCCATGAGCGGAACTATCCAATCCATGATTTGGAATTGGCCGCAGTCATCTTTGCACTTAAGTTGTGGCATCATTATTTATATGGTGTAAAGGTGGATATCTATACAGACCACAAGAGTCTGAAATATCTGTTAGATCAAAAAGACCTAAATATGCGACAAAGAAGGTGGAAGGAATTTCTTGGTGATTATACCTTCCAAATTCATTACACCCCGGGTAAAGGGAATGTAGTCGCAGATGCCCTGAGTCATAGGACTCCAGCAAGGGCGAATTGGTTGTCATACCATGATGAACAATTGATCCACGAGCTAGAACGGATGGATATTACTTGTGTGGAGAAAAACACTGCTGCGACCATGTGTTTGAATTGGACAGAGGTACAGTATGACCTAATGGATAGGGTCCGCCAAGCAACGTAATTGGATGATAGTTTGCAGCGTTATGCGGCGGAAGATAAGAGCTCTCGGTTTTCTTTTGACAATGGACTTTGGAGAAAAGACGATCGAGTATGTGTTCCTTGTTAGAGAAATCTTCGTGAAGAAATCATGTACGAAGCCCATTTTTCAAGGTATTCGATTCATCCTGGAAGTTCAAAAATGTATAAGGATCTGAAAAAGAACTTCTGGTGGCCGGGTATGAAGAAAGATATAGCACGTTATGTTGCTAAGTGTCATACATGTGCTCTGGTGAAAGCGGAATGCCAAAGGCCAGGAGGATTCCTGAAGTCATTACCGGTCCCAGTGTGGAAATTTGATAATATTTCCATGGACTTCGTGCATGGATTGTCGAGATCTCAGCGGGGTAATGATGCGGTATGGGTGATTGTGGATCGGTTAACAAAAGTTGCTCATTTTTTTCCAAATCGAAGAGATGATCCAGTCGAAAAATTGGCTAAAATGTACGTAGATTCGATCGTACGATTGCACGGAATTCCCCGTAGCATTGTTAGCGATCGAGATGGACGCTTCACATCAGGAGATTGGAGGCTAATTCATCAACTGTTGGGCACAAAGTTGCATTTTAGTACGGCCTTTCATCCCCAGATGGACGGTCAAACTGAAAGAACCAACAGGACGTTGGAAGATATGCTCCGGATGTGTACGCTAGATTTTGGAAGTCGCTGGGAAGATCATTTGTTCATGATTGAATTTGCCTATAACAACAGTTACCAGGCCAACATTCAGATGGCCCCTTTCGAAGCTTTGTACGGCAGGAAATGCCGCACACCGTTATCTTGGGCGGAGACGGGTGAAACGAAGCTTTACAAGCGACAAGATGTGACGGATATGCATGAAACGGTACGTACAATTCGTGAAAGGTTGTTAATTGCTCAAGATAGGCAGGCCAAATATTATAATGCCAAGCACCGAGACGTAAAGTTTGCGGTGGATGATTGGGCATATTTAAAAATCAAGCCTTTAAAGGTGTGTCAAGGATACGGCGTCTGAAAAAGTTGAGCCCGCGGTATCTAGGACCTTTTGAGGTGATTGAATGCATCGGTGAGGCAGCCTATCGGTTACGGCTACCACCTGAGTTAAGTAGTTTACATGATGTGTTTCATGTATTGGTGCTGCGGAGAGCAATAAAAGAGTCATCGCAAGTGATAGTTGCAGATCGAGTATTAGTCGATAGTGGGCTAACTACAAAGGTTAGGCCCATTCGGATTGAAGATGCCGCCGAGAAGCAATTGAGGAACAAAACAATCGGGATGGTCAAAGTCCGGTGGAATAATTGTGGTCGAGAAGAGCTTACTTGGGAGCATGAGCAAACCATGCGGACAGAATTTCTCGAGTTATTTTTGTAATTGGTTGTTTAGTGGACCCTGTAATAATCAATAAATATGGAATTTATTGAGTTTTTCAGTCATTCAAATTTCGGGACGAAATTTTCTACAAGGGGGGAGGATTGTAATACCCCAAAACCCAGTTTTGGTTTTCAGGCCAAGTGACACGGCCTGGGACACGGGCGTGTCCTAGGGCGTGTCAAGCAAATACTCGAGCTGGTCTCGAGCAAGTTTCAAAGTTGGGTTTCAGGTGTTTTTGGAGTGACACGGCCTGAGACACGGGCGTGTCCCAGGGCGTGTCCTCCTCGGGTTGCTGCAGTTCACGCGTTCGACGATCATTGAGCATCGTGATCGACGATCGACGAGAAGAGGCGACACAGTCTATGACACGGGCGTGTCACAGGGCGTGTCCTTCTCGACGATCGGAGAGATCATGTCGACGATCGGCGAGAATAATCTCGGCGATCGACGAGATTCGTCGAGAGAGGCGACACGGCCAGAGACACGGGCGTGTCTCAGGCCGTGTCAGGTTAGGCGGTGGTCATGGGCGTGTTCAACCCGTGTAGTGAGGCGGTTCTTTGCCTCTTAAGGGCCGCTTAAGGGACACGGCCTGTGACACGGGCGTGTCACAGGGCGTGTCAGGGCCGAAAACGTATTTTTCTGCAGATCTCGGCCGTTTGTTTCCCTCTTTCCAGATCTAGTGGTCTTCAGTTTTCCCAGCCCCTTTATGACCCTGAACCAGTAAACTTATCCTCACTTTATCTTCTTAAGTGAGAGAAGGAAGGAGGAAGAAGGAAGAAGGAAGAAGAGGGAGGAAGGAGAGGGAGATCCAGCTAGTCCAAGCTCGGATTCACGATCGGAGGCCATATTCGGGAAGGCAGAGCTCCAAGCAGTGCTTGCCATGGCTCCAAAACATCCTCCAAGGGTAACGACTTCCTCCTTGGATCTGTGAAATCCTTCGTTTTTGCATATGCATGAATCCTCTACAAAGGTAGAGTTGAATTCTCTTGGGATGTTGAACTCCATCCCTTGATTCTTGTTGGAGTAGTCCCGGAAGAGAGAAGTACGGGTAGGCATGCTGTGTGAAGCCATCTAGACAGGTTGGTCCGGATTGGTGATGATTGTATGCATATCAGAGCAATACTTTATATTATTGTGATGCGTGTGATGTTCTTGGTGGACACCTGCAGCTTGGTGCAGTAGGATAGTATGTGGGTGGGTTGATGCCGTGTGATCTCAACCCTTGTAGTTGTGAATGCTACTTGTTGAGACGGTGGGGCTACAACTGTGGAAAAGCCTATGTGGCGAACGGGCAAGGTGGAGTTGTACCTGTATCAGTCCTAATCGACGTCTGACGTATGTGAGCTACGGGAAAGGCTGATCTGTACCCGCATTCTGGTTGTCTAACCGTGGGGTGCTTAAGGCCCTGTTAGGATCACAGAATGAGAATCACTCCGGCTATTTGAGCCATGGTGGATTGGAATGCTCACGAATTGCTGTCATGTCTGGAACCTCTGAACGGTGGTGGGACCCTGGTTTTTCGGTACACCGATAATGTGCCCTGAGAGCACAGAACTTCGGTCCATCGTGCCGACGTTTGTGATGGATGATGACTTGTACGGGCGTACAAGTGTGATGTGCTAAAGCATACTCTTTTGATTGTATATAAGTGCTATATAGGGAAGGAATCCGCTGTCCCATGCCAGGGACAGGGTGGTTATAAATGGTCAGTCAAATGCTGACCGTTGCTTTGTTTGTCACTGCTTGGTGGATCTTTTGCGTGCAGGTCAAGAAGGGCCAAGCAGGGATGAGGGTGGAAGACCCTAAGCTGCTGGTGCTAAGTGCTAGCCCTCGAAGGCTAGTTTTGTACCTTGTGTAAGAACTCATGTATGGTCGGCCTGCGTGCCGATGTATGGAAGATACCTTCTTGTATAAAGAGAAACACTTGTAAGAGGCCATAAGGCCGTACTTGTGGTATTATATTATGGCATGTTTGGTTTAGCTGTGGACTTCTGCATTGATGTTTGAGTTCATTCTTGCAACCCTTTAAACTTCCGCTAGAATGCTCTATGATAGGATGTGTATTTGGTATTACTTAGTAACGTCTCTGCCTGTTTGTAAGACATGGTGTGGGGCCCCGGCCGGACCTTCTACTATGTTGCACGTGACGGGTAGGGGTGTTACAAACCTTTCTTAGAGAACTACTTTCAGAAGGAGTCAATCCCAACATAAAGTTATTTAGTGCTCCTAGTTTTACTCAAGATCATTCTACTTTCAATCTCTTAAGAGTAAAGAAGTTCTCTAGCCACAAGTTGCTAAATAGATCTGGCTCTAAAAAGAAGATTCAGTTAATATCTGATGTTGATTTAGTGAAGACTTTTTCTCATCAAAGCCAAAGTAGACAAAACTCTTTCAAGACCTATTTTTCTTGAGTTTATTCTTCTTATAACAAAAAAATTAAACTAAAGGTAGGGTTCATGGGGTAACCTTAGGTAGGGTTTTGTTATAAATTAGTTTGTATTCCTAAGGCAGGTGTCTTGGATATAGCTAGGAGTTTTTGGTGGAGTTTGCTTAGGGTAGCATACTTCTAGATTGGTGGAGGGGGAAATTGGGTGTACCCATCTTGGGGAACCACTATAAATATTTGAGCACTTTGTGTGATATGTTTAATTTTTGTACTAGATCTCTAAATAAATTACTAAAACCTTAAAAAGCACAAACACCTATTCACCCCCTCCAGGTGATTAGACTGCCCTAAATTTACAAGTGATATTAAAGCTAGGTTGTTGTTTAAAGAGCTTAATATCTTGAACACGACCCTCCTAAGGGATGTTCAGTTTATCGACCATGACTTCAAGAGAAAACTACAAGGAACTGAGTTTTATAAAGCTACTTATCTACAAAAAGGAGAATTTTGGAATATGGTAGGAAAGGGTCAGATTTTTAATGGAAGCTTTTGGCCCAAGAATTTTTATAACTATTAAAGAAGGACCTTTCATTCCCATAAAAGTCTCTACCATTTATCCAAGTCAGCAAGTTCCAAATAAATATGTAGATATGACCAAGCATGAAATCATTCTAGACACCGTCGATAAAAGGGCCAAGAACATCATTCTCAGTGTAATAGATGACTCCACTTTCTAAAACTTGATTCATTACAAAATAGTAAAGAAAATGTGGAACTCTCTAAATATTTCATGGAAGGTACTGAGGAAGTAAGAGATAATAAGAAATCTCTCCTGAACTAAGAATATGAGGCCTTCAGGCAAAGAAGAAAGACTCAATTTTTTAGTGTTATAAGAAGTCCTTTAAAATAGTAAATAAACTCAAAAACTGTGGGAGATAATTCTCCAACTATGATCTTAATGATAAGTTCTTAAGATCCCTTAATAAAGAATGAGATATCAAAATTTATGCATTAAGGGAGATGGGGAACTTGACAAATATATAGCCCTAGAACTTGTATAGAAAGTTTGTGTCACATGAGTTATAGCTAAATACAAGGAAGGCTGAAAAAGAAAACGGCAGATCTTACTCCAAAGAAAAGTTTGTGTCCCTTAAGGCAGAAAGCTTAAGAAGGAGCAAAGGAGTCTCTCTAACCTTGCAAGAGAGGAGTGGTGAACATGATGAGTCTAAAGATGATATTTCATATTCTAAGATGACTGATGCAGAATTTCCCCTACTCTCTAAGCAATTTAAGCAATTGTAGTCAATAAGGAGATAAAGAAAGAATAATCCCTCCTCCTCCACTTTAAGAAGGTTTGACTATAACAATGATAAGCCAAGACACAAATAAAAAGATGACACGTACGGTTCTAATCAGAACAAATTTCTTTCATCTGACATCATTTGTTATTGTTATAAAAAGGTAGGTCATGTCATTGTTGACTGCCTTGACAAAAGAAAAGAAAACAAGAAATTTGATTAAAAGAGATCTCATAAGGGTAAGAAGAAAGAAAGGATCTTTATAGCAAAGATGACTAAGACCTTGAGTTATAAAGACTCAAGCTCTTTTGAATCTGAGGAAGGAGACAATTTTGGGCTAATGGGATTATTTGATGATGGAAGTTAGGATTAATCAAATCCTCCAGCTCTGGTATGCATCAAAGCACCTCTACCTTCCACAAGTTTTGAATCTAAATCAATTCATCATCTAAAAATGAATATGATCCTAATTTGTTGAAAACATTTAGTGTTCTTCTAGAAGCTCTAACAAGGAGCAAGAAGTTAGCTAAGGCTTAGACTCCTGAAATAGAGCTTTTTAAGCCTTTTCAGTCTAAAGTCTCAGAGAAAATAAATGAAATATCTCTGATAAACATTAATCTTATGGAGCTTCAAAAAAAGATTGTAGCTCAAGCCAAAGAATTAAATAAAAAAATAACTAATTAAAGATCTTAAGAATAAGCCTTCTCATTGAGAGAAAGCTGGTGGCTTATTTTTCTAAGCCACAAACTATCTTTCTTATAATAGACAGATTTTTTGCACCTTATAGAGGAGGTGTAGGTTACACATGAGAAAATGACAATGGAAAGTCTACTCAAGATCAGACTATATTTAAGAAAGTTATATTGCCAGCAAATTCATATGATATGAACATATCTTATGGATATTTATCTATTAAGTGCTCTATAAATGGAACTAAACAATCGCTAAATTCTAGAAATAGAGAAAACGTTGGATTAAGTGTTTTCAAAGCACCATATAAATAAATCTAAATAAAAATCCATGGATTATTTATATTTGGCCCCTCAGTACCAGCAATTAAAGGCAAAAATGCTTTAATCCAAAAGCTTGTTCCTAAGAAGAAGTCTTTGGTTGTGTTGCCCTCTTCTTATACTGAACACAACCATAGAACCCTAAAAAGAAATGTTCAGAATCCTACAGTCTACTCTTCTAGTCGCCAACATACTCATTCCACTCAAATGGTGACTCAAAAGAAGAGATAACAAATTTGATGGCTAGTACTGTGGGAAAATTGACCACTTTGCCATAGATTATTGGTTCAATCCAAGAGTGCCAAGGGATAAGAATCTAAAACTAGTTGTGAATATTATAAGGAAACACCCAGCTATTGGAACTAATAAGAACCAAGGACCCAAGATTAATTGGGTTCCTAACGTAAAGAAATTTCATTTTGTAAGTATGTCCAATCATTAATAAAAAGTCAATCTGGTACTTGGATAGTGGGTAATCCATATATATGACTAGAAAAATAATCCTTCTAAAGAACGACGACCCTGTAAGATATGGACCCAAAGAAATCTTTTGCGGATCTAATAGAGGGGTACTAAAGGCTATGGTATGATCACTAATGGAATAGTCTCTTTGACAAAAGTGGCTTATATGAATGGTTTGCAACACAACCTTTAAGCATAAGTCCACTATATGACTTGTTCTATGTCATTGAATTCCACATGGATAAGTGTCTGATCAAACAGTCTATTTACTTTGAGATAATCCTAATAGAAACAAGTAGTGGAAATATTTATTTTAAATTTCTTATGTTTAGATTCTTCAACACCAGTATGTCTTGTAACAAATGCTAAATTCTCTTAGTGTATAATGACACAAAAGACTGGCTCACATAAACTTCAAGGAAATCAATAAGCTTATTTCAAAAAATTTAATTAGAGATGGACCCAAACTGAAATGCATTAAAGATGGCTCATGTCATGCAAGATAAATACGTAAGAAAACAAGAGTTACCTTTAAGAGCCTTGCTTATAAAGATTCTACTATATTTTATATTTCCTACATATAGATTTATTTGGTGTTATGTCAGTTCTTAATTTAGGAAGGAAGTTTTATACTTTTGTGATGGTTAATGATTATTCCAAATATACATATGTGCTCTTCCTAAAAAGAAAATCAGATATAATGGACACCATTGTGTATTTTATCAAGCATATTTACAATGAAATGGATTGTACTGTGGATAAAATCAGAAGTGGTTACGGCATAAAATTTCAATATGGGGATATGACAGAATTCTACAAATTATAAGGTATCTTTCAGGAATTTTCCTCCACTAAAACACCAAAAACAAAATGGAGTGGCTGAGAGGAGGTTGTTCTCCGAGATTGTACTATAGGGGAAGTTGTTATCCGAGATTGTAGGAGTTATATACTCTGAGTGTAAGATTATTTAATCTGATTTTTTGGTGAAGTAGCTGAGTCTAACCCAAAGTGCTAGATAAGTGAGGCGGGAAAGTGGACATACCCATCTTCGGGGAACCACTATAAATCTTTATGTTTGTGTTGTGATCTCTTATTTTGTGCGCTTTTATTTGATAAGTTTTTAATTCCACTAAAAGTCGCAAGATTCACCTATTTACCCACCTCTAGGTGATTTAGGTTGACAACAAGATACTTTCAAGGGTAGATGCGGGAGTTTCAGAATAACTTTTCATTGTCAAAAGAGTTCGTCGATCTCAGTCTGAAGAAGGGAAAACTTTTCATTGTCCTCAGGTCGGCGAAAATTTTCTGAGGCCAAATCATTGATCTCTGGTCGATGAAAATGACTCACACAGAGAGTTCGTCGATCTCAGGTCGACGAATTATCTCAAGAACTTTTCTCAGTTCGTCGATCTTAGGTCAACGAACTGTGGAAAATTCTTTGACCACAGATAGAAAGTTAAATTAAAGCTTCTCCATTGATCATACCAAGCTTATTTTGGAAGAACAGATGGTTTCTTTCATCCAAAGGTTTGGTGAAGATGTCTGCTCTTTGCAAATCAGTGTAGATATAGACAAGATTAATTTTCTTTTTGTCCACACACTCTCTAACGAAATGATGCCTTATCTCTATATGCTTAGTTCTACTATGATGAACTGGATTATGAGAAATAGAAATTGCACTAGTATTATCACAGAGTAAGGTTGAATTATTTAAGTTGTATTCATAATCTAGGAGTTGATTTTGAATCCACAGCATCTGTGAACAACAACTACCAGCTGCTATGTACTCAGCTTCTTCTATTGATGTAGACACAGATGTTTGATTTTTGCAAAACCAGGAGACAAGTCTAGCACCAAGGAACTGGCATGTTCCTGATGTGCTCTTCCTGTCCACTCTATATCTAGCAAAGTCAGCATCTGAGTATCCAGTCAACTCAAATTCTGACTTAGTTGGATACCAGAGTCCTAGATTTGGGCAACCCTTTATATATCTTAAAATTATTTTAAGGAAAATAAGATGAGATTCTTTAGGGTACACTTGGAACCTAGCACAAAGGCATGTATCAAACATTATGTCTGGCCTACTTGCTGTGAGGTATAATAGGGACCCAACAATTCCCCTATATAATTTCTGATCAACAAGCTTTCCATGTTCATCAGAGAAAACCACAGCAATGGTAGCCATGGGTGTTTTCTTTGCTGAGGCATCTGACTTCCCAAACCTTTTGATTAGCTTCTTAGCATACTTGTATTAGGATATGAAGATGTCATCAGGCAATTGCTTCACTTGGAGACCAAGGAAGTATGAAAGTTTACCCATACTACTCATCTCAAACTTTGAATGCATAAGGTCAGAAAACCTTTTGCATAGTTTGGGATCAGTTAAGCCAAATATAATATCATATACATAAATTTGTACTAACAAGATTTTATCTTTATGATGCTTAATAAAAAGAGACTTATCTACAATGCCTCTAGAAAATTTATGCTCTAACAAGAAGCTAGCTAAGGTCTCATACCAAGCTCTTGGAGCTTGCTTTAAACCATAGAGAGTTTTATGCAATCTAAAGACATAAGAGGGATTAGTTGGGGAGATAAAACCTAGTGGTTGCTCCACATATACTTCCTCTTTGAGTTTTCCATTCAGAAATGCACTTTTGACATCCATTTGATAGACTTTCAACTTTTTGAATGCAGCATATGCAAGGAAGATTCTTATAGCCACAAGCCTTGCAATAGGGGCAAATGTCTGATCATAGTCAATGCCTTCCTCTTGCCTATAGCCTTAAGCTACTAGGCTTGCCTTGTTCCTTATAATATTGCCCTAGGCATCAAGTTTATTTTTGAATACCCACTTAGTTCCAATGACTGGGTAGTCCTTGGGTCTTGGAACTAAGTCCCAAACTCTACATCAATCAAATTGGTTGAGCTCCTCTTGTATTGCCATAATCAAGAGTGGATCTTGCTCTGCATCTTTTATAGATTGGGGCTCAGTTTGAAATATGAAATAGACATGCATCAAGTCTTGGGTAAGTTGATGCCTTGTCTGCACACGTACTAATATTTCTCCTATTACTTGAGATAGAGGATGATCTCTAAGTATGACAAGATTAGTTGGTGGAGTTTTTTCAGTAACAGCCTGGGGAGTTAATTCCTCTTATGGAATTATGTGGGTTGTTGTTGGTTTATCAGTTATTTTAGTGAAATCATCTTCACTATCTTCAGAATTTTGTGGAGAAGTATGGGCATTAGCCTCATTTGTGAGGTTCATTTCTTTCAACTGCTCACACAAATATATTACCTGCAAAGATTCACTGGTAGAAGAGTTCTTCTCCTGGTAAAACATGTTAGTATCATCAAAGGAAATATGTACAGACTCTTCTATTTTCATTGTAGATTGATTATAAACCCAATTTGCCTTGCTAACTTGGGAATATCCTAGAAAAATTCCCATTGTAGCCTTGGCTTCAAACTTTCTAATGTATTTCTTGTCATTATTGTGAATGTAACACATACAACCAAAAATATTAAAGAAATCTACTTTTGGTTTCTTCCCTTTAAGCAATTTATATGGAGTCTTGCCCTTAAGCTTATGTATCAAACTCCTGTTCAGGACATAGTTTGTTATGCTTACAGCCTCTACCCAAAAGAATAGTGGCAAGTAAGCATCTGCAAGCAATGTACCTGCATCTTCAATTAGTGTTCTGTTTTTCCATTCAGCTACCCCATTTTGTTGAGGAGTTCTAGGAGCAAAGAAATAATGTCTGATACCTTCCTCCTCACAGAGTCTTTGCATGGGAAGAGACTCAAACTCAGTACCATGATCACTTCTTATCAATGCAACTGGAGTAGAGTACTCAATCCTATGCTCTTAAGAAAATCTGTAAGAACCTTGAAGTTATCTGACTTGTTCCTCAAGAAGAACACCCAAGTGAACCTTGAGAAGTCATCTACAATCACTAAGGTATAAGATTTCCCTCCTAGGCTTTGTATAGCAATGGGTCCAAAAAGATCCATGTGGAGCAGATACAAAATCCTAGGTGAATCATTTTTATTAATGGCTTTGAAACTATTTTTAGTTTGCTTGCCTAATTGACAAGCCATGTAGAGGCATTCCTTCTTGTAAGGACTAGAAGGCAATCCTCTAAAAAGGTTATCTTTAGATAACCTAGCAATGTTTTTCAGATTAACATGACCTAATCTTTTATATCAAAGTTCATTATTATTATTAATTTTGTTGAACAGACATCTTTCAGATCTAGCAGACTTAAAATTTACTATGTAAATATTTTCTATTCTAGATCCAGTTAAGGCAATCTTTTTATCAACAAAAGAGATATTGCAAGAGTATTTAACATAAGATACCTAAAACCCTTCATCACAGAGTTGACTAATGGAAATCAGGTTGTGCTTTAATCCACTTACATAAGCTACTTTCTTGAATGTGACCACTCCAATCTTTATATCTCCATAGCCTTTATTCTGGCCACAGTTGGAGTCACCAAAAATAACTTTAGGACCTAGCTTGGACTTGTAGTTGGATAGATTGTCCTTGCGGCCAATCATATGTTTTGAACAACCACTATCCAGATACCATTGTTCCTCTGTGGTAGGATAGTCTTTCACCTGCACAAAAACAGATTAGATATTCTTGACCCAGGTTACATTGGGTCCTTGTTGATTTACATAACTAAAGCTGGTAATATATGAATATTCAGGTTGACTTTTGTAACCCAAAGGATGGTATTTTCTTGGTGGAATTATCCATTGGTTAAAAGGATTAATGTTCTGTCTAGGTTGATCAAAAATCATGTAGGAATTAAAATTTCTTTTATTATAAACTGGGGTCGACGAATTCTGGTATGCTCGTCGATATGAGGTCGACGAATGGGGATGAGTTCGTCGAACTCAACTCAGAGAATGAAGGTATTCATTTTCTGTACCTCAATTTCATCGATCTCTGGTCGATGAACCATAGTGGTTTCGTCGTTCACAGTTCAGAGAATAGTTATAGCAGAAGTTTGCGTTCGGAGTTCGTCGACTTGAGCTCGATGAACTGGATACATTTCGTCGATCTGAGCTCGACGAAATCTGCTGAACTTTGTTATGGTTAAGATTTTTCTTATTCTTTCTTCTTTTCTTATTCTTTTGTTTTAATACTATTTGTTTAACATGATTATCTTCTTTTTTCTCTTTACCCTTTTCAAAAACAAATTTTATGGGGGTGGATAAAATGTTTTTCAGAAAAAGTGGGGGTTGGCTTGATGAAGCACCTAAGTCCAGCTTGTCATTAAGTCTGGCATTCACTATGCTTGTGATGTTCATCAACTTGATGCTTCTCCCATTCAGGGATTCTTCAAGTTGCCTAGCCTCAAATAATTCAGTCTTTAATTTAATGATTTGTTCATTAGCTAAGGTGATTTCATGCTTTAATTTATTATTTTCTAACAGCAGGTTTTCTTGTTCATTTACTTTCTCTTTAAGTTATTTAATTATTTTTTTAGAGTTAATTAAATCAAGACATAAAGATTTAAATTCAATTTTAAATTCTTCTGAATCAAAATCAAAATAAGACAATACCTGATCCTCTTCAGATAGAGGTTCTTCAGTGTCTGATTGGTCAGCTTCAGAATGGGTGTTTGATGCATCAATATCCATCAAGCATATTTTCTTGGCCTTTACTTCCTCTTCATCTTCACTGGAGCTGGAAGATGAAGATTCTTCTTCAGTATCACTCCAGGTTTCAGCAATGAAACCTTTATCCTTCCTTTTGTGCTTGCTGGAGGAGGGCTTGTTGTAATGTTGTTTCCTGGTTTCCTTTTCTCTTTTCTTATCTTTCTTGTGAGTCTCTGGACACTCTGAAATGAAGTGTCCAGGCTTCCTGCAGCCAAAATAAACTACTTCCTTAGTTGGTGTTTTGTCATACCTGGGTTTGTCATCTTGCCTTGATGATTTTCTTTTGAAGTCCCTCTTACCCATTTTGTAAAATCTCTTGGCTAAGAGACTTAGGAATTCTTTATATATAGTTGGAGCTTCTGAATCTTCAATAGCTTTGAATGCTATATTTTGCTCCTTTCTCCCAGATGAAGGAGTCTTCTATTCTGCAACTTCTCTTGACTTAATCAGTTGCTCATAATATTTGAGTTTTCCCAATAGAGATTCAATGGAAATCTCATTAAGGCTTCTGGCTTCCTTGATAGGCCAGATTCTAGAATCCCATGAGCTAGGGAAGTACATGAGGATTTTTTCATTCACTTCTCTAAGAGTGATGTCCTTGTCCAATGTCTTCAACTCATTAATTTTTGAGCTTAATCTGTTGAACATATCACTAACAGTCTCTGACTCATCCTTCTTGAAGTTCTCATACTAAGAGATGAGGTTGGATCTCTTATCCTTTCACTCATCATCAGAACTAGCTATCATCTGGTTAAGAGAATCCCAAATAGCCTTGGCTGATGTGCATTCAGCCGCCTTTTGGAAGATGTCATCAGACATAGTCTGAGCCAGAATGTTCATGGCCTTTGTATCAGCAATCTTGGCCTTTTTTTGAGCTTCTATCCACTCAGGTGGTGGAACAGTATAGGTGCTTGATGTTGAGGTGGATGCAGTCACTAGAGCAGGAGGTCCTGTCAAAATGGAATTATAAATGTCCTCATCAATAGAGTTCATATAAAGTTTGATTCTAGTCTTCCAGATAGAAAACTTATTTAAGTTCCACACTAGAGGTCTGGTGCTTGCATAATCCTTATTTTGTGCCATGTTATAAGAACTAAGCTAGATAAATTTAGATCTAAGATGGATCTGTTGGTTCAAGTGTTACCTTGTTAAACCAAGAGAACAGCTCTCTGATACCAATTGAAAGGAGTGGTTAAATCTGACTTACTTTAGAGGGGGGTGAATATAGTATTTAAAAATTCTTGGCAGTTTTTAGATTTATATATCAGAGTGAAAATAAGTGATACCAAATATAATAATAGAAGGAAAAAAACAAGCTAAGCTATTCTAACTATCACAGCCACAGCAAGAACAAAAATAAAAAATGAGCAATCAGACAACACAAGAAGATTTTATAGCGGTTGCCCTAAACTTGGGTATATCCACTCTTCTACCACCCTGGTAGGAATCCACTAGCAGGTTTTGATCAAGTGACTGCCACCACAATATTTATTTGCAGGGAGATATTGCAACCCTTTAAGCTTTTGATCAGGTTCCCAAAAACCAAACCAAGTCTTTTGATCAGGAGACTTGACAACCAAAAGCTAACTTTTGAAGGGAGTTAAAACCCTTTTACAAGAGGTGAAGGAGGTGATAGTGTCTTCTCTTTCTATAATCAACAGAGAAGACTAGTGGATCTTTGATGTTGATAAAGCTACCCTGAGATGTTGATAATTAAGGAAGATTGGAGCTTTGCTTCTGGGTGTAGGTCTTCAACCTTGTTTGAAAGCAGTCCTGGAACTTTTCTGACTGAATAGATCTTTTATTGTCCTGAATATTCCTGGAAGTGAAGCTTGAAGAAGACTCTTGATTGTGATGATTGTTCTTCTTCTGACTTTAGACTTGACAAGGTGAAACACAGAGAATTTTAAGCACTATGAGAGAGAGAGTTTTGAAAGATTAGTCTATCTCAGTGTTGTATATTTTTCTATAAGTTCTGGTGGTTCCTTCTGTGTGTTGTCTGAAAGACAAAAATATCTTTTTATATTCTGAGTCAATAATTTCTCCTTTGAAATTTGAATTACTGACTTAATTGCTGGCTGATTTGGAGAATACAAATGGCTGGAATATATCATAAATGAGTTTTCCCAACTGTCCCTTAATAAAATAAGCAAGTAAATATCCTGATGAATATCATAATTAATGTTGCCAATAACGGCTATATTCAGAGAAATATAAACATTAATTACTCAGGAATAATACTGATATTAATATAGAAATAAAGGAACAGAAGGAAGAAAACTTCTCATTCTGGAACTAGACAGATATGTTCGATCACTAAACAGAATTCGTCGACCTGAGATCCAAGATCGTCGACCTAAGAATTCCAGTTCATCGACCTGAGCTCTGCGAACTGCGTACTTAGAATGGCTTGCCAAAACTTCACTCTAAGATTATCTAGCTTAGAACCTGTCTGAAGAAAACTGATCGTCGACCTGAGCTTGAATATCGCCGAGCTTAGCTCAGAGAAATAACTTTGAGTTCGTCGATCTGAGATTGACAATCGTCGAGCTAAGTTCGAAGAACTTCGAACTAATCAAACTATTCTCTGAAAATTTCTAAGTCTGAGTCTTCTGAGGTCCTCTGCTGGCTGGTCCAAGAAGTTTGAACTTAATGACTTAGCCTACACTCTAGAACTACTAGACTTGACCCTGCCTATACAAGGTGGGTCAGACTCAGCTTAAATTAGTAAACCAAACCCAAATCCAACTATGGATCCCACACATACTGTCCACCTCCTCATTAATATCCATTTAGAGCTATTCATATTTATACCCCAGTTAGAACTGCTTCGACTATTTCACCTATAAGGTACCTTTATATTAGTTCTAATAAATGCCAGATATCAAAAGCAGTTTCATAGTTTTAGATTCTATTAAATTTATATTTATCTAACACACATAACAAATATTTTATAGATTTTGAATTGTTGGTATACCTCTGTTTATCCGCGTCATCCCATTTATCTCACAGATTTTCCAAAGTTTGATCCCCTATCGTAATAGTGGGTGTAGTGTATTTCATTTGACTATGGCCCATACGCCCAAGCTTTTGGTCATTAAGAATATTTTTATATGTGTTCACCAGCAGCTATAGTTAATCCCCATAAATAATGGGGGTATACTCACTCCTTCTCCCTTAAGAAAGACATGGTTAACATTATCCATCTACTTTAGAATTTTAATTCTTTTTTGAGGCAACCTACCTCTGGTACCTCTTGTTGGATCTAGTGGCCAATTTTCTATTGGTTGAATAAGGTTGGCAGTGAAATTTTCGAGATTTAAAGACTTCAGAGCAAAGAACATGCTTTCTAAGACTATTGTTAGGCAATAGAACTAATGTCGGCGGTATAAAATGAAAAAGTGTTCATTTGCTTCTAGAGATTGTAACAACATACGCATAGATAACAATTTAGACATACCACACTAAACACATGCAGCTAAATGTAAAAATATATACATGGTTTTATTGAATATCAAACTAGTGTTTACAAATTTTAGAATAGAGCTCCATGATGCCGGAGATAGGAGGAGGTGCATTAAATACTCGCGAACCCTCCTGGTGGGCATGTTGGCTCTCTCCCTTCTTCCCAAGAAGATTGACGAACCCTCTAGATCTCCACGATCTTGACATCCTCCCAAGACAATTTCTACAGAACCCTCCCAGAAATCTAATGACCTCCCGGGTCAATTTCCCACAAACTGCACCCAGGAATCCAATGTCCACGCCAGACGATTTCTCCACAATCAATTAGAGAAAAATAAATTAAGGAGAAGAAGAAAAATATATATCAAGGAAATTTTTCTCCCTCAAAAGTCTGTCTCCAGAGATGGTGCACTTGCAGAGATCGCATAAATTGAAATGTTACTCCTGAGTTCAGTAGTCGAGTAGTATCTTCCTAGTATGAGGCTCTATCCTACCATTCTTTGACTTTGCCATAAATCCTCTTTATTTGATTTTATTTAGACATTTGATTTACATAGACTCCTATTCCCATCAACTATTATTATTTTTTACCTTAAATTTTGATTGGAACTCTGCACAGTGCTAATTTTATCCTGCAGTCAAACAACTTCTTACCTTAATTCCAATAATACTGACTAAATTACATCCTGTAGTTGAACAACAAAAGTGAAATTATGCACAAAGCCGATTCTTGCATGTATTTTTTATCTGGAAAGATAATTCCATGCATTTAAATGGACCTATAGAGAATTCAATTCTGCGAAAATTATAAAATCCATAACTTAATATTGGGAACTTTGCCCAAAATGTTCCTAATTTGAAGAAGTCCTCAAGTTAAGGATAAACACACTTTGTTTTTGATAATATCTATATTATTGAGTTTCAGTATTATTAGTTAAATGGAATAATATTCATGAACTTTATACTAAACCAAGGGATAATTGAGATATTTACCAAATTACTCTTATGTAAAATATCATTTTGATAAGGTTCACAGAGTCATGAAATATCATCTTGATAACCTTAAGCTTTAAGGAATATTGTCGTGAAGCTATACAGCTAAAGTCAAATATCGTCATGATGAAGCTCAGACAAATGAAGATCGTTTTGAAGAGGTATAACTTATTCAACAATTTAGAAGAAGCTAAAGTAGTTTGCCAATTGTCGTCGAAATTAGTTGAAATATCATCGAGAAGTTGCGACAACATTATTGTAAGCATATTGTAACGATGAATGTTAGTCTATATCATTTAGATATGACTCCCCCATGATAGACAAATAACTCGGATCAAAATTCTAGGTCTTATCGACATGACAAGTTGAAATGTAGTTGTGATGAGATTTAATCATCGAGAAGATCACAAGCATCACTTAGAAGAAGCATTGTCGTCTTGATAGCTAACCACTTTGACAATTCAAATTACAGATATTCAAATCCCTGTTATCGTCGATTACGCCAATCAAATTAATCCTTTAAGGAAAGACATTTGTGACATGAAGCTTCTTCGATTCGATCATTATTGGTCTCAATCATATAATTATAGATGAGATGTAAAGAGAAAACCATAATCCTTGTGTTTGAAAAATATCAATTAAATAGTAACTTTCTTCAAAAGCAATGTCGATAGTTAACCTTATAATACCCCAAAACCCAGTTTTGGTTTTCAGGCCAAGTGACACGGCCTGGGACACGGGCGTGTCCCAGGGCGTGTCAAGCAAATACTCGAGCTGGTCTCGAGTAAGTTTCAAAGTTGGGTTTCAGGTGTTTTTGTAGTGACACGGCCTGAGACACGGGCGTGTCCCACTGCGTGTCCTCCTCGGGTTACTGCAGGTTGTGCATTCGACGATCATTGAGCATAGTGATCGACGATCGAAGAGAAGAGGCGACACGGCCTGTGACACGGGCGTGTCAAGGGGCGTGTCCTTCTCGACGATCGGTGAGATCATGTCGACGATCGGCGAGAATAATCTCGGCGATCGACGAGATTCGTCGAGAGAGGCGATACGGCCAGAGACACGGGCGTGTCTCATGCCGTGTCAGGTTAGGCGGTGGTCACGGGCATGTTCAACCCGTATTGTGAGGCGGTTCTTTGCCGCTTAAGGGCCGCTTAAGGGACACGGCCTGTGACACGGGCATGTCACAGGGCGTGTCAGGGCCGAAAACGTCTTTTTCTGCAGATCTCGGCCATTTGTTTCCCTCTTTCCAGATCAAGTGGTCTTCAGTTTTCCCAGCCCCTTTAAGACCCCAAACCAGTAAACTTATCCTCACTTTATCTTCTTAAGTGAGAGAAGGAAGGAGGAAGAAGGAAGAAGGAAGAAGAGGGAGGAAGGAGAGGGAGATCCAGCTAGTCCAAGCTCGGATTCGCGATCGGAGGCCATATTTGGGAAGGCAGAGCTCCAAGCAGTGCTTGCCATGGCTCCAAAACATCCTCCAAGGGTAACGACTTCCTCCTTGGATCTGTGAAATCCTTCCTTTTTGCATATGCATGAATCCTCTACAAAGGTAGAGTTGAATTCTCTTGGGATATTGAACTTTATCCCTTGATTCTTGTTGGAGTAGTCTCGGAAGCGAGAAGTACGGGTAGGCATGCTGTGTGAAGCCATATGGACAGGTTGGTCTGGATTGGTGATGATTGTATGCATATTAGAGCAAGACTCTGTATTATTGTGATGCGTGTGATGTTCTTGGTGGACACCTGCAACTTGGTGCAGCAGGATAGTATGTGGGTGGGTTGATGCTGTGTGATCTCAACCCTTGTAGTTGTGAATGCTACTTGTTGAGCCGGTGGGGCTGCAACTGTGGAAAAGCTTGTGTGGCGAATGGGAAAGGTGAAGTTATACCCATTTCAGTCCTGATCGACATCTGACGTATGTGAGCTATGGGAAAGGTTGATATGTACCCGCATTCTGGTTGTCTAACCGTGGGGTGCTTAAGGCCCTGTTAGGATCACAGAATGAGAATCGCTCCGGTTATTTGAGCCATGGAGGATTGGAATGCTCAAGAATTGTTGTCATGTCTGGAACCTCTGAACGTTAGTGGGACCCTGGTTTTCCGGTACACCGATAATGTGCCCTGAGAGCACGGAACGTCGGGCCGTCGTGCCGACGGTTGTGATGGATGATGACTTGTATGGGCATACAAGTGTGATGTGCTAAAGCATACTCTTTTGATTGTATATAAGTGCTATGCAGGGAAGGAATCCGCTGTCCCGTGCCAGGGACAAGGTCGTTATAAATGGTCAGCCAAATGCATGTCGTTGCTTTATTTGCCACTACTTGGTGGATCTTTTGCGTGCAGGTCAAGAAGGGCCAAGAAGGGATGAGGGTGGAAGACCCTAAGCTGCTGCTACTAAGTGTTATCCCTCGAAGGCTAGTTTTGTACCTTGTATAAGAACTCATGTATGGCCGGCCTGCGTGCCGATATATGGAAGATACCTTCTTGTATAAAGAGAAACACTTGTAAGAGGCCATAAGGTCGTACTTGTGGTATTATATTATGGCATGTTTGGTTTAGCTGTGGACTTCTGCGTTGATGTTTGAGTTCATTCTTGTAACCCTTTAAACTTCCGCTAGAATACTCTGTGATAGGATGCGTATTTGGTATTACTTAGTAACATCTCCGTCTGTTTGTAAGACATGGTGTGGGGCCCCGGCCGGACCTTCTACTATGTTACACGTAACGGGTAGGGGTGTTACAATTTGGTATCAGATTCCTTGGTTCCCTCTTCTGGATTCGTGGACGAATTATTTTGTGGGGGTGGCGAGCTCGTGTGTGAGTGTATACATTTGAACTCAAACATGTCCACATAGGTTTGAAATGCACTGGTGTGTTACACTTGTGTGTTTGTTTTGACTGTTTGTTGTGTGGATTGTCGCTGAATTGTGTGGTTTGACACATATAAGTGACGCAAAGTGTTGCGGGTCAGTCAGAACCTCAGCATTCTGTTGAGAGTGTGGTACCGGTAGAGGTGCCCACCCCTCCTCCATCAGCTGAAACTGTACGTTTGATTACAGAAACGGTACTTATGGTGATGAATGCTCAGCAGGCAGGGCAAGCTCGGCCTAAGGCTCTCGTGCATGTGGCAGTGCGTCAAGAACCGGTGGGCATAGCAGTTGATCAGCGTGCCGCAGATCAGCAACTGAAGCGGTTTATGAGCTTTCATCCTCCGACGTTTACCGGGGCAGGTTCCCAAGCTCAAATAGAGGATTGGCTTGCTCGGATCAAGCGCATCTTGACCGCCCTTCGGGTTGAGTAGGAACAGAAAGTCACGTTAGCCACTTTTCTTCTTGAAGGAGAAGCTCGGATGTGGTGGGATGAGGTAGAACTGCACCACTTGGCAGGCAGACAGTTGACGGAAGTCTCTATGGACAAGTTCTCTCGATTGTTCTTGGGAAAGCATTTGTCGTTGCAGCAACGGATTGCTTTGGAATTGTAGTTTCAGCAGTTGACTCAAAAGAAGAGCAGCGTGGATGAGTATCTGCATGAGTTCACGCATTTGGGGAGTTATGCAGGCGCTATCTTTGCCGAGGAAGAGCGCAAAACCAGTCAGTTTTATGCGGGACTATGGGATGAGTTGCGGCATTTACTCTCGAGTTCCGTGAATCAGGGATTTCAAGCTCTGGTCTTCACCGCGAGGGCATTGGAAGCAGATTTAAAGTGAGGACAATCTAAAGTACCTTTGGCTATTGCAAAACTGGAGTTCAAACCGCCGTGTCCGGAGAGAAGTGGTTTTCGAAAGAAATGGGGTAAGAAGTCCAGACGTTCTGGGAGAGCTCCTTCATCAGTTACTTCGGAAGCGTCGTCGGGCTATGACTCTCGCACTTGCTATATGAATGGCAAGCCGAGACATCTTGCTCGGGACTGTCGGGTTGGTCCTCCGAAAGGTGATAAGAAGCCGGGCGCGTCCTATGCGGATAAAGGGAAGGCGGTGGCGAAGTCTTCTGCTTCGCAAGTGCAGCCTCGAGTTTTAAATCTGCGACAACAAGAGGCCATTAAGAAGGCCGACGTCATCACAGGTGCGCGTGATCTCTGAGTTCTTTTCCCTTTGTGTAGTGCTGCTATGTTTTTGGTGTGTATTGTGCTGTTGCTATGTTAGGCTTCGTCCTAATTTGGGAGCATCCGGCACGAGCACTGTTTGATACTGGTGCATCACATTCGTTTCTGTCAAAGGATTTCATATTGCGCATTGGCGCGCCGATACGAGGCACGACAGAAAGTTTGAAGGTACTCTTACCTAACGGATGTGTTTTGTGCGCGGATCAGTCTGGGTGTATAGAAGGGAAAATAGGAAGTTGGGACTTCAGATTGGAAGCACTTGTGCTGCCGATTTCGGAATTCGACATAATCTTCTGTATGGATTGGTTGTCAGAGCAGCATGTTCGCATTCATTGTAATTCTAAGGAAGTTGTGTTGGGACAGAACACCAAACAAGAAATAAGGTTTAGCGACATGCGGGGGATAAATGAGATGTTGATATCCGTTCTGCAAGTTCGGAAGGCCGTTAGAAAGGGTGTCGAGTTGTTCTTCACGCTAGTAGCAGCGGTAGAGCCAAAGGCTAGTGTGAATGAGGTACCTGTTGTGTCGGAATTCCTGGATGTGTTTCCAAAAACCTTCTGGGGTTACCACCCCAAAGAGAAATCGACTTCACGATAGAAATGGTACCGGGTGCTAAACCTGTGGCCCGTTCCCCCTATCGTGTAGCGCCAGGTCAGTCACCTTGGTGTGCGCCGGTTCTCTTTATGAAAAAGAAGGACGGCAGCTTGCGTCTATGCATAGATTATCGAGAACTAAACAAGCTGACAGAGAAGAATAAGTATCCGATCCCACGGATCGATGATTTGTTTGATCAGCTAGTGGGCTCTTCGGTGTATTCTAAGCTGGATTTGAAATCAGGTTATTACCAGCTGAGGGTTCGGGAAAGTGACATACCCAAAACAGCGTTTGGCACACACTACGGGCATTATGAGTTGACGGTGATGCCCTTTGGATTGTCTAATGCACCTTCGGTGTTTATGGATTTAATGCACCGAACGTTTAAGAGATATTTGGATCTCTTTGTGATCGTCTTTATTGACGATATCCTGGTGTATTCCCGATCCAGAGAAGAGCATGCAAATCATTTGAAGATTGTATTGCAAACCCTGAGGGAAAATAAACTCTATGCCAAGTTTGCTAAGTGTGATTTCTGGTTGTCATCCGTGGCTTTTCTGGGCCATTTAGTTAGTGGAGAAGGCATTGCAGTGGATCCTGCCAAAATTGTTGCAATGCAGGAGTGGCCTGTTCCTTTGTCGATAGCCGAAGTCATGAGTTTCCTTGGACTTGCGGCCTATTACAGGCGTTTTGTGGAAAATTTCTCAAGAATAGCATTGCCTCTCACTACCCTAATGCGGAAAGAACAAAGGTTCATTTGGTCGCCCGAGTGTGCACGAGCTTTTGAAGCATTAAAGAGTCGGTTGACTATGGCCCCAATTTTTACAGCACCTTGTGGCATATATGGTTTTGAGGTGTATAGTGATGCATCGGGTAGTGGCTTAGGCTGCGTTCTCCTTCAGCGTGGTAAGGTGATAGCATATGGTTCGCGCCAATTGAAAGCCCATGAGCGGAACTATCCAGTCCATGATTTGGAATTGGCCGCAGTCATCTTTGCACTTAAGTTGTGGTATCATTATTTATATGGTGTAAAGGTGGATATCTATACAGACCACAAGAGTCTGAAATATCTGTTAGATCAAAAAGACCTAAATATGCGACAAAGAAGGTGGATGGAATTTCTTGGTGATTATACCTTCCAAATTCATTACACCCCGGGTAAAGGGAATGTAGTCACAGATGCCCTGAGTCGTAGGACTCCGGCAAGGGCGAATTGGTTGTCATACCATGATGAACGATTGATCCACGACCTAGAACGGATGGATATTATTTGTGTGGAGAAAAACACTGCTGCGACCATGTGTTTGAATTGTACAGAGGTACAGTATGACCTAATGGATAGGGTCCGCCAAGAGACGGAATTGGATGATAGTTTGCAGCGTTATGCGGCGGAAGATAAGAGGTCTCGGTTTTCTTTTGACAATGGACTTTGGAGAAAAGACGATCGAGTATGTGTTCCTTGTCAGAGAAATCTTCGTGAAGAAATCATGTACGAAGCCCATTTTTCAAGGTATTCGATTCATCCTGGAAGTTCAAAAATGTATAAGGATCTGAAAAAGAACTTCTGGTGGCCGGGTATGAAGAAAGATATAGCACGTTATGTTGCTAAGTGCCATACATGTGCTCTGGTGAAAGCGGAATGCCAAAGGCCAGGAGGATTCCTGAAGTCATTACCGGTCCCAGTGTGGAAATTTGATGATATTTCCATGGACTTCGTGCATGGATTGCCGAGATCT
Organism: Platanthera zijinensis; assembly: GCA_039513925.1. Lineage (NCBI taxonomy): Eukaryota > Viridiplantae > Streptophyta > Magnoliopsida > Asparagales > Orchidaceae > Platanthera > Platanthera zijinensis. The sequence continues at coordinate 49,713,634 of CM077086.1, forward strand.
CAGCGGGGTAATGATGCGGTTTGGGTGATTGTGGATCGGTTAACAAAAGTTGCTCATTTTATTCCAAATCAAAGAGATGATCCAGTCAAAAAATTGGCTAAAATGTACGTAGATTCGATTGTACGATTGCACGGAATTCCCCGTAGCATTGTTAGTGATCGAGATGGACGCTTCACATCAGGAGATTGGAGGCTAATTCATAACTGTTGGGCACAAAGTTTCATTTCAGTACGGCCTTTCATCCCCAGACGGACGGTCAAAGTGAAAGAACCAACAGGACGTTGGAAGATATGCTCCGGATGTGTACGCTAGATTTTGGAAGTCGCTGGGAAGATCATTTGTTTATGATTGAATTTGCCTATAACAACAGTTACCAGGCCAGCATTCAGATGGCCCCTTTCGAAGCTTTGTACGGCAGGAAGTGCCGCACACCGTTATCTTGGGCGGAGACGGGTGAAACGAAGCTTTACAAGCGGCAAGATGTGACGGATATGCATGAAACGGTACGTACAATTCGTGAAAGGTTGTTAATTGCTCAAGATAGGCAGGCTAAATATTATAATGCCAAGCACCGAGACGTAAATTTTGCGGTGGGTGATTGGGCATATTTAAAAATCAAGCCTTTTAAAGGTGTGTCAGGGATACGGCGTCTGAAAAAGTTGAGCCCGCGGTATCTAGGACCTTTTGAGGTGATTGAATGCATTGGTGAGGCAGCTTATCGGTTACGGCTACCACCTGAGTTAAGTAGTTTACATGATGTGTTTCATGTATCGGTGCTGCGGAGAGCAATAAAAGACCTGTCGTAAGTGATAGTTGCAGATCGAGTAATAGTCGATAGTGGGCTAACTACAAAGGTTAGGCCCATTCGGATTGAAGAAGCCGCCGAGAAGCAATTGAGGAACAAAACAATCGGGATGGTCAAAGTCCGGTGGGATAATTATGGTCGAGAAGTGCTTACTTGGGAGCTTGAGCAAACCATGCGGACAGAATTTCCCGAGTTATTTTTGTAATTGGTTGTTTAGTGGACCTTGTAATAATTCAATAAATATGGACTTTATTGAGTTTTTCAGTCATTCAAATTTCGGGACGAAATTTTCTGCAAGGAGGGGAGGATTGTAATACCCTAAAACCCAATTTTGGTTTTCAGGACAAGTGACACGGCCTGAGACACGGGCGTGTCACATGGCGTGTCAAGCAAATACTCGAGCTGGTCTCGAGCAAGTTTCAAAGTTGGGTTTCGGGTGTTTTGGAGTGACACGGCCTGAGACACGGGCGTGTCCCAGGGCGTGTCCTCCTCGGGTTGCTGCAGGTCGCGCGTTCGACGATCGTTGAGCATCGTGATCGACGATCGACGAGAAGAGGCGACACGGCCTGTGACACGGGCATGTCACAGGGCGTGTCCTTCTCGATGATTGGAGAGATCAAGTCGACGATCGGCAAGAATAATCTCGGCGATCGACGAGATTCGTCGAGAGAGGCGACACGGCCAGAGACACGGGCGTGTCTCAGGCCGTGTTAGGTTAGGCGGTGGTCACGGGCGTGTTCAACCCGTGTGGTGAGGCGGTTCTTTGCCGCTTAAGGGCCGCTTAAGGGACACGGCCTGTGACACGGGCGTGTCACAGGGTGTGTCAGGGCCGAAAACGTATTTTTCTGCAGATCTCGGCCGTTTGTTTCCCTCTTTCCAGATCTAGTGGTCTTCAGTTTTCCCAGCCCCTTTAAGACCCCGAACCAGTAAACTTATCCTCACTTTATCTTCTTAAGTGAGAGAAGGAAGGAGGAAGAGGGAAGAAGGAAGAAGAGGGAGGAAGGAGAGGGAGATCCAGCTAGTCCAAGCTCGGATTCGCGATCGGAGGCCATATTCGGGAAGGCAGAGCTCCAAGCAGTGCTTGCCATGGCTCCAAAACGTCCTCCAAGGGTAACGACTTCCTCCTTGGATCTGTGAAATCCTTCCTTTTTGCATATGCATGAATCCTCTACAAAGGTAGAGTTGAATTCTCTTGGGATGTTGAACTCCATCCCTTGATTCTTATTGGAGTAGTCCCGGAAGAGAGAAGTACGGGTAGGCATGCTGTGTGAAGCCATCTAGACAGGTTGGTCCGGATTGGTGATGATTGTATGCATATCAGAGCAAGACTCTGTATTATTGTGATGCGTGTGATGTTCTTGGTGGACACCTATAGCTTGGTGCAGTAGGATAGTATGTGGGTGGGTTGATGCTGTGTGATCTCAACCCTTGTAGTTGTGAATGCTACTTGTTGAGACGGTGGGGCTGCAACTGTGGAAAAGCCTGTGTGGTGAACTAGCAAGTTGAAGTTGTACCTGTGTCAGTCCTGATCGATATCTGACGTATGTGAGCTACGGGAAAGGCTGATCTGTACCCGCATTCTGGTTGTCTAACCGTGGGGTGCTTAAGGCCCTGTTAGGATCATAGAATGAGAATCGCTCCGGCTATTTGAGCCATGGAGGATTGGAATGCTCACGAATTGTTGTCATGTCTGGAACCTCTGAACGGTGGTGGGACCCTGGTTTTCCGGTACACCGATAATGTGCCCTGAGAGCACGGAACGTCGGGCCGTCGTGCCGACGTTTGTGAGGGATGATGACTTGTACGGGCGTATAAGTGTGATGTGCTAAAGCATACTCTTTTGATTGTATATAAGTGCTATGTAGGGAAGGAATCCGCTGTCCCATGCCAGGGACAGGGTGGTTATAAATGGTCAGCCAAATGCTGACCGTTGCTTTGTTTGTCACTGCTTGGAGGATCTTTTGCGTGCAGGTCAAGAAGGGCCAAGCAGGGATGAGGGTGGAATACCCTAAGCTGCTGCTGCTAAGTGCTAGCCCTCGAAGGCTAGTTTTGTACCTTGTGTAAGAACTCATGTATGGTCGGCCTGCGTGCCGATGTATGGAAGATACCTTCTTGTATAAAGAGAAACACTTGTAAGAGGCCATAAGGCCGTACTTGTGGTATTATATTATGGCATGTTTGGTTTAGCTGTGGACTTCTGCATTGATGTTTGAGTTCATTCTTGCAACCCTTTAAACTTCCGCTAGAATGCTCTGTGATAGGATGCGTATTTGGTATTACTTAGTAACATCTCTGCCTATTTGTAAGACATGGTGTGGGGCCCCGGCCGGACCTTCTACTATGTTGCACGTAACGGGTAGGAGTGTTACAAACCTTTCTTAGAGAACTACTTTCAGAAGGAATCAATCCCAACATAAAGTTATTTAGTGCTCCAAGTTTTGCTCAAGATCATTCTACTTTCAATCTCTTAAGAGTAAAGAAGTTCTCTAGCCACAAGTTGCTAAATAGATCTGGCTCTAAAAAGAAGATTCAGTTAATATCTGATGTTGATTTAGTGAAGACTTTTTCTCATCAAAGCCAAAGTAGACTAAACTCTTTCAAGACCTATTTTTCTTGAGTTTATTCTTCTTATAACAAAAAAATTAAACTTAAGGTAGGGTTCATGGGGTAACCTTAGGTAGGGTTTTGTTATAAATTAGTTTGTATTCCTAAGGCAGGTGTCTTGGATATAGCTAGGAGTTTTTGGTGGAGTTTGCTTAGGGTAGCATACTTCTAGATTGGTGGAGGGGGAAATTGGGTGTACCCATCTTGGGGAACCACTATAAATATTTGAGCACTTTGTGTGATATGTTTAATTTCTGTACTAGATCTCTAAATAAATTACTAAAACCTTAAAAAGCACAAACACCTATTCACCCCCTCCAGGTGATTAGACTGCCCTAAATTTACAAGTGATATCAAAGCTAGGTTGTTGTTTAAAGAGCTTAATATCTTGAACACGACCCTCCTAAGGGATGTTCAGTTTATCGACCATGACTTCAAGAGAAAACTACAAGGAACTGAGTTTTATAAATCTACTTATCTACAAAAAGGAGAATTTTGGAATATGGTAGGAAAGGGTCAGATTTTTAATGGAAGCTTCTGGCCCAAGAATTTTTATAACTATTAAAGAAGGACCTTTCATTCCCATAAAAGTCTCTACCATTTATCCAAGTCAGCAAGTTCCAAATAAATATGTAGATATGACCAAGCATGAAATCATTCTAGACACCGTCGATAAAAGGGCCAAGAACATCATTCTCAGTGTAATAGATGACTCCACTTTCTAAAACTTGATTCATTACAAAATAGTAAAGAAAATGTGGGACTCTCTAATTATTTCATGGAAGGTACTGAGGAAGTAATAGATAATAAGAAATCTCTCCTGAACTAAGAATATGAGGCCTTCAGGCAAAGAAGAAAGACTCAATTTTTTAGTGTTATAAGAAGTCCTTTAAAATAGTAAATAGACTCAAAAACTGTGGGAGATAAATCTCCAACTATGATCTTAATGATAAGTTCTTAAGATCCCTTAATAAAGAATGAGATATCAAAATTTATGCAATAAGGGAGATGGGGAACTTGACAAATATATAGCCCTAGAACTTGTATAGAAAGTTTGTGTCACATGAGTTATAGCTAAATATAAGGAAGGCTGAAAAAGAAAATGGCAGATCTTACTCCAAAGAAAAGTTTGTGTCCCTTAAGGCAGAAAGCTTAAGAAGGAGCAAAGGAGTCTCTCTAACCTTGCAGGAGAGGAGTGGTGAACATGATGAGTCTAAAGATGATATTTCATATTCTAAGATGACTGATGCAGAATTTCCCCTACTCTCTAAGCAATTTAAGCAATTATAGTCAATAAGGAGATAAAGAAAGAATAATCCCTCCTCCTCCACTTTAAGAAGGTTTGACTATAACAATGATAAGCCAAGACACAAATAAAAAGATGACAGGTACGGTTCTAATCAGAACAAATTTCTTTCATCTGACATCATTTGTTATTGTTATAAAAAGGTAGGTCATTTCATTATTGACTGCCTTGACAAAAGAAAAGAAAGCAAGAAATTTGATTAAAAGAGATCTCATAAGGGTAAGAAGAAAGAAAGGATCTTTATAGCAAAGATGACTAAGACCTTGAGTTATAAAGACTCAAGCTCTTTTGAATCTGAGAAAGGAGACAATTTTGGGCTAATGGGATTATTTGATGATGGAAGTTAGGATTAATCAAATCCTCCAGCTCTGGTATGCATCAAAGCACCTCTACCTTCCACAAGTTTTGAATCTAAATCAATTCATCATCTAAAAATGAATATGAACCTAATTTGTTGAAAACATTTAGTGTTCTTCTAAAAGCTCTAACAAGGAGCAAGAAGTTAGTTAAGGCTTAGACTCAAGAAATAGAGCTTTTTAAGCCTTTTCAGTCTAAAGTCTCAGAGAAAATAAATGAAATATCTCTGATAAACATTAATCTTACGGAGCTTCAGAAAAAGATTGCAGCTCAAGCCAAAGAATTAAATAAAAAAATAACTAATTAAAGATCTTAAGAATAAGCCTTCTCATTAAGAGAAAGCTGGTGGCTTATTTTTCTAAGCCACAGACTGTCTTTCTTATAATAGATAGATTTTTTGCACCTTATAGAGGAGGTGTAGGTTACACATGAGAAAATGACAATGGAAAGTCTACTCAAGATCAGACTATATTTAAGAAAGTTATATTGCCAGCAAATTCATATGATATGAACATCTCTTATGGATATTTATCTATTAAGTGCTCTACAAATGGAACTAAACAATCGCTAAATTCTAGAAATAGAGAAAACGTTGGATTAAGTGTTTTCAAAGCACCACATAAATAAATCTAAATAAAAATCCATGGATTATTTATATTTGGCCCCTCAGTACCAGCAATTAAAGGCAAAAAACGCTTTAATCCAAAAGCCTGTTCCTAAGAAGAAGTCTTTGGTTGTGTTTCCCTCTTCTTATACTGAACACAAACATAGAACCCTAAAAAGAAATGTTCAGAATCCTGCAGTCTACTCTTCTAGTCGCCAACATACTCATTCCACTCAAATGGTGACTCAAAAGAAGAGATAACAAATTTGATGGCTAGTACTGTGGGAAAATTGACCACTTTGCCATAGATTATTGGTTCAATCCAAGAGTGCCAAGGGATAAGAATCTAAAACTGGTTGTGAATATTATAAGGAAACACCCAGCTATTGGAACTAATAAGAACCAAGGACCCAAGATTAATTGGGTTCCTAACGTAAAGAAATTTCATTTTGTAAGTATGTCCAATCATTAATAAAAAGTCAATCTGGTACTTGGACAGTGGGTAATCCATATATATGACTGGAAAAATAATCCTTCTAAAGAACGACGACCCTGTAAGAGATGGACCCAAAGAAATCTTTTGCGGATCTAATAGAGGGGTACTAAAGGCTATGGTATGATCACTAATGGAATAGTCTCTTTGACAAAAGTGGCTTATATGAATGGTTTGCAACACAACCTTTAAGCATAAGTCCACTATATGACTTGTTCTATGTCATTGAATTCCACATGGATAAGTGTCTGATCAAACAGTCAATTTACTTTGAGATAATCCTAATAGAAACAAGTAGTGGAAATATTTATTTTAAATTTCTTATGTTTAGATTCTTCAACACCAGTATGTCTTGTAACAAATGCTAAATTCTCTTAGTGTATAATGACACAAAAGACTGGCTCACATAAACTTCAAGGAAATCAATAAGCTTATTTCAAAAAATTTAATTAGAGATGGACCCAAACTGAAATGCATTAAAGATGGCTCATGTCATGCAAGATAAATAGGTAAGAAAACAAGAGTTACCTTTAAGAGTCTTGCTTATAAAGATTCTACTATATTTTATACTTCCTACATATAGATTTATTTGGTGTTATGTCAGTTCTTAATTTAGGAAGGAAGTTTTATACTTTTGTGATGGTTAATGATTATTCCAAATATACATATGTGCTCTTCCTAAAAAGAAAATCAGATATAATGGACACCATTGTGTATTTTATCAAGCATATTTATAATGAAATGGATTGTACTGTGGATAAAATCAGAAGTGGTTACGGCATAAAATTTCAATCTGGGGATATGACAGAATTCTACAAATTATAAGGTATCTTTCAGGAATTTTCCTCCACTAAAACACCAAAACAAAATGGAGTGGCTGAGAGGAGGTTGTTCTCCGAGATTGTACTATAGGGGAAGTTGTTATCCGAGATTGTAGGAGTTATATACTCTGAGTGTAAGATTATTTAATCTAATTTTTTGGTGAAGTAGCTGAGTCTAACCCGAAGTGCTAGATAAGTGAGGCGGGAAAATGGGCATACCCATCTTCGGGGAACCACTATAAATCTTTATGTTTGTGTTGTGATCTCTTATTTTGTGCGCTTTTATTTGATAAGTTTTTTATTCCACTAAAAGTCATAAGATTCACCTATTTACCCACCTCTAGGTGATTTAGGTTGACAACAAGATACTTTCAAGGGTATATGCGGGAGTTTCAGAATCACCGCACCAATTTAGAGATTCCTCAAAATTGATGTTGCTGACTTCATCTTCCTCATCTCCTTCCCGGATAGCAAAGAGTTTCAATGCAAGGGTGAGGGAACTAGCATGAACTCTTACCCGATGGACATTCACTCTGGATTTGATTGTTCTTCCTAATGAAGAAACTCTTGCATGTTGGTTTAACTCAAGCACTTCTCTTTCCAAAATTTTTGCAGGCCCTGCCAGGACATATTCTAAACCAGCATTTGTATACAAGGTTATTAAAGCTCGCAGACTTTCCTCTCTCTGGTAAATCCTCCCCTGACTAGCTCGGTGTCAATGTTGAAGAGCTCTTTTCATTTCTTAGGCACCATTGAGAATCATCTTCGAGAGAGCAAGGGTGTGGTATGGTCGAAGGGTTTAAGGAAGATGAAAGCATAACCTAATCGAGCATTTATATCTATTTATATATATATTAGAATGTCAAAGGGCGCGTACTTATTTACATAGATCATGGTCGCTCGACTTGATTAATGCTTACAATTAGCTGTATATTTGATGGAAGACACTTCTAGCCGAATTAACTTCAATCCGCCTTCATATCTCCACAAACTTCTTGACTTCCACTTGAATCCCGTCACGTGAAGAAAGTTGTGTCCAGTCGAATCAACATAGATTCGACTACATCTCTAGGCATCCGACTTAACATCCACCAGAATTATTTCAATACTTAGAAAAGTTTTTGGATCCATCCTGGTTAGTTCTACTGTATTGAATATTTATATAGTCATCATTTTACAAGAGTGAAATTGATCTTAATAAGATTTTTTACTAAATATTATTCTACATTTAAATTACGTAATTCAAGTTAAAGAAATAAAATTTAGCTTTGTTAAGGGGCTTAGCAAAGATATCTAGTACTTGGCTATCAGTGAGGACATACTCAAGATAAATATTCTCCTTTTTATATGCTCCCTGATGAATTGATACATGATTTCAATATGCTTGGTCTTGTTGTGTGATACGGAATTTTTTGTAATTTATATTATACTGGAAGAGTCAGAGTATAATGTTATCTTGGTGATCTTGATATTAGAGTCCTTCAGTTAATGTTGTATTAATAGAAACTATGCACATCAACACCTAGCTAAGATACACTATGACTTAGTAGTGAAGATTGCTACACTTGTTTTCTTCTTGCTACTTGATGAGATTGGCCTCTTCCCCAAGAATTGAGAGGTGCTTAATGTGTTTTTTGTCTTTTTTGCAACCTGTAAAGTCTGCATCTAAATAGCATGTTAGCTCAAAGTCATTATTTTTAGGGTACCATAGGCCAAGATTAGGAGTACCCTTAAGATAACTCAAGACCCTCTTTGCAGAATAGTACTTAGATTCCTTAGTTTGTTTGATATCTGGCACAGCCACATGTCAAGAATGTAATATCAGGCTTACTAATAGTTAGGAACTATAGGGATCCAATGATGCATCTATATATATTTTCACCGAAAGGTTTCACTTTCTCATCCTTGTCCAGTTATACATTGAATCCCATGAGAGTTCACATTTTGGAGGCACTCTTCATCCTAAAATTCATTATCAACTCCTTAGTAAAATGGGCCTAAGAGTTGAAGATACTATCTTTTGACTGATTTACTTAGAGGTCTAAGAAATACTTTAGCTCTCTCATGCTGCTCATTTAAAACTTTGCTTGCATTAAGTTGGCAACTATTTTTCAATAATTATGGGCATTAGATCCAAATATTCTGTCATTAACATATATTTGAACTATCAAAATTTTGCTTTTTAATTCCCTTAGTAATAATGTCTTATTTAACTTCCCCCTTAAAAAATTAATTTTAATGAGAATGCTAGATAAGATTTCATACCAAGCTCTAGTTATTTGTTTCAACCCAAGTAGTGTTTTCCTTAGGTAATAGACATGATCAGCTAGGTTAGGAACAAAAAAACCTATAATATGCTCTACATATACCTTCTCTTTGAAATCTCTATTTAGGAAGGCAGACTTCACATTTATTTGATGTACTTTTATGCTTTATGAGTTCTATATGCTAGAAGTAGCCTAATTGCTTCCAAGTCTTGCTACTAGTGTAAAGGTTTGATCAAAGTCAATTCCTTCTTATTTGTATCCCTTTGCAACCAGTATTGCTTTGTTCTAATTGATGTCACCATTCTCATATAGCTTGTTCATATAGACATGCTTTGCACCAAGAGCAATCTGATTTTTGGGCCCAGGAACTAGCTTCCATACTTTGCATCTCTCAAACTAATTTAGATCTTCTTGCATAGTTATGATCCAAGAGGGGTCTGAATTGGTTTCTTCAAATCTCTTAGTTCCACTTAAGATAGAAAGCTCTGAAATAAGGCCTCATTTTGAGCATTTCTTCTTGTCTTTACTCCTTGGTTATTGTTGGATCCCTAGTTTGGATTTGGGCTAGGTTCACTAATCTATTCTAAGTCAGACCCACACTTTATAGCCAGGGACTAGTCTAATGTCTTTGGTGTCAGTCAGGTCAACAGCTCAGTGAGACAAGACCAAGGCATCCGAGACTTAAAAGACGGCAGAGAGTAATCAAGGCAGAAATTTTTCTAAGTAAAAGTCATTCGACAATCTCTAAAGAGAGCTCGACGATCTTCGTTCTGTGCTCGATGATCTCAGAGTTAAATCTCTAAATTCATAGATCGACGATTGTTGAACTAAGGTTGACGATCTCTGATCTTATTTCAGGATTGAGATCGACATTCAACCATCTTAGTTCGACTATCGTGAAGCCCAGTTTGGAAAGCAAATTTTCAGGTCAATGATCATAGGGCTGAGCTCGACGATAGAGGATGTTTGAGCTTGATGATCTCAGGACCAGATCGACGAATTCTGCCAAATCATCATTTTATTCCCTGCAGTAATCATTTTACATATTGACTGATTATTCTTTTGCTTATATGACTCTGAGTGATTAATGCATATATTCACTGAATATAGTCATTCCTTGGCAAGCATTAATTGTTGGTTTTCACAGAGTTATTATACAGCTTTTCTCGGGACAGTTAAGGAAATAAGTAATTTCCCTTATAGTCGTTGCACAAGTTCCCGTTATTCCGGTTGTCAATCAATGTGGATGATTTCAAATTAAGTTTGAAATTATTCATAGGGACTCAGAGAATAAATAACCTAGAGAATAAATTTTCTGAGCACTACTTCTTAATGCAATCAATAGATCTTTGAAAAAGAGATAACAAGGCTATAAGAAAAAGAAGAACAACAGCTCTTAGTTCAGAAAAACAAGAGTTCATTCATGAAGCTTGTGGAGACAAACCTCTTTAATCAGTCTCAGCTTTCTGGATTTCAAATCCTACACCCCATGCAAGGCTCTGATCTCCTGAACCATTCAAATCACCGGACAAGCCTTGACTCCATCAGGATCACTCTCAAGTCTTCTCTTATTTGCTTGGAAAAGAGGAACAACTCAACTTTTCCTTTCCCCCTCTGTGTAAAGGGTTTTTACTCCATTCAAAAGTAATTCCTGGTTGTGAGGTCACCTGATAAAAAGACTTCAAGGTGGTTTTTCGGCACCTGATCAAAAGCCAGAAGGGTTGCAATATCTCCCTGGAAATAGATATTATTTAGTGGCAGTCACCTGATCAAAAACCTGAGAGTGATTCCTACCGGGGTGGTAGAAGAGTGGATATACCCATATTTGGGGAACTGCTATAATTTCTTGTGTCGTCTGGTTGCACCTTTTCTTATTGCTCTTGCTAGTTTCTGTGATATTTGGAACAGTTCTCTAGTTTTCCTTCTATTTATATATTTATTGGTATCACTTATTTAGTACTCTGATAGAATTGTTTAAATCTGTCAAAAAGTTTTTAAACACTCTATTCACCCCCCCCCCCTAGAGTAGATCTGAATAACTCCCTCCTTTCAATTGGTATCAGAGGGTTGTTCTTCTTTGATTGTACAAGCTAACACTTGAATACAGATCCCTACTTATTATGATTTTCTTTTCCTTATATATTCATTTATCACATGGCACAGAACAAGGACTATACAAGCACTAGACCTCCAGTATGTAACTTAAATAAGTTCAGTATCTTGAAGGAAAGAATAAGACTTTACATGAACTCAATTGATGAAGATATTTTTAACTCAATTATGACAGGTCCCCCTCAACCAACTGAAGCTGCTTTTACATCTACTAACACTCATGCAGTACCACCACCAACTTGGACTGATGCTTAAAAGAAAGCAAAAATTGCATATGCAAAGGCCATGAACATACTGGCCCAGACTATATCAGATGATATTTTCCAAAAGGTTGCTGACTGCACAACAGTAAAGGCCATTTGGGATTATTTGAACCAAATGGTGGCAGGTTTAGTGGAAGAAAGAAAAGACAGAAGATCCCTTCTTATCTCAAAGTATGAGAACTTCATAAAGGAAGATGCTGAGTTAGTTGAAGAGATGTATGGCAGACTGAGTACCATCATCAGTGAACTAGGAACATTGGACAAGGACATTTCACTCACAAAGATCAATGACAAAATATTGATGTGTTTTCCCAATTCTTGGGACACAAGAATCTGGCCTAACAAAGATGTCAGAAGTATTTCATAAATTTCCACAGAAATACTTCTAGGAAAGCTCAAATCCTTTGAGCACTTGACAAAGACTAGGGAGGCAGAGCAGAAGATCTTTACTCCAGTCAGGAAAGAGCAGAACATTGCTTTTAAAGCTACAGAAGAAACAACAACTCCTACTGTTAATGAAGAGTTCTTGAGTCTCTTAGCAAAGAGATTCTACAAGATGGGAAAAAGAGACTTCAGGAAGAAGTCATCCAGACATGAAGATAAACCCAGGTATGACAAAATACCAACTAAAGAGGTTGTTTATTTTGGTTGCAGGAAACCTGGACACTACATCTATGAGTGTCCAGAGAATCAAATGAAGGAGAAAAGAAAGGATAAGGACTCCAGAAGACAGAAATACAATAAGCCTTCCTCAAGAAAGCATAAGAGGAAAGAGAAAGTCTTTGTAGTAGAAACCTGGATGATACAGAAGAGGATTCCTCATCCTTTAGCTCCAATGATTAATATGAGGAGGAAGCAAAGGCAAAGGAAGTTTGCCTCATGGCAATTGATGCTTCCAGCACTCATTCAGGAGAATATTCATTAGATGATGAACAACCACTTTCAGAAGTGGATCAGGTACTCTCTTCTTTTGACTTCAATTCTGAAGATTTTGTACATGAATTCAAAACTATGTGCATGGACCTAATTAGTTTAGAAAAGGAAATTAAACAACTTAGAGAGCAACTGAATGATCAAAGTAGTTTAGTTGCAGAAAACAATAAATTAAAAGATGAAATCACTCTGGCTAATGAACAAATAATTAAACTGAAAACTAAACTAGCTGAGGCAAGGCAACTTGAAGAATCCCTTAATGGGAGAATCCTCAAGCTGATGGACATTACAAGCACTATTAATGCCAGACTCACTGGCAAACTAGTCTTGGGTGCTTCACCAAGCCAACCCCCACTGGTCCATAAAAATGCACTAAGGACCCCAGTAAAATTCATCTTTGAAAAAGGTAAAGAACCAATCTATGAGAAACCCTTAACTGCAAATAAGAACAAACCAAAAAAATGGAAAAATAGAAACAGACAAAAACAATGTTCAGCAGTTTTCGTCGAACTCAGATCGACAAAATGTGAACAAATCGTCGAACCCAGGTCGACGATATTTGAACGAAAATTTCTACTATAATCAATCATCTTACTGCGATCGACGACATCTGTATGGATCATCGAGCAGAGATCAACGAACTTGGGGCACAGAGAATGAATATTATCCTTCTCTGAGTAGAGATCAACTATCTCAACCCATGTCATTAAACTCAGATCGACGATCTCACTTCCAATCGTCGAACCCAGTGAGATTAATAAAACCTTTAACTGTAACAGAAACCCTAATCAGAATAGACAAACAATTAATCCTTTCACCCTTTGGGAAATTCCACCTAGGAGATACAATCCACTAGGCTATAAATCTCAGCCAACCATGTCTGTTATCTCAAGTTTTTCTTATCAAGAAAACCAAGGACCCAAGGTAACCTGGGTCAAGAACAATTAATCTTTTGACTGTTGTAGGTGAAGAACTGTCCACCATATAACCAGCAATGGTATCTGGATAGTGGGTGCTCAAAGCACATGACAGGATGGAAGGACAACTTATCCAACTATAAGTCAAAGCTAGGACCTAAGGTTATTTTTGGTGACTCCAACTTTGGCCAGACTGAAGGCTATGGAGAAATCAGAATAAGTGCTGTCACATTCAGGAAGGTTGCATATGAGTGGATTGAAACATAACTTGATCTCCATTAGTCAGCTCTATGATGAAGGATTTCAGGTAACTTTTAATCAATCCTCTTACATTATTTCTTCAGCTGACAGCATAGTAGTTTTATCTGGTTCTAGAGTAGGTAATATTGATATTATTAACTTCAATTCAGCCATAAATGAAATTTGTTTATTTAACCAATCATGTAATCAAAATGAACTATGACATAGGATACGAGGATATGTAAATTTAAAATACATTGCTAGGCTATTTAAGGACAACCTTGTAAGAGGATTGCCTTCTTAACCCTATAAGAAGAAAAGCCTGTGCAGGACTGTCAACTAGGCAAGCAAACTAAAAATAGTTTCAAATCTATTAATAAGAGTGACTCACTTAGGATTTTGTATTTGCTTCACATGGATCTTTTTGGACCCATTGTTGTACAAAGCCTAGGAGGGAAATCTTACACCTTAGTTATTGTAGATGACTTCTCCAGGTTCACTTGGGTGTTCTTCTTGAAAAACAAGTCAGATAACTTCAAGGTTCTTACAGATTTTCTCAAGTGCATACAGAGTGAGTTCTCTACTCAAGTTGTATTTATCAGAACTGATCATGGTACTGAGTTTGAGTCTCTTCTTATGCAAGAGTTCTGTGAGAAGGAAGGTATCAGGCAATATTTTTCTGCTCCTAGAACTCCTCAACAAAATGGGTAGCTAAAAGGAAAAACAGAACCCTGATTGAAGCTGCAGGTATATTACTTGTTGATGCATACTTGCCCCTTTCTTTTTGGGCAGAGGTAGTGAGCACAGCTAACCATGTCCTGAATAGAAGTTTAATACATAAGCTAAATGCTAAGACCTCCTATGAGCTACTCAAAGGGAAGAAACCTAAAGTAGACTATTTTAGAGTATTTGGTTGTGTTTATTACATTCATATTAACAACAGAAAATACACTATAAAGTTTGAAGCCAAGTCTGAAATGGAAATTTTTCTAGGATAATCCCAAGTAAGCAAGACTTATAGGGTCTATAATAAATCTACCTTGAAAATTGAAGAGTCTGTACATGTATCCTTTAATGAAACTAAATGTTTTATAAGAAGAAGAATACTTCTACCAGTCAGAACTTGCAGGTACCTACTTTATGTGAGAATTTGGATGTTGTGACACTCTCTCCAGAAGTTGTTACACCATCATCACCACAAATAGCTAAAGGTAGTGATGAAGATATCAGTGAGCCAACTGATAGTGTCCCAGTAGCTGAAATAATTCCACAAGAGGAATTAGCTCCACCAGCTGTTGAGCAGCCAACTCCTCCTGCTGATTTAGTCACACTTAGAGATCATCTTGTATCTCAAGTGATTGGAGAAATATCAATAGGTGTGCAGACTAGACATCAGCTCCACCAGGATTTGATGCATGTCTGTTTCATTTCTCAAGTTGAACCTCAATCCATTCAAGATTCAGAGCAAGATCCCCACTAGATCCTTGCAATACAAGAGAAGCTCAACCAATTTAAGAGGTGTATAGTTTGGGAATTGGTCCCAAGACCAGAGAACTGCCCAGTAATTGGAACAAATTTGGTGTTCAAAAACAAGATGGATGCACAAGGAGCAATCATAAGGAACAAGGCTAGGCTTGTTGCTCAAGGGTATAGGCAGGAAAAAGGCATTGATTATGATCAGACCTTTGCTCCAGTGGCAAGGTTAGAGGCAATCAGGATCTTCTTGGCCTATGCTACTTCTCAAAAATTTAAAGTCTATCAAATAGATGTTAAAAGTGCTTTTCTGAATGGAGAACTGAAAGAACAAGTCTATGTTGAACAACCACCAGGTTTTATCTCTCCAACTCAACCTTCTTTTGTTTATAGGTTGCATAAAGCTCTTTGTGGTCTTAAGCAAGATCCAAGGGCTTGGTATAAGACCCTAGCTAGCTTCTTGTTAGAATATAGATTCCCTAGAGGCATGGTAAATAGGACTTTATTTGTCAAACATCATCATGATAAAATATTATTAGTACAAATATATGTAGATGACATAATATTTGGCTCTACAGATCCCAAACTATGCAAGAGATTTTCTAACTTTATATATTCAAAGTTTGAGATGAGTAGTATGGGTGAGCTCTCCTACTTCCTTGGTCTCCAAGTCAAGCAGGAACCTGATGGCATTTTCCTATCCCAATCCAAGTATGCTAATGAGCTGATCAAAAGGTTTGGGATGTCTAGTGCCTCAGCTAAGAAAACACCCATGGATGCCAATGCTGTGATTGATTCTGATAAGCATGGGAAACCTGTTGATTAGAAATTATATAGGGCCATTATTGGGTTCTTATTATATCTCACAGCAAGTAGGCCGAATATAATGTTTGTCATATGTCTTTGTGTTAGGTTCCAGGTGAACCCTAAAGAATCCCACCTTATTTTATTAAAAAGTATTTTGAGATATAAAGAGTTGCCCAAATCTAGGACCCTAGTATCCTGCTGAGTCAGAATTTGAGTTGACTTGATACTCAGATGTTGACTTTGCTTGATGTAGAGTAGACAGGAAAAGTACCTCTGGAACATGCTAGTTCCTGGGTGCTAGGCTTTTCTCTTAGTTTTGTAAAAAGCAAACATCTGTATCTACATCAACTACAGAAGCTGAGTACATAGCAGATGGCAGTTGCTGTTCTCAGATGCTATGGATACAAAATCAACTACTAGACTATGGATACAACTTAAATAATTCAACTATATTTTGTGATAGTATTAGTGTTATTTCTATAGCACAGAATCCAGTCCATCATTCTAGGACTAAGCATATAGATGTAAGGCATCATTTCATTAGGGAGTGTGTAGACGAAAAGAAAATCAATCTCACCTTCATCCCTACTGATTTTCAAAGGGAAGATATTTTCACCAAACCCTTGGATGAAAAGAAACATCTATTCTTCATGAATCAGCTAGGTATGATTAATGGAGATGAGATTATTTGACTTTCTGTCTGAGCTCGAAAATTTGTTGACAGATCATCGAACTGAGATCGACGATCTGCTAACATCTCGTGAAGTTGAACGTCGAACGGAGATCGACGATCACTTCTTAGTGAAATAATTGTCGTCGAACTGAGATCGACGATTTTTGGTTCAGAGAATTTATCGTCGAACTGTGATCGACGATCTAATCCTTCTCTTTGATCTGAGGTTACCGAACTCATTTTATATTAAAATACTTCGCCAACCTTGGTTTTGAAGTCATTTTTAGTAGTTAATACGCTTGGCTAATCTCGTCTCTTCGTTTTCTTACACCTTATAATCTAGGGTTTAGACGGAAATAGTCTCGCGCTTTCCATTTCCCCTCTGCACTTGATCTTTGTTTTCTCTACAGGAACTCTCCAATGGCAATTCCAGCGGCGATTGTGTCCAGCATGAAGTTCAATACAGTTTGTGATATTGATATGGATTCATTCAAGCATAGTGATCAGATGTTTAAGGATGTGTTAAAGTTATTAGATGCACTGAAGTTACAAAAGTTTCTGACGACCAGGATGAAGTTACCAGTATCAGAAATTAAAGAATGGGCTTATACCTCTTCTTCAGATGGACAGACGATGACATGAACTATTTCTGGATAGGAGGTACATCTAACCCCTGTCGTTCTTATAGAAATTTTTGGTTTTATTAATGGAGAAGATGATATTGATTTGGATAAAGAAGAATTTACTGTCATGCTTGTCAAAATGGGTCATGCTGAGGCAAACCCTAGAAAGCTTCTTAAAAAGAACTTGTCTCCTCAATACAAGTTCTTGGCAGATGTTGTGGGAAAAGCGGTGCTTGGGAAGCACACTGCCCATAATAATATATCCAGGCACCAGTTTCTATTGATGAGTGCTTTGGTTAATCAGAAATCAGTGAATTGGGTTTAAGTTTTGTTTGAGTTGATCCGGAAGAAAGCAAATAAGAGAGAGGTCTCTCTTGGCAGAATTTTAGGGATTTTTCTCACTGAAAAATGCCCTAAGTTGCTGACTTCCCCAACAACATTCATCAATGTTTTCAAGAGACTGACCCCAGCTCTCTTTGGAAAGTGGTAGAGGACTATCTTAAAGCCCTCCAGGGCTCCCTCCACCCACAGGGTTTTTGAGGACACAAGGACTGCTCCAGTCACCCCTCACCCTAGAGAAGATGAGCCAGAGATTCCTCCTTCCCCGGCTAGACCTACTTCCCTTTTGTCACATCAACCAACTCCACCACAAAGCCCTCCTCTAGGAACCCCTACTCCTTTGTCCCCTCTACAACATTATCTAGAAGAGATCCCCTCCACCAACATCTCAATCCAAACCTCACCAACTTTTGATCTTCATTTCTATTCATGAACCCCTTCACCAACTCATGAACCCTCACCTCATGTTTCCCCCCATCGAGAACAAGTGTCTCTCCCTGCATCCACCACTCAATCTACCATCTCCAAAATCTGCACAGCTTGTGGTCATTCCACTTCCTCTCTTCCATCTACATCATCTACTCCATCTGCTCTCATTGCCCTCCTCACCCCTACCATCAAATCCATTATAGAGGATGCCATTGCACCTCTACTAGTCTCTTTTAATTCCTTTATTGCCTCTTTCTCTAGCCCTTCTTCATCTAGGGGCCTGGCAGCAAAAATTACTGCTACCAGGCAGGGGGAGGTATCCAGTGAAGAAATCCCTCCTCCTCTAGCAGTTGCAACAGTAGAGGCATATACAGTTTTGGCAGAGGTAGACACAAGTTTGACAGCTGTAGATACAGAGATGATTACAGATACAGTTTTGCCAGATACAGAGAATGTAGATATTGATTTTCCTGATATAGAAGTTATTGCATTTTTGGAAGATGACTTTTATATCCCTGAAGAATCCTTGGACATCCTTCATGGAGATTGCTTCATCTCTCCAGCTTTTGAACCGACTTCAGTTCTAAGCTCTTTTGATTTTTTTGTATAGATATTGTCTTACCCCTGCTGCTTTTCCTTTTTGTTCAGATATAGTATGTTATACTGCTCCTGTGAGCAAAGATCTTTTACTTCAGCTTCTTCAAAGTTTTGCTGCTCCAGTGCCTGACCTCTTGGCAGATCCTGAGCCTGAGTCTTCTACAGCTCCATCTGCAGTTCTAGTGCCTGAGCTGATCAGTATGCCAGAGGTTGAGAGTCCAGAGCCCAAGGCTTTCTCTCCTCTAACCTATGCTTGTTCTACATCTCCAATCCTAAGTTTGGATGAAATTATGGTTGCTGATGCTGCTGAAGAACTTTCAGTTATCAAAGAGATTGATGATTTATATAATAATCCACCAGGCTCATCTGATAGTGATTCAGATTCAGATTTAGACTTAGATCCAGATGTCAGCAAGAAGAAGAAAGTGACCAAGAAAAGAAAAGCTCAAGTGAAGGAAGTGCCTAAGTCTAATCCTCAAGATGACATCCCTTACTTCATCAGGCACAATATTACTCTCACATCAACTACTCCTTACTGGATGAGATTCTCCAAGAATAAGATGAAGGAACAGAAGAAAATGAGAAAGACTGGCTCCTCTCCTGTCAAAGTTTTCAGGAAGGATCCACCTCCTCCTCCTTCAGCAGGTGCTAGTGGAAATGTTGCTTCTAAGACTGCTACCTCCTCCCATCAGCAGACTTCTTATGCTCTTCACTCTCACAGTAGATCATCCAGGTCTTATTCAAGGGGCTACTCAAGAAGGAGAGGTAGACAGAATGATCAGGCTGACAGAGAAGATTTTTCAAATTCTAGCAGGAGATTCAGAATTCCTGGTAAATTCAGTCAAGTCTGATCTCCTCCAAACCTTTATGACAGTCATTCTCAACATATAGCAATAGAAACAAAATTCCAAGAACATTCAATCAAGAACAGAAAGCTCCAGAAGACCTCTCATGACTCTATAGAAGAAACATCTCAGTATGAACCTGAGCTCGTGTAACATCCCATTTCCAATTAGGCCCCCCCTAAGAATAACTTTGGGCTTGCCTGGGCCATGGCAAGACCATAGGGAACCAAATAGACCAAATGGGCTTAGGAGTCTAGTAGAGACTCATTTTGGGCTGCAAATAGCAAGTTTCCAAAACACTGAGTTTGGGTGACCTAGTGAGTTCAAACTGACTCTAGGGCATTTCTAGACCCAATGTGGGGCCAATGAGTCACCATAGACTCAATGGGGTCAATACTAGTGGCCAAATTAACCCAAGCCAACCCTAACCCTAAAATGGTCAAAGTGCCCTTCCTAAGGGCCATGTGACCTCCAGGGGGCCAACTCAACTCCAACTAACCCTACCTAGGCCTTAGGGGAGTCCAATGGGTCACTAAAGACCCATTGATGTGGACCCAAAGAGTCAAAATGACCAAGTCAACATTTAACCCAAGTCAAGTCAACTTAGCCCATTTGGGTTAACCCAAGTTCAAGCCCCCCCCCTCTTAGGCTAAGCCTAATGACATTATTAATGTAAGGTATTAGGGCTGCCAATAACCTAGTTCCTTGACCAGTCAACTAGGTGACTAGGAGAGAGAAAGAGAAGCCTAAATTTGAGAAATAACAGAGGAGAGAGAAAGAGTAAAGGATCATTCATGGTGGGCCCCTCTCTTATATTTCATTTGAAGTATCATAATTTGTAGTGGGCTGCCAATAGAATAAAAAGGAAGACATTACATGGGGGCTTCATTTGGAGGAAGAGAGAGAGAAAGAGAGAGAGAAGAAAAATAGGAGAGAGAAAATAATAGGTTCATGGAGAAGATGAGCCTCCCTCACTCTTGTGAGTTCATGTAAAAAAATTAAATGGCCTTAGTGGGCTGCCATTAGAGGGGTGAGATGAGGAGTTTTCAGTTTGGGGGTGACAAGGAGAGAGAGAGGAAGAGAGAGAAAGGAAATAATGGTGGGAGGAGAGAGAAATATTGAAAGAGAAGTTGAAGGGGGTGGGGCTCGGCCAAGAGAGGCTGAAAGCATGCCTTTATGGCTGCATTCAACTCCTCTAGAGAAGAGGAGTAGATGCAGCCGTTTCCCAGCCTTCAAGAGGGCTGTTTCACCCCCCCCCTCCACCATGGCCGAACCCCCCATTTATGGCCATTAATGGCTTTCTTCATAACAGCCATGACCCTCCCCCTCCCCTCTCTACCTTTTTAAACCCCCATCAGTAAGCCAAGGAGAGGCTTTCGAATCCCTAACAGAAGAGCAAGTGGTGACCGGAGCTTGAGAAGAAGGAAAACGCCGCCGCCGCCGTCGCCATGGCCCCTCGTCGATCTACACGTTGCATGGCCGCCGGGAAGGTCCTCCCTCACTCCTTTTTCCATGCTTAGATCCTAGGGATGTTTAGAAGGGGCTTTCATGATCAAACTATTCGGATCCAAGTTTTAAATTTAGAAAAATCTGCCATTGTTTTTGGGTTTTTGGAGCTCTCGGGTAGGGCGGCGCCGCCACCTCCGGCCGCCCTAGCTCCGGCCAAGGGGAGCCCCCACCACCGGGAACACATAGGAGGTGTTTCCCGGCGGTGGCGCCGCCTCTGGCCGCCGGGTTGTGGCCCGTGAAACACCTCCTCCACGGCCTAAAATTAGGTTAATTCGGGGAAGATGAGCAGCAGGCGTCGGATACGCTTTAAGATCCGTGCAGATCAATCAAACATTATATTTCTATTTTTCTGATTTCTGTATCCTGTTTTAAAACAGTTTTACTGTAGTTGGATTTTAGGCCCCTTAAGGGCACCTTATGGAAAAACATGTAACATGAAAATTGTAGGTATTTAAAATACCTACAATTTGATATGTGTTATGAAAAATTTGGAGGAAAACTGAGCCCTGTAGGGCCATTTGAATAAGGGTGTGTCCTAATCATTAGGGCAGATCTTTGTAAAATTTTTTTAGGCCCTTTAGAGGCATGATCAACAAATATGACCAACATGAAAGTTGTAGGTATTTTCAATACCTACAGTTTGATAGGTTATAGGAAAAATTTGGATGAGTAGGCTGACCTGTAGAGTCTTTTTAGTGAAGCCTATACCCTACAAGTTAGGGCAGATCACTGTAGGAGAAATTTAGGGCACCCCTAGGGATTTTCAGGGGGTGTGACCTTCAGAGAAGTTGTAGGTATTTTGAATACCTACAGTTTGATATGTGATGGGTAAAATGTGGATGAGTGGTCTGCCCTGTAGAGTCATTTTAGTGAGGGCTATACCCTACAAGTTAGGGCAGATCACTGTAGGAGAATTTTAGGGCACCCCTAGGGATTTTCAGGGGATGTAACCAGCAGATAAGTTGTAGGTATTTCAAATACCTACAGTTTGATATGTAATGGAAAAATATAGGACAAGCCTACAGACCTGTAGGGCCATTTTCCTAGGGTAGGTCCTATATGTAGGGCAGATTTTAGGATGGATCCCCACACTAAACCCTTGGTCCAAATCCTCTGAATTTTGGACAGGGGCTTAACCTAACATAAACCTAGCTCCTGTAAATATTGGAGGCAATTTGGGATAAGGTAGCTTAGGGTTTTGCCCTAAACCTAGAAAAGTTAGGGTTAGAACATTGAAGGGTCAAATGACCTCCATACCCTTCCAATTTTTGGTGAGGTGTCCCTGGTATATATATCTAGGCCTGGTTCAAATTTCAACTCATTTGGTTGAGTTTTGAATAGGAAACCACCAAGCCCTAGTTTGGTCCTAGGGAAGGGTAATATGGGAAAAAGGGGACTTGTGGCAATTTGGTGGTCAACTCACCTCAACAGAGGTTGAAATTGTGACCAATGGGTTAGGATGATCCTAAGAACCCTTGGGGAGCAAAGGAGATGTGTTAGGGTGGATTTACCCTAGGGCCCAGGTACAAACCCAAAGTGAGGACTTTTGGGGGTTTGTGAAGGACATAGGGGCAAATGCTCTTGTATGGCCTTGATGTTTGGTGGAGAGGTGGTTAATGAATATTTAACCCTCTGGTTATAATCTTAGAGAATTTTAAGGTAGCTAGGTACCTCAAATCCTAAACCCTAGTTTTAGGGTAGAAGGGCCTTTAGGGTCAAAACAGTAATTTAACTCATCTAAAAGCCATGAAACTTGGGTAGTGTACTTCTTGGGTTTAGGGAAGTCTTTGGGAAGTAATATTGAGAGCCTTGGGATTCAATACATAATAGTTCCTTCATATCTCACAAAAATAGGCTTTTGGGTGTGTTAATTAATTTGATTTCTATGGTTGATTAATGGATATGAAATTTTGGCAGAGAGCTTTTTAGGTTCTTATACATATGCTTGAATTTTTCTGGAATTATTAACTGATTATTTTAAGTACTTCATTCACAAGCCATTGATTTTCTAAAGATAGTCAAATAATTATTATGGGTTGTTCCCTCACTGAAATCTGGTGTAACTTAGGCAAATGAGTTTTTATGACCTCTTACATCTCTGGTAATTATTGTAGAATTTATGGATCTATAATCATAGGGGTTGATTCACAAGGCTTGCAATTTGTAGAATTTATAAATGATTTTTAAATAATATTTTTAGGCCTTGTAAAATTATAATTTTTGGTCAGTGAACATTTATGGACATTGTAGAGCCCTGGTAATTTTCTTATAATTTTATGATGAATGAACGTAGTACCTCATGCTCAAAATCACTCATGGCTTTAATTTCTGGATAATTAAATAAATATTAAATTATTTAGGAAAAATATGGAAGTGCTGGATTTAAGTTATAAAAGTCATGATAGGCCCTTAGTAATTATCTTAGGGTGCTTGGATGAGAAATTGATGCACTTCTTATCATACATGTTGTTAGCTCATGTTGGTCTGCATATAGTGAAATCATAGAAATTGTAATACCATGGTCATAGGGCGACAAATCATGTGTAAATGCCGTGGCAAGATGATTCGGAGGTTATCAATGAAATTGGGTGTGGGATAGTGGTTAGGTTGACTAAGGATGGGTGGAGCTCGGGTTCGACGGAACATCGTCTTTCCTGGGAGCGGGTGAAGGAGTTAAAACACATTAGGGTTAGAACCAGAGTAACATTAAGAGTTTGGGAACGGGGTATTAACCAACAATAATAAGTGCCTTGCGAAAGGGAACTTCGGGCCGTAATGCACCGTCTTGGTTCCTAGTGCCCCTTGAGAGCCCTTCACGGGGTATACCGGGGGCAGTCCTGGGCTAACGTAAACTGTAATAACAAACCGACAAGAGTAACTTAGTAACTAGGGCTGCACTCTTCACAACACGTTTGGCACCGGAAGGTTGATGAGAGCCTCGACTCGGTTGATATGGAGACGGACGTTTTGGTCCGGGGAGCTTCGGCTCGGTTGATATGGAGACGGACGTTTTGGTCCGGGGAGCTTCGGCTCGGTTTTGAGTGCTTACGGTTTAACTTGCATGTGCATAAAATAGGAAAAGTTAAGGTGGTGGGTCTTTCGATATCGGGGAGTTCGATTGCACCGACACCGATATCGTTGACTCGGCGGGGTGATTAGCACTCCGCCAACAGAAGTCCGGTGCGCCAGCCGGCAAGAGTACGCAGGCGTCCGCTTTGTGCACCAAGCGTTGAGGCGTACGATAGGTCAGACCAGTGTGCTTTACTAGTTTTGGAGGTGGGCGAGGCCCAACCCACCGCTTCCGTTTGCCACTACGGAGGTATCCTGGGAGGTAACGGCTCCGAAAGGGGGAACTAAAGGTCTGTGTGCACAGAGTCGGGTGTGTGAGTTGCACTGCATGACATAACATACCCACCATATAGTTGCATATCATAATCATTCATAACAACCTTGACACCTAAAGTATAAGTGGAATGGGACGCTTATACATTAGGACTTGCAAAACGACCCCTTGGTCTATAAGCTTGTGTGGGCAAGTTTATAAATCAAAGGTTAATTTCAATATATATATATATATGCTGCTGTTTGATAACCGACACCCCAACGTATAAGTGGTATGGGACACTTTATACGATGGGAGCCTTGCAAAAGATCCCTTGGCTTATGTGTACTCACATAAGTGAAGGTTTAAATTACCTTACTTATTTTCCTTCTTGTTATACCTATTACAACACTTATATTGCTCCCCTGTTATAACTTGCTAGTTAGGTCCACCGTCATCTGCTTTTGACTACTCTCCACCTTCATGTCCTTCCCTTTCTTCCTCTCCGCTCGGTGCCTTAGGGCATGGGGGAAGGGGTGGGGGATGATTGGGACTTAGTCTTTTAGACTAACGGTTTTCGAACCATATCATTTTAGGTGTACCATATGGAAGGGTCGCAGGTTTTGCAGTTTCTGACGGAGTTGACCCCGCTACCGTGTTACCATTGTCACCAGCCGGGACATACACGGGTCAAGTGCCCCTTGATGGGTGGGATTCCACCAGCTCAGCAGGCAGGAGGCCGTAGACGCAGACGCAGACGCAGACGGGGATTGCGAGGAGGCGACAGCATACCGAAAAGGGAGGAACACCTAGAGATACGGCACCAGCAGAGCACGGTGTCGGTGGAGATGGACCAGTTTAGTTTGGGTGCCCTCGGTTCGGTGACAGTTACGGTGACACTTAGTTTTTAGTTTTGCTTCCGCGAGTGACCTGTAGTGAGGACTCTGATGTACATGGCTTATGCCCTTATTTCTAAGTTTTACATTATGCTGCACTCTGATGTTTCTGTGGACACTCCCTTCGTGGAGTTATATATATATGTGATTTTTATTATTGAGGACTGCATGGCTTTTACTTCAATAATAGTGCTACTTCTGTGATCGAATTTGGCCGGCAGAATCGGCGCCTTGTGGTGATGACCCTTCGGGACGTGAAGGAGTCACCGCAAAGCGGCGGTTCTGGGCCTAAGACCCCGGTGGTTGAAAAAGAAAAAAAAAGGGGGTCTTACAAGTGGTATCAGAGCAAACCTCGATCGGAAAAGTAGCAGTCCACTAACCCTGGGTCACCCCCGCTCGAGTTTAGTTTGGGGACAAACTAAGCAGCGGAAGCAGTGGTGTGCCCATATGGGGAATCACATGTAAATTGTCCACTTTCCATCCATTCCATTTGTACATTAGCTAACAATTGGAATTCTTCTTTGTAGCCTGCGGCAAACCCTGTCCCCAGCAGGGAGCACCTCCGGTTGCAAAGACCTCTTCTTGTAATTCTCTAGTCATAGGTTAGACTCAACCGCTAGGATACGTGACTAACCCGACAACTTATACTGTGCCCTAGTCCGAAACAGACCTTAAGTATGAACTTGGTTAGGTAAGGAAATACCTAAAGAGATTGAAGGAGGAGTTTAATAGGTGAATGGATACCTAAGACATAAACTCTGGTGTCCCTATGGTCCCTAACAAGGATTACTCAATCTATTGGGACTGACTTAAGGGAGTTGAGACCAATAATCCATTATCAGGATGGTAGAAGACACGTAGTATTAACCCCCGTACCAGTAACAAGATTACTCAGGGACAACTACAAGATAAACACTGAAGGTCGAGTAGGAATTCAAGTTCGAAAGAGACCCAATTGGGAGTGGGAACAACCCTGATAAGCGTGTCGTAAATTTGACTCAGAGGGTTTAAAGTATTGGAGTATATCTACAAGTGTCAGTTTGGAACCCCAAGTCATAGATTGATGCCATAGGGATTGTACACTCAGCTAGGACGGATATAACATGGTAAGATAAAAGAAAATTAGCCCAAGGAAGATATGGGCTTATCGTTTGTTTATTGGGGGCTTATCTTTTGTTTATTGGGCAAGTGAGTTAATGGCTTAGGTCTCTTAGACCTAATTTAGAAAGTGTGTTGCCCCAAACACAGTAATGTTGAGGTTGGTCTTATTCGACGCCACTCAAATGATGTCATGGTAATAATGAGGAGTAACTACGAGACATAACTACTAAAAGATACCATGTGAATTTGATGACAGGTAGTAAGACTAAGTAGATTTGGGAAGATAAGACTGAGACACTATGATCTAACATCATGAGTATGATAACACTAAGAGTTTGAAAGAAATTAGCAGACGATATATCGAAAACATATATCTTAGGTATGACCTTGCAGACTCGATTCAGATAGCATCAAGACAAGATTAGATACATTTGATGACACAAACATGGTTAGCAAGGGTCGTGGCTATGATAAATAAATGTTTAGAAAATCAAGTGTAACCACGACAGAATGGCACAACAAATTAAAAAGTATAAATGACAACCTCCAAAAATGCACGAGTACACCCCCTTAAATCTTGCGGACGACGGGTCGTTTGACGAAGTAATCTTTCCCGTTAACGACCAGAGTTGGATAAATCATAGGGTCAAATTGATTGATTACTCGGGCGTATATGAAGGAATAGGAACATGATCGCGTGGAGGAGGTTTATAGAGTCGTTGTCTACCATTACAAACAAAAACTCAATTTACTAGAAGAAGATTGTGTGTATTAGAACTTGTCTTTCCCCGGAATGAGAAAGACGTCATGGATTTGGCTACGCACGGTGAGGTTTGCCGAATAGTATATGCAAGTATAAGGGTTTTGAAAAACTATTATAGTCACTTCCAGAGTTAGAGTGGAAGTTCGAGGATAGATTGAGCGAGATAGTTGGGGAAACCCTGATTTAGTAGTGCAGTTTTGTGGTGCGAGAAGATCCCGCTAGTCAAGGTCCTGTGGAGAAAGCATGGATAGGAGGAACATACCTGGGATCCTCAGGACCTGATGCAGGAAAGATACCCGGAGCTTTTCAGTCAGGTAACCCTCCCAACTCCTCAAGTAATTTAAAGTTTTCCTTCCTATTTACAATTATTCGTAGAATAATTTAAGAAGGTATAGGCTAAACTTTTTGTTTATTGGGGACTAGCCCGTAAATGTTGATATCGTAGGCACTGCAAACCATATGGGATGTTACAAGCTTAACTTATGCCGGTAGTGATCCCCCGTAGACTTAACCTTAATTTCGGGGACGAAATTTTTGTTTTGTTTATTGGGATTTGTAACATCCCATTTCCAATTAGGCCCCCCCTAAGAATAACTTTGGGCTTGCCTGGGCCATGGCAAGACCATAGGGAACCAAATAGACCAAATGGGCTTAGGAGTCTAGTAGAGACTCATTTTGGGCTGCAAATAGCAAGTTTCCAAAACACTGAGTTTGGGTGACCTAGTGAGTTCAAACTGACTCTAGGGCATTTCTAGACCCAATGTGGGGCCAATGAGTCACCATAGACTCAATGGGGTCAATACTAGTGGCCAAATTAACCCAAGCCAACCCTAACCCTAAAATGGTCAAAGTGCCCTTCCTAAGGGCCATGTGACCTCCAGGGGGCCAACTCAACTCCAACTAACCCTACCTAGGCCTTAGGGGAGTCCAATGGGTCACTAAAGACCCATTGATGTGGACCCAAAGAGTCAAAATGACCAAGTCAACATTTAACCCAAGTCAAGTCAACTTAGCCCATTTGGGTTAACCCAAGTTCAAGCCCCCCCCCCCCTCTTAGGCTAAGCCTAACGACATTATTAATGTAAGGTATTAGGGCTGCCAATAACCTAGTTCCTTGACCAGTCAACTAGGTGACTAGGAGAGAGAAAGAGAAGCCTAAATTTGAGAAATAACAGAGGAGAGAGAAAGAGTAAAGGATCATTCATGGTGGGCCCCTCTCTTATATTTCATTTGAAGTATCATAATTTGTAGTGGGCTGCCAATAGAATAAAAAGGAAGACATTACATGGGGGCTTCATTTGGAGGAAGAGAGAGAGAAAGAGAGAGAGAAGAAAAATAGGAGAGAGAAAATAATAGGTTCATGGAGAAGATGAGCCTCCCTCACTCTTGTGAGTTCATGTAAAAAAATTAAATGGCCTTAGTGGGCTGCCATTAGAGGGGTGAGATGAGGAGTTTTCAGTTTGGGGGTGACAAGGAGAGAGAGAGGAAGAGAGAGAAAGGAAATAATGGTGGGAGGAGAGAGAAATATTGAAAGAGAAGTTGAAGGGGGTGGGGCTCGGCCAAGAGAGGCTGAAAGCATGCCTTTATGGCTGCATTCAACTCCTCTAGAGAAGAGGAGTAGATGCAGCCGTTTCCCAGCCTTCAAGAGGGCTGTTTCACCCCCCCCCCCCCCCCCCCCCTCCACCATGGCCGAACCCCCCATTTATGGCCATTAATGGCTTTCTTCATAACAGCCATGACCCTCCCCCTCCCCTCTCTACCTTTTTAAACCCCCATCAGTAAGCCAAGGAGAGGCTTTCGAATCCCTAACAGAAGAGCAAGTGGTGACCGGAGCTTGAGAAGAAGGAAAACGCCGCCGCCGCCGTCGCCATGGCCCCTCGTCGATCTACACGTTGCATGGCCGCCGGGAAGGTCCTCCCTCACTCCTTTTTCCATGCTTAGATCCTAGGGATGTTTAGAAGGGGCTTTCATGATCAAACTATTCGGATCCAAGTTTTAAATTTAGAAAAATCTGCCATTGTTTTTGGGTTTTTGGAGCTCTCGGGTAGGGCGGCGCCGCCACCTCCGGCCGCCCTAGCTCCGGCCAAGGGGAGCCCCCACCACCGGGAACACATAGGAGGTGTTTCCCGGCGGTGGCGCCGCCTCTGGCCGCCGGGTTGTGGCCCGTGAAACACCTCCTCCACGGCCTAAAATTAGGTTAATTCGGGGAAGATGAGCAGCAGGCGTCGGATACGCTTTAAGATCCGTGCAGATCAATCAAACATTATATTTCTATTTTTCTGATTTCTGTATCCTGTTTTAAAACAGTTTTACTGTAGTTGGATTTTAGGCCCCTTAAGGGCACCTTATGGAAAAACATGTAACATGAAAATTGTAGGTATTTAAAATACCTACAATTTGATATGTGTTATGAAAAATTTGGAGGAAAACTGAGCCCTGTAGGGCCATTTGAATAAGGGTGTGTCCTAATCATTAGGGCAGATCTTTGTAAAATTTTTTTAGGCCCTTTAGAGGCATGATCAACAAATATGACCAACATGAAAGTTGTAGGTATTTTCAATACCTACAGTTTGATAGGTTATAGGAAAAATTTGGATGAGTAGGCTGACCTGTAGAGTCTTTTTAGTGAAGCCTATACCCTACAAGTTAGGGCAGATCACTGTAGGAGAAATTTAGGGCACCCCTAGGGATTTTCAGGGGGTGTGACCTTCAGAGAAGTTGTAGGTATTTTGAATACCTACAGTTTGATATGTGATGGGTAAAATGTGGATGAGTGGTCTGCCCTGTAGAGTCATTTTAGTGAGGGCTATACCCTACAAGTTAGGGCAGATCACTGTAGGAGAATTTTAGGGCACCCCTAGGGATTTTCAGGGGATGTAACCAGCAGATAAGTTGTAGGTATTTCAAATACCTACAGTTTGATATGTAATGGAAAAATATAGGACAAGCCTACAGACCTGTAGGGCCATTTTCCTAGGGTAGGTCCTATATGTAGGGCAGATTTTAGGATGGATCCCCACACTAAACCCTTGGTCCAAATCCTCTGAATTTTGGACAGGGGCTTAACCTAACATAAACCTAGCTCCTGTAAATATTGGAGGCAATTTGGGATAAGGTAGCTTAGGGTTTTGCCCTAAACCTAGAAAAGTTAGGGTTAGAACATTGAAGGGTCAAATGACCTCCATACCCTTCCAATTTTTGGTGAGGTGTCCCTGGTATATATATCTAGGCCTGGTTCAAATTTCAACTCATTTGGTTGAGTTTTGAATAGGAAACCACCAAGCCCTAGTTTGGTCCTAGGGAAGGGTAATATGGGAAAAAGGGGACTTGTGGCAATTTGGTGGTCAACTCACCTCAACAGAGGTTGAAATTGTGACCAATGGGTTAGGATGATCCTAAGAACCCTTGGGGAGCAAAGGAGATGTGTTAGGGTGGATTTACCCTAGGGCCCAGGTACAAACCCAAAGTGAGGACTTTTGGGGGTTTGTGAAGGACATAGGGGCAAATGCTCTTGTATGGCCTTGATGTTTGGTGGAGAGGTGGTTAATGAATATTTAACCCTCTGGTTATAATCTTAGAGAATTTTAAGGTAGCTAGGTACCTCAAATCCTAAACCCTAGTTTTAGGGTAGAAGGGCCTTTAGGGTCAAAACAGTAATTTAACTCATCTAAAAGCCATGAAACTTGGGTAGTGTACTTCTTGGGTTTAGGGAAGTCTTTGGGAAGTAATATTGAGAGCCTTGGGATTCAATACATAATAGTTCCTTCATATCTCACAAAAATAGGCTTTTGGGTGTGTTAATTAATTTGATTTCTATGGTTGATTAATGGATATGAAATTTTGGCAGAGAGCTTTTTAGGTTCTTATACATATGCTTGAATTTTTCTGGAATTATTAACTGATTATTTTAAGTACTTCATTCACAAGCCATTGATTTTCTAAAGATAGTCAAATAATTATTATGGGTTGTTCCCTCACTGAAATCTGGTGTAACTTAGGCAAATGAGTTTTTATGACCTCTTACATCTCTGGTAATTATTGTAGAATTTATGGATCTATAATCATAGGGGTTGATTCACAAGGCTTGCAATTTGTAGAATTTATAAATGATTTTTAAATAATATTTTTAGGCCTTGTAAAATTATAATTTTTGGTCAGTGAACATTTATGGACATTGTAGAGCCCTGGTAATTTTCTTATAATTTTATGATGAATGAACGTAGTACCTCATGCTCAAAATCACTCATGGCTTTAATTTCTGGATAATTAAATAAATATTAAATTATTTAGGAAAAATATGGAAGTGCTGGATTTAAGTTATAAAAGTCATGATAGGCCCTTAGTAATTATCTTAGGGTGCTTGGATGAGAAATTGATGCACTTCTTATCATACATGTTGTTAGCTCATGTTGGTCTGCATATAGTGAAATCATAGAAATTGTAATACCATGGTCATAGGGCGACAAATCATGTGTAAATGCCGTGGCAAGATGATTCGGAGGTTATCAATGAAATTGGGTGTGGGATAGTGGTTAGGTTGACTAAGGATGGGTGGAGCTCGGGTTCGACGGAACATCGTCTTTCCTGGGAGCGGGTGAAGGAGTTAAAACACATTAGGGTTAGAACCAGAGTAACATTAAGAGTTTGGGAACGGGGTATTAACCAACAATAATAAGTGCCTTGCGAAAGGGAACTTCGGGCCGTAATGCACCGTCTTGGTTCCTAGTGCCCCTTGAGAGCCCTTCACGGGGTATACCGGGGGCAGTCCTGGGCTAACGTAAACTGTAATAACAAACCGACAAGAGTAACTTAGTAACTAGGGCTGCACTCTTCACAACACGTTTGGCACCGGAAGGTTGATGAGAGCCTCGACTCGGTTGATATGGAGACGGACGTTTTGGTCCGGGGAGCTTCGGCTCGGTTGATATGGAGACGGACGTTTTGGTCCGGGGAGCTTCGGCTCGGTTTTGAGTGCTTACGGTTTAACTTGCATGTGCATAAAATAGGAAAAGTTAAGGTGGTGGGTCTTTCGATATCGGGGAGTTCGATTGCACCGACACCGATATCGTTGACTCGGCGGGGTGATTAGCACTCCGCCAACAGAAGTCCGGTGCGCCAGCCGGCAAGAGTACGCAGGCGTCCGCTTTGTGCACCAAGCGTTGAGGCGTACGATAGGTCAGACCAGTGTGCTTTACTGGTTTTGGAGGTGGGCGAGGCCCAACCCACCGCTTCCGTTTGCCACTACGGAGGTATCCTGGGAGGTAACGGCTCCGAAAGGGGGAACTAAAGGTCTGTGTGCACAGAGTCGGGTGTGTGAGTTGCACTGCATGACATAACATACCCACCATATAGTTGCATATCATAATCATTCATAACAACCTTGACACCTAAAGTATAAGTGGAATGGGACGCTTATACATTAGGACTTGCAAAACGACCCCTTGGTCTATAAGCTTGTGTGGGCAAGTTTATAAATCAAAGGTTAATTTCAATATATATATATATATGCTGCTGTTTGATAACCGACACCCCAACGTATAAGTGGTATGGGACACTTTATACGATGGGAGCCTTGCAAAAGATCCCTTGGCTTATGTGTACTCACATAAGTGAAGGTTTAAATTACCTTACTTATTTTCCTTCTTGTTATACCTATTACAACACTTATATTGCTCCCCTGTTATAACTTGCTAGTTAGGTCCACCGTCATCTGCTTTTGACTACTCTCCACCTTCATGTCCTTCCCTTTCTTCCTCTCCGCTCGGTGCCTTAGGGCATGGGGGAAGGGGTGGGGGATGATTGGGACTTAGTCTTTTAGACTAACGGTTTTCGAACCATATCATTTTAGGTGTACCATATGGAAGGGTCGCAGGTTTTGCAGTTTCTGACGGAGTTGACCCCGCTACCGTGTTACCATTGTCACCAGCCGGGACATACACGGGTCAAGTGCCCCTTGATGGGTGGGATTCCACCAGCTCAGCAGGCAGGAGGCCGTAGACGCAGACGCAGACGCAGACGGGGATTGCGAGGAGGCGACAGCATACCGAAAAGGGAGGAACACCTAGAGATACGGCACCAGCAGAGCACGGTGTCGGTGGAGATGGACCAGTTTAGTTTGGGTGCCCTCGGTTCGGTGACAGTTACGGTGACACTTAGTTTTTAGTTTTGCTTCCGCGAGTGACCTGTAGTGAGGACTCTGATGTACATGGCTTATGCCCTTATTTCTAAGTTTTACATTATGCTGCACTCTGATGTTTCTGTGGACACTCCCTTCGTGGAGTTATATATATATGTGATTTTTATTATTGAGGACTGCATGGCTTTTACTTCAATAATAGTGCTACTTCTGTGATCGAATTTGGCCGGCAGAATCGGCGCCTTGTGGTGATGACCCTTCGGGACGTGAAGGAGTCACCGCAAAGCGGCGGTTCTGGGCCTAAGACCCCGGTGGTTGAAAAAGAAAAAAAAAGGGGGTCTTACAGCTCGATCCTAACTTCAAGATGGCTAGGTTTCATGAATTGATTGGTCTCTCTCAAATAAATAAATCTAGAAAAGAATGAACTGATCCCTCTCAATTCTCAACTATGTCTAAGTATTGGGAGAAAGAGCTGGAATAATTTAATATTGATAAGAATATCTTTGATGCTAATGCATATATACAGGTACATCCTGAGGAAGTTGTTCCCAGAGCAGCTACAATTAAAGTTCTTGGTGAAGCAAACTTGAAAATGAAAAGACAGCAAGTAGTAGATCCAAAAAAAAGAATTGAATTTGCTAATCCATCTTCAGACACATCTTAGTAACTATTTTCTTTTTTTATCAATGTTTATTTATAAATATCTGTTGAACTTTTCTTATATCTCATGACAGATATATTTTGTTTTCCTGTTATTTTTCTTTTATTGTTGTTCAGTGACCTCACCCAAAGAGGGGGGATTGTTGGATCCCTAGTTTGGATTTGGGCTAGGTTCACTAATCTAGGCTAAGTCAAACCCACACTGTATATCTAGGGTCTAGTCTAATGTCTTATGTGTCAGTCAGGTCAACAACTCAGTGAGACAAGACCAAGGCATCAAAGACTTAGAAGACAGAAGAGAGTAATCAAGGCAGAAATTTTTCTAAGTAAAAGTCGTTCGACGATCTCTAAAGAGAGCTCGACTATCTTCATTTTGCGCTCGACGATCTCAAAGTTAAATCTCTAAATGCTTAGATCGACGATTGCGGAACTCAGGTCGACGATCTCTTATCTTCTTTCAGGATTGAGATCGACGTTCAACCATCTCAGTTCAATGATCGTGAAGCCCAGTTTGGAAAGAAGATTTTCAGGTCAACGATCACAGGGCTCAGCTCGATGATAGAGGATGTTTGAGCTCGACGATCTCAGGACCAGATCGGCGATTTCTGCCAGATCATCATTTTATTCCCTGAAGTAATCGTTTTCCATATTGACTAATTATTCTTTTGCTTATATGACTCTGAGTGATTAATGCATATATTCACTGAATATAGTCATTCCTTGGCAAGCATTAATTGCTGGTTTTCACAGAGTTATTATACAGCTTTTCTCGGGACAGTTAAGGAAATGAGTTATTTCCCTTATAGCCGTTGCACAAGTTCACGTGATTCCGGCAGTCAATCAATGTGAACGATTTCAAATTCAGTTTGAAATTATTCAAAGGGACTCAGAGAATAAAAGACCTAGAGAATAATTTTTCTGGACACTACTTCTTAATGCAGTAAACAGATCTTTGAAAAAGAGATAACAAGGCTGCAAGAAAAAGAAGAACAATTTCTTTTAGTTCAGAAAAACAAGAGTTCATTCAGGAAGCTTGTGGAGATAAACCTATTCAATAAGTCTCAACTTTCTAGATTTCAAATCCTACACCTTGTACAAGGCTTTGATCTCCTGAACCATTCAAAACACAGGACAAGCCTTGACTCAATCAGGATCACTCTCGAGTCTTCTCTCATGTGCTTGAGAAAAGAGAAGACAACTCAACTTTTCCTTTCCCCCTCTGTGTAAAGGGTTTTATTCCCTTCAAAAGTAATTACTGATTGTGACGTCACCTGATCAAAAGACTTCAAGTTGGTTTTACGGCACCTGATCAAAAGCCAGAAGGGTTGCAATATCTCCCTTGAAATAGATATTATTTGGTGTGTTGGGTACATTGGAAAATGTGTACCTGATTTGAAGAAGCCCAACCTAGCTCAATGATATACATCAAGGTGTATTTGATGTTGTTTTAAGTTGACATGTGCAGGTGAAGAATTGTTAAAATTTACAGAAAAATTCTAAGTCCAAGTGTCGACACAAAGGAAAATGTGTCGACACATAGAAGAAAGTTGTCGACACAACACTGGGAAAATGTGTCGACACAGAAGAAGTAAGTCGACACTACTCTGGGAAAAAGTGTCGACACATAACATAGTCGATCTCAACACTGGGAAAATGTGTCGACACAGAAGAAGTAAGTCGACACTACTCTGGGAAAAAGTGTCGACACAGAAGGAAAGCGTCGACCTCAACATTGAAAAAAATGTCGACACAGAAGAACATAGTCGACCTCAAGGAATATAGTCGACCACAAGTTTGTCTACAACAGCAGAATGTGTCGACACATTGTGATTTAGTCGACACATTGAAGCAGAGTTAAAAGAAGACTGTGTCGACACCTGAAGGCTAAGTCGACACTTACTGAAGTTAAGATTCTACAACAACTGTGTCGACACACAGGACTTGTGTCGACACACTGAAGAGTCAAGATCAAATTGTTTGCAGAAGAAGCTGTGTCGACTCAAAGGCAACTTAGTCGACATCACTGAAGGCAGTGTCGACACCAAAGTCAATTGTGTCGACACAAATAGACAGATGGTCTCGACACTTTCTGACAGACTGTCTCGACACACTGTGGTTCAAGACTAAGGCACAGGACTTGTTGAAGACTTGACAGCTGTGGGTTGCCACCGGTTAACTGAAGCTGTCAGACTTGTCAGAGAACTGTTAGAAACCGGATCAGCCGGTTACCATGAAGGAAGTCTATAAATAGACATATTCAGAAGAAGGAAATAACCTTCAAAACATTGAAGAAATTCTTAACTCCAGAACTTTTGAAGAAGGATTCCGATCCAAATCATTTCAAGAAAGTGCAAGGCACTTAAGAAGATCTTCTCAAGAAGATCTAAGAAGACTATCTACGGATAGATCTAAGAAGAGTTCTAACCAGAATTCTGAAGAATCATTCAAGTGCTGATAGAGAGAGATCAAGTCAGAATTTGAAGAAGAAGAAAGAATCCACCATTGGATTCTCAAGAAGCTGTTTGGAATCAACTCAGCTAAGTACATTTTCAAGAAGCTTTGAAGAAGGCTAAGAAACAGTTGATTGCATCAGCTGATTAAGAATTGTCATTGCCTTTTCTCTCTCAACTTGGCAAAACAATTTAAACAATCTTTTCTATATTTCTGTAGGATCTGTTTATACAGATCTGAGTTGTAAGCCTATGTTATAAAGGCTGAGTGTAGGAGTGTTGAACTCTGAGTGGTAGGGCTGATTGCCTGAGTGTAGGAGAAGGATATTCTCTGAGTTGTAGGCCTTGGGGCAAGGCTGAGGTAGGGCAGGTGTGCCTGAGTTGTAGGAACCAGTTGGGTTCTGAGTTGTAAGATCTTTTGATCTGAGATTAGTGGAAGATTGGCCGATTCTAGCATACTGCTAGATAGGTGAAGGGGGAAAGTGGATGTACCCAGACCTTGGGGAACCACTATAAAACTGTGTGCAATCTGTGATGCTTATTTTCTGTGATTGCTGTGATTTATTGTGAATTCTGCCTTGAAGTTTTTCAAAAAATAAGTTGAACCTATTCACCCCCCCCTCTAGGTGTTTAGGTTATCTTGAAAGTGAAACTATCAAGTGGTATCAGAGGGAGGCTCCTCAAAAAGGACTTAACAGTCTGAGGTAGATCTAATAGGCAGATTCAAGAATCAAGAAGATGGGTTCTGGAGAGAATCATAAGGAGCTAGGGTCAATGAAATTACCCATATGCAAGAAGGAAATCTTTGGGATCTGGAAAGAAAGAGTCAGATTGTTTATGGAAGCATCTGACCCAAGGATTTACATCACAGTACAGGAAGGCCCCTTCATACCAATGAAGATATCTGTTCTTGATGCAAATATCCAAACACCAAAGACTTATTCTGAAATGACCAAGGATGAAATCATCTTGGCAACCATGGACAAAAGGGCACAGAACATAATTGTCAGTGCCATAGATGATTCAACATTTCAGAATCTGATTCACTGCAAGACCTCCAAGGAGATGTGGGACACATTGATTGTCTACATGGAGGGATCAGAAGAAGTAAGGCTGGACAGAAAATCTATGCTAAATCAGGAGTATGAAAGTTTTAGACAAGGAAAATCTGATAGCATAACTGAGTGCTATAAGAAATTCTATAGAATTGTGAATGAGCTAATTTCCTATGGAAGAGTCTTCAGTACCTATGAACTGAATGACAAATTCTTAAGATCCTTATCAAAGGATTGGGATACAAAGATCTGTGCCATAAGAGAAGTGGCAAAATTGGCAGAGATATCTCCTCCAACTCTGTTTGGAAAGTTGCTATCCTATGAAATGCAACTTATGGTAAGGAAGGAGGAGGAAAGAAACTCAAGAGGAGAGCATAGAGAAAAGACTGTGGCATTTAATGCTGAAGCCACCAGAAAGAATAGGAGGAAATCACCATCTCCTCCTAAGGAAGTTGAAGAAGGTAGTTCTGAAAATTCAGAAAGGGGTTCAGTCAGCAGTGATTCAGATGCAGACTTTGCTGCATTCACTAGGCAATTTCAAAGGTTCTTGAAAAAGAAGCAATGGAAGTCTAGGCCTTCCTCATCACAGCAAGTAGATGACTATTATCAGAAAAGAAGGTCATCTAGGAAAGAGAAAAGCAAGTCAAAGCCCAGCAAAGCCACTACTTCAAAGATTGTCTGCTATTGTTGCAATAGGCCTGGACATGTAGTGGCTGAGTGTCCTGACAAAAGGAAGGAATCTTCAGAAAAGAAGAAGACTTATCAGAAAGGCAAGAAGGAGAAATCCTTTGTAGCAAAGAAAGATAAAAGTCTGTCAGACCAGTCAACTTCAGAATCAGGATCTGAAGCTGAAGCATATATTGGATTATATGCTGCATCTGAGGAAGAGGAGTTTATGCAGTTGCTAGACTCCATCAATGAACATCAATGCATGGGTTTGATGACTAGATCAGAAGAGGACCTATGCCAGAATCAGTCTGGTCCTAATGAGGTAAACAGTCCTTCCAGTACATTTGTTTGTAGTACAAGTGAAGAATCAGCTACATCTGCATCAAGTGATGAAGATGCATCTGGATCTGAAGGAGATGTCTATCAATTGATAGACAAGTATGGGGACTTGTTGCAGGCCCTTAAGAAAAGCAAGAACCTGGTTAAATCACAGGCTCAGGAAATTGCTGATCTAAGGGTTACAACAGCTGAGTTAGAAAAAGTCCTTGATCAAAAGTTAGCTGAAATTGCCAAGCTGAAAAATATAACTATTATTCAGATGGGCACAATTAATTATACTAATGATCAAGTAAAGAGTCTGGAGGACAGACTTAGAATTGAAAGGGATTTAGTGGCTAGTTACTCTAAGCCAAAATCTGTCTTACCCTTGATAGATGAATTTGTCACTCAGAAGGGTAAGGCTGGATTAGGATTTAAGGGTAACTCCAGGGCTAGCAGATTCAAAAAGAAAGGCAAAGCCCCTATTCAGCCACTAAACCTTTCAGTCCCCATAAGGTTTGGTAAGAAGAAAGTGCCTTCTAACATATATGATCATGAAGACATTCAGGATCATATCAAGACAAATGTTCTGAAGAACAAGGGTGTTAAGGCAAGCAGGCCTACCTATAGTCATAAGCCCTATGGTTTTAAGAAACCAGTAGGAGAAGTTGCAACAGCACCAGCAATGAACAGAAATGCTTCTGACAAGGATGTATCTAGATCTAGATACAATAAGTTTGAATGTTGGTGCTGTGGCAAGAGGGGTCATTTTGCATTGGACTGCTGGTATAACACAAGTGTTATAAAGAATAAGAGTCTACCTGTTAGAAGAGGTTATGATAACTTTATTAAGGCTAACCTGAACCAAGGACCCAAGACTTACTTGGGTTCTAAGGATAAGTAATTCTGTATTGCAGGTGAATCCAAGTTACCATGCCCCTATATGGTACTTGGATAGTGGTTGTTCCAGGCACATGACTGGAACAAAGGGGCTGCTGAAGGAGTATTCATCTGTCAAAGATGGACATAAAGTAATCTTTGGTGGATCTGAAAAAGGAGTCATCAAAGGATTTGGTAACATCTCTTCAAACCTAATTACTATCACCCAAGTGGCCTATGTAAAAGGTTTGAAACATAATCTAATAAGCATAAGCCAGCTGAGTGATCTAGGATATGACATTTCATTTGGTAAGGATGGATGTCATATCAAAAGGTCAAGTGATCAAGAGATCATATTGACTGGGTATAGGAAGAGAAATGTGTATTGCCTTAATTTTGAATGTGAGAATAAGGCATCCCCCATTTGTCTTGTAGCTGATGACAATGCTTCTCATTGTGTTAAGTGGCACAAGAGATTGGCTCATCTAAACTACAAGACAATTGGCCAACTCTTTAGTAAAGAACTAGTGAGGAATGGGCCTCAAGTTAAGTGTATAAAGGAAGGGGTATGCTCAGCTTGTCAAAAGGGCAAGCAGACAAAAACCTCATTTCAAAGCCTTGAAAACAAGGATTCTGTGAGATGCTTATATCTCTTGCATATGGATCTTTTTGGTCCTATGCCAGTTCACAGTCTAGGTAGAAAGGTCTACACACTAGTGGTTGTAGATGACTATTCTAGATTTACATGGGTGTTCTTTCTGAGACAAAAATCTGAAACCCCAAGTGTATTATTTAAGTTTGTAAAGCAAATTCAGAATGAACTGAACAGTACAGTGGTCAAAATCAGAAGTGACCATGGTACTGAGTTTCAATCTGAAAGCATGACAAACTTGTGTATAGACTTTGGGATTTTCCAAGAATTCTCCTCACCTAGAACACCTCAGCAAAATGGAATTGCTGAAAGAAAGAATAGATCATTAATTGAAGCTGGTAGAACTCTATTGAGTGACACCTCTCTCCCAGAATATTTTTGGGCTGAGGCAGTTAACACTGCTTGTCATGTCATCAATAGGGCTTCTATCACCAAAAGCCACAGGAAGACTCCCTATGAGATTGTGAAAGGCAGAAAACCAAATCTATCCTATTTTAGGATCTTTGGCTGCAAGTGCTATATACTTAACAATGGTAAGTCTTATTTGACTAAGTTTGCTGCCAAATCCCAGGATGGGATATTTGTTGGGTACAGCACAAATAGTAAGGCCTATAGAGTCTTCAACTTAACTACTCAAGTTGTTGAAGAATCTGTGCATATTGTATTTGATGAAACAAGATTAATCAATTGTGAATTGTCTTGTAGATCAAATGACTCAACAGGTATAAGCAAGAAGATGGACAAGCTCTCCATTGCTGAAGCTTCAAAGGAAGAGGGAGCATTGGAAAATGAAGGCTGCTGTCCAGGGGGAGTACAAGAGATAATAGAAGCTGATGAAAACCAAGAGGAACAGCAGAATGAAGAAGCTGGAGATGCTCTGCCTGAAGGGAATCTACCTCCAGCTATAAGATATCTAAGAGATCATCCTACTGATCAGATAATTGGTGATCCAAGACAAGGAGTGCAAACTAGAAGCAGAAATCAAAGCACAGTTTTGCATTCTAGTTTCTTGTCTCAAATGGAACCTAAGAAGTTTGAAGAAGCTATCCAAGACCAGCACTGGATTGATGCTATGCAAGAGGAGCTGAATCAGTTCAGAAGGTGCAAGGTCTGGGAGCTTGTTCCTAAACCAAGAGGCCACAACATAATTGGGACTAAGTGGATCTATAGGAACAAGCTAGATGAAAGTGGAATAATAATAAAGAATAAAGCAAGATTGGTTGCAAAAGGATACAGGCAGGAAGAAGGGATTGACTTTGATCAAACCTTTGCTCCAGTAGCAAGGCTGGAGGCAATCAGAATGTTCCTTGCCTATGCAGCCTACCAAGACTTCAAAGTATACCAGATGGATGTAAAGTCAGCATTTCTGAATGGTGATCTTAAAGAAGAAGTATATGTAGAGCAGCCATCAGGTTTTGTAGATCCTCTTAAACCTGATTCTGTGTACAAGCTTAGGAAAGCTTTGTATGGGTTAAAACAAGCTCCAAGGGCTTGGTATGAAACCCTGTCTACCTTCCTCATTGAGAATAAATTCTCAAGAGGAAAGATAGACAAAACTCTATTCCTTAGGGAATCCAAAGGTAAGATCATCTTAGTCCAGATCTATGTTGATGACATAATCTTTGGATCTACTGAAAACAACCTTTGTAAAAAGTTTGCCAAACTTATGCAAGGGAAGTTTGAGATGAGCAGTATGGGAGAACTTAAGTTCTTCTTGGGACTCCAAGTAAGACAGACTGATGATGGATTGTCCATATCCCAGTCTAAGTTCACCAAGGAATTAATTAAAAAATATGGTATGGAGTCATCCTCCTCCATGAGAACTCCTATGGGCACAAGTATGCCAATATGCAAAGATGAGGCAGGTAAACCTGTTGATGAATCATTGTATAGAGGAATAGTTGGGTCACTACTATATCTCACTGCTAGTAGACCTGACATTATGTATGCAACATGTGTCTGTGCTAGGTACCAAGCCTGCCCTAAAGAATCTCATTATACTGCAGTAAAAAGGATTCTGAGATATCTAAAGGGCACTCCTACTCTAGGTCTTTGGTACCCTAGGAATAGAGATTTTCAACTAACAGGCTATTCAGATGCAGATTTTGCAGGATGTAGAGAGGATAGAAAGAGTACTACAGGTACTTGTCAATTCCTGGGAGGAAGACTAATATCTTGGAGTAGTAAAAAACAGACTAGTGTGGCAATTTCCACAGCTGAGTCAGAGTATATTGCTGCAGGAAGCTGCTGTGCACAGCTATTATGGATGCAGCATCAGCTTAAAGATTATGGTATTCAGGTAAGTAGAACACCCCTTTTATGTGATTCTAAGAGTGCTATTTCTATTGCTAATAATCCAGTTTCTCATAGTAGAACTAAGCATATAGAAATAAAATATCATTTTCTTAGAGAACATGTAGAAAAAGGTGACATCTCATTGGAATTTGTAAAAACAGATTATCAAATAGCAGATGTATTTACTAAGCCTTTAGATGAAACCAAATTCAATAAATTCAAAATTGAATTAGGTATGTTAACCATTGATTAATGCATTAAACAAAATCATTAACAATGCTATTGAAGTGCTATATAAGTAAGTAAAAGTAGTAACAACATAATCAAGTGTTAAAAAGAACACATTGAAGTTACAGAAATTGGCTAAGTAAGAATGTGTCGACACATTCAGTAATAATGTGTCGACTCAGAGAAATTATGTCGACAAGTCAGAAATATTGTGTCGACACAGAGAATATGTGTCGACACTTAAGAAATTTTATTGTCGACTTAACCAGGAATGTAATGTCGACTCAACCAGAATCATGGTGTCGACACTTACAAAATATGTGTCGACACTTGTCCTTAGTGTCGACACAGAATTTCTGTCTTTCTACTATGTATCCAAGGTGTCGACATAACCACATATTAGTGTCGACACATAGTAGGCTGAAGAAATGTCGAGTTAATAGAAGCTTGTGTCGACACATTCCGTCTGTGTCGACACATTTAGACTGTTTTTGGCGCCTTTTGAACTTCTTTCAACAGAAGCTATAAATAGGTCAAAAGCTCTTGTTGTCGACACGCTTTCAAGGTTTTCGAGACTAAAACCTTGTGTCGACAGTCTTTCTTTCTCTCTTCTCTCAAGCTTTCTCGACACAACAATGGCGCCAAGGATTGAAGATAACATCAATGAAGGCTATGAGTTGGTGCGCCAGGCGTTTGCAGATGCGCCGCCCGATGTTCAAGGGGTTATCACCCTTCTCTCCAACTCAGGGTTAGAATTTCTGGTCTCTGAACCGTCCAAGATCTGGAAGAAGGAGGTGCATGAGTTCTTTATCTCAGCATCAGTCCATTCTACTGGACTCAAGATTAAGTCCACTGTTCAAGGGACTAAGGTTAAGATTACCCACAGGGGTTTGAGAAAGATATTCCAATTACAAGTAGTTGAGAATGAAGAAGAGGTTCCCAGTTCTAAGACAAGGGAAGCCCTACAATGGTGTGGCCTGGACTCAAGCATGAAGATTGGAGCTGCATTCAATAGAAAGGGTATGAATCAGCAAGGGAAGTTCTTGTCTGAAGTTGTTGGCAAGGTAATTCTCTGCAAGTCAGGTGGACATGATAGGATTTCTGCCTATATGTTCAGCCTTATGACCAGGATTGTCTTTACAATCCCTACTGATTGGTCAGCAGTCCTCTTTGACAAGATTAAAGAAGGGATCAAGAAGCCTAACATGGCTAGGATCATAAGTCTATATCTCAATGGAGCAATCCCTGAAGTGATGCAGCAACTGCCAGGA
Source organism: Platanthera zijinensis (assembly GCA_039513925.1). NCBI lineage: Eukaryota > Viridiplantae > Streptophyta > Magnoliopsida > Asparagales > Orchidaceae > Platanthera > Platanthera zijinensis. The sequence continues at coordinate 49,757,346 of CM077086.1, forward strand.
TCTAAAATCAATCATATGAGAAGGATGGACATGAGACTATTCTCCAGGTGGGAAAGGGTGCTGTCTAAGGATGTGCCTGAAGAGAGCAGGCCAGACACCCCTGTGAAATCCCCTTCTCCAGCTCACGAGACTGAGCAACAACAAGAGGACCCACTAAGGATACAGAGTGAAGAACAACCTGCCTCCTCTATAGTTCATCAAGTAGATACATCTACACAGATGCAGGGGGAGCCAGTTCAATCTCCTGCTCAAAATGTTTCTACCCCTGCTCAGGTACAAGTGGTTCAGGTGTAGGGGGAGCAAATATATTTTACTATAAAAGACTTTCTAAAGTTTTTTTTCTGAACAGGTTCAGGGGGAGCATGTGTCTTCTCCTACTCCAGATATGCAGCTGCCTGAGAATGTGCACAAGAATGCACCTAATGACTTATCTTCAGATGCTCCAGTTCAAAAGGAATACACTCTGGATGAGTTGTTTCCAAATGATGACATAGCTACTGATAGAATAGAAGAGGACCAAGATATTGAGCAGCCTCTTGACATAGAGCTAGAACAAGGAGTGGAGAAAGTTCAAGAGATTGAAAAAGTACAAGAAGTAGAGGAGGAGCAAAGAATTGAGGGGGAGCCAGTACATGTTGAAACTGAGCAACATGACACTGAAGCAGATAGAGTTCACATTGAGAGTACTTCTGAATCTGAGACTGAAGAAGCCAGGTTGGCTAAGAGAAGAAAACTGGTTGTATTTAAAAGAAGAAGCAAAACTTATAAGCAGGCTTTACAGACAACACCTCCACCTCCACCTCCTGAAGTTGATTATAACAAGTTCTTGGTGGATTTACAGGTGAAATTGGATGACCACAGGGTGGCCATTGAGAAATATGTTGATGAAAGAAACAAAACTCTGCAGTTTGACTTAGCCCAAGATATCAAATCTATCCAATTTCAAGTCAACTTGAATAAAACTGAAATGACAGATTGCTTCCACAAGGGTGGCAATGCTGTAGTTTATCTGGCTAAACAACAGCAGGATATCTCTACAAAGGTGGATGATATTGCTTTGAAGCAAGGTTATGTTCTGGAAAATCAAATAAGAATGAATGACAATTTAACTGAATCTCATAATGAGATTATTCAAGAGGTGAAGAAGATTGTTCCAGGGATACCTGCAAATAAAGCTAAAGAAATGGAAGAATTTGATAAGAAATTTCAAGCTGCTATTGCATCTGTTAAGACTGCCATCACAACCTCTCAACAGGAAATATCTGAAAAGCTTCAAAAGTTAAGACCATTTTTCAAGGAGGGAGTGAATTATTTGGATGGCCAAATAAGATTTCAGAAAGAAGATCTTAGAGATCATGTAGCAAGAGAAGCCATAAAGGGGGAGAGGATGCTAATTCATGCAGGCTCTGAGCATGCCAAATGGGTGACCAATAGCATAAGAGCCACATTGGGATATCCACCATTGTGTGATGATAACATGGTGGCTGAGTCTGGTCTACAAACAGGACTACTTGAAGGTGACCAACCTGAGGTTGCCCAAGTCATATACCCTCCTCCAGATTTTGATATATTGGATCAGCAAGTGCAATATATGTATAGTCCTTCAAAGGAAGTTGTAAATGTTATCTTTGAAAAGGTTGATAAGCCTGAGGTAAATTTGCAAGAACAGCAAGATGCTCTACTGTCAAAGAAAAGATTTAGAGAGCAGGCTGAGCTGAAGCCAGATTTTGAGCAGTGGAGTCCTACTTCCAGAAATATAATACTCACTGCATGGAAAGCTGTCAAAGATAAAGTTCATGAAAGGGGCAAGTGGTACAATGAGCAGGAATGGCAGAAGTATGAGGCAAGACAAGAAGCCATTGTACAATTCAGAAGGAAAGCTAAGATGGGAAGACTTCCAACTGATGCTATGGAGCCAAGCAAATACTTCCCAAAGCCTTTTCACTATTTTGAAAGGCAAAGGCTCAAGGAAGAAGCTAAGAAGAAAGCTGATCTTAAGGGAAAAAAGATGGCTGAAGAATCAGAAGCTCCTGTGACAGCTAAAATTAAATCTGGCCAAGGGATTGTTATTAGAGAGCCTGATCAATCCTGATAGTGTTTTAGGTCTTTCATAATGTTTTGTAATGATGTAATGTGATCAGTCAAAGAAAAACCATGTAATCAAACATTACCCAGTAATAAACAAAATTTTGTTAATCTGTGATAGATTGTTTTATCCATGATGTTCTTATTATTTTGTTTATAATTAAGTATCCCTGTGTATTGTCATATATCATCATTTTATACTATTTATAAATGGTGTATATCATTGGCTATAAGGGTTATGACTTCTCCAAATAGGGGGAGATTGTTGGGTACATTGGAAAATGTGTACCTGATTTGAAGAAGCCCAACCTAGCTCAATGATATACATCAAGGTGTATTTGATGTTGTTTTAAGTTGACATGTGCAGGTGAAGAATTGTTAAAATTTACAGAAAAATTCTAAGTCCAAGTGTCGACACAAAGGAAAATGTGTCGACACATAGAAGAAAGTTGTCGACACAACACTGGGAAAATGTGTCGACACAGAAGAAGTAAGTCGACACTACTCTGGGAAAAAGTGTCGACACATAACATAGTCGATCTCAACACTGGGAAAATGTGTCGACACAGAAGAAGTAAGTCGACACTACTCTGGGAAAAAGTGTCGACACAGAAGGAAAGCGTCGACCTCAACATTGAAAAAAATGTCGACACAGAAGAACATAGTCGACCTCAAGGAATATAGTCGACCACAAGTTTGTCTACAACAGCAGAATGTGTCGACACATTGTGATTTAGTCGACACATTGAAGCAGAGTTAAAAGAAGACTGTGTCGACACCTGAAGGCTAAGTCGACACTTACTGAAGTTAAGATTCTACAACAACTGTGTCGACACACAGGACTTGTGTCGACACACTGAAGAGTCAAGATCAAATTGTTTGCAGAAGAAGCTGTGTCGACTCAAAGGCAACTTAGTCGACATCACTGAAGGCAGTGTCGACACCAAAGTCAATTGTGTCGACACAAATAGACAGATGGTCTCGACACTTTCTGACAGACTGTCTCGACACACTGTGGTTCAAGACTAAGGCACAGGACTTGTTGAAGACTTGACAGTTGTGGGTTGCCACCGGTTAACTGAAGCTGTCAGACTTGTCAGAGAACTGTTAGAAACCGGATCAGCCGGTTACCATGAAGGAAGTCTATAAATAGACATATTCAGAAGAAGGAAATAACCTTCAAAACATTGAAGAAATTCTTAACTCCAGAACTTTTGAAGAAGGATTCCGATCCAAATCATTTCAAGAAAGTGCAAGGCACTTAAGAAGATCTTCTCAAGAAGATCTAAGAAGACTATCTACGGATAGATCTAAGAAGAGTTCTAACCAGAATTCTGAAGAATCATTCAAGTGCTGATAGAGAGAGATCAAGTCAGAATTTGAAGAAGAAGAAAGAATCCACCATTGGATTCTCAAGAAGCTGTTTGGAATCAACTCAGCTAAGTACATTTTCAAGAAGCTTTGAAGAAGGCTAAGAAACAGTTGATTGCATCAGCTGATTAAGAATTGTCATTGCCTTTTCTCTCTCAACTTGGCAAAACAATTTAAACAATCTTTTCTATATTTCTGTAGGATCTGTTTATACAGATCTGAGTTGTAAGCCTATGTTATAAAGGCTGAGTGTAGGAGTGTTGAACTCTGAGTGGTAGGGCTGATTGCCTGAGTGTAGGAGAAGGATATTCTCTGAGTTGTAGGCCTTGGGGCAAGGCTGAGGTAGGGCAGGTGTGCCTGAGTTGTAGGAACCAGTTGGGTTCTGAGTTGTAAGATCTTTTGATCTGAGATTAGTGGAAGATTGGCCGATTCTAGCATACTGCTAGATAGGTGAAGGGGGAAAGTGGATGTACCCAGACCTTGGGGAACCACTATAAAACTGTGTGCAATCTGTGATGCTTATTTTCTGTGATTGCTGTGATTTATTGTGAATTCTGCCTTGAAGTTTTTCAAAAAATAAGTTGAACCTATTCACCCCCCCCCCTCTAGGTGTTTAGGTTATCTTGAAAGTGAAACTATCATGGTGGCAGTCACCTGATCAAAAACCTGAGAGTGATTCTTACCAGGGTTATAGAAGAGTGGATGTACCCAGATTTGGGGAACCACTATAATTTCTTGTGTCATTTGGTTGCACCTTTTCTTATTGCTCTTGCTAGTTTCTGTGATATTTGGAATACTTCTATAGTTTTCCTTTTGCTTATATATTTATTGGTATCACTTATTTTGTACTCTGATAGAATAGTTAAAATCTGTCAAAAGTTTTTTAAACACTCTATTCACCACCCCCCCCCCCTCTAGAGTAGATCTGAATAACTCCCTCCTTTCAGTTATATCTTTTGATTTCATTACTTGGGTGGTCTTTATTGTGTTTCGAAGTTGGTGGTAACCCTATTTAAATATCTAGAATTTATGTTTTAGCTAGCTAAGTTTTATGCATTGTCTCTTGAGATTCACCTTGAATTTGATCTCCATCTTTAATGATCATGTTTATAGACGTTAAGTTCTCTAGGCTTAGTTCTTTTAACTTTAGACCTATTTCTACAACACTGAAGGAACTAGACGAGCCTTCATGAATCATGATTGTCTCATCAAATACAACATTAATGGATTCTTCAACAACTTGAGTGTTTTTATTGAATATTTTATATGCTTTATTGTGGAAACTATATCCAACAAAATTCATTCAAAACTATTTTCAACAAATTTAGAAAAATAAGTTTTTCTATTATTTAATATAAAATATTAACTTCCAAAGATCTAAAAGTAGGCTAATGTTGTTTTTCTACCTTTTATTAGCTCATAAAGAGTCTTTTTGTGTTCCTTTATAATAGAAGCTCTATTATTCATATGGTAAACTATGTTGACAGCTTCAGCTCAAAAATACTATAATAATTAAGAGTGACTGGATATTGTTTTGCCTATTTTTATGAGAGACTTATTTTTTCCCCTCAGTAACTCCATTTTGTTATGGGGTTCTTGGAAAAAAGAATTTTTGAAGGATACCTTGTCCTTTGCATAATTCTATCATACCTTCGGGTTGAAATTTTTTATCATGGTCACTTCTTATTTTAACCACTACAATTCTTCCCATTCTAAATTTTCTTGGCAAAAGACACAAATATATCAAGGGTATTAGACTTTCTCATAAGGAAGAACACTCATGCAAACCTAAAGAAGGTATCAATTATCACAAAGGTGTATAATATCCTTCCTAAACTATGAATTCTCATAGGACCAAACAAATTCATATGCAATAAGTATAAGCACCTTTTTGAATCTTTTGAGTCTTTGTTTTTAAAGGTGGTCCTTATTTGCTTGCCCATCTGGCAAGCATGACAAGTGCCCTTTTTAGTGTATTTGAGATTAGGTCCATTTCTGACTAGATTTTTTTAAAATAGTTTGTTGATTTTCTTATAGTTCATGTAAGCAAGTCTCTTGTGTCATTATACACAGAGAGTATCTCTCATTTGTTATAAGACACGCAGATATAGAAGCTAAGTATAAAAAGTTTAAGTAATAAATATTTCCACTCCTAGTTCTTAATAGTAACATTTCAAAGTCTATAGAGTTTTGATCAAACACTTATCCTTGTGGAACTCAATGACATAACCTAAGTCACATAGTTGGATTATGCTTATATAGTTGGGATGCATCCCTTCCATATAAGTCACTTTTGTAATTGAGAAAATGTCATTGGTGATCATACTATAGCCTTTGATAATGCCTCTATCAGATCCACCAAAGATTACTTTGGCTCCATCTTCGATAGAGGTAAAGTTCTTTAAAAGGCTTCTTATTTCTTTCATGGGTCTAGAATATCCACTATTCAAATACAAGATAGGCATTTTGTTGTTCTTTGGAGATACCTGCAAAAAGAAATTAGTTTGCCTTAGGAACCCGGATCATGTTGGGTTCTTGGTTCTTATTAGTCCTAGTTATTGTATGCATGTTTATAGTAATATTATCAAGTTTATCTTATTGGACCTATGTATTGTTGGATTGAACCAACTATCTGTAGCAAAATGCCTAATCTTGCCATAGCACCAGCAGTCAAACCTATTGTACCTTCTCTTTTGGTTAGCTTTAGAAATAGAGTGTGAGTGAGCAAAAGAGCTGTAAATATGAGTCGTTTCCATATGGTTGAATGTCCTATTGCTATGTGCATGAGGCAGCACAATCACTGGTCTCTTCTTGACAGTTGGATTCTATGTGGTTATTTTTCCATTTCCCTTAGTGTTGATGCAAAAACAAATCACCAAGTCCATATAACTAACACTACGAGAGGGTAGGGGGTATTACAGATGGCTAGTTACTTAGAATCACGAGTAATTAGGCGAGTATATAGTAAGATTTTATGAGTTAATGCACAAGATTTCTAGGAGAGGTATTACTTGATTAGGGGAGGGTACTTGTAGGAGCCTCTTCGTAGTTAGGTGAGTACTATGGGCTCTTGGCTCGAGTTTTTCTGATCTATTTTCAACTACTACTCATGACAATTTATAGGCATGTGGAACTTGCCTACGGGCAGTCCTCTTTTATCTGAGCTGCCCGAGCTTCTAGATAGGTATAAAGTGCTCTAGTACTTTCTACAGTATTCAAGTGGTATGAATTATCATTTGAACCATTCATGAATACTTTTTATAGGGGAGGCGAGTACTTTCCTTTGGTGAGGCGAATACTCCCTAAAAGTGAGATGAGTACAAACCTTGGAGGAGGCAAATACTCCCAAAAAAGGGAGGAGAGTACTCACCTTATAGGAGCCAAATACTTCTTAAAAGAAAGGCGAGTACTCACCTTAGAGGAGGCGAATTCTTCCAAAAAAGGGAGGAGAGTAGTAACCATGTAAGGAGGTGAATACTTCCTAAAAGAGAGACGAGTAAGCACCTTAGACAAGGTGAATACTCCCAAAAAGGGGGGAGAATACTGACGTTATCCAATTTGTCTAGAAATAAATGGTATGGTAGAAATGATATATATACTTAGTTTATAGGTTAAAGGTGTCATGCACAAAGGATCCATGATTTTTCATGGTGATCTCTTCATGTGGTGATTTGAATGCACTCAGTCCAAGATCCTTCCTTCTTCTCTAGTATTATACTTTCTTCGCTCCACTAGAGGATCATTCATTTTTCAGATGCCCATATGCAATATCTTAGTCATAACTATTTGAGGGTAACAAGATCTTCTGAAATATGGTATGGTGCATTAGGTATTTTCCTTCACCATTTTTTATTATAGCCTAGTACTCCTTTATATGGAGCAAAAATGTAATCTATAACTGGAAGGATAGTTTGTGGTTTAGAGAAATTGGCCACAAGCTTTCTTTTAATGAGGATCTTGTCCTCCAAATCCTTGATGGATTTTTCTTTTTGGTTCAGAGTTTTTGTTTAACCTTCAAGTTTCCTCTTGAGCTCAGACAACTCAAAATTCATTTGGGTTATTTTTGATGTTTTTACATCAATTTGAGATCTGAAGGGCTTGATGATTTCAACTTCCTCAGCCCAAGCCTTCACCAATGCTTTACTGTTTTTAATGTTTTTCAGTATAGCACCATACTTATTTACTAGATCATAATATTAGTCTGCTAGTTCAGAATCACACTCAACATCAGATGATGAGCTTGCTTCTGACTCAGCATCATCTCAGAAGTATATCCTAAATTAGATAGGGGGCCTTAATGCATATCTTATCAGGATGAGAATTATCATGGACCTCTTCATTAGTTAAGGCCATCAATACATATCAGACCTCTTCTTTAGACTCTTTATCAGATAGTAATAGGTGTGTTCTTATGCACACCCTGATAGAAGGATAACCAACATACCACTCATCTTCTGATAGTGCAATGAGCCCAATATAAGTTTTCTTTTTTGATTTAGATAAACTTGAGTCATTATCACTCAAGGTCTTAAGCATTTCATAATGGAGTCCTTATCCTGCCTGAAGGACTTATACTCTTAATTTAGAAGTGATTTTCTATCATCTCTTACTTCTTATGTGACTTCTATTAAGAATATCAAAGAGTTCCACATTTCTTCGGCTATCTTGCAGCAAACCAAGTTATGAAAGGTAGAATCATCAATTGTACTGATAATTATATTGTTTGCTCTCTTATCCATGGTTACTAATGCAATCCCATCTTTGTCCATTTTTGTATATTTCTTAGGGACCCTCCTGGTTTTGTTAATAGTGGATTATTTGGTAGGCACAAATGGGCCTTCTTTAATAGTGATAAATATATGTGGTTCAGAGGCTTTCATGAAGAGCTTTACCCTCTCCTTCTACATGGCAAAATGTTCCTTACTACAAATAGGCAGTATCAAGGAGACCAACTCTTTGTAGTTCTCTCTAGGGACTTTGGTGGTTAGACTAAATCACTTGGGAATATCTTGTTCAAGCTATTAAGTCCATTTTGAATAGCCACCCTCTGATACCACTTGTAAGTTTAGTGTAGTCAACATACCTAGATGGGGGTGAATAGTGTTTATCTTTTATAAAGTTATTTGCAGAATTATTAAATCAATCACAGCACAAACCAAAACCATATCACAAAGACACAGTAATTTATAGTGGTTCCCCAAGATGGGTATGCCTACTTTTCCCTATCACCTATATAGCAATGTACTGGCTTGACAATATCCTCCAAATACTCAGATCCTCAGATCTTACAACTCAGAGTCAGGGACTCTTATCTCAAGAACACACCTTATTCCTTACCTCAGATCCTCAAGTATAAGGACCCTACCTAAGATTCTATTCCAGAATCCTATTACCAGATTCTCCACTAGAATCCTACCATAGGTTCTAACTAAACTCTACACTCATGCCACAAAGGACCTTACACATAGATTTATTTAGAAATCCTACAGAATAAATAAAAAGTTATTACAGATGTTCTTTAGACTCAATATAATTTATCCTCAGTATCTAGAGTCTTCTTGAAGCCTATTGAGGAAGAGGCTTCAACTTTATCTACTCATAAAGGATTTGATTAGATAGCTTCAATGAATATTTCCTCTGTACTGTAAAAAATCTCATCTTGCTACTTGAGAATGGAGCTTTGAATATATCAACAACTTTGAATCGATCACTTCTTGTGAGTACCAAGTAATGTGCTTCAGATATTATATTCACTGCACTTGAGCTTTCAAGCATGTTTTCACTTTTCAAAAATAAAGATGGCAAAAAAGCTCTTTCTTTTTGATTGATCGATTATGGTTAGCTTTTTCTTGTCACATCCCTTTTATAGGACTTAGAATACTTTAATGGTCAAATTCTCGACATGCTTTTTGTTAAGCTCTTTCCTTAAAGCACTTTTCTGATTGACTCAATTTGCAGTGACATTAAATTAGAAGAAGACAAAACACCATGCTTGGACGAAACTAAAGTTTTCTGGTCATTTTTGTAGAAGTCTGGTAGAATGTTGAACATCTAGTCGAATGACACCATTCATTCTACTTGATAGCACAATATGGTCAAATCTAGACTTAGTATGTATTCTTCTTCTTTCCCTGTATTGGTCTTCATTCGTCTTGAGCTTTGGTTGGACGGAACGCCTTAATCTTTCTTAGCATTCGATTAGATTGTCCTGATGAATATGTACTTCAATGTTTTATTATGAGACCATCTGCATAATTCGTCTTGATGTTTCTACATATTTAACTGGATTGTCTAGATAGATTTGTACTTTAGACATATTTCTTAATTTAACAGATTAATGGTCAAATCATCTAATCATTCGACTATATTGTCTAGAAAAATTTATACTTAAGATATATCTTTATTTAACAGATCTCTGGTTGAATCATCTGTACATTTGGCTAGATTGTCATGATGAATTTGTACTTAAGAGAAATTTGAGATAAGACATTCTAATTCTTTTGCATGATTGTATAGATTATCTGGTCGAATTGCCTAGATGCCTAAATGAATTTTTACTTAGAGTAATTTCAATTTCCTAAAATCTACACAGCCAAACATTCTCATCAAATATATTATGTATTCGTCTCTATTGAGTGGACTTCTTCAAATAAGAAACATTGTAGACAATTTTCTCAACAATCTCCCCATATTTGAAGAAGTCAGAACCTATAATGCAGATGAACAACATATATATAAAAATCAAGAATAAAATAGTTAGAGCAATATTCTAAAATTTCACATATATATAGGAAATGAAAGTTTTAACAAGTTAGACTACATTATCCCAATCCCTCATGACTATACCCCCAATCCTCTTGACTTTCTTGGTTTCCCTTACCTTAGTTTCTTCTTTCTTCTACTTTTGTCATATAAAGTAGTTGATTGGCTTGGGAATGTATCTGAAGGGCTCAAGAGCATTCATATTAGGAAGTGTTCTCTCCCTTTTCTATTGTCTTTATGTTCCCATCTTAATCTCCCCCATCACATGCTTGTTTTATTCAAAAGAGTTGTATAGTAATTGTTAATGGTATGTTCATTGTAGAACTTCTAGGAAAATAGGATTATCTTCTTAGATTTTGGGCTCCACACTTCAAAGTTTGGATTTCTTTCCATTTCCTCTTCGTGCTTTCTTTTCATCTTCTGTACATATTCCTCAGTAGTTATGTCCTGGCCTTTTCTTGATTGTGCAGCATGCTCAACATCTATATTAGGGTAGCGCTCAAGTACATGAACATCTTTTGATTCTCCTCTTTCCCCTTGATTGTGAGTTTTTCTGGCCTTCCATAGTCAAAAGTTCCAATCCAGCAGTCTTTCTTAATTCATTAATAGTCCCGATGGATTGATAAACACCCATATTTTTAACAATGCCCTCCTCGTTTCTGGATTCTTCAGATACACATTTTAGAATAACAGCCAAGGAGTCCCTCTTATTCTAACTTAGTAGCTTATTGACTTTGATTAGCATGTCTATCACAGTAGTTTTATTCTTATAGAGGTAATCAACTAAGAGCTGAATAGACTTTAGGATATCCTCTTTGTTATCATAAATCTGTTCAGTCAAATCACCTTTCATGATCTCCTTTTATTCTATATATTTTAGAATGAAATCATTTTGACATATTAGGGCCCTTTAATTTAGATGGTTTACTTGATTTTTAGGACTTCATTATTGGTACTTATGTATTGCTTGATGGTATTGATGTTATGGTAGAGCTTTTCGGTTCTTATGTAAGGGAATTTGTTACTTTAACATTCTTTTTTGCAACACCACCTGCCCTCACAAACCAACTAGTAATTTGCGCATTGATATGATCCATTTGAGCTTGGAGGTCCTCCATCTTTCCAAACAATTCCAGCTTGATTTCTTAAATTTCTCTAATTGTGCTTTCTTTGTTCTTCCATCAACATTCTCATTTGGTCAATGAGTGAACTAGTTGGTTCAACAAGAGGAGTTGGAGCTAAGGTGCTAGGAATATCAACCTCCTATTAATCTGGAATTCTATTCACAATAATATATTATGGTGGATCTATATACTCATCATCAAGTGTGTCAGCTTTATAAATAAGGCTTGGTTCTCTTTCTTCTTCTTGGTTATTTTAGAACATGACTATGTCTCTGCATGTGTTTTACTTTAAGCTATAATAGACTCCTTTAGAGCAGAAGTGGGGTTTGGCTTAGGTTCAGGAAGATTTTGGTATTCTTGGTCCTCTTATAGTCTACTCCCCAATCCAACTAGCTCTTGGGTAGAGCCCTCACGATGAGCTGCCACCTCACCAGAATCCCTCATCTAAGAGTCAAGAACTTCTTCTCTCTCCCTCTCTTAAGCATGCACTATTATTAGTTCTCCTCTAGGATCCCCCTCAATTTGAGCAGGGACCTTAGGGAAATCTTCCACAACCATCTGATTATCCAAGTCAGTCAGCACCATCTCAATGTATGTTTGATTGCCAGCTTGAGAGTTGCTTCCTCTCAATTTCAACAATTCTCAAGTCATTGGAAAGGCTTGACCCCACCAAGCTGTAGCTTTTTAGTCTATTTTCTTGGAATAATGGTTGGATACTCCCAATGTTGAATTCAACTAAAGTTCCTCCAAGAAGTTGGAGAAGAATAAGGAGAGAATTCTCCCAAGACTTGGGGCCTTTAGAAATTCCTCAATCTTCTTCACTAGTACCTTTCCCTAGTCAGTCTTCTTGTATAGAATGATCCTGGTTGAAAGTCTTTGATTACAAGGGTAGCTAATTACCAAGAGGGGGTGAATAGGTTATTGCAGTCTTTTATAGTACTTTAAAATCTTCTATGACTTATGTTCTACTGTGTATACATAATTCAGCTTTCAAGAACATAATACTCAGCACAGCAAAACACAAGACACAGCACACCAGATTTTATAGTGGTTCCCTAGTGTATGGGTACATCCACTGTCCCTCTCTGCCTTTCTAACAGCATGTTAGATAAGGCTCTTCTCCAAAAACTATGGCTCCTCAGAGATTACAGCACGATCCCACCGGATCAGTCAGACTCCATTGAGACTTACAACACAGGCTCACAGCCCTCCATACAGTAATCTCCTGACTACTAAAAAAGGCATAACTGCCCTTAACACAGGCTAGGAGAAACAACCCCACACAAGGATCCAATCACAGGCCCACAACCCTAACACAGATCTCACAGATCCTTCTCACGGCCTTTATAATTTAGGCTTTACAATAAGATCGCATAGATCTCTCACACAGCCTAATCAATATATGCCTTAACACAGATATATCACAGATCCACTTATTTTGAAAGAGTAATGTTGGTTCGACTCAAGAGAAATTGCTCCCTGAGTTGATTTCTTCCTGGGCTAAGAAAATCTCAGCCCTATCTGCTTCCCAGCAACAAGAAAATTGATCTTCAATGGTATGCGGCTTGTGCTGGAAATTCCTCATAATCTTGATTCTGTTCTTGCTGATGAAAGAGGGGAAGATGATCTTTAAACAGCTAACCTGTAAGGCAGATTGCAATTCATCTACCTTATTCTTCTGTCCAGTCAGAATCTGGCATAGATATCTTATTCTTCTTTGATTAAGAAAATGATCTTCAGATTTTGCTCAGATTGAATCGTGAAGCAATTTCAGCTAGGGCTTGCCTAAATTGATTAGTATTCCTCAAAGATATCCTCTGTACTTGTTGTAGCAGATGTTGATTGCACCAGCGAACTCAGAAACCCTTCAGATTTATCAATTTGAAGTTCTTGGCTCTGTAATAATGGCAGATGAAGATGACGAACTTCCGCTTCTCATTTTCAAAATGAATTAATGTTAATCAGAAAGTTAATATGATCTCGATCTCAGCTGCTTTTTATAATCTCGTCGATTTGTAGGATGATTGACATGTGTCCCAATTTTGATGGCGATTAAAACCTCAGGTTAATCAAATTGAGACTCACTGTAGACTGACGGAAACGTTAATGTCGATATGCAGCATTTAAATAAAGAATCTGAAATTCGTTGACTTGTTGACTTTGCTGACATCAGCATCATTCTGGACTTAGCAAAATCAAGCATCATTCTAGAAATCCTCAGTTCAACGAACTCAAAACTCAGTTCGACAAACCCAGAGCTCAGCTCGATGAAAAAGTGAAAGCTGATTTTGATGAACTCTGAACTCTATTTGACGATTTCAGAGCTCAGCTCGACGAAAAGTGAAAGCTGAGTTTTATGAACTCTAAACTCAGTTCGACGAACGCAGAGCTCAGCTCGACAAAAAGTGAAAGCTGAGTTCGACGAACTCTGAACTCAGTTTGACGAACTCAGAGCTCAGCTCAACGAAAAGTGTATAAGCAATACTAAATGATTCTAGACTTAGAATTTTCTTCAGCTCTGCTAGTCGTTGAGTGGCGTTGAGTGAATAGGCCATACTCAACAAATTTGGACTTAGAAATATTTCAGTTCTATTGAGAGCGTTGAGTGTATATGTCTCACTCAACGCTTTTTGCCTTAGCCATATTCTTCTGCCCTTTCTGATTAAAAGCGTTGAGTGTATAAGCTTCACTCAACGTTTTTATACTTAGCCTGATTTTTTGCAATCTTTCCTTCTTGCTGAAGTTTGGCGTTGAGTGTGTTGAGTGTATAAGCTTCACTCAAGGCTTTTATACTTAGCCTGATTTTCTTGTTTCTTCACAGGAAGACTGGACTCAAAGCCTTTTGACTTGGCATTGAGTGAATGATCTTCACTCAACGCTTTTGTACTTAGTAGAAATTTTTACTTCCTTATACTTTGGCATTGACAGAATATCCTTGACTCAATGATTCTTGTCATATGGCTTTGAGTGAGTTGAGCTCACTCAACGCATGTGGACTTAGCCATATTTCTACCTTTTTAATACTGAAAGCTTTGACTGCCATCCTTCTCTCAGCGCTATTAGTTGTATGGCGTTGAGTGAGCTTGTCGTACTCAATGCTTCTGGACTTAGGCATTTTTCTGAATTTCTAGTCTATCACTTTGAGTCCACATGTCATTGTCTCTTGAACTATATGTCCAATCATTGTGACAAAGACCAACCTATATGCATGAACTTAAACATACATCAAATATAACTATGTGTATATCATTGACCTGTTTGACTTCTTACAAATCTAGGGCATTGGGATCAATGGACCCAACATTGGTTATTAGTTCAAACATATCTATGGAGATTCCATCATGTGATCCTAGCTTGCAGATAAGTATCTTCCCTACTAAGTCGCTCAAAAGCTTTTCTGTTATGAACATCTGGTTTCTATATATGGTAGATGAGGAAGTTTTAGAATAACCATTCTAGTTTAGTGTTACCTTGAAATCAATGTTTCTCACTTTGTCTTCCTCATCTCCTTCTGGGATAATAGAGAGTTTTAATACAAGGGTGAGGGTACTGACATGAACTCTTACCTAATGGACAGTAACTCTGGATTTGATTGTTCTTACTGGTGAAGAAAATTTTTTATGTTGGTAGAACTCACACATTTATCTTTCCAGAATCTTAGTAGGCTCTGATAGGATGTATTCTAACTCAGCATTCATGCACAAGGTTATTATAGCTTGCATATTTTCCTCTCCCTAGCAAATCCATCCCTGACTTGCTCGTTACTGATGTAGAATAGCTCTTCTAATTTCTTAGATGCCATTAAGAATCGTCTTCAAGAGAGCAAGGGGTGGTGTAGCCAAGGAGTTTCAGGAAGATGATGTTTGAGCATGTGTTCCGCACTCCTTGTTTGATAATAAAAAATCCCAAAATGTATTTGATCATAGTGTGTTTATGGTGTGCAGATATAGCAGATAAAACACTCTGATAATTTTTGTTGGGCAATGTACAACAATTTTTATAAAGTTGAGATATCGCAGTCGATATTTACTACCACCCCGCGTTAGCATGATGACGTCAGCCGTGAAGTAGGCCACGATTCCAAACGGTTAACATAATGCGCATAATTGGAGATACCACCAGGCGATATCGTGTTATCGTTGCACGATTGTCCCATGACTATACACGATCTCCAACTTCTTGGTGCGATTATTGCAGAGTGGGACACATGGCAGCCATTGGAGATATCGCAGGCGATATTATGCTATCGCTGCGCGATAGTGGAAAAACTACAAAAGGGCTAAATTTCGAGAATTTGATTTTAAATACCTCCAGGAGCCTTGAACCCGTGCATCTCCAACCAGATAACTCCATGGAATCAGAAAACCTCCTAAGTGTTCGGGAAATCTCAAGATAAAAGAAGGGACCGTTCGTGCTTCTCATCTACAGCGATCTTCAAAAGGATTTTTCGGACACTTTAGCGCTCAAGACCTGAGGGAGTTTGTATTCACAAATTTTATTCTTTTTCATTCACTTTGTAATCGGTGGAGAATTCGCTACCCTGTGAGTGTCGACTAGGCCCGTGTGTAGTTTAGGGGGAAATTGTTGTTGTGTATACATCGACTAGGTTGTGGTGAGATCTAGGGGATGCTAGTTTTCGTATCTAGGGAGAGATAAGCTTTCGTCGGTCGGTCCTTAAGAGAAGGACCGATAAATTCAAAAAGGAATTTTTTTCATCACAGCCTCAGTTTCAAGCTTTATTGAAATCTATTGTTTGTAATTTGTATCACTTATAAAATAAATATGTATTTTAATTTTCTCATAAATTTCTAAGTGTTTGTTGTGAATATTTAATTGTGAATATGTGTTGGGTCCATTGATCCCAATGTCCTAGATTTGTAAGAAGTCAAATAGTTCAATGGTATACACATAGTTGTATTTGATGTATGTTTAAGTTCATGCATACAGGTTGGTCTTTGTCACAATGATTGGACATATAGTTCAATAAATAATGATAGGTGGACTCAAAGTGATAGGCTGGAAATTTATGAAAATGCCTAAGTCTAGAAGCATTGAGTGAGGCAAGCTCACTCAGCATCATACAGCTAATAGTGCTGAGATAAGGCTGGCAGTCAAATCTTACAGTATTGAAAAGGCAGAAATATGGCTAAGTCCACATGTGTTGAATGAGCTCAACTCACTCAACGCTATATGGCCAAAATCATTGAGTCAAGGATATCATGTCAAAGCCTAAGCAGTGGAAGCCAAAAATTCGACAAAGTCCAGAAGCGTTAAGTGAAGCTTCATCACTCAATGCCATGCTGAGTCTATCAACGCCAAAATTCAGCAAGAAAGCAAGATTGTAGAAAATCAGGCTAAGTATACAAGCGTTGAGTGAAGCTTATACACTCAACGCTTTTAAGCAAGAAAGGGCAGAAGAATGTGGCCAAGGCAAAAAACATTGAGTGAGGCATATACACTCAACGCTCTCAATGCCTAGCAGAGCTGAAATATTTCTAAGCCCAGATTCATTGAGTATGGCCTATTCACTCAATGCCTAGCAGAGTTGAAGAAAATTCTAAGTCCAGAATCGTTGAGTATTGCTTATCCATTTATCGTCGAACTGAGCTTTGAGTTTGTCGAGCTGAGTTCAGAGTTCATCGAACTCAGCTTGCACTTGTTCGTCGACCTGAGGATGTCTGGAATGATTCTTGATTTCGTCGAGCTGAGCTCTGGGTTCATCGAACTAAGTTTTGAGTTTGTAGAACTGAGGATTTATAAAATGATGCTTGCTTTTGTCGAGCTGAGCTCTGGGTTTGTCGAACTGAGTTTTGAGTTCGTCGAACTGAGGATTTCTGAAATGATTCTTGATTTTGCTAAGTCCAGAATGATGCTAACGTCAGCAAATTCAACAAGTCAACAAATTTTAGATTTTTTATTTAAATGCTGCAAATCGACATTAACATCGCCGCCAGTCTACAGTAAATCTCAATTTAATTAAGCTGAGGTTTTAACCACCGTTAAAACTGGGACACGTGTCAATCATCCCACAAATCGACGAGATTATAAATAGTAGCTGAGATCAATATCAAATCATTTTTTTCTAATTAACATTCTGAAAATGAGAAGCGGGAGTTCAGCGTCTTCACTCGACATTATTACATAACCAAGAACTTCAAATTGATAAATCAGAAGGGTTTATGAGTTCATTGGTGCAATCAACATCAGCTATAATAAGTACAGAGAAACTCTCTGAGGAAGTCGAATCAGTCTAGGCAAGCCCTAGCTGAAGTTGATTCACGATCCAAGCCGAGCCAAATCTGAAGATCTTTCTCTAGATCATTGAAGAAAAAGAAGATATATGTACAGAGTTTTCTTTGGACAGAAGGAGAGGCAGAGCAATTCATTTCCTACTAATAAAGGTTAGCTGATTGAAGGCATTTATTATAAATCTTCCCCCTTCATCAGCAAGAACTGGATCAAGGTCCTGAGGAACTTCTAGCACAAGCCACAGATAGTCGAAGATTGTCATTCTTGTTGCTGGGAACCAGATAGGACTGAGATTTACTTAGCCTAGGAAGAAATTGACTCAGAGAATAATTTCTCTTGAGTCAAATCAACAACTCTTTCAAAATCAGTGTATCTATGATAGATCTGTGTTGAGGCCTAGATTGATTAGGCTGTGTGAGAGATCTATGAGATCTTATTGTAAATCCTAAATTATAAAGGTTGTGAGAAGGATCTGTGAGATCTGTGTTAGGGTTGTGGGCCTGTAATTGGATCCCTGTACGGATAAGTGTGGGGATGTTTCTCCCAGCCTATGTTAAGGGCATTTGTGCTTTAGTTTAGTTGTCAAGAGATTAATGTGTGGAGTGCTGTGAGCCAGTGTTGTAAGTCTCAGTGGAGACCGACTGATCCGGTGGGATCGTGCTGTAATCTCTAAGGAGCTATAGTTTTTTGAGAAGAGCCTTATCTAACATACCGTTAGAAAGGCGGAGAGGGATAGTGGATGTACCCATACACTAGGGAACTACTATAAAAATCTTGTGTGTTATGTCTTATGTTTTGTTGTGCTGAGTATTGTGTTCTTAAAAGCTGAATTAAGTATACACAGTAGGCCATAGGTCATAGAAGATTTTAAAGAACCTTAAAAGACTACAATAACCTATTCACCACCCCCACCCCCCTCTAGGTGATTAGCTACCCTTGTAATCAAAGACTATCAAGTGGTATCAGAGGGAGGTTACTCAAGAAAAGACTTAATAGTCTGAGGAGATCTCCAGGGTGGAAATCAGAAGGTTAAGATGGGTTCAGGAGAGAATCATAAAGAGCTTGGATCCATGAAACTTCCTCTCTACAGGAAGGAGAATTTTGGCATATGGAAGTAAAGGGTCAGATTGTTCATGGAATCATCTGATCCTAGGATCTATATCACAGTTCAAGAAGGACCCTTCATCCCAATGAAGACATCTTCCCTTGATTCAAATCTTCAAACTCCAAAGAAGTACACTGAAATGACTAAGGATAAAGTCATCTTAGTGATAATGGATAAGAGGGCACAAAACATCATAGTTAGTGTCATAGATTACTCCACCTTTCAAAACCTAGTGCACTGCAAGACCTCAAAGGAAATGTGGGACACCTTGATAGTGTATATGGAATGTAATGAGGAAGTGAGAGATGATAGAAAGTCAATGATAAATCAAGAGTATGAAGCTTTCAGATAGATCAGAGAGGAGACCATAACTAGTTGTTATGAAAGGTTCTTCAGAATAGTTAATGAGCTAAGGACCTATGGCAGGGCATTTAAAAATTATGAGCTAAATGATAAGTTTCGTAGGTCTCTTACTAGAGACTGGAACACTAAGATATGTCTCATTAAAGAAGTGGCAAAGCTGGCAAATACTTCACCATCCATACTTTTTGGTAAGCTGCTTTCATATGCGATGCAGCTGACAACAAGGAAGGAGGAAGAGAAGACTAGCAGAGGCCAGGCCAAAGAAACTGTTGTGGCCTTCAAGGCAGATAGCTCGAAGAGGAGCAAGGAGAAGAATCCTTCTCCCCTAAGAAGGCCAGTTGAGTCAGAAGATTCAGATCAAGAGGAATCAGGCTGTAATATGTCTGATAAGGAGTTTACTGCTTTCTCAAAGCAGTTTATGAGGCTGATGAAAAAGAAGGGGTGGAGGAGCAAACCTACCTCTTCCTTCCAGCACAAAGTGGACTACTATATAAATAAGAAGAAACTCTCCAAAGAGGGCAGGTATGACCCAAAACCCGGTAAATATTTTTCTAAAAAGGTTGTTTGTTTCTGTTGCAACAAGCCAGGTCATGTTATGGCTGATTGTCCTGAGAAGAAAGAAGCTGGGGAAAAGAATCATCACCATAAGATAAGAAAGAAGGAGAAAACTTTCATTGCTAAGAGGGAGAAAAGCTGGAATGAGTCTTCCTCATCAGAATCAGAAGAGAATGATGAAGCCTACATTGGGATGATGGCAAGATCACATGAGGAATCCTACCAGGATCAACCTAGACCATCTAAGGTATACTCTTCATCCAACTCTTCATCCAAGTCTAAGTATGTGACTGGTCCAGATTCAAGTGCTTCTTCATAAAGAGATGAATATGGCTCTGAATTTGAGGAAGATAGAAATCAAATGATTGAAAGATATGGTGAACTTCTGGAAGCATTCAGAAGGAGTAAGCTGCTGACCAAACAGCAGGCTCAGGAGATTGCATCTCAAAAGCTTGCTGCTTCCTAGCATTCGGAAACAGCAACTTTGCTACAGTAGGAAATTAGGGAATTTAGCCAGCTGAAGAACATTACTGTTATTTAGATGGGCACCATAACTTTTAAGCATGATCATATCAGGAATCTAGAAGGTAAACTCCAAAAGGAGAAAGAGCTAGTGGCTAAGTTTTCAAAGCCATGTACTGTATTGCCTTTAATAGATTCCTTCTCCTCCCAAAAGGATAAGAAAGAGATAGGATTCAAAGGGAACACTAGAGCTGGTAATTCTAAAAGGAAGAATAAAGCTGTTTACTACTATGGTGGTAGGAATGGCAAGGGTGTTAGTGCCTACAAGGCAGCCCATGAGGAGGTCCAAATGGCCCATCCTGGACTATTTGTGTTTAGTGTACCAGCCCCAACACTCAAGAAAAAGGCTGATGCTATACCTGCTGGACTGAGAGCTACTGACACCAATGTTGTTAAACCATCCCTTAAAATAAGGTACAACATCTATGAGTGATGGTGTTGTGGAAAAGTGGGTCACTATACTATTGATTGCTGGCACAATAATAATGTACAGAGCTAATGCTAGCTTACCTATCAGAAGAGCTATAGGCAAGCATATTTATTTTCAGTCTAACATGTACCTAGGACCCAATAAGAATTGGGGTCCTAAGGATAAATGACTTATTTCTTGCAGATGAGTCCAAGTTGTCATACTCCTATATGGTACTTGGATAGTAGGTGTTCCAGGCACATGACTGGAATAAAGTGCATCCTGAAGGATTTCATTCCAGTAAATGATGGACTTAAGGTGATATTTGGTGGATCAGATAAAGGGATCACCAAAGGTTATGGTAAGATCACTAATGGATTCATCACTTTCATAAAAGTGGCTTATGTGGAAGGGTTGCAACACAACTTTATAAGCATAAGATAATTATGTGATCTTGGCTATGTCATTTCTTTCCACAAGGATAAGTGTCATATAAGAAGATCAAGTGACCAAGAGGTCACTTTGACTGGTTCTAGGAGTGGGAATGTCTATTGTTTTAATTTTCTTTGTTTATCATCAGACTCTCCCATTTATCTAGTTGTAAATGAGAAAGCCACATATTATGTCAAATGGCATAAGAGGCTAGCTCATTTGAATTATAAGACTATTGGAAAGCTCTATTGTAAAGAGTTAGTTAGGAATGGTCCTAACATGAAAAGCTCCAAGGAAGGTATTTGCTCTGCATGACAAAAGGGTAAGCAGACAAAAGCTTCCTTCAAAAGCATTGAGATTAAAGATTCTGTGAGGTGTTTATACCTTTTGCATATGGACTTGTTTGGTACAATGCCAGTTCATAGTCTAGGAAGGATGGTCTACACCTTTGTGGTTGTTGATGACTTTTCCAGATTTGTTTTGGTTATCTTTTTGAAGAAAAAGTCTGAAACACCAAATTTCTTCAAGACATTTGTCATGCAAATACAGAATGAGCTGAACAGTACTGTGGTCAAAATCAGAAGTGACCATGGGACTTAGTTTCAGTCTTAATGCATGACAAGAATCTGTGAACATCATGGAATTTAGCAAGAGTTTTCCTCTCCAAGAACACCCCAGCAAAATTGGATAGCTGAGAGGAATAATAGAACTCTCATAGAGGCTGGTAGAACACCACTAAATGACACTTTCTCTGCCAGAATATTTCTGGGCTGATGCTGTAAATACTGCTTGTCATGTTCTTAATAGGGCTTCTATAACCAAGAGCCACAATAAGACTCCCAATGAGATTATGAAGTGTAGGAAACCAAATCTTGCATATCTTAGAATTTTTGGGAGCAAGTGCTTTGTACTCAAGAATGGGAAATCCTATAAAACTAAGTTAGCTGTCAAAGCCTATGAGGGGATATTTGTTGGGTACAGCAATCATAGTAAGGCTTATAGGATCTACAACTTGACAAGTCAAGTTGTAGAGGAGTCAGTTAATGTATTGTTTGTTGAAACAAATATGATTAATAATGAGTTATCAAGATCTTCTTCTAGTTCTACAGGTACTGAACTAGTGTTGAAAAAGCTCACTCTCAATAGAAATGGAGAAGATGCTCCAACAATGCAAGATTAAGGTTGTGTTTGGAGCGGCTTATTGCGACTTATTTGCTCCGGTGAGATTGGACAAAAATGTCATTGTTATACCAAAATCTTATGCCTCATACTAGTTTCCTTTTTAAAATTTGTGATACTAAATAAGAATTCTATGACAATGATGTTTTTGTCCAACCTCACCAGAGTAAATAAGTTGCGATAAGCCGCGCCAAACGCAGCCTAAGTAGAGGGTGTATGCATTCCAGAGGAGGCATAAGGATCACAGGAAGTGGATGAAGATTAACATCATGAAGAACATGATGTTGAAGCAACACTGCCTCCAGCAGTAAGACATTTGAGGGATCATCCAGACCATCAAATTATTAGTGATGCAAGACAAGGAGTAGTGACAAGGAGCAGATGTCTCAACACAGTAATATACTCTTGCTTCATGTCATTGGTAGAATCTAAGAAATTTGAAGAGGCTAACCAAAACCAGTTTTGTATTGGAGCTATGCAAGAGGAATTGAACCGGTTTAAAATATGTAAGGTCAGGAAGCTGGTTCCCATACCACAAGGACATAATGTCATTGGAACTAAGTGGATCTACAGGAATAAACTTGATGAAAATTGCATTATAGTTAAGAATAAAACTAGACTGGTGGCTCAGGGGTATAGATAAGAGGAAGGTGTTGACTTTGATCAAACTTTTGCCCATGTAGCAAGACTAGAAGCTATCAGGTTATTCCTTTCATATATTGCATTCCAAGGGTTCAGAGTCTATCAGAAAGATGTGAAATCAGCATTTCTGAATGGAGATTTGAAAGAATAAGTCTATGTGGAATAACCTCCAGGTTTTGTTGTTCCTGACCATACTGATTTTGGTAATATACAAAAAAAGATCTATATGGGCTAAAGCAAGCCCCTAGAGCTTGGTATGAAACATTGTCTAACTTCCTCATTGAAAATAAATTCTCAAGGGGGAAGATAGTCAAGACCCTATTCCTTAGTGAATCTAAGGGCAAGATCATCCTAGTCCAGATATATGTTGATGACATTATCTTTGGGTCTACTGATGATAACCTTTGCAGGAAGTTTTCCAGACTTATGCAAGGGAAGTTTGAGATGAGTAGCATGGGTGAACTTAAGTTATTCTTGGGTCTCCAAGTAAGACAGACTGACAATGTAATATCTATATCACAGTCTAAGTTTACCAGAGAGTTACTTAAGAAATTTGCGATGGAGAATGCTTCCACCATGAAAACTCCCATGGGATCAAATATGTCTTTAGACAAAGATAAGGCAGGGAAACTTGTTGATCAAACTTTGTATAGAGGGATAATTGGTTCTCTTTTATACCTCACTACTAGTAGGTCAGACATCATATATGCTACGTGTATCTGTGTTTGATATCAGGCATGCCCTAAAGATAATAATTTCTCGGCTGTTAAGAGAATTATGAGATATCTAAAGGGCACACCAGATCTTGGCCTATGGTACCCTAGGAATAGGGATTTTGAGCTAATTGGCTATTCAGATACATACTTTGCAGGCTACAGAGAGGATAGGAAAAGTACATCAGGTTCCTGCCAGTTTCTGGGTAGAAAGATAGTGTCCTAGAGCAGCAAGAAGCAGACTAGTGTGTCTATTTTTAATACAGAATCAGAATACATAGGTGTAGGAAGTTGTTATGCACAGTTGCTGTGGATTCAGCATCAACCCAGGATTATAACCTCTAGATAAGTAAAAGCCCTTTGTTTTGTGATTCTACAAGTGCAATCTCTATAGCTAGGAATCATGTATCACATAGTGAGACTAAGCACATAGAGATTAGATATCATTTTATATGAGAGCTTGTGGAATGTGAGGATATTAGTCTTTAGTTTGTCCCAACAGACAAGCAAGTGGCTGATATTTTCACCAAGACACTAGATGAAGCAAAGTTCAACACATTCAAAATTTAATTGGATATGTTGAATTTTGTATAGCTTCAGTTGTTCTTTTTGAGAGGGAGCAAGTTTATCTCTAGGTGTTTCTCTGATCTCAAATAGGTGGAGTAGATAGCATGCTGCTCCTGAGCTATTTCACAGAAGTCAAAAAAGGGGAGAAGTAGTACAATAACAAAGTAGCAAGGGGGAGTAGCAGTAACAAAGAAGCAGCTACAGGAAAGGCTTCACAGGTGAAGCAGCTTGTAGTAGCAGGATGCAGCAAAGCAAGGGGAGCACAAGGGAAAATGTGGTAATAAAGGAAAATGTGGCAACTCAATGTGGTAACTCTTGCTACTCTTAGATTAATACAATATTAATATTTTTACTGCTTATGTTAGTGTATCTCATTGACAAAAATTCTCAAGTGGTGTTTTGACTTCTTCAAATAGGGGGAGATTATTGGGTCCATTGATCTCAATGTCCTAGATTTGTAAGAAGTCAAACAGGTCAATGTTATACACATAATTGTATTTGATGTATGTTTATGTTCATGCATACAGGTTGGTCTTTGTCACAATGATTGGACATATAGTTCAAGAAACAATGTCAGGTGGAATCAAAGTGATAGGCTGGAAATTCAGGAAAATTCCTAAGTCTAGAAGCGTTGTGTGTGGCAAGCTCACTCAACGTCATACAGCTAATAGCACTGAGAGAAGGCTGGCAGTCAAATCATACAGTATTGAAAAGGCATAAATGTGGCTAAGTCCACAGGCATTGAATGAGCTCAACTCACTTGTTGGAACCCTTGTTTTGATTTGTGCTAGGTTCACTCTTAGGATGTCTTGACCCCCATGTATAGTCAGGGTCTTTGTATAGTCTAAGATAGGTCCTTTTAGTTTAGGTTTGTGCAGACCAGCATTACAGTGGACTTAGACTTAGACTCAGAAAGATTTTGTGGATTTTTTATATCAATTCGACTATAGTCGAACTCAGCTCGACGATCGTCGATCTCCCATCGATGATCTCAGAGTCTTCTAATCTGAACTGAGCTCGACGATCTACGAGCTCAGGTCGATAATTTGGTGTTTCTTAGCAATGATCTCAGTTCTACGATAGTTGTTCTCAGTTCGACGATCTTTGATCTAAGCTCTACGAGTTTATGCTGCTTTCAGTTATTTGTTTTTCAGAACGGTCAGCAGTATTTATTTTGGTTATGATCAATTATTTAAAGGCAAATATATTCCAATAATTAATGCGGATAGCCGTATTTCATGAAGCATTAATTATGGTATTCACAGAATATTTTATTAGCTTATTTTATAAAGATTGTTATGGAAGTGCATTTATGTTGCCAACCATTCTAGCCGTTTGGGCTCCTAAATTCTTGCCGAGAATTATGTATTGTCTTGGGAATTCAAATTTATGCCGTTTTTCATTTTGATTGAATATATAACTCAGAAAAACAACAAGAACAAAAACCACAATCAATCAGACAGTCAGTCAGGAATATAGAGAGAAACTTTCTTCAGCAGTAAATAATTTTCATTCTCAAGGACTGTTGCAATTGCTGTAAAAAGGAAGAAGAAGAATTTTTTCAATATACAATTCTCTCTAGTCTTCTTTTTTCCTCAAGCTTCAAAGATCTACAGATAGCTCAAGTGAATTTCAGTCTATAGATCTAAGAAAACTCTACTACAACACTTTGAAGACCTACACCCAGGGCCAAGTATCCTCTTCCTGAATTAATACAACATCTCAGGGGGAGCTTGGACATTCTACTTCAATCCACAGTCTTCTCACTTGATTGAGAAAGAGAAGATTTTCATATACTCTTTTCTTTTACCTCCATCTGTACAAGGTTATCTCTCCCTTCAAAAGTGAACTCTTGGTGATAGGGCACCTGATCAAAAACCTATTGGATTTTGGGCTCCTGATCAAAATCTCAAAGGTTCTCTAGATCTACCTAAAAGAGATCTTGTAGTGGCAGGGCACCTAAATAAAAACCTGTAGTGGATTCCTACCTGGGTAGTAGAAGAGTGGATGTACCTAGATTTGGGGAACCAGTATAAAATTTCTTGTGTCGTCTGGATGCTTTGTGTTTTCTTTTTGTGATGTGCTGTGTTGTGTTAGTTTAGTTTGTTTTTTCCTCTTTCATATAAGTATCAATATTTTAATTCCACAATAAAGCTAAATAAATTTTAAATACTCTATTCACCCCCACCCCCACCCCCACCCCCACCCCCTCTAGAGTAAATTCTATCTATCCCTCACTTTCAATTGGTATCAGAGGGTGTGTTTTTAAGGTTATACAGGCTAACACCTGAACCTAAGATCTTTGATAGATATATTTTTACTCTACTATTTTTTTGTTATACCATGGCACAGTGCAAGGACTTTGCAAACACCAGACCTCAAGTTTGCAACTTGCAAAAGTTTGGAATCTGGAAGGCAAGAATCAAGCTTTATATGAATTATATTATTGAAGACATTTATGCTTCTATATTAACAGGAGTACCTCCACCAGCTGCCCCACCAAGTACTTCCACAAACATGACTGTAGTACCTCCTACAGACTACAATGATGCATACAAGAAAGCAAAGATTGTTGATGAAAAATCCATGAACATACGGGCACAAATAATGTCTGATGATATATTTCAGAAAGTAGCTGAATGTGAATTAGCTAAGGCCATCTGGGATTCCTTAAACCAGATGGTTGTAGGATCAACAGATGAAAGGAAGGACAAGAGATCTCATCTCATCTCCCAATATGAGAACTTTAAAAAGGAAGAAATTGAGCAAGTCTCTGAGAAGTACAATAGACTCAGCATCATTGTTAATGAGCTGAAAACTCTTGACAAAGACATCTCAGTTACAGAAATAAATGACAAGATTCTCATATGCTTCCCCAGCTCATGGGACTCTAGAATCTGGCCTATCAAAGAGACCAGAAGCACACATGAGATGACTATAGAATCAGTCTTAGGAAAGCTGAAATCCTATGAACAGCTACTGAAGACAAGAGAAGCTGAATAACAAAAGACTGCTACACCAACTAGGAAGGAGCAGAATATTGCTTTCAAAGCTTCAGAAGAATCAGAAACTTCTCCATCAAATGAAGAGTTGATGAGTCTCTTTGCAAAGAGATTCTTCAAGATAGGGAGAAAAGAATTCAGAAAGAAATCATCAAGAAGTGATGATAAACCAAGGTATGACAAAACCCCTTCTAAAGAGATTATCTGCTTTGGTTGTAGGAAACCTGGACATATTCTTCCAGAATGTCCAGAAAAAAAGCACAAGGAAAGGAGAAAGGAGAAAGACTCCAAGAAGCACTCCAGTAAATCATCCTCCTACAAGCACAAGAAGAAGGAGAGAGGGTTTGTTGCAGAAACATGGAGTGATATTGAAGAATCATCTTCCTCTAATTCTAGTGAAGATGAAGAAGAAGCAAAGGCCAAATAAATTTGCTTAATGGCCATCAATGCTTCAGGGCATGTTTCAGAAGAAGGAGAATCTGAAGAATGTTCAGATTGTGATCAGGTGAAGACCTATCCTACCATACAGGATAAGTGGTATTTGGATAGTGGGTGCTCCAAGCACATGACAGGAAACAAGGCAAATCTAAGTAACTACAAGGAAAAGCTAGGTCCAAAGGTTATATTTGGAGACTCAAGCTTTGGTCAAACAGAAGGTTATGGATAATTTACACTTGGAGTTGTCACATTTAGGAAAGTGGCATATGTAAGTGGCCTGAAACATAACTTGATATCCATAGGTCAGCTATGTGATGCAGGTTATGAGGTATGTTTTACTGAATCTCAATGCAATATTTCTTTAAATAGCAATACTGTGTTATCAGGTATTAGGTTAGGCAATATTTATTTAGTTGATTTCATTTTTGCTTGTTCAGAAATCTGCTTGTTTAACCAGGTTAGCAATAATAATACATTGTGGCATAAAAGGCTAGGACATGTAAATCTTAGAAACATTGCTAGGTTATCTAGGGACAACCTTGTTAGAGGATTGCCCTCTTGCCCCTACAAGAAGAAAAGCCTTTGCAAGGCTTGTCAAGAAGGCAAACAAACTAAAAATAGTTTTAAATCAGTTAATAGGAGTTATTTACCTAGGATTTTGTATCTGCTTCATTTGGACCTTTTTGGACCAATTGCTATGCAAAGCTTGGGAGGGAAGTTCTATACTTTATTTATTATAGATGACTTCTCTAGGTTCTCTTGGGTTTTCTTCTTGAGAAACAAATCTGATAACTTCAAAGTTCTTACAGACTTTCTAAAATGCATAAAGATTGAGTACTCTACTCTAGTTGCATTGATCAGAAGTGATCATGGCACTGAGTTTGAATCTCTTCCTATACAAGAATTCTGTGAGAAGGAAGGTATCAGGCACTGCTTCTCTTCTCCTATAACTCCTCAACAGAATGGGGTAGTTGAAAGGAAAAATAGAACACTCATTGAAACTACAGGAACATTGCTTGTTGATGCTCACATGCCTCTATCCTACTAGATAGAAGTTGTAAGCACAGCAAATTATGTCATGAATAGAAGTTTGATACACAAACTTAAAGGCAAGACTCCCTATGAATTACTTAAAGGGAAGAAATATAAAATAGACTACTTTAGAATTTTTGGTTGTATCTGTTATATACATAATAATAATAAAGATTATCTTAGAAAGTTTGAAGCCAAAGCTACAATGGGGATCTTTCTAGGATATTCCCAAGTTAGCAAGGCATATAGGGTTTTCAATAAATCATCTTTAAAAATTGAAGAATCCATACATGTTACATTTGATGAAGCTAATATGTTTTACAAGGAGAAGGAAGCTTCTACCAGTAATTATTTGCTTGTACCAAATTTTATATAAAAGGTTGGATGACTTAAATCTCACCCAGAAGGTGATATCTCATCCCTCTCCACAGATTGATAAAGATAGTGAAGAAGAATCTCTGGAAATTGCTGAAGCCTCTCCAACAGCAAATTTAATTCCATAAAAGGAATTGGTTCATAATGTTGTTGGTGTTGAACAAACTCCACCTCCTGACTATGTTACACTTAGAGATCATCCCATATCTCAAGTGATAAGAGACATGTCAGTGGGTGTGCAGACAAGGAATCAACTCAATCAAGATGTGATGCATGCCTGCTTCTTATCTCAAATTGAGCCCTCATCCATTAAATATGCTGAGCAAGATCCACAGTGGATTATTGCAATGCAAGAGGAGCTCAATCAGTTTGAAAGATGCAGAGTTTGGAACTTGGTTTCTAGACCCAAAGGACATCTAGTTATTGGAACTAAATGGGTCTTCAAAAACAAATTGGATGCTCAAGGTATAGTTGTCAGAAACAAAGCAAGACTAGTGGCACAAGGCTACAGACAAGAAGAAGGTATTGACTATGATCATACCTTTGCACCTGTTACAAGACTTGAAGCTATCAGAATTTTCTTGGCTTATGCTGCTCGCAAGAAATTCAAGGTATATCAAATGGATGTCAAAAGTGTTTTTCTCAATGGGGAACTCAAGGAAGAAGTATATATGGAACAGCCACAAGGTTTTATATCTTCAACTCACCCCTCTTATGTTTTCAAGCTGCATAAGGCTCTCTATGGTCTAAAGCAAGCTCCAAGAGCTTGGTATGAAACCCTCGCTAGCTTTTTTTAGAGCATAAATTTTCAAGGGGCATTGTAGATAGGACTTTATTTATAAGACATCATCATGATAGGATTCTATTAGTTCAAGTATATGTTGATGATATTAAATTTGGATCTACTGATTCTAAACTTTGCAAAAGGTTTTCTGACCTTATGCATTCCAAGTTTGAAATGAGTAGCATGGGTGAACTCTCTTACTTCCTTGGTCTTCAAGTGAAGCAAGCTCTTGATGGCATCTTCATATCTCAGTCCAAGTATGCTAAGGAATTTGTAAAAAGGTTTGGGATGGCTGATGCCTCAGCAATGAAAACACCCATGGCTTCTAATGCAGTAATTGATTCTGATGAAAAGGGTAAACCTGTTGATCAGAAAAATTATAGGGCCATTTTTGGGTCCCTACTATATCTTACTGCAAGTAGACCTGGTATAATTTTTGCAACATGTCTTTGTGCTAGATTTCAAGTCAACCCAAAAGAATCTCATTTAATTCTCCTCAAGAGAATTTTAAGATACTTAAAGGGTTGTCCTAATCTAGGACTTTGGTATCCTACAGAGACAAAAATTGAATTATCTAGATATTCTGATGCTGACTATGTTGGATGCAGAG
Source organism: Platanthera zijinensis (assembly GCA_039513925.1). NCBI lineage: Eukaryota > Viridiplantae > Streptophyta > Magnoliopsida > Asparagales > Orchidaceae > Platanthera > Platanthera zijinensis. The sequence goes on from CM077086.1 coordinate 49,787,665, forward strand.
TTGACAAAAAAGCACTTCAGGAACTTTTCAGTTCCTGGGTGATAAGTTAATGTCCTGGTTTTGTAAGAAACAATCATCTGTGTCTACATCAACTGCAGAGGCTGAATATATAGTAGCTAGTAGTTGTTGTTCATAGATCTTGTGGATTCAAAATCAGCTACTGGATTATGGTACTCTCTCAAAAATACCACTATATTTTGTGATAGTACTAGTGTCATATCAATTGCACAAAATCCAGTCCTACATTCTAGGACCAAGCATATAAAAATAAGGCATCATTTTCTTAGAGATTGTGTTAACAAAAACAAGATTAATCTCAAGTTTATCCCTACTGATTTTCAAAGAGGAGATATTTTTACCAAACCTTTGGATGAGCAAAAACATCAATTCTTTTAAAATCAGCTTGGAATGATAAATGACATGGATTAAAATTGAATTTTGTCTTTGTGAATATTTGATCAATGATCGTCGAACAGAGATCGACGATCTTCGAACTCATCTTGAGCTCAATTGTCGACCTGAGTTTGACGATAGCTCTGTGTGAAGACAGAAATCGTCGACCGGAGTTCGACGACTTTGCTTCAGTAAATTAGTCGTCGACCTAAGCTCGACTATCTATTTACACTACTGAGATCAGAGACCAAGATACTATTTATTTCCAAATTAATTGTTGACCTAAGATCGATGTTTGTGATTTTGTCGTTGGACAGAGATCGTCTTTTCATATTCCAAAAACCTATATGTAGGTTTCTCTTCGATCTCTGTCCCGCACTTGTAACGACCCCATCCGTTAACTGACGTATAGTAGAAGGTCCGGCCGGGGCCCCACACTATATGCCACAAACAGACGGTGAGGTCACAGGATAATACCAAACCAAATACGAATCCTAACTCAGAGCATTCTAGCGGAAGCTTTAAGTTACAACTTTGAACTCTTAACCGGAATGTCCAATATATATAAAACCACCTTTATATATAAATACCACGGAATGTACACAACCACAAGAGTTCGGCCTTAAGGCCTTACAGTTCCTCTGAACATACATCATGTTTTACAAACCTCGGCGCGCAGGCCGGCCATACATGAGTAAAAAGAGAAAACAAAACAAAGCCATTCGCTTAGCCTTCCAGGCTAGCCGCAGCAGCAGCAGCAACAGCAGTAGGGCTTCAGCCCATCATTTACCACTTGGCTCTCCAGCACCTGCACGGGAACAAGCCACCCAACCGGTGGCAAACAATGCAACGGTCAGCATTCAGCTGACCCAATTATAACAATCCTACCCCTTTCTCGGGGCATGAGCATTCTTTCCCTGCAAGCATGGCATCATCAATAGCAACTATGTGCGCGCAGGCACATTCAAGCCATCACAACCATCGGCCACCCGGCCCGACAGTCCGTGCACTCAGGGCACATTTTCGGTGTACCGGAATACCAGGGTCAACACCACCGTCTACACGGTATTTGAGCATTTCTAGTCTTTCCGGCGCGCGGGCCTAAGACTCTCATTAGGCGCTCCAACAAAACTATACCAGGCTTCCAAGTCGGACGGACCTAACGCAGGTACGGATCAGCCACCCCCCGTTGCTCAAGTCGCCGAGCCACCTCGAATACGGAAGTATCCATGGCATTTTATAGGCGCGGGTCGGTTTCACCTTTCCTGTTCGGCAATCTGCCTTTTCATCGAGTTGCAGCCCAACGGCTCAACTACTCACAAAGTGGCAACGCACGGCCACAAGAGTTGCCGCCAACCCTCTTCATTTCCTGGACATCGTCCAGTACTTCCTGCCGCACTAAGCAACAGGTAGGAACAAGGCATCACAAGCCATAGGCATCACAAGCCATTATCACGGAGCCTTCTCCGATATGCAAACAAGCATCACCAATCCAGATTCCATCCAGATGGGCTTCACACAGCATGCCTAGAGCCGTACTCCAATTCCGGCCTCTAACAAGGGGGACTTCACATATCTACCCCAAGGGACACCACAACCCACCGCACACTCGCGGGGAAGGGTTTTCCCTATGCAATGCAGAAAAGAAGGACTTCACATGTCCAAGGAGGGAGATCGTTACCCTTGTCGATCTCTTCGGTGCCATCGAAAACTAGCCGGTGAGAAAGAACCGCAGCAGCCTTGCCTTCACAACGCCGGCTTCGGATCACAAATCGAACCACGGGAGCTCCGCCGGTGGCTTGCTCTCCTCCTCCTTCTTCCTCTCTTCCTCTCTCTTTCTCTCTTTCTTAAGGACAAATGAAGAATGACTCTTCATCCTTACTTCTCGTAATAACCCAGCCAGGAAACCACCTGAGCCTTTGGATCAAAAGAGAGAAAACTGAACGGCCAAGATTTTCCCAAAACTTCACTTTTTGGCCGACACGGCCTGTGACACGCCCGTGTCACAGGCCGTGTACCCCTCACACAGCTTGAACCGACTGAACAACACGGGTCATCGACACGCCCGTGTCGGACCTGACACGCCCGTGTCAAACCTGAGACACGCCCGTGTCTCCTGCTCCATCGAGCTGCAACCAGTACACGGGTCGGAACACGGCAACTGACACGCCCGTGTCCAGCCTGACACGCCCGTGTTCCCGGCCGTGTTCAAGGCCGTGTCCGGCTCTGACTTGAATAGGCCAACTTCGCAAAATAAATCGAACACGCCCTGGGACACGCCCGTGTCCCAGGCCGTGTACACCCGACACGCCCTGGGACACGCCCGTGTCCCAGGCCGTGTAACCTGACCTGCTACTCAAACTTCAAGTTGAGTCTTTTTGGGCCTTTTTGGGGTGTTACAGCGCTTTCATATTTTTTCACTTTGCTCGTGATCTCTTCTCTCTTGAGTCTACAGATCTTCCATGGCGATTTCTGCAGCTGTTCTTTCAGCGATGAAGTTTGACACTGGTTTCGATGTCGACTTCGAATCGTTCAGTCACTGTGATCCTATTTTTCAAGAGATATTATAATTAATAAGCAAGCAACCAGAAGACACAAGGAACAATAGTGGTTCCCTAAAACCTGGGTACATCCACTCTTCTACCACCCTTGGTAGGAATCCACTGCAAGATTAGTTGATCAGGTGTCCTGGGCACCAATGAGCTTTTGATAAGGTGCTCAAAAACCAAAAAAGATTTTTTGATCGGGTGTCTTGCCACCACTGAGTTTTGATCAGGTCTCGGAAACCAAAGCAAAATGTTTGAAGGGAGTTTAAAAACCCTTTTACAGGAAAGGAAAAAGAAAAATGGTGAAGTTGTCTTCTCTATCAACAATCAAAGAGAAGAACAAGTGGATGAGATGTTGTCAAAGCTCCCCCTGAGAATAGCAAGAGTTCAGGAGCTGGAAGCTTTGCAAGGGTGATAGGTCTTCAATGAAAAGAATGCTCCAGCAAAAGATGATTTCAGCAAGAACTGAAATGTTTGTTGTCTAGAGTGTGAATGATGAAGACTTTTAATAAGCAGGAATCAGAAAGAAAATTTGTTCAGCTTTCTGGTGTTATTGATCTTCTTTTTCTCTTCTGTATGTTCTGTGTATATTTTCTGTCTGTTTGTGTGTCCTGTATATATCTTCTTATTATTCTCTCTAATAATTATAATAAGAAATCCAGTCATCAAATATTGATGATATCTGAAAGAAAAAGGATAGATACTACTCTAGAGAGGGGTGAATAGAGTAATCAAAAATTGCACTAGCAAAGTTGACTGTCTACTCAACTTTCTTGGAGTTAATTGCGGAATGAAGGTTATAGATATTTGAGATTAAACCCTAAAGCCTAACACAAGTGATGTGCATAAAAGGCAGCCAACTGTAATTACAGTTAAGGCTTGGAATCCTAAACAGCAACTAGCAAACCTAGTTAAAATCTAATCACAGCCAATCAGCACAGAGAATTAATTAAACAATCCAGACGACACAAGGAATTTATAGTGGTTCCCCAAACAACTTGGGTACGTCCACTCTTCTACCAACAAGGTAGGAATCCACTCAGGTTTTTTATCAGGTGCCCTGCCACCAACAAGATCTGCTTCAGGTAGATCCAGAAACCCTTTAGACTTTTGATCAGGTGTCTAAAAAACCAACACAGGTTTTTGATCAGGTGCCCTGCCACCAAGGGATACTTTTGAAGGGAGTAATAACCCTTTACAGGAGGGGGAAAGGAGGTTAAAATGTCTTCTCTATTTTACAATAGATTAGAGAAGAACATTAACTTGCACTGAGCTAGAAAGCTCTAAAGAGTCAAGGCTCCCCCTGGCTAAAAGAACGTCCAGGTGAAGTCTTGCTTCAGTGCAGAAACACTTCAAAAAATACTGAAGGAAAAAGCTACAAGAAGATAAATAATATGAAATAAAATTTCTTCTTTAGGCAGCTATCTTCTTCTTCTTCTTCAAAAAAGCTCTGAGTGAAAATCTTCCTGGAGGCAGGAGAACTCAGGTTGAAGAAGAGTGAAGAACTAAAACTTCTTCTCTGTTAGATGTGAATGAGCTGAGATCAGTTGGAAACTGTAAGTTCTAAGCTTGAATGCTGCAGTTAGCTTTTTGTATATCAGAACTAGTTGATTTCTTTCTCCAAAGAAGTCTTTATATAGCAGCAGCAGCAACGGCTCTTACTTGAGTTTGAATCTTGTCTTCTACTAAACTCTGCAAGCTGGGCTGCAAAAAGCATAAAGCAAAACAAAATACTGCAGACAGATATCCTATAAGAGGATAAAGCTTTCTAAGAAGCTGCAAATAACTCTGATGAAATAATATAAGAGAAAGTCACATCAGAAGAGACTCTTTACAGCCAAGGAAGACTTTCTGAGTCTAACGGCTATAAAGGACAGCCTGGCAGATAAAGCAGAAATCATATCTCAGCTAATAAGACAAACAACTTTGTCAGAAAAAGATTAGCTCATGCATAAGGAATGGAACAGATATTGCATGGAAATAATATCACAATTTATTCAAATAATCTTTTATAAAATATGCCAAAATAAATATGAAATTGATCACATCATAGAAGATGACAAAACTACTCAAGAAATACAGTAAAACGTTGAACGACCCTCGGAGATCGTCGACCTAAGCACAGAGATCGTCGACCTATCGGACAGATAGTCGAACGATCCAGATAGTCGAACTATCAAAGAAGATAGTCGAACTACCTCAGCAGATAGTCGAACTATCAGGTCAGATAGTCGAGCTATCAGATAGTCGATCTATCATGACAGATAGTCGAACTACTAAATAAAACAGATAGTCGACCTATCAAACAGATAGTCGACCTATCAAAGAAAACAGATAGTCGACCTATCAACAGATAGTCGAGCTATCAAGCAAAACAGATAGTCGACCTATCAACAGATAGTCGAACTATCAGATAGTTGAACTATCCAAGCAGATAGTCGAACTATCAAGCAACACAGATAGTCGACCTATCAACAGATAGTCGAACTATTAAAGCAAACAGATAGTCGACCTATCAAACAGATAGTCGAACTATCAGATAGTTGAACTATCCAAGCAGATAGTCGAACTATCAAACACAACAGATAGTCGACCTATCAAACAGATAGTCGAACTATCAACGCAGAATGAACGTCGACCAACTGATAGACGGTCGTCGATCAGCCGATAGATGATAGTCGAGCGGCGTTCGACCATAGTCAAACGAAAAACAACTTAACCAAATTTACATCTGGAAAAGTGACGCCTCTAAAACTAGAGCAACAAACTAAACAACTAACCTTTGACCATAGATAAATCTTGGGTCAAGAGACGGAAAGAGAAGACTGAACTCAAATCAAAACCTAGGGTACCAACAATCTCCCCCTATTTGAGTTAAGTCTCTCAACAATTAAAACATACAAAACTAATTACTGAAAGTAAATAAAATGCATGAAGAGAAATAACTAAGCAGATAACATCAATCAAACAGATAAACAATTAACTGTCAATCAATGAAATTTTAAGATGCTTCAGAGTTAGGTTTAGGATCAGAAGAGCTAGAAACAAAAGTAATTTTTCTAGAGGGATCTAGAGCTTCTTTTCTCGACAACTTCAGGTCTTGTTCTCCAATGATTTTCAATTCTGTTGTTCTTGGTACAACTGCCTCGGGATGCTTTTCCATGTACTTTGAAGGATCAAATATCTCAGGTCTAACCTGGAATTTATCGAGCTCCTTCATTCTGAATTTTGACATTGTGGTCAATCCTGCAGTGTCTTTTCCTTCTGCTTTTGCTTTCTTAATTTGAGCTGCTCCAACAAGTTCAAGAAAACGAGCCATCCTAAAATTAGGATCAAGCTCTGGGCTTTCATAAACATTCTCAGAAGATGTATCAACTGGTTCTTTATCCTAAATAACTAGATAAGAAGGAGGAGCAGACTTAGCAAATGTCTTGCTAGAGATTTCAGATAAAATAATTTGCTTACCTTTTGAAACATCCTTCACAGAATGATCTGGCTTAGGAGAGGTTGAGCTTTTGAGTTCTTTAGAATGAGGAGGAGAAAATGTTGGTCTTTGATACACCACCTCCTTTACTTGTTCCTTAACAGCATCAAGCCTTTGATAGCCAGTTTGAGTTTTACCTTGGTATCCTTGTGAACTTCTCCTTTGTACTGACTGAGATGGATTGAACCTTTCAGACTGAGCAGCAAGTTTTACAGATAAGTTTCCTGAGGCTCCTGCACTGGGAGGAGGAGGACCTCTAGGAGTCCATCTTGGGACAGGAGAGTCATACCTCTTTGACTTATTTCTTTGCTTCTGCTGATTCTTAGAGAAAGCCATCCAGTGCTGTAAATCTTTTGATTTAGGATCAATCCCTTTCAGGATATAATAAGGAGTATCATTATCTGAATTAGGAGGAGGAGCTACAGCTTTCCTTTTCTTTTTAGCAATTCTTTTTCTTTTTGACTCAGCAGACTCATCAGAATCGATTTCATCCTCAGAATTAGAAGAAATGGGCAGATCATATGGGTCAATTGCATCTTTCAAAGCTCTTTCCTTTTCCTTTAGAGCAGCTTTTTCTAATTCTTCTTCCATGGCATCCTGTGCCAGGAGAGCATCTAAATCCACACCCGGGGAATCATCCCATACAGTAGACTTTTCAATTTGAGCATCTACAGCTTTTTCTTGATGATCAGAAATTATCATGGTGACCAGTTCTGCTTGCACTGCTAGCTGAGCAACCTCAGAAATTTGAACACCTGGTTCTGGTTCAGATTGAGCTTCTGTAGCTGGTAGGAGATCAGGCTCTTGAACATCTAAAACTTCTTCCATTTTATGTGTAGTATTATGAATAAAATTTTTCTAAATGACATCTAATCATCCCTTCCAGATATTCCCATACAAGCATATCAGTTATCAAGTCTAAAAAGTAAGTGAAAAGGATACCTTCAGAATCGACCTTTGCGTGTCCTAACTCCCATAATTCATCTAAGGAAGTGATAACTCCTTCTAGGTACAGGGCGACCAGGGGAGTAGAACATTCTTCTAAGCAAGCTTTGATAATAAACTCAGACTTCAACAATGCATCAGAAATTTCTTTTTCAGATAAACTTTGAAGAGGAGCTAATTCTTCTATTTCTTTCTCTGCCACTGTAGGATGATCTGCTGGAGGGGAGGCCAAAGGCTTCTCAGAGACATCTTCATTAAGCATCTCCCCCTGCCTGATTTCAGTAGATACTGAAACCAGGCCCCTAAAGGAAGAGGGCTCAGCAGACTTTGAGAGTGCCCGGATGGCAGCAGTCAAAGAGGAGATAGAAGAAGCAAGGGGAGCAATCACCTCTTCAATCATGATTTTGATTGAGGGGGTAATTAACTCCACAATACTAGAGATAAATGCTGGAGTTATTTCAAAGGATGATGATGAGGGAATCTCAGAGGATGGATGATCAGCAGGGATGGTGTATTCATGATGGACTAGAGAGTGAACTGGAGATGGAACTGGAGATGGAGAGTGAGCTAGAGATGGATGAGTGGATGCAGGGTGATCAATGTGATCAGAAGAAGGAATTGGAGAGTGAAGAGGAGTAGAAATCTCAGAAACCAATAAATTAAAACTGGGTTGAGAGATCCCAGCAAGATGAGACAGGAGAGGAGATGCAGGAGGAGAAGCAAGGTGAGAAGCAGAAGGTCGTACTTCAATTGAAGTTGATGGAACTTCAACTGAAGTAGACGGCAAAGCAGGTGAAGAAGATGGAAGGGATGGATTTGCTGAGCCAGCTGCTTGTAGGGGAGGAGTGACTGAGGCAGTCCTGGTGCTCTCAGATGTAGCTGGAGCAACCCCTGCGGGAGCGGGCTTCAGAAAGGTTCTTTTCCACTTGGCGAACAGGGATGGATCCATCTTCTTGCTGGCGTTTATGGAGGTGGCAGCTGAAACCAACAGATGGGGATACTTTACCTTCAGAAAAATCCCAACTACCCTACCCAGGGTAACTTCTTTCTTGTCGTTCTTTTTCCTGATCAAATCAAACAGAACACTTGCCCAATTAATCTATTTCTTATTCATAATTGCACACATCAGTGCAAACTGCTGCCTTGTAATATTGTCGTGGGCGGAGTGCTTTCCCAGTAGCACTTTTCCGACTATTTCAGCAAGAAACTTAATCTTAAATGGAAAATTTACTTTAAGCAGCTTAGAGGGAATGCCTTCGGCATGTCCCAGCTCTGTCAGCATTCACCCAAACTCTGGGGTATCTTGCTCGAACTCTTCTTCCCCATTTATCAATCCAAATATTTCAGTTAAAATAGCGGGAGTCAATGTTACCTCTTCTTCGCCGATAGTTTCGGTCATAGAATCATCATTTGAAGACGAAGTAAATGCCCATTCTTTGATATCTTGAATATTTATCTTTATCCTGGAGGACATGAGCTTCTCTAACCCTTGATCTTTGCACAGATTAAGAATTTCCACTATTCCGGATTCGCAGCAGCTGAAAGAGTCGAAATCTACACTGAATCCTGCATCGAACTTCACTACTGCCAGGAGCGCTGGAGAAATCGCCATCGAAAGGGCTGGAGAAGACGAGGGAGAGACGGCGAGGACAAAGCGGCAAAAATCGCAAGACAAAGAGCAAGCGGGAAGACGGAATGCGAAAAGACGCTCTCCGTCGACGATAAAAGCAACTATCTCTTAACCTAGGTCGACCATCGGCTTTATATTAAAACAACGATCGTCGATCTATTTAAAAGATACTGGAGACGATGCTCGAACGGTCGTTCGACGATCGGTCCTGAAGCAGAGTAGTCGATCAATCGTTCGACTATTTCTGTCTTCACAAACAGCGAGCTGTCGTCAACCATAGATCGACGATAGGCTCGACCTGTTCGACTATCTTCGAACGCCGATCGACGATCTTCAAGCAGATAAGCTATCTTCAACCATAGGTCGACGATAGGCTTGATCCGATCGACTATCTTCGAGCGTCGTTCGACGATCTTCAAACAGGTTTCAACAAGGCAGACGTCACATTTAGTCTCTTCCATTAATCATGCCTAGTTGAACTAAAAAGAACAGATGCTTCTGTTCATCTAAGGGCTTGGTGAATATATCACCTCTCTGAAGGTCTGTGGATATGAACTCAAGTCTGATCTTGTTCTTTTCCACACAATCTCTCAGGAAATGGTGTCGGATCTCAATGTGTTTCGTTCTAGAGTGGTGGACTGGATTTTGTGCAATGGAGATAGCACTTGTACTATCACACATGATTTTTGTGTTCTTGTGTGAGTACCCATAATCCAAAAGTTGGTTTTGTATCCACAGGATCTGTGAACAACAACTAGCAGCTGCTATATATTCAGCTTCTGCAGTTGAAGTTGAGACAGAGGCCTGCTTCTTACAGAACCAAGAGACCAATCTCTCTCCCAGGAACTGACAAGTTCCTGAGGTACTTTTTCTGTCAACTCGACAGCCAGCATAATCAGAATCAGAATATCCAATTAATTCAAATTCTGACTCAGCTGGATACCAAAGTCCTAGATTTGGACATCCCTTTAGGTATCTCAAGATTCTCTTGAGAAGAATCAGATGAGATTCCTTGGGGTTGACCTGGAATCTAGCACAAAGGCATGTAGCAAACATTATGGCTGGCCTACTTGCAGTTAAATACAATAGGGAACCAACAATGGCCCTGTAATTCTTTTGATCAACAGGCTTTCCCTGATCATCAGAATCAATAACTACATTAGTAGCCATAGGTGTATGCATTACTGAAGCATCAGCCATCCCAAACTTCTTTACCAATTCCTTGGCATATTTGGATTGGGAGATGAAGATGCCATCAGCATCTTGCTTTACTTGGAGATCAAGAAAGTAAGACAGCTCACCCATACTACTCATCTCAAACTTAGAATGCATCAAGTTGGAGAACTTTTTGCATAGTTTGGGATCAGTGGAACCAAAAATAATGTCATCCACATACACTTGAACTAACAGGATTGTGTCCTTGTGGTGCTTGACGAAAAGGGTTCTATCAACTACTCCCCTAACAAAGTTGTGCTCTAACAGGAAACTAGCTAGAGTCTCATACCAGGCTCTTGGTGCTTGTTTGAGTCCATAAAGAGCTTTTTGCAACTTGAAAACATGTGAGGGCTGAGTTGAAGAAACAAACCCAGGTGGTTGTTCAACAAATACCTCTTCCTTTAGCTCACCATTTAGAAAGGCACTTTTGACATCCATCTGAAAAACTTTAAACTTCATATAGGCTGCATAGGCTAAGAAGATCCTTATTGCCTCTAGCCTTGCAACAGGAGCAAAGGTTTGGTCATAATCTATACCTTCCTCCTGTCTGTAGCCCTGAGCTACAAGTCTAGCTTTGTTCCTTACAATGATTCCATTTGCATCCAACTTGTTTTTATACACCCACTTGGTGCCTATGATCAGTTGGCCTTTAGGTCTTGGAACCAAAGTCCATACTTTACATCTTTCAAACTGATTGAGTTCCTCTTGCATAGCAATGATCCAATGGGGATCTAGCTCAGCATCTTTAATGGTGAGGGGCTCAATCTGTGAAAGAAAACAAGCATGCATCACATCCTGTCTTAACTAATGTCTTGTTTGAACACCAGCTGATATGTCTCCTATCACTTGAGATGTAGGATGATCTCTAAGTGTGATAACTTCAGCAGGTGGGATGTGATCTTCAGCAATAGTTGGGATTAATTCCTCAGGAGGAATTTGATCTACTATTGGTGGTACAGCAACAATTTCTGCAAGGTCTTCATCACTGTCTGATTCAGTGATATGAAGAGTTGAAAGATGGAGAATCTCTTGAGTGACATCTTTGGTAGATTCTTGTACCTGTAATGAACTTGAGGAAGGGGAAGTTTCCTTCTCCTTGTAAAACATTTGGGATTCATCAAAAGACACATGAACAGACTCTTCAATTTTAGAAGATGATTTATTAAATACCCTATAAGCTTTGCTTACTTGGGAATATCCAAGAAATATTCCCATTGAAGCTTTTGCTTCAAATTTTCTAAGATATTATTTATTATTATTATGAATATAAACTACACAACCAAAAACTCTAAAATAATTTATTTTAGGTTTCTTTCCTTTAAGCAACTCATAAGGAGTTTTACACTTAAGCTTGTGTATCAGACTTCTATTCAAGACATAGTTGGCTGTACTAACAGCTTCTGCCCAATAGGAAAGAGGCATATTAGCATCTGCCAACAATGTGCCAGCAGCTTCAATCAGGGATCTGTTCTTCCTTTCAACTACCCCATTTTATTGGGGAGTTCTAGGAGCTGAGAAACTATGTTTGATACCTTCTCTCTCACAGAATTCTTGCATGAGAAGAGAGTCAAACTCAGTACCATGATCACTTCTGATCAGGGCCACATGAGTAGAGTACTCAGTCTGCAAACATAATAGAAAATCTGTAAGGGCTTTGAAGTTATCAGCCTTAGTTCTCAAAAAGAACACCCAAGTGAACCTAGAGAAGTCATCTACAATGACTAGGGTGTAATACTTCCCTCCTAAACTCTGTACATTTATTGGGCCAAATAGGTCCAAATATAATAAATACAGGATTCTAGGAGAATCACTTTTATTTACTGATTTAAATGAATTCTTGGTTTGCTTACCTAATTGACAAGCCTTGCATAGGCTCTCCTTCTTGTAGGGGCAAGAAGGTAAACCTCTAACAAGGTTGTGTTTAGATAACCTAGATATATTCTTGAGGTTAACATGGCTAAGCCTTTTATGCCATAAAGTATTGTTATTGGTTACTTCATTAAATAAGCAGATTTCAGAGTGAGTTGAGTTAAAATCTACTAAATAAATGTTACCTTGTCTAATACCTACTAATACAACATTATTATTTAAAGTAATATTACAAAGGGAGTTAGAAAAAGATACCTGGTATCCAGCATCACATAACTGACTTACTGAAATGAGATTATGCTTCAGTCCAGTTACATAAGCAACTCTCTTGAATGTTACAGCTCCAATTGTCATCCTGCCATAGCCTTCAGTTTGACCACAGCTTGAATCTCCAAAGATTACCTTTGGGCCAAGCTTTGCCTTGAACCTTGACAGATGTTCTTTATTTCCTGTCATATGCATGGAGCAACCACTATCCAAATACCACTTATTTTGAGTGATAGGATAGGTCTTCACCTGCAAATAAATCAATTAAACATTGTGGACCCAGGTAACCTTGGGTCCCTTATTTTTCACATAAGAAAAACTGGAAATAAATGAATAAGCAGGTTGAGGGTGATAACCTAATGGGTAAGATCTCCTAGGTGGGATTCTCCATGCAGATGATGGGTTAATGAACCTAGGGTTTCTATTTTCATTCTGGTTTCTAAAGTTTTGGTTGGAGTTTTGAAATTCATATTGAAAACGTCAATCAGCGTTCGACGATGGGTGCCCAGATCATCGATCTCCATTCGACCATTGGGCCTGCGATCGTCGATCTCCGTTCGACCATTAGGCCTGCGATCGTCGATCAGCGTTCGACGCTCTTTGTATTTCCTTAAATTTTTGTTTTCTTTTCTCTCTTTTAGCTTTATTTAAAGCTTTATTAACTTGATTAACTTGCTCAATGTTTTTTATTCTACTAGATGAAATAAAATTCACTGGAGTTGAAAGTTGGTTTATAAGAATGATTGGGGGTTCACTAGAAGATGCTCCTAAGCCTAATTTGTTATTGCCTGACCTAGTGTTCGACATGCTGGTTATTTCAAGCACCTTAAGGCTTCTACCATTCAGAGATTCTTCTAACCTTTTTGACTTAGCTAATTCATTCTTAAGGAATTTTATTTCTTCACTAGAATTAGTGAGTTCTGCTGTTAACCTAATATTTTCATTAGAAATTGATTCAGATTTAGCTAGTTTAATTCTAAGCTCTTTTATTTCCTTTTCAGAACTAATTAAATCTAAACATAAAGATTTAAAATCTGATTTAAATTCATCAGATGTAAAATCGTAAGAAGACAATACCTCATCTTCAGTTGGCATTTCTTCATCAGAATCTGAACTCTCTGCAGCTGAGTGATTGCTGCAGGCATCAATTGCCATCAGGCAAACTTCCTTTGCCTTCTTTTCTTCCTCATCCTCACTGGAGCTTGAGGAGGAAGATTCCTCATCTGAATCGCTCCAGGTTTCAGCAACAAAGCCTCTCTCCTTCTTTTTGTTCTTGTAGGAGGATGGCTTGGAATGCTTCCTATGCTGATCCTTGTCTTTCCTTTTATCTTTATTCTTTTCCTCTGGACAATCTGGAAGAATATGTTCAGGCTTCCTGCAACCATAGCAAATTATTTCTTTAGTAGGAGTGCGATCATACCTTGGTTTTTCTTCATATTTTGAAGACTTCTTTCTGAAGTCTTTTCTTCCCATCTTGAGAAACCTTTTGGCAAATAATGCCATCAGTTCCTCATTGGACTGGCTTCCTTCAGAAGCATCAGCAGCTTTGAGAGCAAGGGTTTGCTCTTTTCTTGTAGGAGTTGGGGTCTTTGCTTCAGCCTCAGCTTCCCTGGACTTCAGCACTTGCTCAAAGGACTTGAGCTTGCCGAGAAGGGCTTCTGTTGAGATTTCTGTTGTGCTTCTGGCCTCCTTAATAGGACAGATCCTCAGATCCCATGTGCTAGGGAAGCACATAAGAATCTTATCATTGACCTCTGTCAATGAAATATCCTTATCAAGAGTCCTCAGCTCATTGATGATTGAGCTGAGCCTTGTGTACATAGCTTCAACTGATTCAGCATCAGTTTTCTTGAAATTCTCATACTGGGAGATAAGGTTGGACCTTCTATCCTTCCTTTCATCAGCTGAACCAGCTACAATCTGGTTCAGTGTATCCCACATTGCTTTTGCTAAGGAGCAGTCAGTAACCTTCTGGAATACTTCATCAGACATTGTTTGAGCCAGAATGTTCATTGCATTAGCATCTGCTATCTTTACCTTTTTGTATTCATCATTGTAGTCTGGAGGAGGCACTGCACTCATATCAGTTGATGATGAGGCAGTAGCTGCAGCAGGTGCTCTTGGTGGTCCTGTCAAAATAGAAGCAAAAATACTCTCATCAATAGAGTTCATATATAATTTAATCCTTGCCTTCCAGATGCTGAACTTGGCTAAGTTGCATGCTGGAGGTCTGGTGCTAGAGTAATCCTTGAACTGGGCCATGATAGTGAAAGTGAATATCTATAAACTTTGGTATCTATCAGGATCTTGTGACTTAGGTGTTAGCCTATTCAGTCAGACAACCTCCCTCTGATACCAATTGAAAGAAAAGGGATAGATACTACTCTAGAGGGGGGGTGAATAGAGTAATCAAAAATTGCACTAGCAAAGTTGACTGTCTACTCAACTCCCTTGGAGTTAATTGCGAAATGAAGGTTATAGATATTTGAGATTAAACCCTAAAGCCTAACACAAGTGATGTGCACAAAAGGCAGCCAACTGTAATTACAGTTAAGGCTTGGAATCCTAAACAGCAACTAGCAAATCTAGTTAAAATCTAATCACAGCCAATCAGCACAAAGAATTAATTAAACAATCCAGACGACACAAGGAATTTATAGTGGTTCCCCAAACAACTTGGGTACGTCCACTCTTCTACCAACAAGGTAGGAATCCACTCAGGTTTTTGATCAGGTGCCCTGCAACCAACAAGATCTGCTTCAGGTAGATCCAGAAACCCTTTAGACTTTTGATCAGGTGTCTAAAAAACCAACACAGGTTTTTGATCAGGTGCCCTGCCACCAAGGGATACTTTTGAAGGGAGTAATAACCCTTTACAGGAGGGGGAAAGGAGGTTAAAATGTCTTCTCTATTTTACAATAGATTAGAGAAGCACAATAACTTGCACTAAGCTAGAAAGCTCTAAAGAGTCAAGGCTCCCCCTGGCTAAAAGAACGTCCAGGTGAAGTCTTGCTTCAGTGCAGAAACACTTCAGAAAATACTGAAGGAAAAAGCTACAAGAAGATAAATAATATGAAATAAAATTTCTTCTTTAGGCAGCTATCTTCTTCTTCTTCTTCTTCAAAAAAGCTCTGAGTGAAAATCTTCCTGGAGGCAGGAGAACTCAGGTTGAAGAAGAGTGAAGAACTAAAACTTCTTCTCTGTTAGATGTGAATGAGCTGAGAGCAGTTGGAAACTGTAAGTTCTAAGCTTGAATGCTGCAGTTAGCTTTTTGTATATCAGAACTAGTTGATTTCTTTCTCCAAAGAAGTCTTTATATAGCAGCAGCAACAACGGCTCTTACTTGAGTTTGAATCTTGTCTTCTACTGAACTCTGCAAGCTGGGCTGCAAAAAGCATAAAGCAAAACAAAATACTGCAGACAGATATCCTATAAGAGGATAAAGCTTTCTAAGAAGCTGCAAATAACTCTGATGAAATAATACAAGAGAAAGTCACATCAGAAGAGACTCTTTACAGCCAAGGAAGACTTTCTGAGTCTAACGGCTATAAAGGACAGCCTGGCAGATAAAGCAGAAATCATATCTCAGCTAATAAGACAAACAACTTTGTCAGAAAAAGATTAGCTCATGCATAAGGAATGGAACAGATATTGCATGGAAATAATATCACAATTTATTCAAGTAATCTTTTATAAAATATGCCAAAATAAATATGAAATTAATCACATCATAGAAGACGACAAAACTACTCAAGACATACAGCAAAACGTCGAAGGACCCTCGGAGATCGTCGACCTAAGCACAGAGATCGTCGACCTATTGGACAGATAGTCGAACGATCCAGATAGTCAAACTATCAAAGAAGATAGTCGAACTACCTCAGCAGATAGTCGAACTATCAGGTCAGATAGTCGAGCTATCAGATAGTCGATCTATCATGACAGATAGTCGAACTACCAAACAAAACAGATAGTCGACCTATCAAACAGATAGTCGACCTATCAAAGAAAACAGATAGTCGACCTATCAACAGATAGTCGAGCTATCAAGCAAAACAGATAGTCGACCTATCAACAGATAGTCGAACTATCAGATAGTTGAACTATCCAAGCAGATAGTCGAACTATCAAGCAACACAGATAGTCGACCTATCAACAGATAGTCGAACTATTAAAGCAAACAGATAGTCGACCTATCAAACAGATAGTCGACCTATCAAACAGATAGTCGAACTATCAGATAGTTGAACTATCCAAGCAGATAGTCGAACTATCAAACACAACAGATAGTCGACCTATCAAATAGATAGTCGAACTATCAATGCAGACAGAACGTCGCCCAACTGATAGACGATCGTCGATCAGCCGATAGACGATAGTCGAGCGGCGTTCGACCATAGTCGAACGAAAAACAACTTAACCAAATTTACATCTGGAAAAGTGACGCCTCTAAAACTAGAGCAACAAACTAAACAACTAACCTTTGACCATAGATAAATCTTGGGTCAAGAGACGGAAAGAGAAGACTGAACTCAAATCAAAACCTAGGGTACCAACAATATCCATTAGCAAAGTCATAAATACTTTCCTTAAATGTAACCTATCTCTGGAGGAAAAAAAACCTAAGTACATTCCTTCTTTGTCTCCTTGAAACTTGCTCCAGATTTATTATAACGGCTAGAAATCTTCTGCAATAAATGCTCTAAGTTGAAGACATTTAAAATCCTTATCAAACTGACAAAATTCCAGAAATCGTCGATCTCAAAAAAATAATCGTCGATCTGAGCTCAACTATTGTTGAACTGAGCTCAGAGATATTGGAATTAGTCTAAGACAGAAATCATCGATCTGAGCTCAGAGATCGTCGAACTGAGTTTGACGCCTCGTCGACTTAAGCTCAGAGATCGTCGAACTGAGTGCGACGCTTTGTCAACCTGAACTCAAAGATAGTCAAACTGGGATTGATGCTTCGTCGATCTGAGCTCGACGACAAGTTGAATTCTTCTTCTGGGCTTCTCATCTAAACTACGAGGTCTTTGGGAAAGCTTCAAACCTATGTCCTAAGCCTTAGACCTAACTAGTTGACCTTTACTTTATACAACAAGGTCAAAGCAACAATCCTATAGACATAGTGATCCTGACCCAAATTAGTAATAGGGTGTTCCAACAATCTCCCCCTATTTGGGTTAGGATTACTATTTACTTGAGATATAGGAAATAAAAACAACAAGAAAAATAGAAATACAAAAGTATTGCAAAACCACGGATATATAATTATATCACACCAAATAGTTCAGCAGAGATATAAAAGAGTTTTCAGCTTACACCCAGATTAATGCTTATCAGCAGTTCTTTTCTTGAAAATGATTTCTCTATTTGGATTTTCTGAATCTTTCTTTGATCTGAAGTCATCAGTAGCACCAAGAGTCTTCTGGCTTCTGTTTCTAGGAACTACTGCTTCAGGATGTAGCTGCATGTACTCCTCAGTATTGAAGAATTTCTTTGAGTTGTATCTTTCAAGTTCTTGTCTTCTTTGATCTGATAGAGTTGAGATATTGGAAGTATCTTGGCCTTTTTCTCTTGCTTTCTTGATTTGATCTAGAGCAGCCATTTTTTTTAGTCTGGCTGTCATGGAGACTGGGTTATTCTCTGGGTCTACAAAAGGAACTGGTGGCTCATACTTATTGATGGTGTCAGTGGGAGGAGCTTTTTAATGAAAACCTTCTTTGAGCTTATAAGGAAAAGGACCATAAGTGGAATCACTTGGGCTTTGTCCTTTCCTTTGATAAGGTTGATGTCTGGACTATCCTATGGAATAAACTTGATAATCTCTTTGATTTCTTATGTACTGACTTCCTCTTGACTGATTGCATCTTTGTTGATATCCTCTTGATTGAGATCTTCCTTGAGACTGAGAGTATCTTTGAGATGAAGCATATGAGGATAGATGAGCTGAGTTTCCACCAGATCCTGCACTTGGAGAAGGAGGAGGAGGAGGAGGATTATGAGAAGATCCTTGGTCATATTTCCTTTTCTTCCTCATGGCCTTCAACTGGTTCTTAGAGAATTGCATCCAGTGCTCAGTTATAGGGCAGCTGTGCAGAATATAATATGGAATGTCATGATCAGAAGTAGTCTTGGATAATTAAACTCTTTTCATAGCTTTACTTCTAACTTTCCTCTTCTTTGTAATAGTTACAGAGGAATCATCAGAGTCAGTTCTGAATTCATCATCATCAGAACTCTGAGGCTCATCATATAGAGCATCTATTTCCTTCAAAGCAGGAGGTGCAGTAGTAGAGATAACAATAATAGCATATGAAATAGCAGGAGCATAAACTGAACAAATTGGCTCTAATGGCTCTATAATAGCCTCTGAAAAAGTAACATCAATAGCAGCAGTATAAAGAACCACAAAAATACTTTCCACAGATTTAACAGAATTTATATACATCTCTATCAGGGTTGGATCACAGCAGGAGAGGGGAACAATAGCCCTGGTTAAATCTTCAGCAAGGACAGGTGCTGGAAGATAATTGCTATAAAAGAATCAAATAATGATAATAAAGAATGTATATCTACTGCAGGACTGATGGTTGGAGCTAGAGCTGAAGCTAGAAC
Organism: Platanthera zijinensis; assembly: GCA_039513925.1. Taxonomy (NCBI): domain Eukaryota; kingdom Viridiplantae; phylum Streptophyta; class Magnoliopsida; order Asparagales; family Orchidaceae; genus Platanthera; species Platanthera zijinensis. The sequence continues at coordinate 49,806,635 of CM077086.1, forward strand.
TGAAACTTGCTCTGAAGCTGGACTTTCTGAAACTAGAACTTCTGATATCTGCATTTCTAAAGCAAAATTCTTTGAAGGCAGCACTTCTTCATAAGGCATCTCCCCCTGCCTAATTTCAGTGAAAACTTAATCTAGGCACCCAGAAGAAGGGATGGCCTGAAGGGAGAAGGGAGAAGATAATCTAACAGATAAATCATTCAAATTCTTGACTAAGGGAGCCAAGATTGAATCCAGTAAGAGAGTTAGCTTGGGTGCCAACAACTCATACAATCTATCTGCTAGAGGAAGAAGATCTACTTGCTCAAGATTAACTTGAGTAGAGGTAGAAGGAGGGGCTGCAGAGATGGATGGAATTAATGCAGGGTGAAGTGGTATGGATGGTTGAGAGATGGGGATGGAGGTTATGGATGGAGCTGGGATGGTGACTATTGGTAGAAATGAGGAGGTGGTAGGGGGAAAGGATGGTTGAGAGATGATGTCATGAAGGATTTGCTGAAAGGATGATGAGGTGGATGGAATGTCTGGAGGTGAAGAAGGGGAATAATCCATGAAGGAATCATCAAGAAGATTGAAAGATGGAAGTTGGGAGGATGATTCTAAGTCAATGGATGAGAAGAAAGGTAAAGTATGGAAATCTTCTTGAAAAGTGGCTGGAGGAGGTGAAGAAACTATTAGAGGTGGAGAGGGAGGTGATGATATGGATGATATGACTGGTTGTGGAGAGGGAGGAGAGGATATGGAAGGGGATGGCAACACTTCTGTTGGGGCAGTGGACTGAGGAGGAGTGACTAATTCAGTCCTTGTGCCTGAAGAATTTTTTACTGCAGGAGCCCTGCTGGGTTTGACAATTTGTCTCTCCCACTTGCCAAAAAGGGCTGAAGAGAGCCTCTTTGAACCATTAATATGCATTCCATTTGACACCAACAACTGAGGGCACCTATTCTGCAGGAATAGGCCAAAAATTCTTCCAAAATTCACAAAATTCTTAGTGATCTTTTTCTTAATCAAATTAAATAAAATGGCTCCCCAATCCAGGTGTTTCTTATCTACTATTGCAGCCATTAGACAGAATTGATGTCTAGATAATGTATTATGGGCTGAATGTTTTGCCAATATCACTTTGCCTACAACATCTGCTAGAAATCTATACTCCATAGATAGATTTTTCTTCAGCAACTTATTAGGGTTCTCAGAATTATAACTCATTCTATCTAACATTTCAGTAAATTCTACCCCTGATAGTTCTATGCTATCATTTCCAGTACTAAATCCAAAAATTTCTGTAAGAATGGTTGGGGTTAGGGATACCTGAGTCCCTGAGATGGTTCCAATAACTGTGTTTTGATCCAGATTGTGGGCAGTATAGACCCATTCTTTAATCTCATCTGCTGTTAATTTTATTCTGGTGGTCATGATGTTCATAAGTTGTTGCTCCTTGAAAAGTTCCAAAATATCCTTGAACATCTGATCAGTTCCTTCAAAAGATTCCATGTCAATATCGAAACCAGTATCGAACTTCATTGCGGCTAGTACGGCGACTGAGACCGACATAGTTCCTGCAAAAACAGACAAGATCAAGTGTAGAAAAGTTTGGAGGGAAAGAAAGTTCTTGTAGAAAGTATGAAAGCGCAAAGGAGAACGACGCCTGAAAAAATGATTTTATATCAGGGTTTGACGCAGAAAAGGAGAGATCGTTGAACTCAGTTCGACGATCGACGGCTCTAGGGGGAATTGAAAGGTCTCAACATCGTCGATCTCCGTTCGATGATATTTAATATCGTCGATCTTCATTCGACGATAATTGAGATCGCTGACCGAGAAGGACAGTTCAGCACTATCTGGAAAAACGCCGAGCTTCGTTCGACGATTCCTAACATCGTCGATCTCCGTTCGATGGAAAACAAAAGATAGTTGAATACTATCTGGAAACGACAAGCTCCGTTCGACGATCTTCGGGAAAATCGTCGAGCGCAGTTCAGATATAGAGAAAACCTATAGACCCTAGGAAATTCAAATTTTTAGCCTAGTCTTTATCTCTTTTTAGGTTTAAAGATCTTTGAACTTAATTAAGACTTCCTCCATCTAACATTCCTAACTGATTAAGGAAGAAAGTATGTTTCTTTTCATCCAAGGGTTTGGTGAAAATATCTTCCCTTTGTAAATCAGTTGAGATGTATTCCAATTCAATTTATATTTTTCTCTACATTATCCCTTAAGAAATGATGCCTGATCTCTATGTGTTTTGTCCAACTATGGAGGACTGGATTTTGAGCTATTGAAATAGCACTAGTGTTATCACAAAATATTTTGGACTTCTCTAAATTATAGACATAGTCCAGGAGCTGATTTTAAATTCAAAATATCTGTGAGCAACAACTACCTGCTGCCATATACTCAGCTTCAGCAGTTGATGTGGACACAGATATTTGTTTCTTGCAAAACCAGGAGACAAGTCTGTCACCAAGAAACTGATAAGTTCCACTAGTGCTTTTCCTATCTACTCTACATCCAGCATAATCAGCATCTGAAAATCCAGTTAAATCAAATCCTGAATCAGCTGGATACCAGAGACCTAGATTTTGACAACTTTTCACATACCTAAGAATCCTCTTAACTAATATGAGGTGTGACTCTCTAGGACTGACTTGGAATCTAGCACATATGCATGTAGCAAACATTATATCAGGTTTACTAGCTGTAAGATACAATAAGGAGCCAATCATTGCTCTATATGTGGTCTGATCAACTGGTTTCCCATGTTCATCAGCATCTAATAAAGTATTAGTAGGCATGGGTGTTTTTATTGAGGATGCATCAGACATACCAAACTTCTTAACCAATTCTTTTGTATACTTGGTTTGAGAAATAAAGATGCCATCAGCATTTTGTTTGACTTGCAATCTTAGAAAGAAGGATAGCTCACCCATGCTACTCATTTCAAATTTGGAATGCATTAGGTTGGAGAACCTTTTGCACAAATTTGAATCAGTAGAACCAAAAATAATATCATGTACATAGATTTGTACTAGTAGGATATTGGACTTATAGGTTCTAATAAAAAAGAGTTTGGTCTACTCTACCCCTTTTAAAATCATTTCCCAAGAGAAAGCAAGCTAGGGTCTCATACCATGCTCTTGGAGCTTGTTTGAGACCATATAATGCTTTATGCAATTTATAAACAAAATCAGGGTGAGTTAGAGAGATAAAACCTGGAGGTTGTTTTACATAAACTTCTTCCTTGATATCACCATTGAGGAATGCACTTTTGATATCCATTTGATATACTTTGAACTTCTTGTGAGTTGCATATGCTAGGAAGATTCTTATGGCTTCTAAGCTTGCAATTGGTGCAAAGGTTTGGTCATAGTCTATGCCTTCTTCTTGAGAGTATCCTTGAGCAACCAGTCTTGCCTTGTTTTTTACTATAACTCCTTAATCATCTAAATTGTTTCTGAATAACCATTTTGTTCCAACAATGGGATGATTCTTTGGCTTTGGCACTAGCTCCCAAACTTTGTTTCTTTCAAATTGATTTAATTCCTCTTGCAATGCAATGATCTAGTTTGGATCTTGTTCTGCATCTTGTATGGATTGAGGCTCAATTTGAGAAAGAAAGCAAGTGTACATCAGATTTTGATTGATCTAATTTCTGGATTGCACACCTATTGAGATATCTCCACTCACTTGGGAGATTGGATGATCTCTTGTTGTTACTAAATCAACAATGGGTGTTGATTGTTCACCAACCTGTGTTGTTGTTTCCTCTAGTGGAACAACAACTGGCTCTTCATTTAGATTGTCACAATGGCTTGCTAAGATCTGACTGTCATCTTCATTTTCACTGCTTTTAGCTTCTTGTTGAGTGGATGAAGGTGATGGATATTTTTAATGATATATAGCCTGTCCAAATTCTCTGATAGAGAAGGTGCAAAGGGTCTATGGTAGAAGTGCTCTTCTCCTTGTAAGACATATTAGTTTCATCAAAAGAGACATGCAAAGTTTCTTCAATTTTATGAGATGATTTATTATAATCCTTATAGGCCTTACTGATCATGGAGTATCCCAGAAACACTCCTTCATCAGCTTTGGCTTCAAATTTTGCTAAGTATTTCTTGTTATTATTATGAATGTAGCAAATACAACCAAAAATCCTAAGATAATCAACTTTAGGTTTCTTCCCTTTGAGTAATTCATAGGGAGTCTTGCCATTTAGCTTATATATCAAACTCCTATTCATAACATAATTTGAAGTGTTCACAGCCTCTGCCCAAAAGGATAGAGGAAGGTGAGCATCTATCAACAATGTTGTGGCTGATTCAATAAGGATTCTATTCTTCCTTTCAGCTACCCCATTTTGTTAAGGAGTTCTAGGAGCTGAGAAAGTGTGTTTGATCCCTTCCTTCTGACAGAACTCTTACATAAGAAGAGAATCAAACTTTGTCTCATGATCACTTGTGATCAGGGCTATGTGAGTATTGAACGCAATCTGTATACATTTGAGAAACTCTGTCAAACATTTGAAGTTATCAGACTTCTTCCTCAAAAAGAACACTCATGTGAATCTAGAGAAGTCATCTACAACTACTAAAGTATAAGATTTCCCTTCTAGGCTTTGTACAATAATGGGTCCAAACAGATCCATATGTAACAAGTACAAAATCCTAGGTGAATCACTCTTATTAAGTGACTTAAAGCTATTTTTAGTTTGCTTGCCTAATTGACAAGACCTGCAGAGTCCTTCCTTCTTGTAGGGGTCAGAGGGTAGTCCTCTAACAAGGTTGTCCTTGGATAGCCTAGCAATAGTTCTAAGGTTGATATGTCCTAATCTCTTATGCCATAATTCATTAGGTTTGCTAAGAGAATTAAATAAACAGATGTGTACCTTGGTTGAATGAAAATCTACTAGATAGATATTACCTCTTCTGTTACCTGTCAACACAGTTGTGTTGTCTTCTGATTTGATGAGGCATGAAGATTTGTTGAATGTGACTTTGTAACCTTCATAACATAGCTGACTGATACAGATAAGATTGTGCTTCAGTCCTTCCACATATGCTACCTTCTTGAATGTTATTGATCCTATTTGGACTACACCAAATCCTTTAGTCTGTCCAAAGTTTGAATCTCCAAACATGACTTTGGGTCCATGTTTAGCCTTGAAGGATATTAGGTTATCCTTGCTTCCAATCATGTGCTTGGAGCACCCACTATCCAGATACTAATGCTGGTCCATGGTTGGATAGGTCTTCACCTGCACAAATAAAAGTTTATTTGTTTTTGACCCAGTTTACCTTGGGTCTAGCTTGATAACCTTTGAAATCAAAAATGAAAGACATCTCCGGTTGACTCTTATATCCTTCAGGATGATATCTCATAGGAGGAATTATCCATTCAGTATAAGGGTTGAACCCTTAAGATGAAAGATATCTAGAATTAATTTTTGATGTACCCCTTTAGAACTGGTCATATCTCTGAGCTCTGTTCGACGATCGTGGACCTGAGTTCGACGATCTTGGGTCAGATCGTCGAGCTCCGTTCAGCGATCGATCTTGTCTGTGTTCATAGATAAGAGATCGTCGACCTGAGTTCTACGATTCAGCATGAAATTGCTAAGCTCTGTTCAAAGATCGTCGAGCTCCGTTCGACGATTTCTGTTGAACTTTGTTCTTATTGGGTAGATCAGAATTTTTTCTAGCTACCTCCACAACTCCTTTTCCTTTATCAGAGATAAATTTAATGGGATTTGTTAACACAATAGCTTGGCTAAATGAAGCACCCAAGCCTAGTGTACTATTGAGTCTTGAGTTCACTGTGCTTGTGATGTCCATCAGTTTGATACTTCTCCTATTGAGGGTTTCTTCAAACTTCTTGGCCTCAGATAGTTAACTTTTTAGTGAAGCTATCTGCTCCCTACAACATTCTAACTCATCTGAGAGTTTAAGGTTATCTGAACTTAAGGTACTGTATTCAGATAACTGATTTCTGAGAGAGATAATTTCTTTCTCAGAATTGAGTTGATCTAAACACAGTGCTTTAAATTCAGACTTGAAGTCCACAGAATTAAAATCAAATGAATCAATTACCTGATCTTCTTCTAGCTCTGGTTCAGATTCAAACTCAGATTCATGTTCTGAATCAGTGTTGTTCTGAGATGCATTGATTGCCATCATGCAGATTTTTTTTATCTTTTGCATCATCCTCATCATCACTTGAACTTGATAATGCATCAGATTCTTCTTCTGTTTCACTCCACGTGTCAGCAACAAATCCCTTCCTTGTGTGCTTGTTCTTGCTGGAAGAGGATCTGTCATAATGATTTCTTCTAGAGTCTTTATCTTTTATCTTTTCTCTCTTGTCCTTGTTTTGATTTTCTGGACAATCAGGAAGTATGTGTCCTGGTTTCCTACAACCATAACAAATAATATCTTTATTATTTGATTTATCATACCTTGGCTTTTCTTGGCCTCTGGATGACCTTTTTTTGAAGTCCTTCCTGGCCATTTTGTAGAATCTCTTGGCTAGGAGGCTCATCAGTTCTTCATTGCCTGTGACTTTGTCCTCAGGCTGTTCTTTTATTGCCTTGAAAGCAATTGACTTCTCCTTCCTGACAGCTGGAGAAGTTGTCTTTTGCTCTTCTTCTCTGTTCTTGATGAGCTGCTCGTAGGATTTCAGCTTGCCCAATAGAACTTCTGTAGTGATCTCATTCAGACTTCTGGCATCCTTGATGGGCCAAATCCTTGAATCCAAAGTGCTGGGGAAGCACATTAGGATTTTTTCATTTATATCTGTGAGAGAGATCTCCTTATCCAAGGTCTTGAGTTCACTGACAATAAGACTTAGTCTGATGTACATGTCAGCTACTGACTCATTTTCTGCTTTCTTGAAATTTTCATATTGGGTGATAAGATGAGATCTTCTGTCTTTTCTCTCATCAGCTGATCCTGATACCATCTCAAATAGTTTGTCCCAAATTTATTTAGCTGAGTTGTATTCAGCTACCTTTTGGAAGATGTCATTAGACATTATCTGTGCTAGGATGTTCATAGCTTTAGCATCAGCAACCTTCCATTTCTTTATATCAGCATCTGTTCCTGAAGGAGGTGGAACAGCATTTGTACTTGTGCTTGCAGGTGGCTTTGGGCAATCTGTCAAAACAGAATTAAAGATATCTTCATCAATAGAATTCATATATAGTCTAATCCTTACCTTCCAAAGTGCAAACTTGGAGAGATTGCACACTGGAGGTCTGGTACTAGCATAATCTTTGTTCTGTGTCATGAATTTAGATTAAAAAAAATATAATAAAAAATAACCCTCTATTAAGGATGGATCTTAAGAGAGATCTTTTGGTTCAGGTGTTAGCCTGTATGAACAACCAAACTGGCTGAGTAACCAACCTCCCTCTAATACCAATTGAAAGTGAGTGTAAGATCAATCCTTCACTCTAGAGGGGGGTTAATAGAGTGTTTTAAAATAATTTTGCAAATATGAAAATTATTCTAGCAATGGAAGATTTAATTTAGTTAGTGTAGAGTTCTTGATAGAAATCAAATTAAAACAATTACAAGAGCAAATCCACAGCACACAATAAATAAAATAGCAAGCAACCAGAAGACACAAGGAACTATAGTGGTTCCCCAAAACTTGGGTACATCCACTCTTCTACCACCCTTGGTAGGAATCCACTACAGGATGAGTTGATCAGGTGTCCTGGGCACCAATAAGCTTTTGATCAGGTGCTCAAAAACTAAACTGGATTTTTTGATCAGGTGTCTTGCCACCACTGAGTTTTGATCAGGTCTCAGAAACCAAAGAAAAACTTTTGAAGAGAGTTTAAAAACCCTTTTATAGGAAAGGAAAAAGAAAAATGGTGAAGTTGTCTTCTCTGTCAACAATCAAAGAGAAGCACAAGTGGTGAGATGTTGTCAAAACTCCCCCTGAGAATAGCAAGAGTTCAGGAGCTGGAAGCTTTGCAAGGGTGATAGGTCTTCAATGAAAAGAATGCTCCAGCAAAAGATGATTTCAGCAAGAACTGAAATGTTTGTTGTCTGGAGTGTGAATGATGAAGACTTTTAATCAGCAGGAATCAGAAAGAAAACTTGTTCAGCTTTCTGGTGTTATTGATCTTCTTTTTCTCTTCTGTATGTTCTCTGTATATTTTCTATCTGTTTGTGTATCCTGTATATATCTTCATCTTATTCTCTCTAATAATGATAATAAGAAATCCAGTCGTCAAATCTTGATGATAGCCGTTAGCAAAGTCATAAAGACTTTCCTTAAATGTCAACTGTCTCTGGAGGAAAAAACCTAAATATATTCCTTCTTTGTCTCCTTGAAACTTGCTCTAGATTTATTATAACGGCTAGAAATCTTCTGCAATAAATGCTCTGAGTTGAAGACATTTGAAATCCTTATCAAACTGACAAAATTCCAGAAATCGTCGATCTCAAAAAAATAATCGTCGATCTGAGCTCAACTATCGTTGAACTGAGCTCAGAGATATTGGAATTAGTCTAAGACAGAAATCGTCGATCTAAGCTCAGAGATCGTCGAATTGAGTTCGACGCCTCGTCGACTTGAGCTCAGAGATCGACGAACTGAGTTCGACGCTTTGTCAAACTGAACTCACAGATAGTCGAACTTGGTTCGACGCTTCGTCTATCTGAGCTCGACGACAAGTTGAATTCTTCTTCTGGGCTTCTCATCTGAACTAGGAGGTCTTGGGGAAAGCTTCAAACCTAAGTCCTAAGCCTTAGACCTAACTAGTGTACCTTTACTCTATACAACAAGGTCAAAGCAACAATCCTATAGACATAGTGATCCTGACCCAAATTAGTAATAGGGTGTTCCAACACATTGCATAAAAACCAGAGAAGACTCCGTGTGAAGGGTTGTTTTTTGAGTTTTCTACAAGGTAGATTGCAATAGGGAGCCTTGGAGACTAACTCCAAGGTGCACCCGGAAAACTGGGCAAATGCGGGATGTTGCCAACATGGTGGCCGGGGAGCCAACTTGAACATAATTGGGTTATGTGAATTGTGTGATGGAAATGGGACTTGGGGAGTCTTGACCTGCGCATATGCCTTAAATTGTCATTGCGGTATGAGCACTAGTCAGGCGGAACCATACCCGATCTATGTCGTTCGGTGGAACCGTTGGCATAGATAAGGGTCTTCGGCGGTCTATGTCTTAAATTGACGTGACCAATGCCAGGAAGACAAAATGCTCATATGATTAGCCGTCCAAGGGACGGTGGTGAGACGGGAACGTCTATGGCTTAAATTGTCGTGACATTTCCCGGTTCGCCGTGAATGTGCCCTGAGTGTACGAGGTGTGTGGTTGTGCGTGCCTACGCATGTGTTGAAGTGTTTTTATACTATACTGCTTTGTTATGCTAATAATGTGCAGGGAAAGAGCATCGCCTCCCCGTGTTGGGGGCGGGGTCGGTATAATTTGGTCAGCATAGCTGACCATTGCTTTTATTTACCACTGTGCCGTTGATTGTTGCTTGCAGGTGCTGCGGAGCCGAGCGGTAAATAGCGGGCTAAAGCCCAAGTTACTGTGTCGGCCCTCAAAGGCCTAATTTTGAGTTTTTTTTTCTTATGAACTCATGTGTGACCGGCCTGCGTGCCGAGGTTTGGAAGACACTTTTATTGAGCAAATTTTTGTAAGGCCATAAGGCCAATATTTGTGTATTATACATTCCTATGGGTTTATTGTAGTGGACATTCATGCTTGGCTGGTTTTTTTATCGGTGTAACTTAATAAATTGCTTCTGCTAGGTGCTCTATGTAGAACGTTGTGATTGGTTGATTGGTTTCAATAAGTAACCAACCGGTCTGTACGTAGTATATGACGTCGGGCCCCGACCGGACCTACTGATATATGCTATACGACGGATAGGGGTGTTATAATTTGGTATCAGACTACCGGTTTCGGTCAAGCTTAAATGAATTCGTGGGTGAATTCACTTTAAGGGGTGGTGAGCACATGTTTGTGCGTCATCGTTATAACATGAAAAGAACCCATGAATGTCTACTTAGGAATGGAAATACACATGTTTGAGGAACCTGTGTGTTCCTATAATTGCTATTTGTAATATTGTTTGGTCGCTTATCAATGTTTTGCACGATTATAGGTGACCAGGAGTGGTGCTGGACCGTCGGAATGGCCAGGTTCTGAGGTAAGCAGCGCACCAAATGATGCGCATGCAATACCTCCTTCAGCCGAGACCATTAGATTGGTGGCGGAAGCTATACTTGTAATGATAAATGCGCAGCCTGCGAGGCAGGTGCAGCAGCCTACTCCTGCTGTGGAGCAAGTACTGCTCCAAGCGACAGAGCCTAGGAGGGTGGAACAGGTGATGGTGGAGCTAGAGTTGCCTCGAAGAGCAACTAAGAAACAACTTAAGCATGTGATGGGTTTCCATCCACCAGTGTTCTCGGGAATGGAAACCCCGACTCAGGCAGAGGATTGGCTATCGAGAGTCAAGAGAGTGCTGACAGCAATGGAGACTGAAGAGTGGAAGAAGACCACGATTGCGACGTTCTTGCTGGACGGGGACGTGAGGTTATGGTGGGAAGGGCTGAAGCTACACCACCTGAGGGGAATGCAGTTGGCTGATGTCTCTATGGAGGAATTTTTGAGGTTGTTTATGGCTCGATACCTCCTCTCAGCTCAGAGGATCGCGTTGGAAAATGAGTTTCAGAAGTTGGTGCAAGGAGATAGCACCGTGGACGAGTATCTCAACGAGTTCACTCATTTGGGACGATATGCAAGCGCTATCTTTGTCGATGAGGAGCGCAAGACGAACCATTTCTATGAAGGGTTAAGAGATAATTTGAGGTTGTAACTTTCGGGGCCTATAGCGCAGGATTTCATGACCTTGGTCAACTTGGCCTGGTCCTTGGAAAAGGACATGAAGAATGTTCAAGCAAAGAAGGAATCCGGTGGCAAGAAATCAAAGTTAAAGTGCTGACTACTTCGAAGTCTGGATATCGCAGGTTCTACAAGAAGGCTAAGACGTAGGGTCCAGCCCCTTCTTCAGGTGCTTCGGGGGAAACTACCAACCGAACCCCGGGCGCTTGTTATACTTGTGTAAATACGGGGCATTTTGCCCGCGATTATTGGATCGGACGTCCGAAGTCTGAGAGAAAGTAAGGAGCCACTTATGAAGAGAAGGGCAAGGCAGTGGAGTCAACCGCATCCCATTATTCTCTGACTCAACCGAGAGTCTATAACTTGGGCCAACAGGAGGCCATTAAACAGGCCGACGTGGTGACAGGTACGGTTTAATTTATAACAAGTTAGCTTTAAATATTGTTACCCAGTGCTTGTTAGCTTAATACTTTTTGTATAGGCTTTGTTATGATTGGCGGTAGTTCGGCACAAGCACTTTTCGATACGGGAGCTTCATACTCCTTTTTGTCCGAAAGTTTCATAACGCGCATCATAGTCCCTTCTTCGATGGCGAAGGACAAGTTGGATGTGTTGCTACCGAATGGGTGTTCGATGCGTGCGGATAGAGTATGCGCTGTAAAGGTTCATATTGGAAGCCAAGAGTTCGACATGCTAGCGTCGTTGCTACCGCTAGTAGAGTTCGATGTTATCTTCGGTATGGATTGGCTTTCGGAGTAGAAGGCATGTATCGATTACAACCGTAAGGAGGTCAAGCTGGGTGTTGGGCAGGAGACGATGTTTGCGGGACTGAAGGGGTCGAGCAAGACGCTGATGTCTGCTCTTTAGGTGGTGAATGCGGTTCGTGCTGGAGCAGAGCTGTTCTTCACGTTAGTGGAGGCTGTAAAGCCAAAGGCCACATTGGATAGTATCCCAGTGGTATGTGAGTACCCCGACGTGTTCCCGGGCGATCTTCCCGGAGCCCCACCGCAGCGAAAGATTGATTTCACCATCGAGCTGGTGTTAGGTGTCAAACCTGTGTCACGTTCTCCATTTAGGTTGGTGCCTAAGGAGATGGCAGAGTTGAAGGTTCAACTAGAGGAGTTGATGGAGCAAGGGTATGTGCTTCCAAGTTCGTCGCCTTGGAGCGCACCGGTCCTCTTTGTCGAGAAGAAGGATGGGAGTTTGCAGCTGTGTATCGACTACAGGGAGTTGAACAAGCTAACGGAGAAGAATAAATACCCGATCCCAAGGATTGATGATCTTTTCGATCAGTTAGCCGGATCGTCGGTATATTCGAAGTTGGATCTGAAGTCTGGGTATTATCAGCTGAGGATAAGGGAGTGTGATATCCCGAAGATGGCATTCAGCACAAGGTATGGGCACTTCGAGTTCACGGTCATGCCGTTTTGACTGACAAATGTGTCATCGGTGTTTATGGATTTGATGAACAGGACGTTCCGAGAGTACCTAGACCGTTTTGTGATCGTCTTCATTGACGACATAATGGTGTACTCGCAGTTCGAGGAAGATCACTTCAAACATCTGCATCTGGTGTTGGAGACACTGAGGAGGAATGAACTCTATGCAAAATTCTCCAAATGTGAGTTTTGGCTACCCTCAGTAGCATTCCTTGGTCATATTATCAGTGGGGAAGGTATAGCAGTGGATCCGGCGAAGATTGTTGTGATACGGGAGTGGCATGTATTGTCTTTGGTAGTGGAAGTTCGTAGTTTTCTTGGGCTTGCCGGCTATTACAGGTGCTTCATAGAGAACTTCTCGCGGATAGCGTTACCTCTCACGAAGTTAACAAGGAAGGATCAGAATTTATTGTGGATGCAGGAGTGCGTGCAAGCGTTTGAGGAGCTGAAGGGACGGTTGACTATGGTGCCAGTGCTAAGTTCGTCGAGTGGGACCGAGGGCTTCGAGATTTATAGTGATGCCTCAGGTAGTGGTTTGGGCTGCTTGCTGCTGCAACATGGAAATGTTACTGCGTATGGATCGCGTCAGCTGAAGGTGCACGAAAAGAATTATCCGGTCCACAAGGTGGAGTTGGTGGCCGTGATTTTTGCGCTTAAGCTGTGGAGAAATTATTCGTACGGCGTAAAGGTCGATATTTATACCGACCATAAGAGCCTGAAGTACCTATTGGATCAGAAAGATCTGAATATGAGGCAGCGGAGATGGATGGAGTTCCTACGGGACTATACGCTCAAGATTCATTATATACCCGACAAGGGCAATGCAGTTGCGGATACGTTGAGTCGCATGGCTCCCGCCCAAGCCAACTGGTTGTTGGTGCATGATGAGAGGCTAGTTCAGGAGTTGGAGGCATTGGAGATCTGTTGTGTGGACAAGCAGACTAGCGCTAAAGCATTGTTGAACTGGACGAAAGTTCAGTATGAACTGGCTGATTGCGTTCGGCAGGTATTGGATTTGGATGGTAGCATGAAGGAGCTTTTGGATGCAGTGTTGGATGGGTCAAATTCCCAGTTTTCGTTTGAGGATGGGTTGTTAAGGAAGGACCATCGTTTGTGTGTCCCAAGTGGGGGAAATCTACGAGCAGAGTTGATGTACGAGGCTCATAATACCAAGTACTCAATCCACCCAGGGAGCATGAAGATGTACCGGGACCTAAAGAAGCTGTTTTGGTGGCCATGGCTCAAGAAGGACGTGGCACTGTTTGTTGCTAAGTGTCAAACGTGCGCCTTGGTAATGGCGGAGTGCCAAAAGCCTAGAGGATTCTTGAAATCCTTGCCTATTCCGGAATGGAAGTTCGACGACATATCGATGGACTTTGTGTATGGCTTCCCAAGGTCACAGAAGGGGAACGACGCCATCTGGGTGATCATAGACCGGTTAACAAAGGTGTTGCACTTTATTCCGCATAGGAAGGATGATTCAGTGGAGAGACTGGCAAACTATATGTACATAATATAGCCAGACTGCATGGTGTGCCTCACAGCATCGTGAGTGATCGCGATGGGCATTTTACATCCAATGATTGGAGGTTGGTGCAACAGATGCTGGGGACTAAATTGAAGTTCAGCACAGCCTTCCATCCGCAGTCGGATGGACAGATCGAGAGGGTCAACAGAACTATGGAAGACATGCTCCGCATGTGTGTTCTAGACTTCGGGAAACATTGGGAAGACCACCAGTATTTGGTGGAGTTTGCGTACAACAACGGCTACCAGGCGAGTATTCAAATGGCGCCCTTCGAGGCCCTGTATGGTAGGAAGTGTCGCACGCCGTTATCATGGCTAGAAACAGGTGACGCAAGGTTGTACAAGAAGCAGGAGGTGGAGAGTGATACTTCTTTGGTACGGATCATTCGAGAGAATTTGCTGATCGCTCAGGACTGGCAAGCTAAGTACTACAATGCCAAGCACCAGAACATGGAGTTCACGGTCAACGATTGGGTGTACTTGAAGATAAAGCCGTTCAAGGGTGTTTCGCGGGTGCGACGCTTGAAGAAGCTGAGCCCGAGATACCTTGGACCCTTTGAGATTCTGGAGTAGGTTAGTAAAGCGGCTTATCTTTTGAGGCTATCGGTGGAGTTGAGTGGACTACACTATGTATTCCACATTTCTGTATTGCGGAAGGCGGTGTAAGAGCCTTCGCAGTGGATCAAGTGTTGGTGGATGAAGGGTTGACGACTAAGGTCAAGCTCGTTCGTATTGAGGACTTTGAAGTTAAGGGACTCCATAACAAGGAGATCCGGATTGTCAAGGTCCGGTGGGACAATTGCGATCGGGAGGAGATCTCTTGGGAACAGGAGCAAACCATGCTGGAGGAGTACCCGGAGTTATTCCGCTCAGGTACCGCTTAAAGTTTTCCATTTTCTTTCCTCTAGTAATTTCGTGGGCGAAATTCTTTTAAGAGGGAGAGAGTTGTAACACCCAAAACTCAAAAGAACAATGAGCAGTATTTTGAGCCAAGTCTGGGACTTGGTAGTGGGCACACGACCTGGGACACAGGCGTGTCCCAGCGCTATGTCACGTTCGAGGCCGACGACGCATTGAGAGATCGACGATTTGCAGGCGTTGAGTGTCGAGACAGGGAATACGGCCTGGGACACCAGCGTGTCCTAAGGCTGTGTCCTGCTCGGGCAGTCTGCGGTCTTGTACTAAGGAGATTATACGGCCTTGGACACGGGCGTGTCCCAGGGCGTGTCTAGCACACGGCATGTGACACGGGCGTATCACATGGTCGTGTCCTTCCCGGGAGAATCATGGATTTTTCCCACGTGCTGTGACACGGGCCCTAACACAGGCGTGTCAATATGACACGGGCGTGTCGGTGGTCGTGTCATAAGCCATGTTCTGGTCGGGAATTCCTGGTGACGGCGAATGAGTGACACGGCCATGCACACGGCTGTGTTGCAATCCGTGTTCGGCCAAGGATTTCTAATTTTGGGCTGAATCATGGCCGTCCGTTTCCTTGGTTTGGGATCCAACGGTGGGGGGAAATTCTAGATGAGTTAAAATCGAGAATAGGGCTTTGAAAACCCTCATTACATTTGGGTTATCTCTCTCTAAAAGCTAGAGAGAAGGGAGAGCAAGGAGGAAGAAGGAGAGCTAGATCCGGTCACCGGCGGAGCTTCGGAGCTCCAAATCGCAAGTTGACTTCGGATCTGCGGAGGCAAGGAGATTGTGGTGCTTTCTATCCGCATAGATTTCCATGGCGCCAAGGAAGAACGCTAGGGTAACGATTCTAATCCTAGGACATGTGGAGTCCTCTTTTCCTTTGTATAGGAAGCCCTCTCACGCGAGTGTGCGATGAGTTAAGGCATTCCTTGGGGTAGATATGTAAATTCCCCCTTGTGTAGAGTCCGTATGCGAGAACGGACATAGGAATGATGTGTGAAGCCTATCCGTACAAGTTGGTCTGGATCGATGATGTTGCATTGCATAATACCCGGAGAAGACTCCGTGTGAATGGTTGTTTTTCAGGTTTTCTACGAGGTAGATTACAACAGGGAGCCTTGGAGACTAACTCCAAGGTGCACCCGGAAAACTGGGCAAATGCGGGATGTTGCCAACATGGTGGCCGGGGAGCCAACTTGAACATAACCGGGTTATGTGAATTGTGTGATGAAAACGGGACTCGGGGAGTCTTGACCTGCGCATATGGCTTAAATTGTCGTTGCGGTATGAGCACGGGTTTGGCGGAACCGTACCCGATCTATGTTGTTCGGTGGAACTGTTGGCATAGATGAGGCTCTTTGGCGATCTATGGCTTAAATTGACGTGACCAATTCCAGGAATACAAAATGCTCATATGGTTGGCTGTCCAAGGGACGGTAGTGAGACGGGAACGTCTATGGCTTAAATTGACGTGACGTTGGCCGGTTCGCCGTGAATATGCCCTGAGTGCACGGGGTGTGTGGTCGTGCGTGCCTACGCCTGTGATGAAGTGTGTTTACACTATCTGTTTTGTTATGCTAACAATGTGCAGGGAAAGTGCATCGCCTCCCCGTGTTGGGGGTGGGGTCGGTATAATTTGGTCAGCATAGCTGATCGTTGCTTTTGTTTACCACTGTGCGGTGGATTGTTGTCTTGCAAGTGCTGCGGAGCCGATCGGTAAATAGCGGGGTAAAGCCCAAGTTGATGTGCTGGCCCTCAAAGGCCTAATTTTGAGTGTTTTTCTTATGAACTCATGTGTGACCGACCTGCGTGCCGAGGTTTGGAATACACTTTTATTGAGCAAATTTTTGTAAGGTCATAAGGCCAATATTTGTGTATTATACATTCCTATGGGTTTATTATAGTGGACATTCATGCTTGGCTGGGTTCTTTTATCAGTGCAACTTAATAAATTGCTTCCGCTATGTGCTCTGTGTAGGACGTTGTGATTGGTTGATTGGTTTCAATAAGTAACCAACCGGTCTGTCCGTAGTATATGACATCGGGCCCCGGCCGGACCTACTGCTATATGTTATACGACGGATTGGGGTATTACAAATAGCTCTTTAGCTAAAATCATCTGTGTCACCAAAGTGAGTTGTGTAGTAGTCATCCTACTATCCCCTACTTTAAGTAACACTGTATTCCTTAGGATATTTTGCACCATATATGCATTAGAAGTAAGGCTGGATGTAGAACTGATAAGTGTCTTTCTGGACTTTCTATAAAGCAGTAGGTTAGCATGTGTCCAATCCCTATCTTTTTGGTAATTTTCAACTATATCCAGTGCATTACCACAATCTACGAGTCCAAATTCATTTTGCAAATCCACTTACATTAGCTCTACTATTCTGCTTTGAATGTGTGATCGCACTCCTCCATTTAGCTCGGTGAAAGTAAGGATCGTCTAAATGATTATAGAATTCTCGCACAAAGACCAAGCTAAACATATCAGGGATGATTAAGGACATTATACCTGCCTATGCTAGTAGATCATAGATGTGTGCATCTCGTTGTAGAACAAATTCCACGATCTTAAACATTCCTATAGCGACTTCTTGATTCAAGAATACGATTGATATCAAGAGTGATGGTTGCTGGAAGAACACTTTCATGCTCTTACGCTGAAGGCCATCCCTGCAATTATCTGAAAAATTAATTAAAAGGCGGAATTTTTACTACCGTCGGGCGATAGTGAATGTCATCGGGTGATAGCTGTTATGCATCTCCATACAAAAAATTTAATCAAAAATCTCAAATCTATGTTTTTAAGTCTACATAAACTCGAAAACCAACCTTAAAATTCAATATATGTTATAGATCTACTATATCCATGTAAATCTAACTCTAACCCTTAAGTTTTTCCAAAACTCTTTCAAATCACTTCAAATCCAGAAATTTCAGTCATAAAAACACTTTATAATTACAAAGAACTTTTCAAAATGCAACCAAAATCAACATCTACAAAAAATTTCAACCAAAATCATCAAGATTACCTTAGATTCGATGCTTTCGACGGCGACACAGCAGGTTTTAACGATAGGTTTTCAGGAAAAAGAGGGGTCAAATGAATTCCTGACTGAAGATTAACTTTTATACCAATATTCCATATCGCGGTGCAATATCGCTATCGCTCACGATAGCAAATTTCAAAGTCATTACTTTCATTTTTCATTACTCTCTTGTTTCTTGTATAATACACATATTTTAGACATTTGAAGTTGGGTAATACATTCAAGAAAGTTGGTCAATGTGATTTTCATTTTTCATGTTTCATATAACATTGTTTATACTTTCCATGCTTCAAATATCTCCTTTTTATAATGGTTTTGTGATTAGTAAATGTTTCAAATTGTTTTTGCATGCCTCTAAGTATGAGTAATATTGTATACATGATAATGACTTCACACTTACATATTTTGGTACAATATAAGTGTTTGGTCCAACTTTCTTGAATTTGAAGAAGGACTAGCAAAATAATATATACACATGTTGTGATCTAACTTGTGTTTAAGGTGAATGATTACAGTTTGTCCTGATAAGCTATGATGGGATAGGTAGCCTAAGTGGTTAAGTTAGGTAAGTTCTTACCTAAGTGGTGGAAAGACAGATAACTGTCTAAGTCCACAGGCATTAAGTGAAGATTAGTCACTCAACGCCAGATGGCTTATAGCGCTGAGTGAAGCCTATACAGTCAAAGCCAAGGCAGTGGTAAGCTAAGAAAATGGCTAAGTCCATAGGCATTGAGTGAAGTCAACTCACTCAATGCCATACAGCAAAAGACTGTGAGATCGGCTAAAGCAGTAAAAGCCTGAAGTTGGAATGAGCTAAAATGTGGCAATGTCCATAGGCGTTGAGTGAAGTCAACTCACTCAACTCCATGCTACTAAATACAGAAAATTGGCTAAGTAAGAAAGCGTTGAGTGAGGCGAGTTCACTCAACGCTCTCAATGCTTATGTTGCTGAATAAGCAAAAAATTGGATAAGTAAGAAAGCATTGAGCGAGGCGAGTTCACTCAACGCTTATGTTACTGAATAAGCAGAAATTTGGTTAAGTAAAAAAGCATTGAGTGGAGGTTACTGACTCAACGCTGTCAACGCCTAGTGAAGACAGAATTTTATCTAAGCGGTTTGGCATTGAGTGATGCTTACTCACTCAACACCAAACAGCTGAAAGCTGATAAAGCAAGATTGGCATTGAGTGAAGCTAAATCACTCAACGCCTAAAATCATACTTAGTACTCTAAGTAGTTTGGCGTTAAGTGAAGGTGACTCACTCAATGCCAAGAGACAGTGAATCTGTCTAAGTGTTTTTGCGTTGAGTGATGCTTACTCACTCAACGCCTATTCTTTGATACTTGATTTTTTGGCTAAGTCCACAGCTGGTGACGTCGGTAAGTCAACAAGTCAACATATTTCAAATAAGTGGCGGGATGATGACAGTATGTGGCAAAGGTTGTCGCAGACCTACTGTACAACAGTTGGCATTAAAGAAAATTTGCAGCCAGCATTAAATGTGTGGGACCCATTGCTAAAAGAGCTATTATGTCTCAATAAATAAAAGAAGTAACAATTATTCTTCGACCCTGCCATTGGTGTGGAGTTATAGAACAGAAAGCTCAAGCTGAGAAAGAAAAAGAGCAAGTCAGTTGTTAAAATCAAGATCTTCAACAGCAAGATAGCTGGTGCCATTCTCACCTACACCAGCAAGCTAGTTTAGAGTATATAGCATAAGGTAGCAGCCAAGGGCCGACCCTTACTGCAGGTTCTTCACAGTTCCAGCAACTCAATCACCTGAAGATCTTTGATGGAAGCTATGAAGAGAAGAAAGCTTGAATAAGCAGAGATCTGAAAGAAGGCTCAGGGGACTATTCCTCAGGAGTCAAAGTTAGGGCTGAATCACCTCAGCCCAGGAAAGAGAGAAGGGTAGAACAGGGCTCTACAAGTTGCTTCAAGCACAAGGATCATTGTTGCTGTGAAGAAGAGAGGGTTGAGCCTCTGTCTCAGTTCAGGGAGAGGCAAAACATTGCTCTGCAAGTAACTTCCTGCACAAGTAATTACTTGTTGCTGTGAAAGTAGTTAGGACTAAGTATATCTTAGTTCAATAAAGGTAGACTCAGGAAATAATCTTTTGTAGTCATTGTTGGGCTGAGTCTATCTTAGTCAAGAAGCTTGACACGGAGAAATATCTCTTGCGTCAAGAATATCCATCAACCCACTTTCATCCTATAGGATTCAGTTTACCTTGATCTGAGCTATAGGAACCTTAAAGGGTATTGAGTTGTAGGAGTGCTGCAGCACTTTGAGAGTAGGGTTGTGTGCCTGAAGATTTAGGGATGTAGAGCCTGAGTTGTAGGACTTAGAAATAAGGCTGAGGTAGGTGATCAGTGGATCACTGAGCTGTAGGAGCTCTACAGGGCTCTGAGGTAGGAACCCTTGTTGTTTTGAGTTTGGATTCTGTGAAGAATCTATGTGTAAGGCTGAGGGCATGTGGTGTAAGCTCCTATGATTATTTTAGAGAAGTGCCTAGTCTAACAAGACTGTTGGATAGGTGGGAGGGAAAGTGGATGTACCCAGTTGGGGAACCACTATAAATATATGTGTGTTGTGCTGTGTTTTTTTTCTTTGTGCAGGGTAAATCATCTTGAAAGTAGAAAATAATCTACCACTCAAGTAGCAAACTAAAAGAAAAGAAAAGAATCAATAAAGAGACCAATAACCTATTCCCCTCCCCCCTCTAGGTGATTTAGCTATCCTTGAAACTAAAGACTTTCAATAAGTCTTTAAAAAAAATTCGATCTACATGAATGTGTTTTAGTTTCACATTACAAATTTGATATACATACCTCAACTTGTTTATCATTGAATCTTACACAAAATTTTTTTCTTACTTTACATGGCATTAAAAAAACATATGTTGTACTATATAAGTGGATTCAGAGTCCTAAATGATAAAAAAGAGAAAAATAAAATAGCAATGTGCTATAAAAATAAAAATAAAATATTCTTCAAATAATATGCTCAGTATACTCCATCAAATACTACTTACCCTCTTGATAGTCTTAATGAGCATTGTGTTGTTGAGCACCTTAGAAAGAATCGTTAAGTACCTTGTGCACACACTTTTGTCCATTTTCTTTTCTATATTGTTCAATAGATTCATACATGACCACAAAGTTGTCTCTGTATAGTCAATGTTATGTATTTACATTTCACATTTTCATGAGATTTTAATTACCTCGCTTGTTCTTTTCTACCAAAGCACCGTTGTACACATCATTATCAATTATAAAATTTCTTCTCATGAGAATTGGACTGAAAATGATTTCCACATTTCTATATCACATTCCATTCTTCTTTTAGATATTTTTGGCATGAATTGTACAAATGTTTTTATGATTACTTCATACTTTATATCATACACATTGTTTGCTTTATACCTTTTACCTTTTATTGTCCATTTTGTACAGTATGTTTACTACTCCGCTTCTCATACACTTTCTTTTCAAATTCTTCCTAAATTTCATGTTTCCTCTTCCATATCTTTTGTTAATAACAAAAGGGGGAGAATATTGAAAGAACTCTATTTTTATTGGTGGGTAGCTTACATTAAGGGGTACTAATTATTTATTTCTTAAATTTCATGAACTTTAACATATTAATAAGACATGACTCATCCATTTAGGGGGAGTATGTGTACATCAAGTACTTATGTTGCTTATCATATAATGTACACTTTATTATATATCATAGACGATTTCTTTCTAAGAGGATTTGTTATTATCAAAAGGGGAGATTGTTGGAGCATACGTTCCACACTCCTTGGTTTGAAAATAACAAATCCAGAATGTATTTGATCATAGTGTGTTTGGGGTGTGCAGATATAACAGTACAACATTCTGATAATTTTGGATTGGCAACCTACAATAATTTTTACAAAGTTAAGATATTGCGGGTAATATTTACTACCGCCCTGCATTAGCATGATGACATTAGCCATGACATAGGACACGATTCCAAACGGTTAACATGATGCGCATTATCAGAGATACCGCCAGGCAATATCGTGTTATTATGGTGCGATAGTACCATGATCGTACATAATCTCCAGCTTCTTGGCTCAAATATTGCAGAGTAGGACACATGGCAGCCATTGGAGATATCGCGGGCGATATCGCGCTATCGCCGTGTGATAGTGGAAAATCTATAAAAGGGCTGAAATTCAGGAATTTGACATTACACGCATCCAGGATCCTTGATCTCATGCATCTCCAACCAGATAGCTCTATGAAACCAGAAAAACTACTAAGTGTTGGTTAAATTTTAAGAGCGAAGAAGGGACCATTCGTGCTTCTGATCTCCAGCAATCTTCGTAAGGATTTTCTGATATCTTTAGTGCTTAAGACATGAGGGAGTTTTTATTTCAGATTTCCTTTTCTTTTTTATTCACTTTATAATCGGTAGAGAATTTGCCGCCTTGTGAGTGGTGACTAGGCCCATGTGTGGTTTGGGTAAATCACTATTGTGTGTGTTGCGACTAGGTTGTGGTGAGATCTATACAGAGGCTAGTTGTTGTATATAGGGAGAGATAAACTTTAGCCTATCGGTCCTTTAGAGAAAAACCGATAAATTCAAAAAGGAAATTTTTTTGATCACAGCCACAATTTCAAGCTTTGTTGAAATATATTGTTTTTAATTTTTATCACTTATAAAATAAATATGCATTTCAATTTTATCATAAATTTTTAAGTGTTTGTTATGAATATTTGTTAAAGTAACTAGCGTCTACCTAAATCACCTAGAGGGGGGTGAATATGTGATGTCTGTGTCTTTTAATAGAATAAAACTACTTAAAAAATTAAGCACACAAACACCAAGATTTATAGTGGTTCCCCGAGTTGGATATGTCCACTTTCCCACCTTGCCTATCTACCATGAATGGCTAGATTTGGCTACTTCACCAAACTCAGATTTCTACAAATCTTACACCTCGGAGACAGAATTCCTATAACTCGGAGACAAACCTCCTATCGCTCGGAGAACAACCTCTCCTACAACTCGATCCACAACCGGATTTACGACTCGATCCATAAACGGATCTACAACTCGGAAAAAAATCTCATACAAATGTAAAGGAATATTACAATATAATAACTATTACAAGTCTTCACTCCGACGTTCTTTGATTATGTAGATCTTGAAATTTTGGAGAACTCGGAAAATAGAAATCCTTGAACACCTTGAATCTTGAATCTTCAATCGACTAGATCTGGAGGAATAGAGATCTTCAGAGAGTAGCAATCCAGTCGTACGGGTCGATGAATATTGAATCCTTCAAAGTTCGTTGTGGTCAGCTGATCGG
The DNA here is from genome assembly GCA_039513925.1 of Platanthera zijinensis. Classification (NCBI taxonomy): domain Eukaryota; kingdom Viridiplantae; phylum Streptophyta; class Magnoliopsida; order Asparagales; family Orchidaceae; genus Platanthera; species Platanthera zijinensis. The sequence continues at coordinate 49,829,801 of CM077086.1, forward strand.
AGTTATCGTATCGCATAGGAGGCCGATGGGTTCTTTTTGGAAAGTTTCTCGATTTGAAAATTAAAACAATTTACAAGATTAGGGTTGAATAAAAATCCACCCTAAGTATTTATAAACATCTTCAAACACAACGGTTATAAAAGAAATTCCAAAAATAAACTTGTGAAAGTTACTATGCATGGTTGTCGCAACCCGAGCCTGAAAAAAAAATTGTCAGAAAAATGACCAAAGTCATATTCGTCGAGTATCATCGAGTATTGCTAGTATACTTATCGAATAGTCATTGATATACGATGAATTTTACTTGGAGAAATTCAGCTCAAGATGGCTAGCCACTCAACGCCTAGGATGGAGTCATACTCGATGAATTCGTCGAATATCAGCTAGTATACTCGATGAATTTGACGAGTATAGGCTAGCAAACTAAACGCTCTCGACGCTATCATCTCACTCAATGCCTTCCATGCATACGAGGCTCTAGGCGCCAAGATGCACTTGATGCTCTCGACACCAAGATGCACTCGACGAATTTGCCTTAAGAAAAATCAGAGAAGTAGCGTTGAGATGATTCGACGAATTCGGCGTGTATCGTCATGTATATTCGACAAATTCGGCGAGTATCATTAGATACATTCGACGAATTCGACGAGTATACTTGATGATACTCGATGAATTTTACTTAACTGTTTTTCCAATCTTTCTAGATATTTCACCACAAGTATATAAGATGAATTCGACGAGTGATAGTAAGTATACATGACTAATTCGACGAATATCAATGATACTCGACGAATTATACGAATATCCCTTACTATACTCAACGAATTTTACTTGGGTAAAATTCTGTTATATTGTATTTTGAGATCTTCTTCTTCCTTGAACCTCCTTATGTACTTGGAATAGAAGTACACTCCAATAGAGAGATTACACGTGAGTTAACACAATGGCCTATACAATGAAAGATTACATTGTATGGTCCCGTATTTTCTGACACACTGTAACCTGACATTGTGTGTACTTAGCATTGTAAACCTGCAAGTACATAACTAAAAATACACTATAAAATACAGTCACAATTCATCTTAGCTTAACTGAACCCTTCTTCAAATCAGGGTTATTGTGGATACAATACTCAATAATTTGGTTATGAATAAGTTTACTTGATTTCAGTAAAAATTTGGTTAAGTAATTATTAGGTATAAAATTGTAATTTTCCCTTATCCCCCCCCCCTAAGGAACCTCAAGATCCAACAGATGAAAGTGTTGATGCCGAGAAAATGTCCTACTCCAAAAATCGGATCAATCCAGCCTAAGATTATTGGTCTAGCAGTCGGGCTTGACATGCTCGAACATAGAAACATACGGACAATAAAAAGGACCATATGTGATGTGGAAGGGAGGTCTCATTATGTACATGGATGCTTAGAAGAAGCTTCTCCCCCACAACCAAAGTTGGCTGAGCAGGGTACAAGGTGGACACTAGTTGGTGACTATCACACTACCACAAGATGGCAACCAAGTGGATGTTGCTCACTGTATCATGGCTAGAAGTCTAGAAAAAGGTTCAATTGAGATCTTTTGTGAGACTACAAGGTCTGTATCCTTGTACCCTCTGGGTCCTATTTATAGGCAAATCCAAGGGTGGGGGTCTTATTTGTATCTTAACCCCCACCTAGCGAGTAGGAGAGTTTCGAGGGAACTCGCTCGTCTTGGGCGACTAACAACCCTAGTCACCTACCTGACGAGTATGTGAGGGTAGCTCGCCATACTCGCCCAGGCCTTGTACCGTCATGAATGTTTACTCTAAATTCTACCTTAACTTGTTGACTTTTACTTCTTGCTGACCTGGCTTTGAGTGGACCCCTCCCCCCCCCCCCCAATAAATATGAGTTATACATAATCCTCACTCTTTGTGAATGACGTAGGAGCTCTGAAAGAAACATTCACTACTTATTCAGTGAGTTGCTTCTGGTAAGTATTTGGACTACTCACGACTTATGGTTGCCCGCTGACCTCTATAAATAGGGGTGACCCTTTCTTATGGCACACCTTCTAAACTCCCTCAAGATGTCACAATCTTCTGAGGAATTCTATAACGTGAGCATTGATGCACTGTCTGGATTTCTGGTTCCCAAAAAGTACAAAAGGCCCCATTATGGCAATGATATTTCGAGCTCCCTCTGTCAAAGAAGAAGAAGTTGAAGAAGAAAAGAAGTCGCTAGCTTCCAAGAAGGAGAACCCGCCTCCTAGCACTGGAGATGTTGCCACTTTGGCCGATCATCCAAGGATCCTCGCTGACACTCAATAGTTGTATGACAAACTTGGTCTGGAAGACCATGCTGAAAGATTATGGGTAGTCTAAATCACCTAGAGGGGTTTTTTTGTATTTTAACTTTCTAGATTATTTAAGCAAACTACTGCATAAAACAAATTATAAGCCACAAAACACAGATAACACACAAGATTTTATAGTGGTTTCCTGGAGTATGGGTACATCTACTGTCTCTCTCAACCTATTTAGTAGTGTGCTAGACTCGGCAAACTCCTCTAATTTCTCACATCAAAGATCTTACAAATCAAATCCACTCCTAGGTCCTACATCAAATCTTTAGCAAGATCCTACCTCAAACTTCATTAAGACCTACCCCATGCTTTCCGGCCACATCCCTACCTCAGAGTGTAAGTTCTTCTATAGCTCAGAGACCCAGACGGTCCCCTACCTTAGATTCACTCCTTGAATCCTACCTCAGACTCACAACAGAGTCCTACACTCAGGCCTCCTATATAGCCATACACTTAGGCTGACATCACAACCCTACAACTCAGATATTAGAGAGATCTTATACAGTAAATGTTTTTTAAAATAGATTATAGAAAATGACTCAAATATGAATGTTACTTTGAAGTTTTGAGTCTTCTTGAGCTTTCTAGAGAGAAAACTTTATTTTCGGCTCCTGAACAGTATTGATTTGATCTTGGTAGTAGGTTAAAAGCTGGTTGGCTCTAATGAAGATATGGCTTGTGTTGGATCAAGTGGCCAACCTTAGAGGGGGTGAATAAGGTTTGATGCGCTAACTGGAATTTAAAATATTTCAACTCAGGAAATCAAGTTCTGGACTACCGCGGGGTGTTAGGTAGCTAACACGCAGTAGTAGGTCACAGAGTTCGTTTTCATGTGCAGATCTGAGTTCCACTCCACAAACACTCACAATCACTAAACAATCACAACACACAACTAGAAGTAATCAACACAAAAATAATAGATTTCATTGCATGAATTCTAAACAACAATAGTTCTAGATGAGTACAAAAAGGTGTTCTCTGTGACGCCGGAGATCTAAGGTGGTGAGTAGAAATGATCTTTTGGTTTCTATACCGATCCACTCCAAGGATCGGTTGGCTCGCTCCTTTTCCCAATAGGAAAAGTCTTCGAGCCAACTCTTCACCTCCTCACAAGGGTCTTAGAGCCCCGCTAGATCCTCCGATCTAGACGTCTTTATCCCCGGAATGATTTCCCGCGGAATTCTACTCGGATTCTGACGAACCTTACCGGACGATTTTCCTCACCACAAGATTTAGAAAAAAGAAAAGATTGCAAGAATAAAAGATATAAATATTTCAAAGATGAAGTTCTCCCTCTTGGTTACTTCTCCATTGAGCCATCCGCGCGCGGTGCTTGAGATCTCTATTTGCTAGCAACTGATCAGCTCTTCGTAGTCAGTGTAGATCTTGGATCGTCGGAGTCTTTCGTTCACAAATGTGAGTGAGACGATTATCTTCTTCTCATAGTAAAATGATTGGAACGGATACAAGACGGCGGCCGAACCCTAGAGTGCAGGACCTTCTCTCTATTTTCGTCTGGAATCTCTTGTCGGTCCAGGCACAGAAATCAAGACGGCCTTTTATACAACTTCGTAAAAATAGGCTACCGTCGGCAGTAAGACTAGCGCCCGGTGGTAGGTTTGAGCATTTATTGTGCCAGCTATCGTCCAAATATGGAATAGAGTAATCAAAAATTGCACTAGCAAAGTTGACTGTCTACTCAACTCCCTTGGAGTTAATTGCGGAATGAAGGTTATAGATATTTGAGATGAAACCCTAAAGCCTAACACAAGTGGTGTGCACAAAAGGCAGCCAACTGTAATTACAGTTAAGGCTTGGAATCCTAAACAGCAACTAGCAAACCTAGTTAAAATCTAATCACAGCCAATCTGCACAGAGAATTAATTAAACAATCCAGACAACACAAGGAATTTATAGTGGTTCCCCAAACAACTTGGGTACGTCCACTCTTCTACCAACAAGATAGGAATCCACTCAGGTTTTTGATCAGGTGCCCTGCCACCAACAAGATCTGCTTCAGGTAGATCCAGAAACCCTTTAGACTTTTGATCAGGTGTCTAAAAACCAACACAGGTTTTTGATCAAGTGCCCTGCCACCAAGGTATACTTTTGAAGGGAGTAATAACCCTTTACAGGAGGGGGAAAGGAGGTTAAGATGTCTTCTCTATTTTACAATAGATTAGAGAAGCACAAGAACTTGCACTGAGCTAGAAAGCTCTAAAGAGTCAAGGCTCCCCCTGGCTAAAAGAACATCCAGGTGAAGTCTTGCTTCAGTGCAGAAACACTTCAGAAAATCTGAAGGAAAAAGCTACATGAAGATAAATAATATGAAATAAAATTTCTTCTTCAGGCAGCTATCTTCTTCTTCTTCTTCTTCAAAAATCTTTGAGTGAAAATCTTCCTGTAAGCAGGAGAACTCAGGTTGAAGAAGAGTGAAGAGCTAAAACTTCTCAGTTGAATATGAACGAGCTGAGAGCAGTTGTAAACTGTAAGATGTAAGCTTGAATGCTGCTGTTAGCTTTTTGTATATCAGAACTAATTGATTTCTTTCTCCAAAGAATTTTTTATATAACAGCAGCAGCAACGACTCTCATTTGAGTTTGAATCTTGTCTTCTACTGAAATATGCAAGCTGGGCTGCAAATAGCATAAAGCAAAATAAATACTGCAGACAAATATCCTATAAAAGGATAAAGGCTTTCTAAGAAGCTGCAAGTAACTCTGATAAAATAATACTAGAGAAAGTTACATCAGAAAAGACTCTTTACGGCCAAGGAAGACTTTTTGAGTCTAACGGCTATAAAGGACAGCCTGGCAGATAAAGCAGAAATCATATCTCAGCTAATAAGACAAACAACTTTGTCAGAAAAAGATTAGCTCATGCATAAGGAATGGAGCAGATATTGCATGGAAATAATATCATAAATTTATTCAAACAATCTTTTATAAAATATGCCAAAATAAATATGAAATTAATCGCATCATAGAAGACGGCAAAACTACTCAAGACATACAGCAAAACGTCGAACGACCCTCGGAGATCGTAGACCGAAGCACAGAGATCGTCGACCTATCAGACAGATAGTCGAACGATCCAGATAGTCGAACTATCAAAGAAGATAGTCGAACTACCCCAACAGATAGTCGAACTATCAGGACAGATAGTCGAGCTATCAGATAGTCGGTCTATCAGGACAGATAGTCGAACTACCAAAGCAAAATAGATAGTCGACCTATCAACAGATAGTCGAACTATCAAAGAAAAACAGATAGTCGACCTATCAACAAATAGTCGAACTATCAGATAGTCGAACTATCCAAGCAGATAGTTGAACTATTAAGAAGGGCAGATAGTCGACCTATCAACAGATAGTCGAACTATCAAAGAGAACAGATAGTCGACCTATCAACAAATAGTCGAACTATCAAAGACAAAAGATAGTCGACCTATCAAGCAGATAGTCGAGCTATCAGGAAGACGATCGTCGAACGGCTGATCGACGATAGTCGAGCGACGTTCGACCATAGTCGAACAAAAAACAACTTAACTAAATATACATCTAGAAAAGTGACGCCTCTAAAACTAGAGCAACAAACTAAACAACTAACCTTTGACCATAGATAAATCTTGGGTCAAGAGACAGAAAGAGAAGACTGAACTCAAATCAAAACCTAGGGTACCAACAATCTCCCCCTATTTGAGTTAAGTCTCTCAACAATTAAAACACACAAAACTAATTACTGAAAGTAAATAAAATGCATGAAAAGAAATAACTAAGCAGATAACATCAATCAAACAGATAAGCAATTAACTGTCAATCAAGGAAATATTAAGATGCTTCAGAATTAGGTTTAGGATCAGAAGAGCTAGAAACAAAAGTAATCTTTCTAGAAGGATCTTGGGCTTCTTTCCTCGACAACTTCAGGTCTTGTTCTCCAATGATTTTCAATTCTGACGCTCTTGGGACAACTGCCTCAGGATGTTTTTCCATATACTTTGAAGGATCAAATACCTCAGGTCTAACCTGGAATTTATCGAGCTCCTTCATTCTGAATTTTGACATCGTGGTCAATCCTGCAGTGTCTTTTCCTTCTGCTTTAGCTTTCTTAATTTGAGCTGCTCCAACAAGTTCAAGAAAATGAGCCATCCTAAAATTAGGATCAAGCTCTGGGCTTTCATATACATTCTCAGAAGATGTATCAGCTGGTTCTTTATCCTGAATAACTAGATAAGAAAGAGGAGCAGACTTAGCAAATATCTTGCTAGATTTTTCAGAGAAAATAATTCGCTTACCTTTTGAAACAGCCTTCACAGAATGATTTGGCTTTGGAGAGGTTGAGCTTTTGAGTTCTTTGGAATGAGGAGGAGAGAAAGTTGGTCTTTGATACACCACCTCCTTTACTTGTTCCTTAACAACAGTATCATGTCTTTGATAGCCAGATTGAGTTTTACCTTGATATCCTTGAGAGCTTCTCCTTTGTGAAGACTGAGATGGATTGAACCTTTCAGACTGAGCAGCAGGGTTTGCAAATAAGTTTCCTGAGGCTCCTGCATTGGGAGGTGGAGGAGGAGGACCTCTAGGAGTCCATCTTGGGACAGGACTGTCATACCTCTTTGACTTCTTCCTTTGCTTCTGCTGATTCTTAGAGAAAGCCATCCAGTGCTGGAAATCTTTTGATTTAGGATCAATTCCTTTCAGGATATAATAAGGAGTATCATTATCTGGATTTGGAGGAAGAGGATCTACAGCTTTCCTTTTCTTTTTAGCAGATCTTTTTCTTTTAGACTCATCAGATTCATCAGAATCGATTTCATCCTCAGAATTAGAAGAAATGGGAAGATCATATGGATTAATTGCTTCTTGCAAAGCTCTTTCCTTTTCCTTTAGAGCAGCTTTTTCTAATTCTTCTTCCATGGCATCCTGTGCCAGGAGAGTATCTAAATCCAATCCCGGGGAATCATCCCATACAGTAGACTTTTCAATTTGAGCATCTGCAGCCTTTTCTTGTTGATCAGAAACTGTCATGGTGACCAGTTCTACTGGCACTGCTAGCTGAGCTGGCTGAGCAGCCTCAGAAACTTGAGCAACTGGTTCTGGTTGAACTTCTGGAGCCGGTTGGAGATCAGGCTCTTGAACATCTAGTACTTCTTCCATATTATCTGTATTATTATGAATAAAATTTTTCTAAATGACATCTAATCATCCCTTCCAGGTATTCCCATACAAGCATATCAGTTATCAAGTCTAAAAAGTGAGTAAAAGGGATACCTTCAGAATTGACCTTTGCGTGTACTAACTCCCATAATTCATCTAGGAAGGAAGTGATAACTCCTTCTAGGTATAGGGCGACCAGGGGAGTAGAACATTCTTCTAAGCAAACTTTGACAATAAATTCAGACTTCAATAAGGCATCAGAAATTTCTTTTTCAGATAATAGAGGAGGAGCTGATTCTTCTAATTCTTTCTCTGCCACTGCTGGAGGATCTGCTGGAGGGGAGGCCAAAGGCAGCTCAGAGACATCTTCATTAAGCATCTCCCCCTACCTGATTTCAGTAGATACTAAAACCAGGCCCCTAGAGGAAGAGGGCTCAGCAGACTTTGAGAGTGCCCGGATGGCAGCAGTCAAAGAGGAAATGGAGGAAGCAAGGGGAGCAATTGCCTCTTCAATCATGATTTTGATTGAGGGGGTAATTAACTCCAAAATGCTAGAAATGAATGCTGGAGTTATTTCAAAAGATGATGATGATGATGGGGGAATCTCAGAGGATGGATGATCAGCAGGAATGGTGTATTCTTGATGATCTGGAGAGTGAACTGGAGATGGAGAGTGAGCTGGAGATGGAGAGTGAGCTGGAGATAGAGAGTGAGCTGGAGATGGATAAGAGGATGCAGGGTGATCAATGTGATCTGAAGAAGGAATTGGAGAATGAGGAGGAGTAGAAATCTCAGAAACCAATAAATCAAAACTGGGATGAGAGATCCCAGCAAGATGAGACAGGAGAGGAGATGCAGGAGGTGATGCAAGGTGAGAAGCAGAAGGTCGTACTTCAATTTAGGTTGATGGAACTTCAACTGAAGTAGATGGCAAAGCAGATGAAGAAGATGGAAGGGAGAGGTTTGCTGAGCCAGCTTCTTGTAGGGGAGGAGTGACTGAGGCAGTCCTGGTGCACTCAAATACGGCTGGAGCAACCCCTGCAGGAGCAGGCTTCAGAAAAGTCCTTTTCCATTTGGCGAACAAGGTCGGATCCATCTTCTTGCTGGCGTTGATGGAGGTAGCAGCTGAAACTAACAGATGGGGATATCTTTCCTTCAGAAAAATCCCAACCACCCTTCCCAGGGTGACTTCTTTCTTGCTGTTCTTTTTCCTGATCAAATCAAACAATACTCCTGCTCAATTAATCTGTTTCTTATTCACAATTGCACACATCAGTGCAAACTGCTGCCTTGTAATATTGTCATGGGTAGAGTGCTTTCCCAGTAGCACTTTTCCGACGATTTCAGCAAGAAACTTAATCTTAAACGGAAAATTTACTTTAAGCAGCTTAGAGGGAATGCCTTCGGAAGGTCCCAGCTCTGTCAGCATTCTCCCAAACTCTGGGGTATCTTGCTCGTAATCTTCTTCCCCATTTATCAATCCAAATATTTCAGTTAAAATGACGGGAGTCAAAGTTACCTCTTCTCCGCCAATAGTTCCGGTCATTGAATCATCATTTGAAGACGAAGTAAATGCCCATTCTTTAATCTCTTGAATATTTATCCTTATCCTGGAGGACATGAGCTTTTCCAAACCTTGATCTTTGCACAGATTAAGAATTTCCACTATTCCAGATTCGCAACAGCTGAAGGAATCGAAATCCACACTGAATCCTGCATCAAACTTCACTACTGTCAAGAGAGCTGGAGAAATCGCCATCGAAAGGGCTGGAGAAGACGAGGGAGAGACTGCGAGGATGGAGCGGCAGAAATCGCAAGACAAAGAGCAAGCAGGAAGACGGAATGCGAAAAGACGCTCTCCGTCGACGATAAAAGCAACTGTCTCTTAACCTAGGTCGACCAACGGCTTTATATTAAAACAACGATCGTCGATATATTTAAAAGATACTGGAGACGATGGTCGAACGGTCGTTCGACGATCGGTCCTGAAGCAGAGTAGTCGATCAATCGTTCGACTATTTCTGTCTTCACAAACAACAAGCTGTCGTCAACCATAGATCGACGATAGGCTCGACCTGTTCGACTATCTTCGAACGCCGGTCGACGATCTTCAAGCAGATAAGCTATCCTCAACCATGGGTTGACGATAGGCTTGATCCGATCGACTATCTTCGAGCGTCGTTCGCCAAATGGCACTCTAGAGGGGGGGTGAATAGAGTAATCAAAAATTGCACTAGCAAAGTTGACTGTCTACTCAACTCCCTTGGAGTTAATTGCGAAATGAAGGTTATAGATATTTGAGATGAAACCCTAACACAAGTGGTGTGCACAAAAGGCAGCCAACTGTAATTACAGTTAAGGCTTGGAATCCTAAACAACAACTAGCAAACCTAGTTAAAATCTAATCACAGCCAATCAGCACAGAGAATTAATTAAACAATCCAGACGACACAAGGAATTTATAATGGTTACCCAAACAACTTGGGTACGTCCACTCTTCTACCAACAAGGTAGGAATCCACTCAGGTTTTTGATCAGGTGCCCTGCCACCAACAAGATCTGCTTCAGGTAGATCCAGAAACCCTTTAGACTTTTGATCAGGTGTCTAAAAACCAACACAGGTTTTTGATCAGGTGCCCTGCCACCAAGGTATACTTTTAAAGGGAGTAATAACCCTTTACAGGAGGGGGAAAGGAGGTTAAGATGTCTTCTCTATTTTACAATAGATTAGAGAAGCACAAGAACTTGCACTGAGCTAGAAAGCTCTAAAGAGTTAAGGCTCCCCCTAGCTAAAAGAACGTCCAGGTGAAGTCTTGCTTCAGTGCAGAAACACTTCAGAAAATCTGAAGGAAAAAGCTACAAGAAGATAAATAATATGAAATAAAATTTCTTCTTTAGGCAGCTATCTTCTTCTTCTTCTTCTTCAAAAATCTCTGAGTGAAAATCTTCCTGTAAGTAGGAGAACTCAGGTTGAAGAAGAGTGAAGAGCTAAAACTTCTCAGTTGAATATGAACGAGCTGAGAGCAGTTGTAAACTGTAAGATGTAAGCTTGAATGCTGCTGTTAGCTTTTTGTATATCAGAACTAGTTGATTTCTTTCTCCAAAGAATTCTTTATATAACAGCAGCAGCAACGGCTCTCATTTGAGTTTGAATCTTGTCTTCTACTGAAATATACAAGCTGGGCTGCTAAAGCAAAACAAATACTGCAGACAGATATCCTATAAAAGGATAAAGCTTTCTAAGAAGCTGCAAGTAACTCTGATAAAATAATACTAGAGAAAGTTACATCAGAAAAGACTCTTTACGGCCAAGGAAGACTTTTTGAGTCTAACGGCTATAAAGGACAGCCTGGCAGATAAAGCAGAAATCATATCTCAGCTAATAAGACAAACAACTTTGTCAGAAAAAGATTAGCTCATGCATAAGGAATGGAGCAGATATTGCATGGAAATAATATCATAAATTTATTCAAACAATCTTTTATAAAATATGCCAAAATAAATATGAAATTAATCACATCATAGAAGACGACAAAACTACTCAAGACATACAGCAAAACGTCGAACGACCCTCGGAGATCGTCGACCGAAGCACAGAGATCGTCGACCTATCAGACAGATAGTCGAACGATCCAGATAGTCGAACTATCAAAGAAGATAGTCGAACTACCTCAACAGATAGTCGAACTATCAGGACAGATAGTCGAGCTATCAGATAGTCGATCTATCAGGACAGATAGTCGAACTACCAAAGCAAAACAGATAGTCGACCTATCAACAGATAGTCGAACTATCAAAGAAAAACAGATAATCGACCTATCAACAGATAGTCGAACTATCAGATAGTCGAACTATCCAAGCAGATAGTTGAACTATCAAGAAGGGCAGGTAGTCGACCTATCAACAGATAGTCGAACTATCAAAGAGAACAGATAGTCGACCTATCAATAGATAGTCGAACTATCAAAGACAAAAGATAGTCGACCTATCAAGCAGATAGTCGAGCTATCAGGAAGACGATCGTCGAACGGCTGATCGACGATAGTCGAGCGACGTTCGACCATAGTCGAACGAAAAACAACTTAACCAAATTTTCATCTGGAAAAGTGACGCCTCTAAAACTAGAGCAACAAACTAAACAACTAACCTTTGACCATAGATAAATCTTGGGTCAAGAGACATAAAGAGAAGACTGAACTCAAATCAAAACCTAGGGTACCAACATTGGGCTATGAGAAACTGGCCATAATACGTTTCTCCCTCTAGAGCTTTTCCTCAAGATCTCTAATGAGACTATCCTTGCTCTTGATAGCCTCCATCTGGATGCCTGAAAGAGGTTTTAGTTGACTGAGTTCCCTCATGGTCTGATTCAGCACAGATGTTGTTTGAGCAAGCTGGGAAGCAACTGGCTGAAGAGACAGAATCTCCTTTGCATGTACCTTAGTCAACTTCTTGCACCTTTTAAAGGCATCAAGAAGTTCAGTATATTTATCAATCAGTTGATTGACATCACCTTCTGAGCCAGAATCATCTTCACTATTAGATGAAGAGGCTTCTGTACAAGGACTAGTCTTATACCCAGACACAGAACTGGATAGGGAATGTACCTTACTTTGACCAGGTTGATCCTGGCTACCGTCTCCATCAGTCAGTGCCATCAGCCATCAGCATCTATAGGATCCTTCATCCACCTCTGAGTCATTATCTAATAGTATCAGAGGGGCCCTGATTCCTATCCTCACTGGAGGATAGACTTCTCCTACTGTAATAGCTTTATCTTTAGTAGCAACAGCAACTAGCCCAATGTAAGCTTCCTCTTCTTCAGACTCAGATGATGATGAGTCTATCCAGCTTTTCTCTTTCTTAGCCACAAAGGACTTTTCTTTATTGCCCTTATACTTTTGGTGAGATTTCTTCTCATTATCCTCCCTTCTCTTCACTGGGCAATCAACAATGACATGCCCTGTCTTGCTGTAGCAGTAACAAATAATATTAGTGGAATTATGTTTACTGGGTATATATCCATACCTGTCCTCCTTGGAGGATTTCTTCCAGTGATGTGCTGAGGAGGAGGGTTTTCTCTTCCAGTGCTTCTTCTTCATTAGCCTGTGGAGTTGCCTGGAGAAGACAATAAAGTCCTTATCAGCCATGTCGATGTCTGATGCTTCTGATTCAGAGTAATTTGACTCTGTTGGATCTTGTCTTCTTGGAGGAGAAGGAATCCTCTCCTTGCTTCTCATTGTGCTTTCTGCTTTGAAGGCCAAGGACTTTTCCTTGGCCTAGGATTTGCTGGTGGCCTCCTCCTCTTTCCTGGCAGCTAGCTGCATCTCATAGGAGAGCAGCTTTCCAAATAATGTTTTGGGAGGAGTTTCAGTAAGCTTAGCCACCTTTCTTATGACACAGATCTTAGTTTCCTAGTCTCTAGTGAGTGATCTGAGAAACTTGTCATTTATTTCATAATTATTGAAGACCCTCCCATAGGCCTTCAGCTCATTTATGATCCTGAAGAATCTTTCATAGTAGGTAGTTATGTTCTATTTAAGAGTTTGCCTGAAAGTCTCATACTCCTAATTGAGTAGAGACTTTCTATCATCCCTTACCTCTTCAGTACCCTCCATGTAGACCATAAGAGTGCCCCACATCTCCTTGGAGGTCTGGTAGTGAACCAAGTTCTAAGAATTTGAATCATCTACTGCACTAGCAATGATATTATGTGCTCTCTCGTCCAAGCCAGCTAAGATGACCTCATCCTTTGTCATTTCAGAGTATGTCTTTGGTGTCTGGATATTAGCATTCAGAGCAGAGACCTTCATAGGAATGATAGGTCCCTCCCTAACTATTTCAAAGATCCTTGGATTATAGGCTTCCATAAATAGCTTCACCCTCTCTTTCCATATTCAAAAATACTCCTTCCTGCAGATGGGGAGTTTCATGGAACTCAGCTCTCTCTGGCTCTCTCTAGATCCCATGATCATTTAACTGTAACTACCTTTGGAAATAACTCAGATTGTTAAATCCCTTTTAAAGCAACCTCCCTCCGATAGCGCTTGAAAGTTATTAAGTTTAAGGCAGCTTGCAACTTAGAGGGGGGTGAATAGGTTCTCTTTTGATATCTATTTGTTTCTTGCTTTAATGCTTAGTGAGTTGGCAGTAATTTGCTTTAAAGTACCTGCACAAAAAGAACACCACAGAAAAGCACACAATGATTTATAGTGGTTCCCCAACTTTTGGGTGCATCCACTCTCCTCTCACCTTGCTAACTTCCTATTAGTCAAGGCACTTCTTCAAAACAATGCTCCACAGAGCTTACACCTCAAATCCCTCAGTATCTCTCAGTCTCCTCCAAGAACTATAGCTCAGCCACAAGGGCCTACAACTCAGTGATCAGTTGATCATCTACCTCAGGCTGTTAAGCCCTACACTCAGGCTTGGAGGACAGCCCTACCTCAAATCCACAAGGGATCCTACACTTAGAGAGCAGCACTCTCCTACAACTCAGGCAAGTTTCCCTACCTCAGGCCAGTGTCCCTACAGCTCAGATCCAGTTGGATCCTACAACTCACAGAGCTTCACTCTCCTACTACTCAGGCAATCCTGCCCTACCTCAGGCCAAAGGCCTTATAGCTCAGATCCAAATGGATCCTACAAATGAAAGTAATTTTGTTACTTTGACCCAAAGAAATTTCCTTGAGTCAATAGCTAGAGCTGAGTTACCACAGCTCTAACCTTCTTCACAGCAGTAGGAAGAAATTTCTGCCTCTGTTGGAAGAAATTCGGAATATGAATTCTGATCTTGCTAAAGAAGAAGGAAGAACAGCTAGTTCTTTAACTTCTTCAAATAGCTGACTGAGCCTAACGTGGATCGTAGGCTCTCCTTTCTTCCTTAATAAGAAGACTTTCTGATCTTGCTAACAGAGAGAAATGCAACCGCTAACTAAACTCCTGGTTCTTCACTTCAAGCTTTATCTCGGTCAGCAATGGTGAGAGCGATGAAGTCCAGCCGCACTTTTTTTATTTCAATCCAAGCCATAAAAGTTATCTTGTATCTTGGCCCATCTCTTCCTTTTGTAGTTCGCCGATCAACGGCTCTTAGAGATTAGTGGGCCCCACCTACAGCTTCCATTTGTGCCTTGCTTTAACAGAAGAAGATGTACAGTAGCTTCTCGGCAGAGTTTGTTGTATTCTATAGATTCTCCGTACTTAATTTGAACTTAGCTGACTTTGTCGATTTTGCTAATGTCAGCACCTGTGGACTTAGCCAAAATCGAGCATCAGTAGAATAGGCGTTGAGTGAATGGGCTTCACTCAATGCCAAAACACTTAGACAGAATTTTGTCTATCTAGACGTTGATAGTGTTGAGTGAGCAAGCTCCACTCAACGCTTTTTGACTTAGCATATTCTTCAGCCACTTCTGCATACTTGGCGTTGAGAGCATTGAGTGAGCACACCTCACTCAACATCTTGTGCTTTAGCCTATGCATTCTGTAATTTAGGCGATGAGAGCATTGAGTGAGCTTGCCTCAGTTCGACGAACTCGGAACTCAGTTCGACAAACTCAGAGCTCTCGACGAAAAGCGAAAGCTGAGTTTGACGAACTTAGAGCTCAGTTCGACAAACTCAAAGATCAGCTTGACAGAAGTAAAGGCAATCAATGCATTTGGACTTAGCCAAATTTTTGTGTCAAGAAGAACACTTCCTTTGAGAATTAGTCAACGCAATATCACATGGCATTGAGTGAGCTTGCCTCACTCAATGCCTGTGGACTTAGTAAATATTCACAGTTTTCCTGTGGCGTTCACTAACTGAGCTATACTCAATGATTAAGAGACTATGGCGTTGAGTGAGTGAGCTGCACTCAACGCCTGTGGACTTAGATACTTTTTGCTCATTTCTACTCAGGCTTTTACTGCTTTAGCATGTCTCAAAGCTTTTTGTTGTATGGCATTGGGTGAGTTGACTTCACTCAATGCATGTGGACTTAGCCACTTTCTCAGCTTGCCACTGCTTTGGCTTTGACTGTATAGGATTCACTCAGTGCTATAAGTCATCTGGCACTGAGTGAGTCACCTTCACTCAACGCCTGTGGACTTAGATAGATTTATGTTATCCTACATCTTAGGTAAGTGTTTACCTGACTTGGACACTTAGGCTACCTGTCCCATTACTGTCAACTACAACTATATGCATATCATTGACAAGATTGAATTCCTCAAATCTAGGACATTGTGGGCAATGGACCCACTTGTAGGGACATAGCGCTACTAACTCTCCCAAAAGCCCGGACTGTTTGAGGATGGCATCACCACTCCTTTATAGAGTTAGCTACCCTAGGCAGGATCCACGGGGCGGCCAATTAGGCTCAGGGGACACGCCCTTCTGTTCGACTAGTGTGGGTCATAGCGTCTCGCACCGTACCTCCCAACACCAGGGGCATTGCTGGACCCCAACACTTGTCATTTGAATATAGCTCCAGTACTTCTTTCTTCATAGTCACTATCAGCTATGACATCACAAATTCAAGGCAGATGGCATCAAGTTACCTGATAACTAATTTAATTTCCTCTAGAGCTTTCTAAAAGGCATGCATTACAACCCGAGTACCCTTATACAAGTAATCTTCTCTTTTGTGATCCATTTCTATGAGAGCCTTGTTGTTTCAAGTTGTCGCGTGAGACGGAGAGCACAAGGAGTCTAGGGCAAAGTTTTTTATGTTTTAAACCTAAACCCTTTGGCTCTATTATATATGTATATATATATATAAATATTAATTGAAGCATCGCGTACCTAGATAGGTGATCTGTTTAAATCCAATGTCTAAGATTTAATTTGAGAAAGATAGAACTTGAACAGCCCATCAGAAATTTGATGTCTTTATCGATCAAGTTGAACAAAACGATGTAAACAATAATGATCAATTCGTTTTGTCGCACAATCCGATCAAAACAATACAGCCGATATTGATCCAATCAATTAAGTATGTCATATTTAACATCCTTATGGATCAACGCGACAAGCACACCTCCTATGTGTGAGTCATTCGACTCATTCTTAAATGTTCCTACATACATGGTTAGAGTCATAGCATCCATTAGATACCAGTAGATAGCATGATCTAACATTATGCTACCATAATAAATAGAAAAGACAACTCAGTATACAAAATCATTCTAAGTTAAGCATTCCCAACTCAATCTTAAAGAAATTAAACTTGTCTTCATCCAAAGGCTTTGTAAAGATATCTGCCACTTGTTTGTTAGTGGGGATAAACTCATGGCAAATATCTTCCTTTTCTACATGCTCTTTGATGAAGTGGTACAGTATTTCAATATGCTTAATCCTGTTGTGTGACATAGGGTTCTTAGAAATTGAGATGACACTGGAGGAATCACAAAGCATAGGAGTTCTACTTATCTTTTGATTATAGTCCAATAGTTGATGTTGAATCCATAATAATTGAGCACAGTAGCTGCCAGCTGAAATGTATTCTGACCCAGCTATTAAGATAGTAACACTAGTCTACTTCTTTGTACTCCAGGAAATATGTCTTTTCCCAAGGAACTAGCATGTTCCTGAGGTGCTTTTCGTGTCTTCTTTACAACCTGAAAATATGCATCAGAAAAACAAGTAAGCTAAAAATCATTATTACTAGGGTACCAAAGGCCAAGATGTCGTGTGCCCTTAAGGTATCTCAAAATCCTCTTTGCAGTTGAGTAATGAAATTCCTTAGGGCATATCTGGTACCTAGCATATACATATGTTACATATATATTATCAGGTCTACAAGTAGTTAAATAAAATATGGAGATAATTATACCTATGTTCATGGGCTCAATAAAGGTTTCCCTTTCTCATCCTTATACGGGAATATATTTGACCTCATGGGAGTTTTCATGGTAGAGGCACTTTCCATACCAAACTTCTTTATTAACTCACTAGTGTACTTGGTTTGGGAGATGAAAATTTCATCTTCAGACTATTTCACTTATAGACCTAAAAATACTTAAACTCTCATATATTGCTCATTTTAAACTCCCCTTGCATCAGGTTAGCAAACCTCTTACAAAGGTTATCATCAGTAGACATTGATATAATGTCATCAACATATATTTGGACTAAGAGATTCTTGCCCTTTATTTCCCTAAGGAATAATATATTATCTATCTTGCCCCTTGAGAATTTATTTTTAATGAGAAAGGTACATAGGGCTTCATACCAAGCCATTGGTTCTTACTTTAACCCATAGAGTGCTTCCTAAGAAAATATACATAATTAGGGTGAGTATGATTGACAAAACTTGATGGTTGCTCTGCATAGACTTCCTCTTTGAGGTCACCATTCAGAAAGGCTGACTTCACATCTATCTGGTAGAACTTGAATCTCTTGTAGGTAGCATATTCATAGAACATCCTTATTGCTTCTATCCTTGTTACTGGTGTAAAGGTCTTGTCAAAGTTAATACCTTCTTCTGTATGTAACCTTTTACAACCAACCTTGCCTTATTCTTCACAATCACTCCATTTTCATACAATTTATTTTTGAAGATCCCCTTTGTCTCAATGCTGTTATGTATTTAAAGTTTTGGGTCCAACTTCCATACTCTGCATCTTTTGAATTGATGAATTTCTTCTTGCATAGCCATTATTCAGAAAGGGTCCTAGTTTGCTTCTTCAAACTTCCTTGTCCCACTTGTGAGAGGAAGCTAAGATACAAAGCTTTATTATGTATCTAACTTCTTGTTGTGAGCCCCTGACTAGCATCCCCAATGATTAAATTATTGGGGATATCCTTCACATGACCGGTTTCTACAGGCATCCTTTTTGCAGTTGGTTGTATTTCTGGAATGTCTTCAGCCTGCTGACTCACATCTTCATTAACCTGAACTGCATCAGATGGATGATCTTCCTCAGTTGTGATTGTATCATGTGAGGAGATTTTACTTCTATTGGGCTTGACATTAAAAAACAGTTCATTAATGTTTACTTCAGTACCTACAATAATAGGAGAACTAGACCAACTCTTGTGTATCAGGCTAGTCTCATCTAAAATAACATTAATTGATTCTCCAATCACATGAAATTTCTTGTTGAATATTTTATTGGCTCTGTTGTATGAGTAGTATCCAACAAAGATACCTTCATTACACTTTTTCTACAAACTTAGTTAAATAAGATTTTCTATTATTTAAAATGAAACCGTTTCAGCCAAAGATTCTAAAATATGATAGAATTGGTTTTCTCCCTTTCAACAGTTTATATGGAGTTTTCTTGTGATCTTTGGTGATGGAAGCTCTATTAAGTATATAGCAGGCAGTGTTGACTATCTTAGACCAAAAATATTCTAGCAGAGAGGAGTCACTCAATATGGTTTTAACAACCTTTATTAGGGTACTGTTCTTTCTCTCGGTCACTCCATTCTATTGTAGAGTTTTGGGAGAAGAAAACTCTTGGGAGATACCTTGCTTTTGAAAGAAATTTGTCGTGCCACCAGATTGAAATTCTGTTCCATGGTCACTTCTCTTTTTGACCATAGAATAGTTTATTTCATTCTGAATGGACTTGATAAATGTAATGAATACATTAAGTGTATCTAACTTCTTTCTAAGTAAGAAGACCCATGTATATTTATAGTGATCATCAACTATCACAAAAGTATACAACTTCCCTCTTAAACTTTGAATGGGAAAATGACAAAAGATCCATGTGTAACAAATACAGACATCTAATAGAATCTTTATGCACAATTCTTTTAAAAGTGGCCCTTGTGTGCTTGCCCATTTATTATGAATGATAAGGATAATTTTTAATGCATTTTAATTTAGGTCCATCCCTAATTAGATTTTCAGTGAATAATTTGCAAATTATTTTGTAGTTAATAAGCTAATCTCTCATTCCATTGAACACAGAAAGATTCCTTCTCATTAGGTACAAAATATTATGGAATTGAAAAATCAAAACAAATGAAATCTAAATAATAAACATTTTCACTCCTAGTTCCTGAGAGAATTATCTCTAAGCCAATTGACTTTTTGATCAGGCACTTTCTTTGTAGAATTCAATGACATGGCCTAAATCACACAGTTGAGTTATGCTTACAAGGTTGTGTTGCAACCCTTCCACATAAGCAATCCTTGTCATAGAAACTATGTTATTATTAATCATACCATAGTCTTTGGTGACCGATCTATTAGAACCTCCAAAGATGACCTTTGGTTCATTCTATAATGGGGCATACTCCTTAAGAAGGCTCCTTATTCTAGTCATGTGTCTGGAACATCCACTATCCAAGTACCATATTTGTCTGAGACACTTAAACTATCCTGCAAGAAAATTTTAGTTCACCTTAGGAACCCATCTAACCTTAGGTCCTTGGTTCCTATCAGCATTTGAAACTAACTTTCTATTTAAAGAAACACTAGCTGGAAAGGCCTTCCTTGCATGAGGCACTATTGGATTGTGCCAGCAGTCCACAGTAAATTGCCCCACTTTACCACAGCACCAACACTCATGAATGTTATACATTATATTCTGAATTACCTTGGGGGTAGAATGTGTATGTGATTGAGTTGGTTCAGAATTAAAGTCCTTTACATTCTTTAGGTTTCTTTTTGCATGAAAATGGCTGTGAATATGGTGGTAGGTGACCTTACAAAATGGTACCATTTTGTTAGGTACCTGTATCATTTTGTTAGGCAGTTGTTGCTTCTTAGTAAGGGGCCTTTAGTGGGTGTCCACTTCCTTACCTTTGAGAGTTAGAGCTGGTGTACTAAATAAAAATGGTTCATATTGACCCATTTGAATTTCTTTATGGGGTGCCTTCAATGCACTCAAACTTATTTCCTTTCTTCCTCCCTATTTACGAGCATTGTTAACCTTATTGGAGGAACATACATTTTTCAGGTGACCATACACGTTATCTTGGTCATAGCTGTTGGATGGAAGCAACACCCTTTAAAAGATGATTTGAGGCACTAAAACTTTTTCTTTTCCCTTATTCTTGACTACTGCTGCCTTTTTATTGTAACCTACTCCACCTCTAAATTGAGCTGAGAAGGTATTAATGATGGGTAGCATAATATGTGGCTTAGAGAACTGGGCCACAAGTTTTCTCTCTTTGAGGAGCTTCTCTTTAAGATCCCTAAAAGACTTGGTCTGATGACTAATAGTGCCAAGATGGATGATTGATATCCCTCTTAGTTTGCTGATCTCCTTACTCATTTGAGATAGTTGGTTAGCTGTCTCAGAGCATTCAGATTTGACAAATTTGAGAGATGCAATCTCCTTAGCTTGCTTCTTGGCAAGTTACTTACTTTTCTTTAGGGCCTCCAAAAGAGCACCATATTTGTCAATCAAATCACTAACTTCATCTTTAGAATCTGAATCACCCTCCTCATTAGATGATGAGAGTGCATCAGATTCTGCACCTATTTCATAATAAGAATCTGATGCGGATGAAGGGGCTAAAATAATTACCTTATCAGGATGGTTCTCATCCTAATCATCCTTTTCTGACATGGCCATGAGACCACAGCCTTCATCCTCTTCATTATCACTATCTGAGTGTGACAAAAGAGCCCTTATGACAATCCTTGCAGCAGGAGAGTCATCTTCTTTAATGACAGCAAGGAGTCAAATGTAGGCTTCTTCATCTTCGGACTCAGATGAGTCAGCGTCACTTTCACTCCAGGTCTTTTCCCTCTTAGCCAAGAAGGTCTTCTTAGTTCTCTTCCCTTGTGGCGTGTCTTATCACCTGCATCCCTCCTTTCTGTTCTCTTGATTGGGAAGTCAGCAATAACATGCCTAGGCTTATTGCAACAGTAACAAATAATGTCATAAATAATATGTTTGTTATGTTTAGAGGCATACATATCCCCTTTGGGGTCCTTCTTGGAGCTGGCTGGATTATTGTAGTCCTGCCTAGAGTTTGATGAGAAAGAGGGTTCGGTATTCCTTTGCTTTCTTCTGTTCATCATCCTCTTATGCTGATTTGAGAATGCTGCAAATTCTCCATCAATTAGCTTAGTATCAGAGGTGTTGAGCTCAGAGGATTCTGACTCAGCAACCTGTTGGATCCCTAGTTTTGATTTGGGCTATGTCATATCTTTTAGGCGCAATTGACCCAAGATTTATCTTTGGTCAATGGTTAGACTAAATGTTAGTCTACCCTCAGGCTAGGCTAGTTGAGAAAGGTTTGGGATGAGAATTTGGTTTAGTAGTTTTGTGTTCGACGATAGTCGAACTTCGCTCAACGATCTTTGTTTGATGATCGACGATCTCAGAGTCATATGGACTCTGAAGTAGGATCGACGATCTTCTTGCTCAGATTGACGATCGTGTTGCCCTGGTCGACGATTCTGTAAAGATAGTTTTTCTTTAGGTCGACGATCTGCTTGTTCAGATCGACGATCTTCGTTCTCAGGTCGACATTTTCTGTCTGCTATTATCTGTATTCTTTTCATTTTAATTATTGATTTATTTCCTCATGTTTAAGACATATGTTATTCAGATATTCTGCTTAAGTTAATGCATATATTCCTTTGCTTATTTGCAATATTCCTTGTGCATTAATTGAGAGATTTGGCAGTATAAAGTCATTTGTTTTATTAGAGGAAATCATGTTTTTCTAATAGCTGTAATATAGCCGTTATGCCATGTTTCCTGTGCCAATTTATAAAGTCAATTTGATAGGATATTTTAATATCCTTAATTCCTTTTTGGGAATGACAGAGAAGATTTCTGGCGCAGTTTCTTTATTTGTTTTATTGTATTATTTGGAAAGATTTTTTAGTGCAGGGCTTGAGGCATTATTCAAAGAAGAGAAGTTTCTATATTATCAGTGCAATCGGTTGAATAAAACACATCAACACAATACAATTCAAAAAGAGACACAAAACCAGAATTCTTAAGAGAGAAAAAGAAAAGTTCTTCTTCTTCCTGAGTTCATCCTGTCTTCAGGAAAATTAACTCTCATTGCTCAAGCTTTCAAGAAGAAGATCACTCCCAGATTGCTAAACATCATTGCTGTAGATTGCAAAAGCTACTGAAGAAGAACATTCATTCAAAAGCTAGAGTCTTCTTCAAGGCTGCATCAGAAAGTCTACTCAAGCAATTTGGAGATCCTACACCCTGAAGCAAAGCTTCTTCCTGGACATTCTCTAAGCCAGGGGGAGCTTTGATATATTCATGGCAATCCACTAGCTTCTCTAAACACAGAGAAGACACCTTTAACTCCTTCCCTTAACCTCCTGTAAAATGGTTATTACTCCCTTCAAAAGTGAACCTTTGGTGGCAGGGCACCTGATCAAAAACCTGTGTGTTTGGTTCTTAGGCACCTGATCAAAAGCCTGAAGGGTTTCTAGATCTACCTGCAGCAGATCTTGTGGTGGCAGGGCACCTGAACAAAAACCTGTAGTGGATTCCTACCAGGGTGATAGAAGAGTGGATGTACCCAATTGGGGAACCACTATAAAGCTCTTGTGTTGTCTGGTTGTTTACTTTAATTGATGCACTGTGGCTGTGATAGATATAACTAGGTTGCTAGTTGCTGTGTTAGGACATATGCTCAACTAAAACCTCAGTTAGCATCCTCTATTTTTCACCACACTCTGTTAGGCTTTAAGTATAAAGCTTTTAGTTTTTATATTCCGCAAATAGCTCAAGAGAAGTGTTTAGAGTCTCTTTATTTTTTGAATACTCTATTCACCCCCCCCCCCCCTCTAGAGTAGTAAGTATCTTATCCCCTCACTTTCAATTAGTATCAGAGGGAGGTTACGGGTTCAAGACTGGGGGGCGCTATTAAATCCTGATTTTTCCCTTCTACCTGTGTGGGTCCGGCGGGTCAAGCAAACCGTGGACATGTGGTAACCCCACCTATGAGCAATGTGGGCCATGTGGTAACCCCACCTCTGAGCCGACGGGTTGTGCTGGATGCCGGGGGGATTGTTGGGTCCGGCATTCCTTCACTTGACCCGTGGGGCTTTGCTACTTATTTAAGATATTAAGTAGCGCCCTCTCCAACAGTCCGGGCTTTTGGTGCAGTTGGGTATGCGCTTGATCCTTCAATTGGTATCAGAGGGAGGTTACGATCCTCCGACCTGTGGGCTTTACAACCCCTGTAGGAGGAGAGAAAATTCTCTCCTTACTTCTTCTTGTGCCTTCAAGCCTTGAATATCACAAACTTCTCCTTTGGTTGAGTTCTGACAGCAACATCTTCCCTCTTTCTTGTATTGAGATGCATCTCATTGGAGAGCAACATCCCATAAAGAGTATGAGGAGGAAAGTTGGCCAGATTAACTATTTATCTGATATCATAGATCTTGTGGTCCCATTCTCTGGTTAGGTACCTCAAGAACTTGTCGGTGAGCTTATAGTTAGTGAAGACTCTACCATAAGTCGTTAGCTCATTTTCTATTTTGAAGAACTTCTCATAGCATTCAACAATAAAATCCTTGATCCCTTGCCTGAAGGCCTCATACTCCTCATTCAGAAGGGATTTTTTGTCATCCCTAACCTCCTCAATACCTTACATATACACAATTAGTGTATTTCACATCTCCTTAGCAGTTTGACAGTGGATAAAGTTTTGGAAGGCAGAGTCATCAATTGTACTAACAATTATGTTCTTAGGCTTTTTGACCATAATGGCTAGAACAACCTCATCCCTGGATTTCAGAATGCAGCTTGGGAACTTGCAGATTTGCATCTATAGAGGAGTCCTTCATAGGGATGAATGACCCCTCCTTAATTATGATATAGATTCTTGGATCTAAAGCTTCCATGAATAATCTGACCCTCTATTTTCAGATGCCAAAGTTTTCCTTTCTGCATATTAGAAGCTTTATAAAACTCATCTCCTTATGGCCTTCACTAGAAGTCATGGTGATTGACTAACTACCCTTGTTAGAAACTTGGTTAGACTGTTAAGTTCTTTTCAACAAACCTCTCTCTGATACTACTTAAAAGATTATGGGTAGTCTAAATAACCTATAGGGGAGTGGATATGTATTTTGTTGTATTTGGGTTTTTTAGATTATTTAAGCAAACTACTATAGAAAAAAAATTATAAGCCACAATATACAGATAGCACACATGATTTTATAATGGTTCCCTAAAGTATGGGCACATCCACTGTCTCTCACCACCTATCTAGCAGTGTGTTAGACTCGATAAACTCCTCCAACTTCTCAGATCAAAGATCCTACAACTTAGATCCACTCCGGGATCCTACCTCAGGTCTTCAGCAAGACCCTACCTTAGACTTCAGTAAGTCCTACCTCAGGTTGTCTACAACCCTACCTAAGAGTGCAAACGCTCCTACATCTTAGAGACCCAGATGGTCTCCTACCTCAGATTTACTCCTTGAATCCTACCCCAAACTTACAATAGAGTCTTATACTCATGCCTTTTATACAACCCTACACTCAAGCTAATAGCAAATCCCTACAACTTAGTTCTCAGAGAGATCTCACATAGTAAATGTTTTAAAAAATATTACAGAAAATTACCTAATATGAATGTTACTTTGAAGCTTTGAGTCTTCTTGAGCTTTCTAGAGAGAAAGCTTTCTTCTCAGCACCTGAATAGTATTGATTTTATCTTGGTAGTAGGTTCAAAGCAGATTGGCTTGAATCTTCTATTTTGTATAGTCTTCTAACAAAACAATATCATTTTGTTTTATATACCCATCAAAATGGTATTAACCAGAACTTCACAATTCAGCACTTAGACCAATTCTTCTTCTTCTATAGCAGCAAGACGAGCTTCTTATTTTTTTGCTGTGTGAGAAAATTACAGCACAAAGATCGTAGAGTTCTTCTGTGTTAGCTTGCTGTTGCTATCTTTTTGCTGGTTGGCAGCTGTAAGACGTTAGAGTTTCTTACTTAGAGTTCTCTTCTCTTATTAAAGAATCCCTCTCTTGATTTTTATAAGTCTGACTTCTCAAACTGTCGAAAACATTTCTGATAATAAGTCAAAACATCTTTCATAAAGCACTGATGTGACATTTGCTTTTGGCGCCTCCGCAAATTTCAAATCCCACTTTTCTGGATAATAAGAGGTTAATCTTTTGTTGTTTATAGTCTTTTAACAAAATAGTATCATTTTGTTCTTTATACCCATCAAAACAATATTAACCAAAACTTCACAATTTCGCACATAGACCAATTCTGAGTTATACTTCAGTTCAATTTTGGTCTAAACTTATATCTTGTCCTACTGTGCTTAATTAGCAATAATAATTATTGATCCTACAAACATATAACAAGATAAGGAGAATTGGAATGGAACTATAGGCATTACAGCCTGAGGGAATACAATAGAACAAGAGGTAAGAAAAAGATGCTTTTTATCCTCCAGCTTGAAGTGTCAATTCTAGTATTGGAAAGGATGAAGACAACTCTCTTAATAGGAGACTTCGGTCTAGGAACAAGAGAGTGAGACCCCCTGCCAATCAAATTTTTTGCCTTCGTACAACTACTAAGACTTTGGGAAAGGAGACACCTACTACAACATTAAACTACTCGCACGCGTACAGCTTCCTATTCCTCTTTGTTATTGGAGATAGAAAGTACAACAGCTAGATTCTTATTAGACTACAGCTTAAGGGGAGGCCTTTCCTTCACTCAAGACTTTAGTTGAAATCAGTTTTTGAAATGCTAACTCGTCCGACGAGGAGTTCCTTCCCCGGCACAGCTATGTGAGCAGATGAACTAGCATTTTCATGCTCTCCAGATATCAAATACAGGATGCACTTATCATTTCATGATGTACTTCTTTAAATCTAGGAATATTGAGGGTAAATTCCCAACATATATTGAACCGACCCCGCCGGAATCTTCTCGCAATCCTCCACTAACACCTCCTCCCACAGCGAGCCTCGCCGGTCCCAGGCCCAAATGCAATCAGACCTTGCTGCCTCGCAAGGTTAGAACCTTGCATACTGTCTACTTCTAGTTGTTGCCCTTTGCTTGATTGTCATCTTAGTAACACTTTCTTGCTACTCTTAGCTCCACTACCAACTAATAAGGCCTCTGGTGAGTGTGTAGCGGTGCCTCCACTGTGATCAATTCCTTTAGTCGCACTTGAAGCCCGACAGGAGCCGCGACCTAGCCACTCTATTTGAAACAGCTTCGCCTCCATAAAATGGTCGAAGAAGCAAGTTCATGAGGCCAGGAACTAGGATACTCCCATGGGGACGACCTCACAACCAAGTATGAGTAAGGCCCCTCTCCCTATGACTGGCTCATCGCAGTCCTCAACAAGTACTTCCCTGCCGTAAATTTCATCTGCTCCTTCTCATGCTCTCCCTCGGAAGACTTCTTCTCCCACAAGCTCGTGGTAGTGTTGGTGAGGAAGATACTTGCACTGCTTCCCGCTGAGGGAAGGAGGGAAAAACTCTGGTGTTTGTGGCCAGGGATAAGCCACCGAGCGTATGGAAGGCTCATCATCGGGCCCGCGAGATTCAACTCACTGGAGCCCCCCCTGCTGATCTCAATCTCCTCAGCTGGGTAATTCGCTTATTGTTGGATTGGTAGATCGCTAACTTGCAGCGGCTTTATTTGATGTGGCGACTTCCTCTTTGCTTGATATGTCTCCCTACAACCCTAGGAGCGGCTTTTATCAATGCCCTCTACCTCCCTACCCACGAGTATCACTAGGCAGCTACTCACTCTTATATGGAGCTGTAGACGAAGTTTGATCTGATCGCCATCTGCAACCCTCATCGTTGAATCTCTACATTGGAAGTTCAAATGGCGAAGATGGAGGAGCTCTCGGAGCGGCTCTCCGATGCCAAGTCTCGCTTCTACATGATAAATGAGCTGGAGCGACGACAAACCATAACTAAACATCACCAGCAGCTTCACCAAAAGGAGTTGTCTGGGATGCAGACGAGCATGGGCTCGGCAGGGAGGCCGGCGAGGATGGAAGAATAGCTGTGTCGAGGTGACGACATGATGGATGTGGCGAGGATGGAAGAATATCTGTGACGATGTCATGGATGTGGCGAGTGAGCATTATCGGGGGGAGCGCGCCATAGGCTAGTTCGGGCGACATCCCCCTCTTCATAAGTAGCAGTCTCCTAGGAATTATGATTTTTCAATTCTTTTCCTCTTTTCTCGCCCATCGTGACATTGTAATGAACATTTGCGAGTATTCATTTGATATAAGTAGTGATCATTGATCTCGCGCTAGATTTGCGGCTTGTTTTACCTCTGGTTTGATTCTTGTCTTTATTTCATTCTTTTTTGTGATTTCTTGGGCTAACTGTGTAGGTTCTGGTGAGTTAGCATCTTTCTAGTTGAATCCCCACGAGATAGCATTTTGGCAGCTTTCTAGGCATGATGGGTAGGTAGTGACTTAGATTGATACTCGCGTGAGGTACCCAATACTTCTTTTTGGCCTCCGCCTATAAATAAAGGGGGAAGGTGCATCTTAATTACGTTATTGTGAATTCTCATCCTTGCTAGCGAGTATCCCTGACCTTTGCCCTTCTTGTTCTCGATACTCGTCGTTCTTCTTACTCATTATTTCAGGATTGTTGGAGATGACGTTAATACCCATCGCATGGCCCATGCGAGAAACTTCACTGAGGGGGTCTTCAAAAGTTTTTTGCCAACAAACAAAACTTAGCTGATTTTAAGAGGAGGCTCCTGCCAGAAGGGTACTCTGCAAGACTTCCTGCATGATCCGGCGACAAAACACTATACTAGACGGCAAGCTTGTCCTCCCTCTCCATCATTTTGAGATCATCCTGTGACTTCCTTTGTGGTCTAATACTGTCAAATACTTAGGTATTTCGGCATAGTTGTAACGCCCTCGATTTTTCCAGTAATTTGTTTAAATTTCTTATTTGACGTATTATGACGTCAGAGCGTTATGTTAGCGCGTGTTCGTCATGTGACGTTTTTAGAGCGTGCTCTTAGCTCTTTAGGTTTTCCTGCGTGGCTTGGTGATGTCTGGTAGCAAGATTCCCTAGCGAGCCGGAGTCTGTTTGGTGACTCGGTGGAGCCTCTTGGGGAATGCTTGTGTTAGCGCGTTTTTACGTTCGTTAGGTTTGACCGGCCAAATTTTGGGATTTGCGTCGGGAGTGGAAAATTTTACATTAGGAAATTAGATCGGCTAATTTTAGACTTGCTCGTCAAGTTTCGTCGCGTTCCGAGCATTTTTGGAGCCTCGGCGCGCGATTGAAGTTTTGTATGTTTTCGCGTACGCCGTTAACATTAGAATTTATTATCTCGAAAACGGTGCGTCGGAATTCGATTTTGACTTCGCCGTTGAATTCGTAGCGTCGTCATTCGCCTACGGTGCGAATTTCGTTCGATTCGGCGCGCGTTAGGCCCTACGTAATGACATTTCACTTTAGCTTTATTTTTAAATTAAATAAAATATCAAAAAATAAATGAAAATAATAACAATAATAAAAAAAATCTGCCTTGATTGATACACGCCGATCGGCGTGTATCCCCCTCCCTAATCCCACCGATTGCCTCCTGCTTATGCCTTTTTTATTTGGTTTTTTTTATATATTTATAAATAATATAAGTTATAAATATATAAATGTAAATAATATAAGTTATAATTATATAAATATATATATATAAAGGGGCTTCTTCTTCCCCGATCAAGCAGCCCCCCCTCCTCTGCGAGAGAAAAACGAGGCGGAAACCTCTCGTTCGCGAACCTTTCGGCGGCTGCCACCGTCGATCCGGTGGACGGAATCTCGATCCGATCGCGGCGTTGGAAAGCTCTCGGCGAGAGCTTCGAGATCGCGGTAAGCTTTTCCCGTTTCGGTGACCGTTTCGCCATAGATTTTTTCGGCCCTAACCCCGGTTGTCCGTTTTTTCATAGATCTCGTCTCCGCGTGCCCCCTTTTGGACGGATCTACGTGGTGGAGTATTTTGGGTGGACGTTTTCAAGAACGATTTGAGGCAAGTGGTTTTCTCCCCTCTTGCGTGCCTCCATGGGTTGTATTTTTTCGCCTTATTACCTCTCCTTGTCGTAGAATAACAGAGTAGTATATGCGAGATTAGAAATATTCCTAGATTAGGGCTTGTAGTTGGCCTAAACTAGGAAGAAATCGGAATTTATTTTTCTAAGTTGAATTTGGCGGGTAGTGGGAATTAATTCGGCGGGTAGTGGGAAATAATTCGGCGGGTAGTGGGAAATAATTCGGCGGGTGTCGCCGAATTTAGGTTTAGTCCATTTTTCGGCGGGTTTTGGTTGTAGAACTTGGTAGTTTCTAAGTGGTGTTGTCGGCTAGTTTTAGCGCCGAATCGTGGATCCTTAGCATGTGGCAGCTGGGTTTCTGAGGGAGTATGGTACCAGGGGAGTTCGAGCCGTGGCCACCACCATTCCCTCCTTTGGACATTTTGGGTTCCTGTGAGAGGTTGGAACTCTATGTGTGTGGACCCTGTGGCGGCCCCTTTAGTACTCTTGAGACACCTGGACCTGGTTGTTCGGTTGTGACTGTTCTTAGTCTCCGACACAGGTTTGGGATTTGTGCCAGTGCTAACGATTTACAAGTTAGGACTGTTAGTTCCTTTCATACTATTCATTTGACGCATATTAGTTCCCTTTTTGCCTCTGCAGGCTTGAGCGGAGTTTGGTACGTTTTAGTACTTGTTGCATTTCTCTCAATTTTCTGATTATTACACTTACGTTTTGTCTCTTTTCTTGGATTCGTAGCTGAGGTTTTCAGCCTTTTCCCTTGCAGGATTGGTAACCCTTTTCTTTCTGCTCTTTTCATTCGATTTTTAAATTGAGGTTTCTTTGCCACTTGTTTTATTATTTCTTGCTGAGGTGTTCTTCTTTTGAATGCCTCAGGTTCAGGTCTGTAGCCGGCTGAGCGGCTAGTTTCAGGAGTTTCTTTGTGGACTGCGTAGTGGCAGTGTTTTCCTCACCTATTGAGGTAGTTCTTTAGCTTTGTAGTAGTACAGACATACATGCTCGCCAGCGAGTTCGTGTCAGGTTGTTGACGCTCGTTGGTGATTTTCTTTGGTGATACTAAGTCTTTGCTTAGCTGCTAGTTTACCTGTTTTGTGGTAGTTTCACTTGCTCTCTGGGAATGTTTTATGCTAGGTTGCTAGTTACTTTACAACCTGTAAGAACTACTATATGTATTGCATGATCAACATGTTTTATAAAAGCTCATACATTATTTTCCAAATGCGTAAAAAGATTGTTTTCTTTATAAATATTATAAATTGAAATCTAGGGTCTTGCATTGTGTAAGTTGTCCTCTTAGGACACTTATGCGCTCTTTTAGGATGTTAAACATAAATGAAGTATTTTTCCGCTACGTATAAAAATAGTTTTCAAACCGTGGACTTTCTAATCCACTGAGCCGAGGGATACGACCAATCAATTTAAAATCAGTTTTCTATTCATTTTAACTTGTGATTTGAAAGTTTAGAGTGTTGCCTGAGCGTCAGCAGTTATCCCCTGCTTGACGTGGCATCACAGCTCGTAGTTATCTCGTGCTCTGATTTATTTATTAATGAGAAAAATGCGGGTTGTGACAGTTGGTATCAGAGGGAGATTGCTCGACAAATTGTCGGGCAACCTTTCCCTGTTAGTATTAGATGTTTAGCGTCATGTCATACACACACCGACATGTCATCAGTACGTCTTGGCTGAAGCACGGACACTACACTCATAGCATAACATGAAGTATACCGGGCATATTATGTATTTATGGGGTGCATAATATGTGTTTGTATATGGATCCACCATAGGAGGCAACATGTGAGGGTTATGTATTTATGGGGTGCATAACCTCACCACATGAATGCGACTAGCACGTTTTCCTTTTGTTGCATGGAAATGTTATGTATTTATGGGGTGCATAACATTTTCATGTGTATGCCGCTCATAACATGCATTAAGGCTTTTTTTTAGAATGCATAGCACAATCATGCATAGCATAACATTACATAAGCACAATGTGCCAAGCTAAAGATTTACAGGATGACATGTGTACACACATAATTTTTGAGTCAAAAAGAATATAAATTCATGCATTCCCGATCTAGGCACAAGAGTTAGTGTGATGATAGTGAATCATCGTAGGATAAGCATAACATCATTATTGAAAATCCCAGAGCAAGTTAGCAGCATGAGCAAGTACTTAAGTATGTATTGTTTGTACTATATTGTTTGGTTCTAGTGGGTGGGCCAGGTTTTTGATTAGTGTGTTGTTGTTCCATTAGAATGTCGAGGCGTCCTTCGACAAGGTCGACTCCCCAATCAGTGGGAGAATCTTCAGGTACGCAGAGCAGTGCAATGATAGAAGGTCTGCGACAAAGCAATGAAGCCTTGTCAAATCAAGTAGTGGATTTGCAGTCTCAGGTCCAGTCCCTGTTAGCAGTTGTGGCAGGACAAATTCCGAGAGTTCAGGACCCTGCTGTGGGTCAAGCTGTTCCTATTCCCCCTGCTCCTCTGGTGCCTCCGGTCGTGGTGCCACCAGAGATGACCTTTATTTCTCAGTTTCAACGACTTAGGCCTCCGACGTATAATGGCAAGGCAGATTACATGGTCTTAGACGATTGGATGATATCAATCGAGGAGATGTTCTCATACTCCGGGATCACTGATAATCAGAAAGTGATGTTAGCCGCATATCAGCTCAAAGGGTTGGCAAAGGGCTGGTGGCTGAGGGAGAAAGAAGGTCTGAAGGACGGGTGTTCCTGGGAGTCCTTTAAGGAGCTACTTCTGAGCAAGTTTCTGCCATCGGTCGAGAGGGACCGTCTGATGAACGATTTCCTGCACTTAAAGCAGAGGCAGCTCACGGTTAGTGAGTACGAAATCGAGTTTAGTAAGCTAAGCCGATTTGCCCCAGACTTGGTGAGTACCGATGAAAATAGAAGCAAGCGATTTCTGGCTGGGTTAAGGAGTGACGTCCAGCAGTTAGCAAGTGCCTATGCGACATCAAGTTACGCTGGGATGGTGGAAGCTGCCTTAAAAGTAGAGGCAATTGATAATGCCAAGAATCGAGGTCAACAACTGAGAAAAGATAAAAGAAAGTCTGATGAGGGTAAGAGTACCCAGGTCCCTGACGCTGCTCCGAGGAAGAGAAACAAAGAGGTATGCAGTTTCTGTGGCCGACCGGGCCATCCATTGGAAAGGTGCTATCAAAGATTAGGAGCTCAGAAGAAAGAGCAGATTCATGCGATCCAAGGTAACCCAAGGAAAGACTTGCTTTGTTCTGTATGCAAGAAGCCGGGGCACGATGCTGCCCATTGCTGGAAGAAGGCGAGAAGCTGTTTCTTGTGCGGTCAAGAGGGTCATCTCAAGTATCAGTGCCCGCAAGCTCAGCTTACTCTACAGCCAGTTCCTCTTCATGCTTTGCCGCCGCCGCAACGAGTGGACAAGGGAAAAGGAAAGTTGAACGTGTTCTCTATAGAGGAAGCTCAGACGTCCACGCAGGTGATATCAGGTTAGATTCTCCCCTAGTTTTAATGTTTAGCTCATAGTTATAGTTTTGAGCGTTCGTTTCCTTAGTCGCGTGTGCAATTTTATAGGACGATTTAAGGTAAAGAACCGCTGGGCGCGTGTTCTGTTCGATTCTGGCGCTACCCACTCGTTTGTGGCTAGAGCCTTCGTAGAGCGTTACCGTTTGGATCTCGATTGAGTTGGTGATGCGTTCTGTGTCAAGTTTCCTTCAGGGGAATCTGTAGTTTCAGATCAGGGTATTCAGAGTTGTCCGATTTTGCTAGGCGATTTTCTCGCGATTGCTGATTTGAAGCTGTTGGATCTGGAAGACTTCGATGTGATCCTAGGCATGGACTGGTTGTCCAGATATGATGTTGTGATCCAATGCAAGGGTAAGCGCTTGGACTTCAGGATGGACAACGGTCAGCCCGGGAGTGTTTACGGTTATCCGCGCCAGGATTCTCCGACTATATCGGCGGTATGTGCTCGGAAGTTTATAGATTCCGGATGTTTTGCTTGTTTGGTTTCGGTTTTAGAAACCAAGGTTGGTTTGCCGTGTTTGGAGGAGATCCCGGTGGTTCGTGATTTTTCTGATGTCTTTCCAACTAATCTTCCTGGTCTCCCGCCTGATCGAGACGTGGAGTTTGTTATAGATTTGGAGCCGGGTACGCGTCCTATTGCCAAGGCGCCTTACCGGATGGCCCCACGCGAACTGGAGGAGTTGCGTATCCAGTTAGACGAGTTGCTTGAGAATGGATTTATAAGGCCGAGTTCTTCGCCTTGGGGTGCCCCCGTCTTGTTCGTCAAGAAAAAGGATGGATCGATGAGGTTGTGCATCGATTATAGAGAGCTAAATAAGGTAACGATCAAGAATAGGTATCCGTTGCCGAGGATAGATGATTTGTTTGATCAACTGCGAGGCAGCGCCGTGTTCTCTAAGATTGACCTTCGTTCGGGCTACCACCAGTTAAGGATCCGTGAATCAGATATCCCGTGGACTGCCTTCCGTTCCAGACATGGACATTTTGAATTTTTGGTGATGTCGTTTGGTTTGACCAACGCACCTTCTGCCTTCATGGACATGATGAACAGAGTTTTCAAGGACTTTCTGGACAAGTTTGTAGTCGTATTTATAGACGACGTGTTGGTGTGTTCACGCAATGTTGAGGAGCATGACCAACATTTACGTCTAGTTTTATCTGCCTTAAGGGACCATAAGTTGTTCGCCAAGCTAAGTAAATGCGAGTTCTGGTTGCCTCAGGTTTCTTTCCTGGGTCATGTGGTTAGCAAGGACGGAATCTCTGTCGACCCAGAAAAGATATCCGCAGTTATGGAATGGACGAGGCCTGCCACACCCAAAGAAATAAGAAGCTTCCTAGGGTTGGCTGGCTACTACAGAAGATTTGTAGAGAGTTTCTCTACATTATCCGCGCCATTGACCAAATTGACGCAGAAGAATGCAGCATTTGTGTGGAGCGATAAGTGCGAAGAAGCGTTCCAAGAGCTAAAGAATAGACTGTGCACTGCTCCGATATTGACATTGCCTACGGAAGGATTAGACTATGCCGTTTACGTGGACGCGTCCCACGTGGGTCTTGGTTGTGTGCTGATGCAAGAAGGAAAAGTGATTGCATATGGGTCAAGGCAGCTTAAGATTCATGAAAGGAACTACCCTACGCATGACTTGGAATTCACAGCAGTTATTTATGCATTGAAATTATGGGGACACTTGCTGTATGGCGTGCAGTGCAAGATTTATACAGATCATAAGAGTTTGAAGTACGTCTTCACTCAAAAGGAGTTGAACTTGCGCCAGCGCAGATGGTTAGAGTATGTGGCTGATTATGAAGTGGAGATCCTATACCATCCGGATAAGGCTAACGTGGTAGCCGACGCCTTAAGCAGGAAGACAGGAAAAATTTTCAATCTCTCCACTGAGTTGTTAGTAGAAGAGTTCCTTTTAATGGATATTTCAGTTGGTAGATGTGACTCACCAAGCAGTTTGGAAGTGTCCGAGCCTTCATGGATTTCTCTTACGAGGCTTCATCAAAAGGACGATCCTGATCTACTGCACCTTCATAATAGAACTGAGAAGGGGGAGCTACCTGACTTTTCGATTGATGACGCGGGTACTCTAAAGTACCGCGGTAGATTTTGCGTCCCCAATTTTCGAGATATTCGAGTTAAGTTGTGCAGTGAGGCACACGGTTCAAGTGTGTCCTACCATCCAGGGTCTACAAAAATGTATAAGGACTTGAAACAGATTGCCTGGTGGATTGGGATGAAGGGTGACATTGCAAGGTTTGTGTCAGAATGTTTTACGTGCAAAAGAGTTAAGGCTGATCATGGAAGGCCTGGTGGAAAATTAGCGCCTTTAGAGATTCCAGCTTGGAAGTGGGAGAGTATCTCAATGGATTTCATTACTGGTTTGCCGAGATCTCCTCGAGGGCATGACTCTGTTTGGGTGATTGTTGATAGATTAACAAAGTGTGCGCACTTCGTACCCTTTCAGATTGGTTACTCGATGAAAAAGATATCGGAACTATATTTGAATGAAGTTATCAGGTTACATGGAGTACCCGTAAGTATAGTATCAGATCGAGACTCCAGGTTTACGTCTCGTTTCTGGAAGAGCCTTCAAGAAGGATTGGGAACTGACTTGAGATATTCTACCGCATATCATCCACAGACCAATGGTCAAACTGAGCGTGCTAATCAGATTGTGGAAGATATGATCTGTTGTTATATATTAGACCACGGAGGAGCGTGGGATGAACACTTGAGGTTGATGGAGTTCGCATACAATAACAGTTATCAAGAGAGTCTGCAAATGGCTCCTTTCGAAGCGCTATATGGAAGACGATGTAGAACTCCTCTATTTTGGGCTGAGGTTGGTGAGAGGCCGCTGCTAGGTCTAGATGCCTTAGAAGAAATGGAAGTCTCTGTAAAGCTTATTCGAGAGAAGCTTCGGATAGCTCAAGAGCGATACGAGAAGAACGTCAATCGGCGTAGATCCGTTTTGGAATTTTCTGTGGGGGACATGGTATTCCTTAAGGTTTCCCCGATGGTTGGAGTGAAGAGGTTCGGTAAGAACCACAAGTTGGACCCGAGGTATGTGGGACCATTTGAAATTGTGGAGCGGATTGGTGTGTCAGCCTACAAGTTGAAATTGCCCGCAAATTTTCCTGGCGTGCACAATGTTTTTCACGTGAGCCAATTGCGGAGGTGCGTGCTAAGTGACAGACAAGTTCTGGATGCAGTGCCCCAGCTGGAGCCTAACCTTTCCTACGTGGAAGTTCCTATTCGTGTTCTGGATGTGCAAGATCGAGTGTTGCGGAGAAAGACAATACCGATGGTAAAGATTCTGTGGAGAAACCAAGACGTGGAGAGCGCGACTTGGGAGTTGGAGTCAGCTATGAGGGATGCGCATCCTCATCTGTTCTCCTAGCTTTGCTCGGTATGCTTTCGATAACCCTTGGTTATTTTCTTTTCCCTCTATGGTAGAATTGTTTTATGCATAAAGTTTCGGGACGAAACTTTCTTTTAGGGAGAGTGACTGTAACGCCCTCGATTTTTCCAGTGATTTGTTAAAATTTCTTATTTGACGTATTATGACGTCAGAGCGTTATGTTAGCGCGTGTTCGTCATGTGACGTTTTTAGAGCGTGCTCTTAGCTCTTTAGGTTTTCCTGCGTGGCTTGGTGATGTCTGGTAGCAAGATTCCCTAGCGAGCCGGAGTCTGTTTGGTGACTCGGTGGAGCCTCTTGGGGAATGCTTGTGTTAGCGCGTTTTTACGTTCGTTAGCTTTGACCGGCCAAATTTTGGGATTTGCATCGGGAGTGGAAAATTTTACATTAGGAAATTAGATCGGCTAATTTTAGACTTGCTCGTCAAGTTTCGTCGCGTTCCGAGCATTTTTGGAGCCTCGACGCGCGATTGAAGTTTTGTATGTTTTCGCGTACGCCGTTAACTTTAGAATTTATTATCTCGAAAACGGTGCGTCGGAATTCGATTTCGACTTCGCCGTTGAATTTGTAGCGTCGTCATTCGCCTACGGTGCGAATTTCGTTCGATTCGGCGCGCGTTAGGCCCTCCGTAATGACATTTCACTTTAGCTTTATTTTTAAATTAAATAAAATATCAAAAAATAAATGAAAATAATAACAATAATAAAAAAATCTGCCTTGATTGATACACGCCGATCGGCGTGTATCCCCCTCCCTAATCCCACCGATTGCCTCCTGCTTATGCCTTTTTTTTTGGTTTTTTTTATATATTTATAAATAATATAAGTTATAAATATATAAATGTAAATAATATAAGTTATAATTATATAAATATATATATATATATAAAGGGGCTTCTTCTTCCCCGATCAAGCTGCCCCCCCTCCTGTGCGAGAGAAAAACGAGGCGGAAACCTCTCGTTCGCGAACCTTCCGGCGGCCGCCACCGTCGATCCGGTGGACGGAATCTCGATCTGATCGCGGCGTTGGAAAGCTCTCGGCGAGAGCTTCGAGATCGAGGTAAGCTTTTCCCGTTTCGGTGACCGTTTCGCCATAGATTTTTTCGGCCCTAACCCCGGTTGTCCGTTTTTTCGTAGATCTCGTCTCCGCGTGCCCCCTTTTGGACGGATCTACGTGGTGGAGTATTTTGGGTGGACGTTTTCAAGAACGATTTGAGGCAAGTGGTTTTCTCCCCTCTTGCGTGCCTCCATGGGTTGTATTTTTTCGCCTTATTACCTCTCCTTGTCGTAGAATAACAGAGTAGTATATGCGAGATTAGAAATATTCCTAGATTAGGGCTTGTAGTTGGCCTAAACTAGGAAGAAATCGGAATTTATTTTTCTAAGTTGAATTCGGCGGGTAGTGGGAAATAATTCGGCGGGTAGTGGGAAATAATTCGGCGGGTAGTGGGAAATAATTCGGCGGGTGTCGCCGAATTTAGGTTTAGTCCATTTTTCGGCGGGTTTTGGTTGTAGAACTTGGTAGTTTCTAAGTGGTGTTGTCGGCTAGTTTTAGCGCCGAATCGTGGATCCTTAGCATGTGGTAGCTGAGTTTCTGAGGGAGTATGGTACCAGGGGAGTTCGAGCCGTGGCCACCACCATTCCCTCCTTTGGACATTTTGGGTTCCTGTAAGAGGTTGGAACTCTATGTGTGTGGACCCTGTGGCGGCCCCTTTAGTACTCTTGAGACACCTGGACCTGGTTGTTCGGTTGTGACTGTTCTTAGTCTCCGACACAGGTTTGGGATTTGTGCCAGTGCTAACGATTTACAAGTTAGGACTGTTAGTTCCTTTCATACTATTCATTTGACGCATATTAGTTCCCTTTTTGCCTCTGCAGGCTTGAGCGGAGTTTGGTACGTTTTAGTACTTGTTGCATTTCTCTCAATTTTCTGATTATTACACTTACTTTTTGTCTCTTTTCTTGGATTCTTAGCTGAGGTTTTCAGCCTTTTCCCTTGCAGGGTTGGTAACCCTTTTCTTTCTGCTCTTTTCATTCGATTTTTAAACTGAGGTTTCTTTGCCACTTATTTTATTATTTCTTGCTGAGGTGTTCTTCTTTTGAATGCCTCAGGTTCAGGTCTGTAGCCGGCTGAGCGGCTAGTTTCAGGAGTTTCTTTGTGGACTGCGTAGTGGCAGTGTTTTCCTCACCTATTGAGGTAGTTCTTTAGCTTTGTAGTAGTACAGACATACATGCTCGCCAGCGAGTTCGTGTCAGGTTGTTGACGCTCGTTGGTGATTTTCTTTGGTGATACTAAGTCTTTGCTTAGCTGCTAGTTTACCTATTTTGTGGTAGTTTCACTTGCTCTCTGGGAATATTTTATGCTAGGTTGCTAGTTACTTTACAACCTGTAAGAACTACTATATGTATTGCATGATCAACATGTTTTATAAAAGCTCATACATTATTTTCCAAATGCGTAAAAAGATTGTTTTCTTTATAAATATTATAAATTGAAATCTAGGGTCTTGCATAGTGTAAGTTGTCCTCTTAGGACACTTATGCGCTCTTTTAGGATGTTAAACATAAATGAAGTATTTTTCCGCTACGTATAAAAATAGTTTTCAAACCGTGGACTTTCTAATCCACTGAGCCGAGGGATACGGCCAATCAATTTAAAATCAGTTTTCTATTCATTTTAACTTATGATTTAAAAGTTTAGAGTGTTGCCTGAGCGTCAGCAGTTATCCCCTACTTGACGTGGCATCACAGCTCGTAGTTATCTCGTGCTCTGATTTATTTATTAATGAGAAAAATGCGGGTTGTGACAATAGTCCCTGCCCAGATCAACCCAAACGAAGTTTCAATGATCATGGGATTCCTCTGTTTACTGTAATCAGAGAAGATCGCCTTCAATCACCCTGTCTTTCAGAAGATCATTGCCTTTGCGGCAACTAGCGAGGGTGTCATCTTCTTTAGCAGCCATGTTTATACCCTAGTTGGCACGATAAATATGGTCCATCATCGGGGCGAATGGTTGGCTGTCATCTCTGGTGATTTTGAAGGAGTTCCATGCTCATTGCACCAAAGTGTTAAGCCGAGAAAATTCCCTACTCCAAAAATTCGGATCAATGCAGCCAAAGTTTGCTGGTCCCGCAGTCGGTATTGACAACTTGATAGGCTCAGAAACAGAAATAGAGGGACAACTAAAAGGACCTCAGGTGTTGCGATAGGAAGGTCCCACCACGTACCTGGATGCTTAGAAGAAGCTTCCCATCCACAACCAAAGATGGTCAAGCAAGGTACAAGGTGTACACTAGTTGGCGACTATCACAAGATGGAGACTATCACAAGATGGTGACCAAGAGGATGATCACTGTCTCATGACTAGAATTCCAAAAAAAAGGTCCAATCGAGATCTTTTGTGACATTCCAAGGTCCACATATGTGTACCGCTAGGTTCCTATTTATAGTCAAATCCAATTGGTAGGGTCTTATTTATAGCCCATCCCCTACCAAGAGACTAGGCGACTTCCGGGGGAACTCACCCGACTTGGGCGACTAACAGCCCTAGTCGCCTACTCGATGCATATGTGAGGGGAGCTCATCATACTCGCCTAGGCCTTCTACTACCTTGAATGTTGACTCTGACTTCTGCCTTGACCTATTGATTTTGACTTATGCCTTGACCTGTTGACTGACTTCTACCTTGACTTGTTAACCTTGACTTCTTGCTGACCTGGCTTTGAGTGGGACCCCCTCGACGAATATGGGTTGTATAGAAAGCATAACATAATCAAACATTCATCTCTCTCTCTCTCTCTCTCTCTCTCTCTCTCTCTCTCTATATATATATATATATATATATATATATATATATATATATATATATATATCAGAATGTCCAAGCTCATGTACCTATTTAATTAGATTTGGGCAGCTCGGCTTGATTAATGCTCACGATTAGCTTTTATTTGATGGAAGGCAATTCTAGTCGAATTAACTTCAATTTGCCTTCATATCTATACAAATTTCTTAACTTCCACTCGAATCTCATCAACATGAAGAAAGTTGTGTCCAGTCAAATCAACACAGATTCAACTACATCTCTGGACATCCGACTTAACTTCCACTCGAATTCTATCAATACTTATAAAAGTATTTGCATCCATCCAGTTTAGTTCTACTATAGTGACAATTTATTTAATCAACTTTTTATAGGAGTGAAATTGATCTTAATAAGAATTTTAAACTGAAGATTATTCTACATTTGACATACCTAATTAAATTTTAAATAAATTAAATTTAGCTTCATCATAATGCTTAGTAAATATATCACATGCTTGGCTGTTAGTGGGGGCATACTCACGACATATATCTTCTTTTTTTATATGCACGCTGATGAAGTGATACCTGATCTCAATATGTTTTGTCCTGCTGTGTGATGTAGGATTTTTTGTAATTGATATTACATTGTAATAGTCACAGTAAATTAATGTCTTGTTGATCTTGATGTTATAGTCCTCCTACAAATGTTGTATCCATAGAAACGGTCACATCAACTCCCAGTTAAGATGTACTATAACTCAGTAGTAGAGATTATTACATATGTTAGCTTCTTGTTACTCCATGAGATTAACCTCTTCCCCAAGAATTGGCATGTGCCTGATGTGTTTTTTATCTTTTTTTTTTGCAACATGAAAAGTTTGCATCTGAATAGCATGTTAACTCAAAGTCTTTACATCTGGGGAACTATAGGTCAAGATTAGGTGTACCCTTGAGGTATCTCAAGATCCTCTTTGCAGAAGAGTAGTGAGATTCATTAGAGTTTACATGATATCCGGCATAGACATTTGTAAAGAACATAATATTAGGCCTATTAGTAGTTAGATAGAGTAGAGATCCAATGATGCATCTACATATGGTTTCATCAAAATGTTTTCCTTTCTCATCCTTATATGGTGATATATTGGATCTTATAGGAGTTCTCATTGTGTAGGCACTTTCCATCCCAAATTTCTTTATAAACTCCTAAGTAAATTTTTTCTAAGAGATGAAGATTCTATCTTCAGACTGTTTTACTTAGAGGCTTAAGAAGTACTTTATCTCCCTTATACTGCTTATTTCAAACTTTCCTTGTATTAAGGTGGCTAACTTTTTGTAAAGGTTGTTATTAGTAGATCCAAATATTATATGTCATCAACATATATTTAAATAAGCAAAATTTTGCCCTTTACTTCCCTTAGAAATATTATCTTATCTATCTTTTCTCTTTAAAATTTATATTCAATGAGAAAGCTAGACAGAGTTTCATACTAAGCTCTATGTGCTTGTTTCAACTAATATAATACTTTTCTTAGGTAATAGACAAAACCTAAAGTCTGCTCTACACATACTTCTTCTTTGAGATCTCCATTTAGGAAGACAGACTTTACAACTATTTGATATAATTTGAATCCTTTGTAAGTTGCATATGCTAGAAATAACCATATTGCTTCAAGTTAGGCTACTGGTGCAAAGGTTTGATCAAAGTCAATTCCTTATTCTTGTTTGTATCCCTTTACAATCAGCCTTACTTTATTCTTGATGATGACACCATTCTCATCTAGCTTGTTCCTATAAACCCACTTTATTCTAATAACATTTTGATATTGGGGCCTAGGAATTAGCTTCCATAATTTGCATCTCTTGAACTAATTCAGCTCTTCTTGCATTTTCACGATCTAAGAGGGGTCTAAGTTGACTTTTTTAAATCTCTTTAGTTCTGCTTGAGATATAAAGCTCAGATATAAGGTCTCATTCTAAGCATTTCTTCTTATCTTTACTCCTTGGTTTACATCTCCAATGATTTGATTGCTTTGGTGATCTTTTTGGTGTTTACAAGCTGGTGGTAGCCCTTTTGAATATCTGTAATTGTTGTTTCAGCTTGCTGAGTTTCATGCACTATCTCTTATGATTCACCTTGAATTTGATCTCCATCTTCAATGTTCATGTCTAAGGATGTTAAGTTCTCTAGGCATAGTTCTTTTAGCTCTAGACCTATTCCTACAACACTTGAGGAACTAGACAAGCCTTCATGAATCTTGCTTGTCCCATTAAATTCAATATTGATCAATTCTTTAAGAGAGTCTTTTTGTTGAATATTCTATGTCTTTTTGTGGCAACTTTATCCAACAAAAATTCCCTCACTTAATTTTTAGTAAATTTAGTCAAATAGGATTTGTCATTATTTAATACAAAACACTTAGTTCCAAAGATCCTAAAGTAGGATAAAGTTGGTTTTCTGCCTTTCATTAGCTCATAATGAGTCTTTTTGTATTCCTTGGTGATAGACGCTCTATTATATATGCACATGGCAGGCTGTGTTGATAGCTTCAGCCTAGAAATTCTTTAGCATTAAAGAATCACTTAGCATTATTCTGCCAGCTTCTACGAGAGTCCTATTTTTCCTTACAACAACTCCATTTTGCTGTGGGAGTTCTTGGAGAAGAGAGTTCCTGAAGGATACCTTGTCCTTTGCAGAATCCTATCATAGCTTCATGGCCACTTCTGATTTTAACCATTGTTCAATTCTTCTCATTTTGAATTTGCTTGACAAAATACACAATGGTGTCCAAGGTATCAGACATTATCTTAAGGAAGAACACTCATGTAAACCTAGAGAAGTCATTAACTGTCACAAAGGTGTATAAATTTCTTCCTAAACTATAAATTATCATAGGACCAAATAAATCCATATGCAACAAGTATAAGCACCTTTCTAAATCTTTGGAGCCTATGCTCTTAAAAGTGTTCCTTGTTTACTTGACCATTTGGCAAGAATGACAAGTGCCCTCATTAATGCATTTGAGGTTAGGTCCATTTTTGACTAGATGTTCTGAAAAGAGTTTGTTGATTGCCTAGTTCATGTGAGCAACTCTCTTGTACTATTGTACATAAAGAGAGTCTCTCTCATTTTCTACAAGACACACAGATGTATAAGAATTTAAGCATAAAAGTTTAAGCAATAAAAAGTTCCACTCCTAGTGCCTGATAGTACTGTTTCAAACTCTATAAGTTTTTTATCAGACACTTATCCTTATGGAACTCAATGACACAACCTAAGCCATATAATTGGCTTATGCTTATAAGGTTGTGTTGCAAACCTTCTATATAAGCCATTTTTGTAATGGAGACTATGTCATTGGTGATCATATTATAGCCTTTTATAATACCTCTGTCAGATCCACCAAAAACTACTTTGGCTCCATATTCCACAAAGGTGAAGTTCTTTAAACTGCTTCTTGCTCCATTCATGTGTCTAGAACATCCACTGTCCAAATACTAGATAAGCATTTTGTTGATCTTTGGACATACTTTTATTAAGAAATTAGTTTACCTTAGGAACCCAGATCATGTTGGGTCATTGGATATTGTTAGTACTAGTTATTGTATGCACCTTTATAATATTATTATAAAGTTTTATCTTATTGGCCCTAGGCACTGTTGGATTAAACATAAAATCCACAACAAAATGCCTAATCTTTCCACAACATTAACAATAAAACATATTGTACTTTATCTTCTGGTTAGCTATAGAAATGGAGTGTGAGTGAGCAAAAAAGCTAGTACTAAGAGACATTGGGATATGGTTGAATGCCCTATGGTTGTGTGCATGAGACAGCACAATCACTACCCCTTTTTGGCAATTGGCTTCTATGTGGTTGCTTTTCCATTTCACTTAGGTGCTTGGGTAGAGGTTCCATGCACAAGGGATCCGTGATTTTTCATGGCGATCTCTTCACGTTGTGCTTTGAATGCACTCAGTCCAAGATCCTTCCTCTCTAGTTTTATGATTTCTTAGCTCCATTTGATGAGCATTCATTTTCAAGATGCTCATATTCAATATCTTGGTCATAACTTTTTGAGGATACCAAGACCTTTTGAAATGTATTTTATTGCATTGGGGATTTCCCTTTGTCATTTTCTTTATTATAGCCTAGTCCTCCTCTACAAGGAGCGGAAAAGGTATCCATTGGAAAGACAGTTTATGGCTTAGAGAAATTGTCCATAAGCTTTCTTCCAACAAGGAGCTTGTCCTCCAAAGCCTTGATGGCTTTTCTTCTTTTGTTCTGAGTTTTTTTTTGAGCTTCAAGCATCTTCTTGAGCTCAAACAACTCAAAATTCATTTTGGTTATTTTTGATGTTTTTATATCAATTTGAGATCTGAAGGGCTTGTGGATTTCAACTTCCTAAACCTGAGCCTTCGCTAAGGCTTTACTTCCTTTTAGTGCTTTTAGGATATCATCATGCTTATTTACTAGATCATTATATTGGTCTGCTAGTTCAGAATCACTCATCGTCAGATGATGGACTTGTTTTTGGCTTAACATCGGTCTAAGAATTAGATCCTA
The DNA here is from genome assembly GCA_039513925.1 of Platanthera zijinensis. Classification (NCBI taxonomy): domain Eukaryota; kingdom Viridiplantae; phylum Streptophyta; class Magnoliopsida; order Asparagales; family Orchidaceae; genus Platanthera; species Platanthera zijinensis. The sequence goes on from CM077086.1 coordinate 49,874,560, forward strand.
AATTAGATATAGGACCTTAATATATACCTTATCAGGAAGAGAATTAACTTGGTACTCTTCATCATTCAAGTTCATCAATTCACAACAAACCTCTTCTTCAGACTCACTGTCTGACAGTGATAGGGGTGCCCATATGCACACCCTAGCATAAGGATAGCCAATCTGCCACTCATCTTATAATAGTGTAGTGAGCTCAATGTAGGCTTCCTCTTTTGATTCAGATGAACTTGATTTACTGTCACTCAAGGTCTTGGGATTCTTAGCAATGAAGTTCTTTTCAGGCTTCTTACCCTTGTGCGATCTTTTCTCATCATATCTTCTTCCTTATTTTCTTTTAGCATGATAGATAACTATGACATGTCCTAGTTTGTTGCAACAATAACAAAAAATGTCAATAAGAAGCTGCTTATTCTATTTAGGATCGTATATGCCCCTTTTAGGATTGTGCTTTGGCCTGTCAATGCTATTGTAGTTCTTCCATGAGCTAGAGGAGGAATGGTCTATTTTTCCACTGTCTCCTCTTGCTCACTAGCTTTTTAATTTGCTTGGAGAATAAAGAGAGTTCTCCACCAGTGATCTCAGACCCTGATGTGTTGGGTTCAGAGTCTTCATATTCAGGAGGTCTTCTTGGAGGAGTGGAAGTCTCCACTTTACTTCTTCTAGAGATTTTAGCTTTGAGAGCTTCTGTCTTCTCCTTGTTAAGGGATCTACTACTCTCCTCCTCACCTTTCCTTATATTTAGCTGCAGCTTAGGGAACAACAGCTTCCCAAATAAGTTTTGGGGTTCTATCCTGGAAATATTCCCCATTTCTCATATAACATAAATCTTGGTGTCCCATTTTTTATTTAGGGACCTGAGGAGTTTGTCATTCAAGTCATAGTTTGAGAAGGCTCTCCTATATCTCCTAGACCAATTCACTATCTTGAAGAATTTCTTATAGCATTCAGTAATAGCGTCTTCGTATCTTTCCTAAAGGCCTCATACTCATGATTTAAAAGTGAATTTCTATCATCTCTCACTTCTTTTGTGCCTTTCATATATAATATCAGATAGTCTCGTATTTCTTTGTTTGTCTTGTAGTGAACCAAGCTTTGAAAAGTAGAATCATCAATTGCACTATCAATTATATTTTTTGCTCTCTTATCCATGATTACCAGTGCAATCTCATCTTTGTCCATTTTTGTATATTTCTGAGGGACCATCTTTTTTTCTGTCAATGGTGGAGGCTTTGGTAGGCACAAATGGGCCTTCTTCAATAGTGATAAATATCATTGGGTTAGAGGCTTCTATGGAGAGCTTAACCCTCTTATTCTACATAATAAAATTTTCCTTATTGCAATTGAGCAGGTTCATGGAGCTCAGCACTTAATGGTTCTCTCTATGAGTCATGGTGGTTAGAATAAATCCCTTGGGCAGATTTTGTTCAAGTTATTAAGCCCTTTTTAAATAACCTCCTTTTGATACCACTTGTAAGTTTAGGGTAGTCTGCACACCTAGGGGGGGGGGTGAATAGATGTTTAGCTTTTATAAAATTATTTGCAGAATTAATAACTCAATCACAACATAAACCAAAACCACAGCACAAACCAAGCACAAAGACACAATAATTTATAGTGTTTCCCAAGATGGTTACGTCCACTTTCTCCCTTTGCCTATCTAGAGGTGTGCTAGCCTCCGCAATCTCCTCCAAATACTTACATCATCAGAACTTATAGCTTAAAGTCAAGGACTCCTACCGAAGGAACACACCATATTCCCTATCTCAGATCCTCAAGCAAAAAGGACCCAACCTCAGATTCTATTCTAGAAACATATAGCTCAGATTGTCCAGTAAAATCCCACCTCAAGTTCCAACTGAACCCTACGCTTAGACCATAAAGAACCTTGCAATTAGATTTCTTCAAAAATCCAAAAGAATAAAGAATAAGTTGTTATAAATGGTCTTAGACTAAATTATCATTTATATTCAATAGCTTGAGTCTTCTTAAAGACAGTTGAGGAAGTGACTTCAACTTTACCTACTGGCAGAGGATTTGAGTGGACAACTTCAATGAATATTTCCTCTGTACTGTAGAAAATCTCTCTTCATACTGCTTGAGAATGGATCTTTTAATATAACAACAACTTTGAATCGATTTCTTCTTGTGAAGACTGAGTGATGAGCTTCAGAGATTTTCTTCACTGCACTTGAGCTTTCAGGCATGTTTTCACTTTTCAAAAACGTGGATGGTGAAAATGATCTTTCTTTTTGATTGATCAATTAAGGTTAACTTTTTCCCATCACATCCCTTTTATAGGACTACTTTTAATGGTCGAATCCTCGACATGTTTTGTGTTGGAACTCATTCTTTAAATCATTATTCTAATTGGCTTAGTCTACGGTGGTATTAAAATGGAAGAAGACAAAATAACATACCTGAATGAAAGTCAAGTTTTCCGGTCATTCATGTAGAAGTCTAGTCGAATGTTGAACATCTTTTTGAATGACACTGTTCATTCTACTTAATAACACAATATGGTTGAATCTAGACGTAGAATGTATTCTTCTTCTTTCTCTGTATTGGTCTTTAGTCATCTTAAGCTTTGTCTGGACAGATCGTCTTAAACTTTCTGAGCATTCGACTAGATTGTTCAGACAAATCTGTACTTCAATAATTTTATTATGAGACCATCTACATGATTTGTCTTGATGTTTTTACACATTTTACTGGATTGTCTAGACAGATTTGTACTTAAGACATATTTTTACATATAATAGATCTCTGGTCAAATCAACTGTACATTCGATTAGATTCTCTAGACAAATTTGTACTTAAAACATATATCTTCATTTAACTGATCTCTAATCGAATCATCTGTACGTTTGACTAGATTGTCTAGATGAATTTGTACTTAAGACAAATTTAAGATGAGACTTGCTGATTCTTTTGCACGATTGTATAGATTATCTGGTCAAATTGCCTACATGTCTTACCGAATTTTAACTTAGAGTAATTCCATTTTCCTAAAATCTACACAGCCAAATATTCTCATCGAATATATTATGTGTTCATCTCTATTGAATGGACTTCTTCAAATCAGAAATATTGTGGATAATTTTCTCAATAATTTTAATGTGTAGGCAATAATTGATTGATGTTCTAACTTTTTCAAATATGAGGGAGATTATTGGAAACTTTTCCCACAATATTCTAGATTTGAAGGAGTCCCCAATTCAAGGATAAACACACATTGTGTTTCATAATATCTATATTATTGTGTTTTAGGATTATTAATTAAATGCAATAAACTCAATCATGAACTCTATACTAAACTAAGGGATAATTGAGACATTCACCAAATTCCTCTAAGTAAAATGTTGTTTTGATAAGGTGCACATATTCATATAATATCATCTTGAAAACCTCAATTTCAAGGAATATCATCGTGAAGTTATATAACTAAAGTCAAATATCTTCGTGATAGAGCTTAAAGAAATGACTATCGTCTTGAAGAGGTACAACTTATTCCACAATTCAGAAGTAGGTGACGTAGTTTACCAATTGTCGTCGAGAGCAGTCAAAATATCATCGAGAAGTTATGACAACATTACTAGAAGCATATTGGAATGATGAATGTTAGTATATATTGTTTAGATATGACTCCCCCATGATTGTCCAATACCTCATATCTAAAGTCTAAGTCTTATCTACATGAAAAATTGAAATATCATTGTGACGAGATTTATAATCGTTGAGAAGATCACAACCATCACTTATAAGAAGCTTAATCGTCTTGAAAGCTAACTACTTTGACATAAGAGTTCTCAAAGACATGAAGGATTTGTATCATCACGAAGAATTGAATTGTCATTGAGACAAGATAAAATATCATCGAGACAATATGGATATCATCGAGACAATTCAAATTGTAGATATTCAAATCTCTATCGCCGCTGACTGCACCAATCAAATTAGTCCTTTAAGGAAAAATGTTTCTGACATGAAGTTTCTTCGATTCAACCATTATTGGTCTCAGTAATATAAATATAAATGAGATATGAAGGGAAAACCCTAATCCTTGTATTTGAAAAAGAAAAATCAATCGAACAGTAACTTTCTCCAAAAATAGCGTTGTTAACTACCTGCCTAGAGAACTACTTTCATAAGAAGTTAATCATAAAAAAATCATCTAGTGCTCCTAGTCTTACTAAAGATCATTCTAGAAGCTCTCTAATGACAAGGTGCAAAATAGATCCAGTTCTCAAAAGAAGATTCAGTCAAGATCTATTGCTAATTCAGTGAAGGCTTTTTCTCATCAAAACCTAAGAAGACTCAACTCTTTTAAGACCTATTTTATTGAGTTTATTCTTCTTGTAACAAAACATCAAACTTATTTCTGTTGATAGATCTCCCTGAGATTTGAGGTAGGGTTCAATGGTGAACCCGGGGTAGGGTTTTGTTATAAACCTGAGGTAGAATTCTATGTTAGAATCTGAGTCATAAGATCCTGTGGAAGGGGGATCTGAGGTATGAAATCTGTTTGTATTCCTGGGGTTGGAGCCTTGGACTCTGAGCAGTAAGATCTGAGTTTTTGGTGGAGTTTGCCTAGGTTAGCACACTGCTAGATAGGTGGAGGGGGAATGCGTATGTACCCATCTTAGGGAACCACTATAAATCTCTGAATACTCTCTGTGATGTGTTTAATTTCCATGCTAGATATATTTCTAGATAAATTACTAAAACCTTTAAAAGCACAAACACCTATTTGTTCCCCTCTAGGTGATTAGACAACCCTAAACTTACGCTTAAAACCATAAAATTTTATCCAAAAATCAAAATGAAAAACATTCAAAGGAATAAGCAATAATAGTTATACCATAATTCCAGATATTTTCATATGACCACTCAATTCAATCTATCCCATATATTTCTTAGGATGCATTAGCTAACAAAAGAAAGAACATTAAAGAAGATTCAATGACATCCTCTCAAGGATTACCCATCATTTTAAAAAGTAAAAACTTCAAGAAAACATAAAAGTAGGAAAATATAATTAAATAAGAAAATATTAAGCCAAATCTCTTCCCAATTCATATGCATTTTCATGCAAGAAAACACCAATCTACACGGTTCTAGAAATATATCACCTCATCTTATTTTTGTAATACCTGGAATTAAGCTCAAGAAAAGGAAAGCTCGGGAGTGCTCCTCGTCGCCGCGACTTTGTTTTCTTCTTCCTTTATGACAAGTTGCTGAATCCATCTAAGAATGTAAAAAAGCTGCTCTTGATATGCTGAAAATAGGAGTCGAGCAGAAGAACAAACGAGGGGTTGCGAGAGGAGAGGAAAGCCAGGAACATTTGAGATGTGGCCTGTACATAGTTTGTATCTAAAAAGTTGGTTTGCACTTAAAAATTATTGATTTGCACATAATATTGATTTGCCTGTAGTTTAATTGATTTGAGCTTAAAAACACTCTTTTTTATTGTTTTAACGAGGACTTGAGATGATCATTCTTTCATTAGCAACTTCCATGAAAGATGAAAGAGTTTTAACATGCACAAGATCAAAATGTGGGAGGCCTTACATTACGAGGTTGATTCAAAGATTTTTTTTCGGGAATTGGACCTGAATTGTGAACTTCAAGAGCAAAATAAAATAATCTTTTTCAGGTCATGTTTATTTTGATTCTATATCACTAATCCATTCTTCAATTATTTTTGCACACTCTAAGGCTTTGTTTGGCACGGTGTTTTTGCCGGCCGCCTGGGGAAAACGCCGCCGGACGACGGGTAAACAAACGCCCTCTGGTGGTGTTTGCTCCGTTTCAACCCGCAGGAAGGAGGAAACGACCCCGATCTGCTCCGTTTCGAACCTCGCCTCACCCCCTCCGGTTTCAAAATCCCGTTTCGACCCACCAGCTGCACCCGCCATTGCCGAACCAAATATAGCCTAAGGCTTCGTTTGGTTCGGCGTTTCGCCGCCTCCGTTTGGAGCAAACGCCGTCGGACAGCGGGTAAACAAACAGCCGGCGACGACGTTTGCTCCGTTTGCACCCGCAGGAAGGAGGAAATGACCCCAATCCGCTCCATTTCGACCCCCACCTCCCCTCCTCCGATTTCAAAGTGCCGTTACGATCCACCGGATGCACCAGCCACCGCAGAACCAAATGTACCCCAACTCTACAAGAGACATGTATTTACACACTAAAGTCATAATATTTCTATCCTTTAAATAGGTCTCATCAAATCTGAATTTTCCAAAACCTAACTGTAACCAAACAAGCCCTAATTTCTCTTTCCAATTCAGCCGAAACGCCAGCCGCATAAGCAGCCGATTTTCCCGCACGTACCTCTTCGCCGGCAAGCCTCCTTGCCTCTTGGGCATGAAAGCCCCTGCCGGCGAGTTCTCCACCGCCGTCAACTCTTCTTGCACCATTTTTAATCACCCTGTTAAACGTAATGTATTTTCTGAATTCTTCAATTTCACAATATCAAAATCAATGCATCTGGAACTATTCTGCCTTATTAGTTCTAAAAGGAGGATTTTCTGTAATTTCCGAAATTTGCAAACCTAAATTTGTTTTCATGCTTATTTGTGCGACCTATTTTATCGTTTTTCCTTTGCCTTTTCAATTTATTTTAGTTTTAATTTACCAATAAATGCATCTATTTATTGGGAAAATGAGGTTTTGTGTTTCTGTTCAGTTCTTATAGGCTTATTATATCATTGCAATAATGAGAACATGATGGGAAATATATGAAGATTTTTGAGAATCTATTTAGAGATCATGTGAGAAAAAATAACTATGAAATGATATCTTTTGTTAAGACAACTCATGAAAGAAGGGGAGCCTTGATGCACAAATTGAGATATTGCCGTGCGACCTTGAGGTCATGGATTCGAGTCCTGAAAGTAGCCTCTTGCAAAAATAAAAGGTAAGTGTTAGGAAGAAGGTGGGAGAGAGATTGATCTACAAAGCTAAAGGAGAAATTAGGGTTGAGGGCTTGAGAGAGAGAGAGAATACCTGATAATCTTGCATAGCCCCCTCCAATAGAGGATCCGAGCATATATATACCCGGACCAAGGCCGGCTGGCCAAGGGGGCCGGCCGGCTCCAAATTGGGGCTAAACCGGGTGGGTTCAGCCCCCGAGGGCCGCCTTTAGAAAGTGGGGGCTGAACCGGTTGGTTCAGCCCCGTTGTCGCCTTCGGATCCGTCCGGGGGCGTAACATTCCCCGCCCCATCAAGACTCAGCTTGTCTTCAAGGTGGGAATTTGGTGGCTCCGTCCGTCCCCTCAGGCGTATCCAAGCCATGTCACGCCCTTTTCCCCACAGGCTCTCCAAACAGCAAAGAGAGCCCCCTGGCACTGGTGAGATTCTGATTCCTTGCAGGCAGTACTCTCTCCCATCTTTAGCAAACTCCAGAGTCAACTTCTCCCAATCCAGAGTCACCCTACCCAGCTGTTGCAACCACTGAGCCCCCAGAATCATATCTGGCCCTAGGATGGGCAATAAGTAGACATCCATGTTGTCGGTGTAGCCTTGTACACTGATTTCCACGTCCAGAAGCACTCCTTCGCACTGCAGCTCGTGTCCACCTGCCACCACAACCTGGGAAGCGGCATCCTTGATGATCGCTAGCCCCAGCTTCTGTGCCACCGCCGGGCTAATGAAGTTATGTGTACTCCCACTGTCAAGCAAAATGGTCACCTGCTGTTGGCCAATCCACCCCGCAATACTCATAGTGGCCGGAGCGGAGTATCCCGCCATGGTCAGGGAAGATAGTCCGTACTCTATTGTATCAAGAATGTGCTCCTGTTCCCCTCCTTCTACATCCGTCATCGGATCTTCCTGCAACATGTAAACCTGGATCCCCTGACATTTGTGGCCTTGGATAAATTTCTCATCGCAGTTGAAGCACAATCCCTATTCCTTCCTAGCTTGTAGCTCTGTCCAAGTCAATTTCTTCATCGTCGCCCGTGATGTAGCTGTTTGGTCCTTTTTTGTGTCGGGAAGGTGTGTAGCGTTCCTCGGAGTGCCCCCCCTGGACTTCTGTCGATTGAGACGCTCTTCTTGAATCCGGGCCAAGCTGATAGCGTGTGTCATGCTGCGCGGCATATAGGCATGCACCTCATCTCTGATGTCCTCTTTCAAGCTGGAAATAAAACAACTTGTTAAAGTCCTCTCGCCCCACTGCATCCTGTTGGCCAACCGTTCAAACTCGGTTCAGTACTCCATCACCGTCCCTTTTTGACGCAATTTCTGAAGAAGAGCCTCGAAGTCTTCATACTCAAGTGGACCAAAGCGGGCGGTGAATCCGTCGATAAACTTGTGCCATGGCGCGTGATCCCGTCCCCGGAGGAACCATTGGATCCACTGGTATGCGTCCTCTTCAAGGTGGAAGGACGCCAACTTTATCCACTGTGCCTCTGGTATCTCCTGATAACTGTAAAATAACTCTGCCTTTTGGACCCATTCGAGTGCATCTCCTCCTTTGAACTTGGGGTAGTTCATGCGGGTAACCTTCGACGGCATATAAGCGCGCGGTAGTTGTTGCCCGGGTCCTCCGTACTCTTGCCCGTGTCCAAGCGGTAGCCGTCGATCAGCGGCCACGTGTGGGTACCCCAATCCCCTCCATAGGGGTTCCCCAAGACCGGCGGCCTAAACTCCCATCCACCTCCTCCCCTTCCGCCTGCGGGGTGTCCTGGTGCTCCTGGAATAGGGAGGAGCTCATCACGAGGTGGGCACCCCATCCCGTTGGGTCGTTGGTCCTCCTGGCGGTCGTCACGGTAAGGAGGAAAATCCAAAGCAGACGCGGATATGCCGCCAAACTGGGTTGCCTCAGACCACACTTGTGGTCGTCGTGAGCCTCCTACCCTTCCATTGTCAAATCCAAGCCCCCCATTGAAGCTAGAGGCTCGATCGTCATGCCCCGATGCTGGAGTAGGAAGGGGAAGTTGGACTGCGTTGGTCTTGCCGACAACAACTTTTCCTTTAAGTTGTTGAGTTAAAATATTTTTAAGCTCGTCCATGCGGACATCCAATTTCTCTTCGAGACGGTTTTCCAATGTTGTTAACTTATCGGCGAGGGCTGCCACAGTGTCGGTCAGCCCGGTGTAGTTTTTTTCGAGATGTGCAAGCCAATTGGAGTCTTCTTGGGTGCGAGTCACCATGGTGGGAGCGTGCGTGAAGTTGCAACAATTGGAGGCGCAATCGGATGCAGCACTGGAAGCAGCAGCAGGCGATGGAGGCAGCAGCAGCAGCCAGATGCTATCGGGAGGCAGCAGCAGCTGGCGGAGTCAGCAGGTTGCGAACTGGAAGCAGCAGCCATTGGCGGTCGCCAGGAATCGTCCCTGCGATGCAGCAAGATCGCGATGCGATGCAGCAGCAGGATCGCGATGCGGAGGCAGCAGGATGCGGTCGCCGGGATCGTCGATGCGATGCAGCAGCAGGATGCGGTCGCCGGGATCGGCCTGAATGCGAAGCGTCAGAGGCCGCAGGATGCGAGCGGGATGCGAGCAGGATGCGGCGGAGGCAGCAGGCAGCGGGATCGATGTCGGGATTCGTCGATGAAGACGACGCGGAATCGACGCGTGGCAGTCGATGCTGGACGACGCCGAGACTCGTTGATGCGAAGCGGATGCAGATGCGGTCGGCGCAGGGAGTCGGCGCGGGATACAGCCGCTGGCGAGCGGGAGCTAAAAAATTTGGGAGGACGAAACCTCTGATACCAATTGTTAGGAAGAAGGTGGGGGGAGAGAGAGATTGATCTACAAAGCTAAAGGAGAAACTAGGGTTGAGGGCTTGAGAAAGAGAGAATACCTGATAATCTTGCATAGCCCCCTCCAATAGAGGATCCGAGTATATATATACCCGGACCAAGGCTGGCTGGCCAAGGGGGCTGGCCGGCCCCAAATTGGGGCTGAACCGGGTGGGTTCAGCCCCCGAGGGCCGCCTTTAGAAAGTGGGGGCTGAACCGGTTGGTTCAGCCCCGTTGTCGCCTTCGGATCCGTCCGGGGGCGTAACAGTAAGGTTTGCTTTCATTTCACCCTTGTGGTCAGACCCAATTCTCCGAATCCTCGCTGTATGGGGATGCTTTGTGCACCGAACTGCCCTTTTTTAAGAGAACCCGTGAAAAAAAATGTAGAGATCTAATACTTTTTTTTTCATATGATTGTAAAACATATGATCCACACCCTGAGAAATGATTTAGTGTGCTTTAGGGATGAAAGATGTGATGAATCTATTAAATATATGTTTGATTAAAAAGCATTATACATTGTGGTAGCGTTAGAAAGCTTACACTATTTTCGCTTTTAGTGATATCAGCAATTGCCATTCTCTCTTATTCGAATATAAAAGTATACCTAAGTGTGATAGATTTTAGTACCTTGATTGATTATTTATAAGAAAGAGATATAGATGAGGATATAACCTCTAGAGTTGAGGCTTATTTGTTAAAGTGGGAAAGTGCATCAAGAGTACTATGCTATAAGAGGATACTTTAGAGACTTGGAAGATCAATTATATAACTATTACATCGACAATGTTGTATGAATATGGATTTTCAGCAGTAAAAAGTCATTGATATCTAAGTTGATTGGGTAAAAAAGAATGCTTAGATGAACACACAAAACTAGCGAAGTATAGATTAAAGAATTAGTATATTGGACAATCAGTCGAGGTTATATCTATCAAAGATAAATTAATAAAAAAATGATTTAGGTGATTTGGACATACGAATAATAGAAAATGCACTAGTTAGAGAAGTAAATATATTTAGTGATGAGGATCTCGGTCTATGTCATATTGTGGTGACATATTGTGTTGGAGAAGAAGTAGACTCAAGGTAAAGTGGTTGAAGGTTGTTAAAGATGAATTTTTATAGTCTAGGTTTAAACCTAGGGCAACATTCGACATGAATGAGAGGAAAATGAATATTCAAAAATCTAACCCCAAGTTGTTGGGATACTATTATTATTGATGACAATGATGCTTTTTATGTTGTATCTAGTGGAAGTGTTTTTTGTCCTCTTCAGACCATTTCCTTCTAGGAATATTTTCTATAATACAAATTACTATCTTTGCGTGCTAATTAAAATTTCCAAATCCTAGTTGATTCAAATGAATATGAATGTAGCCATAATGCTCACATTATCTTATATTCCGTGTCAGTTTATCCTCAGCCCATGAATTTAACAACCAAGCATATACACTACCACTTAATGGAGACAAATATTTTGCTTCCAATTTTGGATAAAATGAGATTGAACCGAAGGAAATGTGACGGGGCATCAGAACTGTTCATTTTATATGGATCGGCAATCATAGTAGATTTTGTTGTTATGTTTTTTTTATTTCGAGTTGTAATTTTATGTATTTTTTCGAGTCGGAACGTTTGGCCAATCATAACCGTCAGTTGCCCTCTAGAAATCTATAAATAGAGGGTGAGAGCTCTCATTTTAGGCATTGAAAGATGGAGTCTTGAAGACATCCTTTGGTCATTTTGGTGCCGAAGCTGAGTCCCGAGTGCGAAGCCTTGGATCCCTACCATCACCTCGCCGTCCACCACCTCCTCCCTCCTCCACAAGCAGCTGGCTATAGCCCTCCTCCACATCCATTCCCCTTAGTTTCCCCACATCATCCCAGTGCCGTTTCCCCACTCCACCTCCCCTCTCACCCAACAGCCGACCCTGTATTTATTTCCTTCTCCCTTATCCACTGCCCCCCTCAGCCACCTTCAATATCCCACTACAATACCACTCCATTGCTGCCCCTCCTGAAACCTCAATACTATCCCTACAGTAGCCTTTGTCTTCCCCTATTGGCCACCATCTACCCCACCGCCGCCCCAAATCCACCACCACCTCTACCATTGTCATCTCTCACAAAGGAAAACAGCCCCCATGCCCTCCATTTTCACCTCTGGCGATCACCAGAGAACATTTCCGGCCACCCCCAGTGTTCCACCCTTACCTCCGCTTCAATTTCCCTTCATTTTACATTTTCCGGCGATCGTCAGAAGATATTTCCGACGACCACCACTGGAAGCCACCTCCGGCCTCCACCAACCACCACCAACCGACAACCGCGTCCACTACCCACAACCACCTCCATTACTATCCCACTACCCCACTTTCTCCTCTCCTAAATTTTAGGCTTCTCCCCTAAAATTCAGGCACACCACCCCCACTATTCCCTCTCAACAGCTGACCCCTCCCCTTCCCTTATTCCCAGCCACACGTGGAGCCACTAAGTACTCTTAAACTGAAGCCCCACTCTCTCTCTCTCTCTCTCTCAGCCCAGCCGAAAATCTCCCCTCTAATTTAGGAATTTCTCCTAAATTCTAGCCACACTACCTCAAGAAACCCCTACCAATCAGTTCTCCATTTCTTCCCCTCTAACTCATGTGGAGCACAATTGCTGGCCCCTCCAACTGCTGTCCTAACTGCCGCACACTCTCATTAACCCGAGTCCTTTTTCCTACTCCCAACTTGAGCTTCACGTGGATCCATCCACCCAATCCCCATCCCCCCAATAACAGATCCCTACCTGCTGCAGGAACCTTACCTCCTGTTGCCCAGTACAGCAAAATCAGCCCCTAGAATTAATTCCAAACCCTTCCTGCAGTCCAGTTCAGCAAATCCATCCCCTCCCTGCAGTCAAGTTTCAGCAAGTCCAGCCCCTGAAATTAATTCCAGGATTCCTGCCAAGTCTCCCACACCTCTCATACAACCACCCCCATCCTCCAAATTGCTGCTCAGACCTCCAGAACATCCAACTTCAGCAACTCCTTGCTGAAATCAGCCCAGGATCGTGATTTTGGCTACTCCACAGCACTCCGAAAACATCTCCAGCCCACTTTCAATACTGCGCAAGTTCAAAGTGTGTGCGTTTTTTTTTATCATTGGGTCATGTGTTTGTTCACTACTCAAAAAGATAGTAGTTTATAATCTTTGTTTTCAATTGCTTTGGTCTTTGTAATCTCTCATTCAAATAGTAGTTGATTTTCGGCACTCTTGCATTTGTACCATCTCATGTGTTTTCATACTTGGAAAGTTTTAATCTTTGTGGAAAATCAAATTACTATTGCTTTATAAATATCAATTATTGCAAGTAAATTGTCAGATTCATGTGTGGTTGCATATATGAGTTTATTCATCTATTTTCCCGTCATATAGGACCATCCTGCGTCAAAGTGTCAGTGAGCCTTTAAGGATTGGTGTGATTAATTATTATGTTGTTTCACCAACAAAGAGTGGGGGTGCACTCTTTGGGTATGCATTAAGTGATAATGAATACTTTTATGATTGTAGTTATGATGCATTTGAAGAAGATATTTAATTAGCTAATAGATGCTCACAAAGTTCTACTAGGAGGTTGGTGCTACACGAATTAAAATTGTTGTGGGTCAACTATTTGAAATTACTGATCATTTTAGGAGGGTGTTAAACGACTTACACTTAAGGAAAGATTTTTATCTGGAGTAGCTTGCCAAGGTATTCCACTATGTATTACTTGGGAAAAATAATTTACAATACCTTTGGAATAAGTGTATGTTGAAATTAAATTATGAGGTTACATTCATATAGAATCAACTATGATGGAATAACAAATATGTGAATTTAGGAAAGAGATAGTACCGTGAAGACTCTACTCTGCACATGTAGAGAGCTAAATTTCACGAGCAAACGGAGAAGTTTCGACATTAGGACTTGTGTGAGAATGAATTCTGTGAGCGGTGTATAGTACTTAGAGTCAAGAGAGAAATTATAAACTTGGAGTTCGTTTGTGAATTATAGACTTGGAGTTCATTTGTGATCGCCAGGAGATAATTTTTTTGGAGTGGGGTAGAGAGGAGAGGAAAAAGAATTGATTCCTTTGGCTTGATATTAGAGAGAGAATTATTGGTGATAAATCTCTATCCTATCCTAAATATTAGTCATGCATTTTGTTAAGCCCCCAGACGAGGCTAGATTATTCGGACAACATTACAAACGGCGGCAACGGCAGGGGCATGGCAATATTGGTGCTGAACCAATGGGTTCAGCCCCCTCCTCTTGAAAATATTGGCTCAAGGGGGCTGAACCACGCTGGGTTCAGCCCCATTGGGGCCGGCCGGCCCCCTTGGTCGGCCGGTCTTGGGTCCTGGGGGTATAAATACCCGGACCCCTCTCTTTTGGAGGTTATGCAAGAATTATCAAGGTACTCATCTCTCTCTCTCTCAACCCTAACCCTAATCTCTCTCTACTTCCTCTTCCCTTAGTTTTTCCCTTAGTTCTTCCCCTAGTTAGTGCTTAACATTTGGTATCAGAGGAGTTCGATTCTCTCAATGGTGAACACTCGCAATCAAGAGGAGTCCTCGCGGATTGAAACCCTAGAGGAGAATGTTGTTGGCCTCACCGATTCGATGGCGGCCTTGGAGGGGCGATTGGAGGCTCGGTTGGAGGAGTTGAAGACCCTACTGAAAGGGAAAGGCCCGGCCAGCGATGATTCGGCCGGATCGGGAGCCGATCCAGTGGGTTCGGCCGCCGCGCGGCTTGCGGAAGGGCTCGCGGGCGTGCGGCCTTCGGGTGGGGCTCCGCCCGGCGCGGCGTCGCACGGGACGACAGGGGGTGCGGCGTCGGCGGCCTACGGGCCTCCCGCAGGATCGGCAGCGGTGTATGGGGGTCCGGCGGGGCAGTTTCCGCCCGGATCCGCGGCAGCAGGCTTCGGAGAACTCGGATCGGGCCCGGAACAGTGGCGCCGAGGTGGGGATGACCCTTTTGGGCTCCGGCGGCCACCCGACATGGCGGGACAGCAAAGGGGGGGGGCTCCTCCCTCCTCCACGCGGGTTTGGGCCACCAGGAGGGGCCGGGTTTGGCCCAGGGTGGGGCGGCCAGCCGCAACCTCCGCCTTGGGGAGCGGGACAGCAGCACGGCTACGGCGGTTTTGAGCATGGGGAACATGCAAGGCGGGACGGAGGTCCAGGGACACAACGTTTGACCCCCGGATTAACTCCCATGTACTTTCCGGAGTTCGAGGGCGGCGACGCCTTGAAATGGATTCAAAAGGCTGAATTATTCTTCCAGTACCAGGAGGTGCCTGAAGGGCAGTGGGTGCAGCTAGCGTCCTTCCATTTGAAGGACGACACCTTCCAATGGACACAGTGGTTCCTGCGGGGACGGTAGTACGTGCCTTGGGGGGAGTTCGTGGATGGATTTACGACCCGATTTGGTCCACTGGAGTATGAGAACTTTGAGGCCCTCCTTCAGAAGCTTCGTCAAAAAGGGTCGGTTATGGAGTATCGTACTGAGTTCGAAAAGTTGGCGAATCAGGTTCAGTGGCCGGAGAGGACGCTCTACAGCTGTTTCATATCTGGTCTTAAGGAGCATATTCGGGATGAGGTGCAGGCACTCATGCCACGTTCCTTGAACCATGCCATTACGTTGGCGCGTATCCAGGAGGAAAGGTTCAACAGGCAGCGGGCACGTATCACGAGTAGACCGGCTTTGGGCCCTACCACGTCAGCACGACGGGAGCCACCCACGGGTACCAAACCGACGGTGACTCGGTTGTCTTGGAGCGAGTTGGCGACTCGGAAGGAGAAGGGCTTATGCTTTAACTGTGATGAGAAGTTTGTGCTCGGTCACAAGTGCCAGAAGGTACAGGTTTTTATGTTGCATCAGGAGGAGCAGCTCGAGGAGGACGTTTTCCCGGAGGAGGAATTGGAGTCTGGGGGGGACTTAGACTTGACGGAGTTGGGTGTCTCCCTACATGCCATGGAGGGATGCAATCTACCTCCGCTTACGATGCGGTTGGCTGGACGGATTCGGCGGGAGAGGGTGACGATTCTGGTAGACAGTGGGAGTACTCACAACTTTATTCACCCTGATGTGGCAAGGAAGGTGGGGCAGGGGATTGACACGGGAGCAGCGTTCCAGGTCATGGTTGCGGATGGCAGCAAGTTACAGTGCCAAGGAGTGTTGAAGGCGGTAGAGCTTCGGATGCAGGGGTATGTGGGGTGCACGGACGTCTACCTCTTACCGATCCGGGGCTCAGATATGGTACTGGGAGTGCAGTGGTTACAGCAGTTGCGACGGGTTACTTTTGATTGGGATCAGATGACGATGGAGTTCTTGCAGGGCGGGCTACAGTTCTGTTTGACGGGGCTCAGATCTTCTCCGGTTAAAGAGATCTCCCTTCGCAGTTTGCAGTAGCTTGAGGAGTCCAGTAGTTTGATGGCGATTCTGTTGGGGGTGAGGTCGGACGAGGAAGGATCGACACAAGTTCCGGACCAATTGTGGGCGCTAGTAGAGGAGTATGATGACATCTTCCAGGAGCCGAGTACACTTCCACCGTCACGATTCCGTGATCATCAGATTGTGCTACAGACTGGGGCTGAACCGCCCAACATCCGTCCGTATAGGTATCCCTACATCCAGAAGGCAGAGATTGAGCGCAGTGTGAAAGAGATGCTTGATGCAGGTATCATACGACCTAGTACCAGTTCCTTCTCTGCACCGATTATTCTGGTTAAAAAAAAAGACGGATCTTGGCATTTTTGCGTAGACTACCGTGCCTTAAACAGTGTTACTGTGAAGGACAAGTTTCCGATTCCCGTGATAGAGGAGCTGCTGGATGAGTTGCATGGGGCGACTCGGTTCACGAAGCTAGACCTGCGGTCCGGCTACTATCAGATTCTGATGAAGGAGGAGGATGTGCATAAGACGGCCTTCAGGACTCATGACGGTCACTATGAGTTCTTAGTGATGGCCAATGGATTAACGGGGGGCCCGTCTACTTTTCAGGCCAATATGAATGAGATTTTTCGCCCATTCCTGCGACGCTTCGTCTTGATCTTTTTTGACGACATTCTGATCTACAATGCTACTTGGGAGGATCATCTACGACATGTGGCTCAGGTCTTCTCTACTCTCCGGCAACATCAGCTATATGCTAAGAGGTCCAAGTGTTCTTTTGGACAACATGAGGTGGAGTACTTGGGGCATCTAGTTTCTGTTGACGGGGTGAAGGCAGACCCACGGAAGATCGAGAGTATGCTTTCTTGGCCACGACCTCTGACCATTCGGGCGCTGAGGGGGTTCTTAGGCCTCACTGGTTACTACCGGCGCTTTGTACGGGACTATGGGAAGATTGGTAGGCCGCTTACACAGCTGCTACAAAAGGATGCTTTCGAGTGGTACGCTGAGGCAGAGACCGCCTTCCAGGCGCTCAAGAGGGCTATGACGACGACTCCAGTGCTGACACTTCCGGATTTCACCAAAGAGTTTGTGGTAGAGACAGATGCTTCTGGCGTGGGAGTGGGGGCGGTCTTGATGCAGGAGGGGCGGCCGATCGTCTTCTACAATAAGGCTTTGGCTCCCCGAACTCTGGGACTCTCAGTGTATGAAAAGGAGATGCTGGCGGTTATTCATGCGGTGGCTCTATGACGGCCCTACCTACTTGGGCGTCGCTTTACGATACGGACCGATCATCAGAGCTTGAAGAATTTTTTGGAGCAGCGGATTTCGTCCCCCCTGTAACAAAAGTGGGTCACCAGGTTGTTGGGATATGATTATGTGATCGAGTATCGGCCCGGGAAGGACAATCGGGTGGATGACGCCCTCTCACGCTTACCCGAGGGGGCCTTGGCACACATTTCCGGGCCTCAGTTGGATTTGATGGATGAGATTCAGGACGCGGTGCAGCGAGATCCCGAGTTACGGGCTATTGTGGAGGACCTGCGGCAGGGTCGTGAGGTAGCCCCAGGTTATCACTTACAAAATGACCGGCTGTATCATCAAGGACGAGTGGTCATTCCTGCTCAATCAGCTTGGCGGACGGTGATGATGCATGAGTTTCACTCGTCGCCGACAGGAGGTCACGCCGACATTCTTCACACTATTCAGCGGGCTCGGGCCAACGTGTTTTGGAAGGGGATGCGCCGTGACATTCAGGAGTTTGTGCATAAGTGTGAGGTGTGCCAACAACAGAAATATGAGACTACTTCTCCGGCCGGCCTACTCACTCCCTTGGAGATTCCGCATCAGATCTGGGATACGGTTTCTATGGACTTCATCGACGGGCTGCCCAAGTCGAAGGGTAAAACAGTGATATTGGTAGTGGTGGACAAGTTGTCCAAGTATGGGCACTTCCTTGCTCTGAGCCATCCTTACACAGCGGAGTCAGTTGCGGCCTTATTTGTTCGGGAGATTGTTCGATTGCATGGGATTCCCCGGGCGATTATTTCCGATCGAGATCCTACTTTTTTTGGCCGATTTTGGACAGAGCTCTTCCGCTTGCAGGGGACTTCCTTACGTTTGAGCACGACCCACCATCCCCAGACTGACGGCCAGACAGAGGTATTAAATCGGGGCGTCGAGACTTACCTTCGCTGCTTTGTCATGGATGAGCCGCGGACCTGGACTAACTGGTTACATTGGGCGGAGTACTGCTTCAACACTTCTTATCACTCGGCTAGTAAACTCACGCCCTTTGAGGTCGTCTATGGGCGGCCACCTCCTTCCTTGAGCAGTTATGAGCCCGACAGTACCACAGTTGCAGCAGTTGATCAGACGCTTCGTGATCGTGATCGGACCCTCGCCACCTTGCGTGAGAATCTTCGGGCGGCACAGGATCGTATGAAGGCTCAGACAGATCGTCATCGCACAGAGCGAGAGTTCCAAGTGGGGGATGAGGTTTTCCTCAAACTTCGTCCTTATCGCCAGTTGTCGGTGGCACAGCGGACAAATCAGAAACTGGCACCTCGTTACTATGGACCATTTCAGATCACGCGGCGGGTCGGTCCGGTGGCGTATACCTTGGCTTTACCCGCGAGCTCCCGGATCCATCCTACCTTTCATGTCTCCTTGTTGAAGCGGAAGTTGGGTGATGCTGTTCCGGTCTTTTCCGTTTTGCCCGAGGCTACTAGTGGGGGCAAGCTTCGCCCGATTCCGGAAGATGTACTGTTGATCAAATGGAAACGTCGTGGCACGACGTACTGTCCAGAGCTGTTAGTCAAATGGAAGGATCTCTCTGCGGAGCACAATACTTGGGTCGATTTACTGGAGTTCCGGGAGCTTTACCCCGACTACCACCTTGGGGACAAGCTGGCTTTTGATGGGGAAGGGAATGTTAAGCCCCCGGACGAGGCTAGATTATTCGGACAACATTACAAACGGCGGCAACGGCAGGGGCATGACAATATTGGGGCTGAACCAATGGGTTCAGCCCCCTCTTGAAAATATTGGCTCAATGGGGCTGAACCACGCTGGGTTCAGCCCCATTGGGGCCGGCCGGCCCCCTTGGTCGGCCGGTCTTGGGTCCCGGGGGTATAAATACCCGGACCCCTCTCTTTTGGAGGTTATGCAAGAATTATCAAGGTACTCATCTCTCTCTCTCTCTCAACCCTAATCCTAATCTCTCTCTACTTCCTCTTCCCTTAGTTCTTCCCCTAGTTAGTGCAGCTCAGTTGGTGATGAAGGACATGTTGAAGTCCTCTTATCAAGGTGGCGGGGGATCGAATCCTCGCCACTACAACCCGCAGTGATTAAACTGGTTGCTGAGATGGGTTGGGGTGTACGGCCCGCGGGCCTGTTAAGCATTACGGCGGGCCCCCCGTTGGGTAGCCCCCCAGTATAACAGGGGATCGGCCCGGCCCGTAACACATTTCCATAGTTTATAGGGACCTTGTTTACAAAAAAGATATCTTTGATAAATCTGAAACAAAATAAGAAATAATAAAAAAATTAATTTGAATAATCATAATTTCAGGATTTGATTATTAGAATAAATAATGGAAAATATTTAAATATTTAGAATAATTATGTAACTTCTTATTCTTGGAATAGTATTCTAATTTTTGAATTGTTGTGAATATCAAAATATTTTTTTTATTTGAAATATTGATAATGATTTAGATATTTAAATTATGATATCTAAATCATTTAAATAAATACACCAACAACAACACTCAAGCCTTTATCCCACTATAATGGGCTCGGCTATATGGATTCTTTGTCACCATTATGCCCTATCTTTTGTCATAATCTCACTAATGCCTAAGTACATCATGTCTTTCTTTATAGTTTCATTTCAAGTCTTTATTGGTCTACCCCTCCTCCGTCTAACATGCATAGTGACTAGACTCTCACAACGTTTAACAGGTGCCTCTAATGGTCTCCTTTGTACGTGTCCAAACTATCTTAGACGAGCTTCTCACATCTTCTCTGAAATTGGTGCTACTCCTGTCTTATCCCTGATACTTTCATTTCTAATTTTATCCAATCTCGTGTGTCTACACATCCACCTAAGCATTCTCATCTCCGCAACTCCCATTTTTTTCTCATGTACACAATTCACTGCCCAACACTCAGAACCATAGAGCATTGCGGGTCTAATTGCAATACAGTAAACCTTGACCTTAAGCTTTAGTGGTACTTTACGATCACATAAGATCCTTGACGCGCCTTTCCACTTCAACCAACCCGCTTGAATTCTATGTGTCACATCTTTATCAATACCTCCATCTTTTTGCACTATCGATCCAAGATATTTAAAACACTCACTACGGGAAATGTCTTGATCACCCAACTTAATAACGAAGTAATCTGTCCTTCTTGTATTGCTAAATTTAAGCTCCATATACTCCGTCTTTGCCCTGCTCAACCTAAAACCCTTCTTTTCTAAAGTATCACGCCAAGATTCAAGTTTTGCGTTTACACCCTCACGCGTCTCATCAACCAAAATGATATCATCCGCAAGCAATAAACACCAAGGTATTGCTTGTTGGATATGTCTGGTGAGCTCATCTAAGATAAGGGTAAAAAGATAAGGGCTTAAAGCTAAACCTTGATGTAATCCAACAGTGATAGGGAATTCCCGTGCTAATCCTCCAGATGTCCTCACCTCTGTCTCTGAATTTCTATACATATCTTTTATTATGCCAATATATGATACATTTACATCTTTCTTTTCTAAGTCATAAGATCTCTCTTGGAACTCTATCTTAAGCCTTCTCAAGATCAATAAATAGCACATGCAAATCTTGTTTTCTTTCTCGATAGTTGTCAATGAGTCTCCTCAAGAGATGTATAACTTCCATGGCCGACCTCCCTGGATTGAATCCAAATTGATTCTCCGAGATGTTAGTCTCTCTTCTTAATCTTCTTTCTATTACTCGTTCCCATAGTTTCATGGTATGACTCATCAATTTAATTCCTCTGTAATTAACATAATTTTGTATATCTCATTTATTCTTATACAAAGGTACCAAAATATTTTCTCTTCATTGGTCTGACATCCTCTTTGACTTCAGTATTTTATTGAAAAAATATGTAAGACACAAAATTCCTTCATTTTCTAGTCATTTCCAAACTTCGATAGGTATATTGTCTGACCCAACCGCCTTTTCAATTTTCATCTTATTTAGAACATCTTTTATCTCTGATACTTGAATTTTACGATAAAACATTATGTTCTTATAATTCTCTGATTTAGTTAACTCTTGCAAGTTTAAATCATTGTCCTTTATTTCATTATAGAGTTGATAAAAGTATCTTTTCCATCGCTCTTTAATATTCACATCATCCGTCAAAACTGTATCTGTCTCATCCTTTATGCATTTTACTTGACTTAAATCTCCTATCTTTCTTTCTCTACCTCGAGTAATTTTATAAATGTCACGCTCTCTATCTTTGGTATCTAGTCGTTTATAAAATTCTTCATAAACTTGACTCTTTGTTTTACTTACTGCCTGTTTAACTTTTTTTTTGGCGACTTTATACCCGATTAAGTTTTCATCATTCCTACAAGCGTAGAGTGATTTATAGCTGACCCTGTTTGCCCTCACTTTGTCTTACATTTCCTCTTTTCACCACCAAGATTCTTTATTTGGGGACGCACGACCTTTTGATATTTCAAGTATATTCTTTTCACTTATCCTTAAATGTGAAGATATAACTTCCTATGAGGTATTAAGATCGACATAAGAGCCATCAACTAGTTGTTCCATAACTGGCTTTTTGAAAGCAACCTGTTTTTCCAATTTCAAGTTCCACCGCCGAATTTTTTTCAGCATTTTTGTTCTTGTCTAAAATTTATTATATTTAATTTGTACATCTTACACCACTAACCTATGTTGTTTTGTCAAACTTTCTCCTGATATGACTTTGCAATCCTTACAAATCATTTTATCCATTTTGCGAGTCATAAAATATTCAATTTGTGACTTACTTGGTCCGTTTTTAAACATAATTAAATGTTCTTCTCTCTTTATGAAAAGTGTATTTGATACAATTAGTTAATGTGCTACGACAGTCTAAAATGGTTCGGCTGTGTAATCTATATTTTCCTTCTCTATATGTCCATTTAGGTCTCCTCCTATGAAAATTTTCTCTTTTTGTGAGATTTCTTTTACTAAATCATCCAAGTCTTCCCAAAATTGCACTTTAATAGCTTCACTTAATCTTACTTATGACGCGTAAACACTAATCACATTAATAGTTTTCTTTCCTATGACCGATTTAAGAGTTAAGGTTCTATCACCTTTTCTACTTACCCCAACAACTTCATCCTTCCAAGTAGTATCCATAATAATACCTACTCCATTGCTTGTTTTATTTTTTTCTGGGTACCGTAATTTAAAACCCGAACTATCTAAAAATTTAGCTTTCTCACCCACCCATCTAGTCTCTTGCATGCATAAAATATTTATCCTTTTTCTAATCATCGTATCCACTACTTCTATCGTTTTCCCCGTTAGCGTACCTATATTCCAACCTTCAAACTTAAGTCAATCACAATTCCTACGACATACTTCCCTAGGACATCTAATATGTGAGGACTTTTGCCTATTTAACACTACAACCAAGTCCTCTTGGAGGTGCAACGGTCTTTGCCAAGACACCGCATTCGGACCATACGACGAGGACTCTTGCATATTTAACACTACACCCAAGTTCCGGAGATGCAACGGTCCTTGCCAAGACGCCGCATTCGGACTATACGACGCAATCCTTAAGGGGAACAACCTAGCTTTTGCACAAATTCTCAAATGATACCTATTCATATGAGTGACCAAATTTTACGCTGACCGTCTACCTAACACAACCCTCACTATTTTTCATCCGGGCTTGGGACCGGCATGGGCTAATTAAATGATACATTTTACTGGATAATAGTTATATTAACTTGAATGCAATAATAATTAATATCCATAATTAAATACTATAAGGAATCAATCTCATGGTTTGTTTGTTGACGACACATTTAGGCTTTGATATTGATGCGATATGATGTGGTAGGTTTCTGGTGATCACTTAATAATTCCTGCACAATAAATCAAACAAGATTTGATGATTTTAAGGCTGAGTATCTATTGGTTCATGGCTCCTCATTTTATGCTATTTGAACTTAAAAAAGCAACATAGATGAGGAGGATGCCAGCCGTTTTTAGTTATTTGATCCTGGACTTATTTTCCTTCCTCGTAACAATAAAAGGCATATGAGTAATGTTTGAAACATCATTAGTATCTAAAGACTTACGTATATATTACCTTATATTCCACTTTTGTAAAGGAATAAGAACGACATTATACTTTTTCCTTCTCCATGTTATTGAATTGCCACCCATAAAGGTAAATCCACTAGTAGATCTTATATTCTTTTTCTCCACGCAATTTAAAATGTCATTCACTATTTTTGTAAAAGTTATGCTAGCTGTATACATGCTTAAATCCCTCTATGCATTACATCATATAAACTTTAATTAATTAAACTTATTGTTTCATTCTCTTTCATAGATGTTACTCTCACAATCAAGTTTGTATTATCATTTCACACTATACATTTGCTAGTTTATATTAAGTAACCAAATATGAAAACATTTTACACATTACTTATTGATGATTTAACATAGTTTCGTCAAGCTCATGAGGACTTATTATCAATCAAAACATTTAACTATTAAATTTTTTTATTCGCTATAATATTTAGTGTTATCTAACTAAAATTATCGCATAATGTTAAATATATTTCACTTTATCTATTTTATACTTGCATTCGATACTTGTTAGTAGTAATAGTAAGGTGTAGCTACTATTTTATTTTAGATACTTTATTTTGGAGTTTACACGACAATTTTTTTATCTACTTGTTATACTAATTTTTAATATTTAGAATAAATAAGTATACTAAACACACACGCATATATATATATATATATATATATATATATATATATATATATATATATATATATATATATATATATATATATATATATATATATATATATATATATATATATATACATGAGTGACAGTGTACGGGGGCCTCCCCTTGCCACGCGCGACAGCACACGGATCGTGACGGCGGGCTTCCCCCGCCCCCGACCGACGAATTAATTACTTAATTTAAAAAATCATTAAATATATATAATGAATAATTATTATATATAATGAATAATATAGAAAGTTATTATAATATATACAATATATATGTACTCGCAATAATGAATTATATATTTTATAATAAATAATTATAGTTCAATGTGTTATATGTATATAATAAATGTATTTGAATTCATTAACAAGTAATTCTTCGATTGGTTGGGTGGGCTTCTTCTTCTTTTCCATGAGATTTTAGGATCAAAACCTGTCACCCTTCATTTAAATTTTTTTTCAAACCTAATAAAAATGGACGGTCATGATCGATTTGAAGGTCGACCATGTTACACCGTGCAATCGCAATGACCGATGATACTTTTTTGTATATATTATATATATATATATATATGCAAGCAGTCATGCACGAGTTTCCCATGTTCCCGTATCCTGGCGCTACAATACACATGTCGTTCTATCCCTGTAAAATTTTTATTTTGCCAAATACAAAACTTAATTAAAATTGTAGGAATAAGAGCATGTTTTTTTAAACAAAATAAAAACACAAATAAATCCCAATTATAAAAAGTTATAAAGTTATAATAAAAAAGTGTAAAATTGGAAAGATGAATATTTCACCAAAGTGTGTCTTTCCCAACATATCTTCGAGAACCAACATTTTAAAACTCAATATGACATGCCACCGACATCTGATATTTTTTCACTTAATGAGTACAATTGCTTTCAATAGAAGCATAACCCTTCGCTACTTGAAGTGTTGTACTCCTGATTCGACAAGCGGCGTGTCAGTTTTGTCCGAGATGTTTGTATTTGGAGTGATGGTTTCTGACGAAGGATGGAGGGTGTGTGTCGTGCTGGATTTTGTATAAACTTAATATTTCTCTTTGTTGATTATTTAGTGAGAACGTATATTCTTGATGCTAGAATGTACTTGTCTACCCTTAATTTGTTCTACTTGCATGATTTATTCGCTTAACATTTAATCGAAAGAGGAAGTTCAAGACAAAGTGAGGCTAAAGATGACCAGCTATAAATCACTCTACGTTGTAGGGATGATGAAAACTTAGCCAGGTATAAAGTCACCAAAAAAGAAGCTAAACATGTAAGTAAAGCAAAAAGTCAAGCTTATGAAGAATTTTATAAGACTAAATACCAAAGATGGAGAGCGTGACATATATAAAATTGCTCGAGTTAGTGAAAGAAAGACAAAAGTTTAAGTCAAGTATAATGCATAAAGGATGAGACAGATACAGTTTGATAGATGATGCAGATATTAAAGAGCGATGAGAAAGATACTTTTATTAACTCTATAATGAAATAAAGGAAAGAGAATTGAACTTGAAAGAGTTAAATAAATCAGAGAAGTATAAGAACATAACGTTTTATCGTAAAATTTAAGTATCAAGGGTAAAAGATGCTCTAAATAAGATGAAAAATAGAATGACGGTTGAGCCAGCCGATATACCTATCGAAGTATGAAAATGTTTAGGAAATGAAGAAATTTTGTGCCTTACATATTTTTTTAATAAAGTACTGAAGTCAAAGAGGATGTCAGACCAATGGAGATAGTATCTGGATACTTTTGTATTAGAATAAGGGAGATATACAAAATTGTGTTAATTACAGAGAAATTAAATTAATGAGTCATACCAAAACTACGGGAACGAGTAATAAAAAGAAGATTAAGACGAGAGACTAACATCTCAGAGAATCAATTTGGATTCATGCCAGGGAGGTCGACCATGGAAGCTATACATCTCTTGAGGAGACTCATTGGCAACTATCGAGAAAGAAAACAAGATTTACATATGCTGTTTATTGATCTTGAGAAGGCTTATGATAGAGTTCCAAGAGAGATATTATGGAGAGTCTTAGAAAAGAAAAGTGTAAATGTATCATATATTGACATAATCAAAGATATGTATACAAATTCAGTGACAAGGGTGAGGACATTCCTCCAACACAGGAATTCCCTATTACTGTTGGATTACATCAAGATTCAGCTTTAAGCCCTTATCTTTTTACCCTTATCTTAGATGAGCTCACCAGACATATCCAACAAGCAATACCTTGATGTTTATTGTTTCCGGATAATATCGTTTTGATTGATGAGACGCGCGAGGGTGTAAACACAAAACTTGAATCTTGGCGAGATACTTTAGAAAAGAAGGGTTTTAGGTTGAGCAGGGCAAAGATGTAGTATATGGAGCTTAAATTTAACAATACAAGAAGTACAGATGACTTCGTTATTAAGTTGTCTGATCTAGATATTTTTCGTAGTGAGTGTTTTAAATATCTTGGTTCGATAGTTCAAAAGGATGGAGGTATTGATAAAGATGTGACACATAGAATCCAAGCGGGTTGGTTGAAGTGGAGAGGCGTTTCAGGGATCTTATGTGATCGTAAAGTACCACTAAAACTTAAGGGCAAGTTTTACCTTACTGCAATTAGACCCGCGATGCTCTATGGTTCTTCTGAGTGTTGGACAGTGAATTGTGTACATGAGCAAAAAATGGGAGTTGCGGAGATGAAAATGCTTAGGTGGATGTGTGGACACACGAGATTGGATAAAATTAGGAATGAAAGTATCAGGGATAAGACAGGAGTAGCACCAATTTCAGAGAAGATGCGAGAAGCTCGTCTAAGATGATTTGGACCCGTACAAAGGAGACCATTAGAGGCACCTGTTAGGCGTTGTGAGCATAGTTGTCAAGGCGTGCGCCTAGGTGCGTCTGAGGAGTCGGGCGCACCGGGCGCAGCCCGCTGCGCCACAGCACGGCTTAGGCGGGCGATGTGCCCTAGGCGTGCCCAGGCGCGCGCCTTACCGGCTCCCAGGCGTGCGCCTTACCGGCTCCCAGGCGCGCCTTGACTTTCAAGGTGTTTTTTTTTTTAAAATTTGAGATGGGCAAAAACATGATCTCAAACGCACCCGAGGCACCCCTTGACACCCCATTCGCTGAATTTTAGTGAATTGGGCGCTCAATTCGCTGAAAATCAGCGAATGGGGTCCCAATTCGCTGAAATTGAGCGATTTCGCCTAATTTTAGCGAATTGGGCGCCCAGTTTCAGCGAATTGGGCGCCCAGTTTCAGCGAATTGGGCGCCCAGTTTCAGCGAATTGGGCGCCCAGTTCCAGCGAATTGGGCGCCCAGTTCCAGCGAATTGGGCGCCCAGTTCCAGCGAATTGGGCGCCCAGTTCCAGCGAATTGGGCGCCCAGTTCCAGCGAATTGGGCGCCCAGTTCCAGCGAATTGGGCGCCCAGTTCCAGCGAATTGGGCGCCCAGTTCCAGCGAATTGGGCGCCCAGTTCCAGCGAATTGGGCGCCCAGTTCCAGCGAATTGGGCGCCCAGTTCCAGCGAATTGGGCGCCCAGTTCCAGCGAATTGGGCGCCCAGTTCCAGCGAATTGGGCGCCCAGTTCCAGCGAATTGGGCGCCCAGTTCCAGCGAATTGGGCGCCCAGTTCCAGCGAATTGGGCGCCCAGTTCCAGCGAATTGGGCGCCCAGTTCCAGCGAATTGGGCGCCCAGTTCCAGCGAATTGGGCGCCCAGTTCGCTCAGTTTCAGCGAATTGGGCGCTCAATTTCCTTTTTCACCCATTTGTGCGCCTCACGTGCCTCAGGCGCACGCCTGCGCCTTGCTCCTAGGCTCCAGGGGCGCCTCACGTGCCTCAGGCGCACGCCTGCGCTTTGCGCCTCGGTGCGCCTTGCGCCTTTGATAACTTAGGTTGTGAGAGTCTAGTCACTAGACTTGTTAGACGAGTGAGGGGTAGACCAATAAAAACTTTGAATGAAACTATAAAGAAAGACATTATGTACTTAGGCATTAGAGAGATTATGACAAAAGATAGGGCACAATGACAACAATGGATCCATATAGCCGACCCCACTATAGTGGGATAAAGGCTTGAGTGTTGTGTTGCTGCCTTGGTTTACCTAACCTGAAACTTGTTGGTTTATGTAACCTGAAACTTGTTGGTTTATCTAATGCCTCAATATCAAGTGTAATCGTTTATAGTTAACTTTCATTATATTTAGTGGTAATTACAATTATCCATTGGAATAAATTTGTATGCACAGTACATCATTTCTAGGCATTCATAGAGTCTACTTATACATTGTTAGATACTTCCGATGTTACTATTCCTACATAAGATAGCTACAATAGCACCAAATAGACCCTTTTCTTTTTCTTTATTTTTGGAACTTTCTATTGTCCCAATTTTCCTTCATCATTATTTGTCAATAATTGTAAGTTTTTTTATATGAACTCAGTTCTTCCAATTATTTCGGCAGATGAATTATGGCATTGATTGTGACATCCTAGCAAAATCTTTCACTTTTCACAAAATGAAGTTATATTGTAGCATCCCACTAATAAAATAACCATCATGTTAAATATTTTTGAAATTGGTGTACGACTTTTTTTCAGAATGCCTCACGTTATAAGATTGCATCTCAAGTCTTCTCATTAGGAGGTTGAACTGAGACTAACGATCTTAAAGGGTGAGCACACAATATACAGTTAAGAAATATCTGTTTTAGTTGGTAAGCAGTCCTTTACTTTCAATGTTCAGTGTCACCGTCATCATTTTTCTCAAGGGGTAAACAATTTCTTGATTAGTGTTCTGGGCCATTGATAGGATTCTCCTATGTCATGACTTACAGGCTTTAACCAATTTGATATAAATCCATTTCCTTTGCCATTAAAAGTAAGATTTTAATGATGTTTTTATTATATACTTATCTATGGTAGAAACTCATAAAAGTTTTTAATGTGTTGCAGGGTTTAAAATTGTCCCTACAACTTTCTTCATCAAATATAATTTAAGTACAATTTGAGCCAATTTGAGCCCTCATTCGTTCTGTCGTTTTAACACACTTCATATATCGCTTTTTGTCTCCTGCGTCTCACTGGGAGCTCGGGTCTCCTCTTGTGGAGCTTTCTAGGGCAGCCGCGCTTGCACTTGCCGTCTCGCCGTTGCTCAGGCCTGGGCGTTGCCAACGAGTTCTTCCAGTTCCAGTTTCTCCGAGTACACCTCTCCTTCTTCGCGCGTTCTAGGGCATCGAGGTTTTGCTCCCTTCGGCTTCGCCGTTGCTTAGCCCGAGGCGTCGCCGGCATGTGCTCTAGATCCGCCCTCCCCAAGTCTCTTTCTCCTTCTTGGCGCACTCTTGGGCACCAGAGTTCTGATCGGGGTTGGGGGTAGGGTCCTGGCTGGGTGTTCAACTCACCGGCCTGCTAGGGATCACCTTGCTTTTTGCTTCGCCTCTTCCGGCTAGTTTGTGGTTTTTTTCCCCGTGTTTGTGCGCCTGGTGAGGCCTTGCCTCTGTGATTACTTTTTCTTGACCGTTCCCCCAAGCTCCATGAGGGTGGGGTTTTTTGGCCCTCTTACTTTCTTTCTCAGGTTCTTGGCTGGAGGTTTGTGGTTGGCTTTTGGGGATCAACTTCATTCTCCGACTGAAACCGTTCACACAGCTATGGATGAGTTGCATAAGACTTGGGGGAAATATCTTGTGTTGACACCAGGGGAAGAGGATGCAATTGATGTCACTGCTGAGCACCGAGTTTCTTCGGCTACGATGGTCTTAGTCTTGGCTGGCCGTGTTATGTCTCATCGTCCGCCAAATTTTGACGCGATGAAGAAGATCTTGGCGGCCACTTTCAGTACCATTCGACCGATTACCTTGATGTCACTGTCGGTCCCGCTTCTCATGGTCGGTCCCGCTTCAATGACCATGGTGCAGCGGGATGTCACTATGCGCGCGCCAAGGCGCGGTCGCCCACCAAAGGCTCGGGCTTCTTCTACTCAGATGTTTTTTCATGGTCGCAAGCGGGCGGCACCTCCCGATGGAGACTTTATTCATGTTGACAAGAAGGGGAAGAAGATTGCTGCTGGCTCTTATTTATCGGTGGAGGTGTTATGGACCTTCTACTGTTGCCCGGAGGAGAGGTCGACGGAGGTGATCGTAGGTGGCCGGATGTAGAGATGTTGGTGGTGGTGATGATGACGGGATACTACGGAGCCGTGACCGTGGATGCCTAATCGGGGTTGCTCGTCGGAGGAGAGAGCCACCAGTTATCTCACTAGAAGGGGCAAGAAACTAGAACTTTATTTCATATCCAACACATACAATATTCCTGCCTTTATATAGGCTTACAACTTATAAAAGGACAACACTCATGATGAAACCTAAAACTAGACTCATGATGAAACCTAAAACTAGACTCGGGGCTCAAGGCTCCCACTTAATGATAAATAATAATGACAACATCCAACTCATAACTCATAACATATAACCGACACATAACACATACACACAACACATAACATCTCACCCATCCTCCAACAAAAAGCTTGACCTCAAGCTTTTATCCGATGCCCTCGTCGTCCGAGTCCTCAACGTGTAGGTAGAAAAGCCGGGTGCACCTGTGGCCACGAGTGTACTGCTCGTCGCAGTTAAAACACAATCCTTGTGCGCGGCGCTGCAACATCTCAGCCCGAGATAAGAGGCGGACCTGTGGTGCTGGAGAACCCTCGCATCGATCCTGTGGAACAATGTCGGTAGCAGGTGGATATGCCTCTTGTGATAGCTGGAGACGATGATCACAGAGCCGGGCCAGACTCATAGCCGTCACTAAGTCCGGAGGAGCCTCAAACTCAACATCCAGCCGCAGCCGTTCGCGAAGTCCCGCGGTGAAAATGTTGACCTGCATGTCCGGGGCAAGAGGGACATGCGCTAAGAGGAGCTGAAATTGTTCCATGTACTCATCGATGGTACCTGTTTGTCGTAGAGTTGTGAGTGCACCGAGGGGGTTACTGCGAATAGGAGGTCCGAAACGCAAGTTGCAGAGCCGCTTGAAGTCGTCCCAAATTAGATTCGACCGGTCGGTGAGAAGTCGAGAGACCCATAAAATAGCGGAGTCGAGCATATGTAAGGATGCGAGATGGATTTGATCTGTTGCCGGAGTTTGCTGGTGGCCGAAGAATTGTTCACACTTGGTAAGCCAACTCAATGGATCACTTTTCCCATCATAGGTAGGAAACTCTAATCTGGTATAGCGCGGCACAATTGCAGCGTCGGGGCGCGCGAGTACCGATGGTGGTGGTTCGTGGACGGTCAGGGGCGGCGGGGCATTGCGGAAAAGTGGTTGTGCCTGACTGCTGCTTGCATAATCATGTGGTGGGGCGGTTGACAGGTCATCGATGCGCTTGGCGAGCGCAGCAATGGCCTCCTGATGACGTTCCGCGAGAGCAGTGTGCGCCGCTTGTTGCGTCATGATGTCATGTAGCATGGACATAATCTGATTGAGTTGGTCCGAGGAGTCGCCCATAGTGTGGGATGAGGAGCGAGAAGAGGATCGGGTGACCCGGTGGTCGGAGTGCGCCGATTCGGATGACTGAGAGTGGCCGCGAGAGCCGCGGTGGCGCCCAATATTGACAGCAAGGAGATGGGCCCACCAATAATGAAAAATGAGGCTTGGAAAGGTGGGGCCGAGCTGTTTAAAAATTAAAAGGAGGGGGCTGGATTGAATTGGAGGTGGGGCCCATTGTATTTAGTGGTAATAATATTCTATGGGAGTGCTTTAAGGATGGCGGAGGCAAAATAAAATGCAGCGGGTTTAGAAAAATGGATCGGCGTGCCCTGTGCGTGGCTCGATGCGGCGCGACAGGGCGTGGGGCCTGACAAAGCGGGTGCTGCGGCAGTGATGTAGAAGAGGGCGCAACGGCGTGTGCGGCTTGGGAAAATGACGGAGGAGAAGGCTAAAGGTTCCGTCTCCCTCGCAGGACGAGCAGGGGCCGATATCGAGGAGGAACGATGAATCGGCGCAGCTCGACGATGCCGGGACGATGCTGCAGGGCAGAGGGCTGGCTGGCGCGGCTGGAGACGATGCTGCGGCTGGAGACGCGGCTGCAGGACGATGTCGTAGGGCAGAGCGCTGGCGGCGATAGTGCTGGACAGGGAGCAGGCCGACACTGATGCAGAAAAATTAGTCCCCCACAGGAGTCTAGAAGGAAGCACGGGGATGGGGGAAGGGTACTGTTGGTGTCGAATAAGCGGATGCGGAAGAATGAAACCCTATGATACCAAGTTGTTATGGACCTTCTACTATTGCCCGGAGGAGAGGTCGACGGAGGTGATCGTAGGTGGCCGGATGTAGAGATGTTGGTGGTGGTGATGATGACGGGATACTACGGAGTCGTGACCGCGGCTGCCTAAGCGGGGTTGCTCGTCGGAGGAGAGAGCCACCAGTTATCTCACTAGAAGGGGCAAGAAACTAGAACTTTATTTCATATCCAACACATACAATATTCATGCCTTTATATAGGCTTACAACTTATAAAAGGACAACACTCATGATGAAACCTAAAACTAAACTCATGATGAAACCTAAAACTAGACTCGGGGCTCAAGGCTCCCACTTAATGATAAATAATAATGACAACATCCAACTCATAACTCATAACATATAACCGACACATAACACATACACATAACACATAACAGGAGGCTGCGATGCAGCCTCGCTAGTCGCCATGACGATCTTATGTTGGAACTATTAGGGGTTGGGGAGCACTGCACAGTTCGTCTTTTGGGTGAGCTTATTCGGTCTCATCGGCCCTTCTTGGTCTTTGTTTCAGAGATCAAGCTTTCTTGTGCTAAGGCAGATCTCTTGAAACAGAGATGGAGTTTGGATGGCATTTCGGTTGCTGCTCGGGGTTGCAGTGGTGGTTGGCTACTTTTTTGGATAAAAATATTGATGTTAGCCTTCTATCGTTCTCTACTTATCATATTAATGTCATGATTGTGGGGAATGGGGCAGGCCCACCGTGGAGATTTACTGGTTTCTTTGGTCAGAGTTGGATAATCTGGTTCATCGTCCTCGCTGGCAGTTGGAGGCCTTCCGGTCCGCTTTGGATTATTGTCCGTTATTTGATTTGGATTTTGTGTGTGTGGGGGGGTGGGGGGGGGGGTGGGTGGGTGGGGTGGGGGGGGGGGGGGTTGGTCGAACTGTATACTGGCTCCTTTTTCGGCCCGAGCTCGGCTTGATCGGTTTTGTGCATCTGCCTCTTGGGTGGCCTTATTTCCAGTGGTCTCGGTGCGACACTTGCAGACTGTGTACTCGGATCATCAGCCTATTCTGCTTACTCTTCTGGCTCACTCGGTTTCTTCTCGAGGTCGTCGTCCAACATGGTATGAGGCTTGGTGGGGTCGTTTTCCTGAGGCTGAGCCTTTAGTTTCTGCTACGTGGGATGGTATTTCAGGTTCGGAGCCACACCTTAATTGGAGTCAGACTGCGCGAGGATGTGTCTCATCTCTCGCTGGTTGGAGTTGGGTGTTGTTTGGGTGTATTCCCCAGGAGATTTGACGGCTGGAGAAGGAGATTGGGGACATCCGTCGGAATTGATGCGGGACAAGGAGGTTTCTTTGCGAGTTTCGTTGGAAGAGCTTATTCAGTAGGAGGATTTGAAGTGGAGGCAGCGGGGGAAGGCGGCGTGATTTCTGAAGGGCGACCAGAATACATCTTATTTCCATGCGCATGCTTCGCCTAGGCGTAGGAAGAATCACATTTCCTGGCTTTTCGATGGATTCAGAAACCGGGTGGACTCCCAAGAAAGTATTCAGTCCTTGATCTGTCGTATTTTGAAGAGCTTTTCACTAGTACTTCCCCCGAGTGATGTTTTTGCGGATGTTATTCTTGCTGATGAGCGAATGGTTTCGGATGAGATGAATGGTTTCAGATGAGATGAATTCAAGTTCTCTGAGCCTGATGCCCTACCTCCAATCTTTTAAAAAAATTTTGGCCGTTGGTGGGGCCTAAGGTCACAAACTTAATCCTAAATTTTCTTAATCATGGTATTTCTACTCAGGAATTTCATGATACAAATATTTTGTTGATTCTTAAGTGTGAAAAGCCAACTTCTCCTCTCTTTTTCGTTCAACTAGCCCATGCAATGTTGTGTACCATGCGGCTACTAAGTGCATAGTTAATCGGTTGTGGCCCTTCATGGATTACATTCTCTCTCCTTTTCAGTCTGCTTTTATTCTCGACTGGCTAATTACAGATAATATTTTGGTGGCATTTGAAATAAATCACTTTCTTTCCAACACTTCAAGGGAGGCGGATTCATGTTTTTCTCTTAAGCTTGACCTTTCTAAAGCCTGTAATCGGGTTGAGTGGCCATTTCTTTCTCGTGCCTTGACCTGCTCGGGGATAAATGCTGGCTTTGTTTCTCTTATTATGCGGTGTGTCTCTTCCGCTCGCCACTCATTTATCTTTAATGGGGAGATGTTTGGGTCCCTCCTTCCTAGTCACGGTTTACGTCAGGGTGACCCCCCCTCCCGATACTTGTTTCTGATGTGTTTGGAGTTTTTTAGCAAACTTATGGTGCACGCCGAACGAGCGGGCTTGGTGATGGAGGTGGCGGTAAGCCCCTTGACTCCGCGCTTCTCGCATCTTTTGTTTGTTGATTACACTTATATTTGTCCATGTAGAGAAACAGGCTGCGGTAGCAATTGCGGATATCCTGCCCTCCTTTCCCGGGCCTCGGGGCTGGCGATCAATCTCCAGAAGTCCAAGATTGTTTTTTGGGCCCTCAACGCCGAATTTGGTCGCAACTGAGTTATCTGATATTATGGGGGGTGGACCGGTGCATCCATCATGATCTATATTTGGGGATGCCCACCTCGGTTGGCCTGTCACACCGATTGTGCTTCACGTATATCAAGGATAGAGTTTGGAAGCGGATCCAGGGCTGCACGGTCAAAGCTTTTATCCCAGGTTGGACGGGATATTTTAATTAAGGCGGTGGTGACGACGATCCCAACTTTTGTTATGAGCTGTTTCCGTCTACCACGAAATCTGGTTGCGGAGGTGGACCCCTTGCTTGCATCGTTTTGGTGGGATGGAGGGGGTGGCCATCGTGGCTCTCATTGGATGTCTTGGCGCTCTTTATGTGAGGCGAAGTCTGTTGGGGGGATGGGCTTCCGCTGTCTTGAGGCTTTCAATTCCTCCCTTTTGGCCAAGCAGGTTTGGCGTTTGCTGTCGAGACCGGACACCTTGGTGGCTAGAATTTTTTGGGCACATTATTATCGGGGGGGGGGGGGGGTGTCTATTCTCCCGGCCTCTTTGGGGGCTCGATCATCTTTTATGTTGGAGAGTTTTCTTTCATGCTCGGGACCTAATTGTGAAGGGGTCTCTCTTATCTGTTGGGTTGGGGACCAATATTGATATTTGGAATGATCGTTGGGTGCCCCAACCGACCTCTTTCTGGATTCAGCCTCCTCGGCCTCCTGATTCTGGGCGTTGCATTGTATGCGACCTGTTTGTGCAGGGTAGGCGTGAGTGGGATATTGATGTGCTTCGGTCCCTCTTTGATGATCATGATGTAGCAGCTTTATTGTCTATTCCTCTTGGGCAGTACTCTCTAGCGGATGCTTGGGTTTGGTACTATTCCCCGAACGACATGTTTTTTGTAAAGAGCGCTTATCGTTTGGCCCTTCGTTCCCTCGTCGTTGGTTGGGCCTCGACTTTTACCCCTCTTCCCTCCTGGAGCTTTCTTTGGGTGCTCGTGTTCAACCAAGTGTGCGCTGCTTTCTTTGGCGCCTGGCTCATGAGATTCTACCAACGAATTATACCCTTTGCAGCAGACACTATTTGGATGTAGTTGGCTGCCCATTGTGTGGATTCTATGATGAAGACTTTCAACATGCTTTTGGGTGCTGCCCTTTGGTTGCCCCGTTCTGGGAATCTTTGGGCATCCCTAATTTTGATATGCATTTAGATGCAAACTCTGGGTTTGAGTGGCTTCGGGAGATCCATGGTTCCGTGGTTTCAGATGTTTTTGCTCTTTTTGCGACTGCTTATTGGGCACTCTGGTGGCGTCACAGCCATATGTTGTGAGAGAAATCTCTTCAAGATCTGCAGCAGACGATTGCCTTCATTTGTGCGGCGATGCTTTCCTACCCGACGACTTCCCTCCTCGTGCTCCTCCTTCGCGGGCTGTTTGGTTTCCTCCCCCTATAGGTTTGGTAAAGATAAACTTTGATGGAGCTATTTAGGGGGGCCTTTCCTTGGTTGGTGTTGGTGTGGTGGTCTGGGACTCTTCAGGGCGGTGCTTGACTCATCGTACTAGGACCTGGGAACAGGTGTCTACTACGATGATGACGGAGGCGTTTACGGCCCGTATGGCAGTTGAGGTGGCGTTGGAGTTTGCTTGGCCCGATGTATTGATTGAGGGTGAATGTTCTACTTCGATTTCCTACCCGGCGGCTGGGGTGGTGCCATTCTTGTTGGACCGTTCGCTTATTTTTGGCTCTCTGGAGCTGGCTAGGGGATCCCCAGGTTAATTTCATTTTTTGTGGTAGACTGTCCAAACGGGTTACACATGAGCTTGCTTCGCTTTCTTTTTCTCTGCCTTCGTCTTTATCGCCTTCTATATTGGATTTGATTCACTCTGAGCTTATGAATGAATGAATTTTCCTATTTCTTAAAAAAAACACACATCACTATTAAAAAGTGATGTTGTGATTTAATATCATATAACTTGCACATATTTCGAACTTCTGATTAGAAAAAAAGCAAAGACCATCATATTATCAGCTTTACCCACAAACAAGGTGCGGTATGATTATATTTTTCGTTACATGGGTCTATTTTTATCAGCGAAATGCATATGCAAAAATGTTCTTTATGGACGTCGTCGTCATCGTACATCATCATTTTATGAACAAGATTTACGATAATTGCAAAATAAATCCAACCCGTCCTTAGATGGCCACATTTCATAGTTCTGACGTCTTTAATTATTATATTACTTTGAATTTTCTCTTTTCTGCCAATGTTTCTTTAGTTTTAACGTTTGTTATCCCCATGTTGATTCCTTACCAACTCTGATATACCAGCAGCAGTGCTTGCACACAATTCCACACCCCTCTCTAATACTCGAAGTTGTCCTTGTATGCAGATGCTTGAGGTCTGAAATCAGTTTCATGTATAGTAACTGTAATTCAGGATGCATGAGAAAGCATCACTTTTTGGCAATTCTCGTACCAGAACAGGTGAAACATTGACCCAGGGTTTCCTGGCTGACTCTGTAAGAAGAGCGCTGACTTTTGCATCTGAATACCGTAAACAACAAAACATGAGCTCGTCATATGATTGGTCAGATTTGACTGAAAAATGGCGGAAGTGCAGAAAATTTGATGAGTATAGGCCGAACAGCTGCACTAGAGGTTCATTGGTTGAGGAAGAAAATTATCAATGCACAGACATTGCGGAAATTTCTAAAGTCTGTTTTGATTCATCAACCACCATAAACACCCACAGCAGTTCGTCTCCCGTCAAGGATGGTTTTGTGTATAAAAGAAGGAAAATGCAAAGGAATACTTTTGTGCTCCTATCTGGCGAAAATTCTGCTGAAGTTACTGATAAAAATAATCTGTTTGATTTTAACCTCAGTTTTTCAGAGTATCATTTGTTACTGCAAGAAGATAGCTCTGATGATGTTCAAGAAGCAGTGGAAAATCTTTCTAGGGACTGTCAAATTAATGAAAACCCATCATTTTCTGGAAGAAATCTTCTAGATGTACATACTACTTCCAAGTCACAACTATTTGATCATAAGAATCTTGATTCTGTCCCAACTTATGTAAAAAAAGAGCAGTCATTTGTTACTGAAGTCTCACATTCTGCAGAAGGTTGTACAAATGAGCCCTGCAGTTCTTCAACAGGAAATTGCAATGTCATTAATGATACCTCTGCAATGTCCAAAAAATATGTTCCATCAGCTTCAATTTTAACAGTGGCAGGAGAGCATAGTGGAGAATGTTCTAATTCTAATGCTATTGCTCTGAAAAATCTAGAGATGTTCGAGTCACCAGAGGAATTGTGTGTCTATGTCCTTAAAAGGCATGGATTGCTTGGAGAAAACAGTAGGAACAATGATTGTGTAGCACCCGAAAACATGGGTTCTGGTGGACCAGTGTTTTCTTCATGCAAAATCTGTGGCATTCCAGAAAATGTTCTAAAAATGCTAATATGTGATGATTGTGAAGATGCGTTTCATTTATCTTGCTGCAGACCAAAAATAAAAAAGCTACCCAGGGATGAATGGTACTGTCAATCTTGCTTTATGAAGAAGCCAAAGCCCTTGCTCAGGAAGAACACGCAAAAATCATCAGATATCTCAGATGATACCTTTGATACTGATGGTCCAATATCATCTATGCTAAGAGGCAATCGTCCACATAGATCTCGAGCACGGGTTGGTGAGGATTTTCAAGTTGAAATTCCGGATTCATCTGACCCAATCTCTAAGTATGCCATTCTGATCTTTTTTTTCATCTTCTACAAGCACTCTTCCCCGAGCTATAAATTCTGGAAGAATCCAACTATTGTAGTTAAGTTGTTAACAAGGAAGAAAATGATATACTTAGGGAGTCAATAGTATATTATTGGTTACATTAAATAGTAAATTTAAGTTGAAAATCATAGTATATTATTGATGAAATGAAAAGAGTTGAAGTGCAGAATCTAGAGAACATGCTTCAATCTGCTAATAAAGAAGAAAACAAACGATGTTAAGAAATTGCAGTTAGGTGTTACTAGTAGAATAAGCAGGAATCAAAATTTTATATTGCTAACAGATACCCATACGTATATATGGATTAGGGCGAGTGTATTTACAATTTACATAAACTACATAGAAATTATATACCAATATAAACTCGAACTTTTATTGAGCTCTCCCTCTCAAATTAGGAAAAAAATATCAATTATTATGTCATTAGTGAACGTGTCACATCTAAGACTTTTGGTGAAGATATCTGCTAGTATTTGTGTATTTTGGTTATTTTTATTGTGTGCTTTCTCTAAGTCCTCCTTACACATATATAGTTGGTTGTAATTTTTTTTTGTTATTTAATAATATGAAGACATTTCCTCATGGTATCAGATCTTTAGGGCATCCGTCTCCGTTCTGCTCGACCCGTTCCTGCACTGCTTTCGCTCGTCTAATGCCCGTCTTTGTCTCCTCCGTCCAGCAGCCGCAGTCCTCCGTCCAGCAGCCGCAGTTCTCCGTCCAGCAGCCGCAGTCCTCCGTCCAACAGCCGCAGTCCTCCGTCCAGCAGCCGCACTCCTCCGTCCAGCAGCCGCACTCCTCCGTCCAGCAGCCGCACTCCTCCGTCCAGCAGCCGCACTCCTCCGTCCAGCAGCCGCACTCCTCCGTCCAGCAGCCGCACTCCTCCGTCCAGCAGCCGCACTCCTCCGTCCAGCAGCCGCACTCCTCCGTCCAGCAGCCGCACTCCTCCGTCCAGCAGCCGCACCCCTCCGTCCAGCAGCCGCACCCCTCCGTCCAGCAGCCGCACTCCGTCCAGCAGCCGCACCCCTCCGTCCAGCAGCCGCACCCCTCCGTCCAGCAGCCGCACCCCTCCGTCCAGCAGCCGCACCCCTCCATCCAGCAGCCGCACCCCTCCGCCCAGCAGCCGCACCCCTCCGCCCAGCAGCCGCACTCGTCCGTCCAGCAGCCGCACTCGTCTGTCCAGCAGCCGCACTCCTCCGTCCAGCAGCCACACTCCTCCGTCCAGCAGCCGTAGTCCTCTCTGCGCTGCTTCTTTAGACGCAGTTCCCTCCCACGCCGCTTCCGCTCACCCAAATCCGCTCCGTCTCGTCTGTCCAGAGCTCGTAGTCCAAGCCGAGGGCCTTCTCCTTCCAGCCGTCCGGGGGGGGGGGGGGCTTATTTCCGTTTTGTTGCCGCTCGTTGCTTGGCATCGGTTATGTTGCCCTAGTTTGAAGGCATTTTTGATGTTGGTCTCTATTGGAAAATCTTACATGGATTTTGTTTGACTCCTCCCTCTATAAGTAAACCTTAGTTTCTCTCTCAGTGGTGTGGAGTTCTTTCCTTTGACTCCTTGATTTCTTTTCTTAGATTATCATGTCGGGGAATGGTGAATCTCCCACGATCTCCTCTGGTGCCGAAGTTTCCTCTGTGACCTTGGTGTCCTTTGGATCTATTCGGTCAAGTCATGACCATAATACTCCTCAAATCACTACTACGTCTCGATGGCTCCAATTTTCTCTCTTGGTCTCGGGTTGTCACACTTGCCTTGAAGAGTAGACGCCTGTTTGGTTATGTTCTGGGTACTACGAAGGCGCCTACCCAGGATTCCCTTGATTGGTTGCAGTGGGAGTCTGAGAACTCTCTTGTCATGTCTTGGCTGACCAACTCCATGGTGGTATTTATTATT
Organism: Platanthera zijinensis; assembly: GCA_039513925.1. NCBI lineage: Eukaryota > Viridiplantae > Streptophyta > Magnoliopsida > Asparagales > Orchidaceae > Platanthera > Platanthera zijinensis. Next base: position 49,915,170 of record CM077086.1, read on the forward strand.
CGGAATTACTTTTTCTTAGATAATGTTATAGATATTTGGAAGAGGGCTGGTGCCACACTCATGCAGGGGGAATGCTGCCCCGATATTTTAGTTGAGGCGGAAGATTTTTCTCCTCCGTCAATTTGATCGTCCTCCTTCAGTCTACTATCTGGAGTTCACTCAACTTTATCAAAAATACAATCACTTTGACTCCCTCACTCTTGTGCCCCCATAGGATGAGATTCTTGTCCGGGCTCGGGAAGAAAGTAACAGAGTTTTTGAGTTCCATCATGCTCTGCATTGGGACTTCGATTAGATCAATGTTTAGATCCTTGGTCTCTCCCTATGCCTTCTCTCCCATAGGTTTATAGGCTTGTTCAACTAGAATTTATAGTCTTGTTCGACCAGAATTTGATAGGCGATTTATAGTCTTGTTTGACTAGAATTTGATAGGCGACAGACAACAGACTTGTACTCCTGATGCGGTTTCTAAAGGTTCTGCCCACGCTGCTCAGTTTAGTGGTAGAGCTTCTCGTGATCCAAAGTCCAAGCCCACGGACAAGGATCATTTTCTATGTGATTACTGTGGGAAGTCTCGTCACATCAGGGACACGTGCTTTCGTATTCATGGTTTTCCTACACTACGAGAGGGTTCTTCACCGAGAGGAGGTCATGGTTATGGTTGCTCTCAAGGCCGCTTTACTCAGTCACAGGCTGCTCATCTTTCTGATGCCTCGACGAAGCTCTTGTCTTGCTCTGACACTCTGGTTTCCTTGACTCCATCTGTCGATGAAATCCATGCATTCCGCCGATTTATGCAGGGACAATCTACTGGGACATCTTTTTTTGTCATCATTTACTTATTAGGGACAGTCAGGTGCTTATGCCGCTTCTTTTCATCTTTCTACTCACTAGATTATTAATTATGGAGTCAAGAATCATATGACTAGCTCTGCCACAAGTTTTATTTCTTACCTTCCCTTGTCTGGTAGGGAAAAGGTGACCATTGTTGATGGATCCTTCTCTCTGATTGCTGGGAAAAGATCCATCTTCTGATTGCTGGGAAAAGGTGACCATTATTGATAGATCCTTCTCCCTGATTGCTGGGAAAAGATCCATCCTCTCTCACTCTCTCTTCTATTCTTCATGTACCAAAGTTTTCTCGCAATCTTCTCTATGTTAGTCATCTGCCCAACTCTATGAACTGCTCCGTGACCTTCTTTCCTTCGTCTTGTTTGTTTCAGGACCTGAAGACGTGCAAGGTGATTTGCTCTAGTAGTCTGTTGGATGGACTCTACGTGCTTGACTCCTCCCACCTCGCTTCTCCTCCCCAGTCTCTTCATGTTGATTAGTCGGCCACTTTGGAGTCCAAACATTGTCGTCTTGAACATCCTTTTATATTGTTTATGAAACATTTATTTCCTATTTTGCCACCAACTTTTGTTGATAATTTTTATTATGATGTTTGTGAACTTGACAAACACCATCGTGCTTCCTTTAATCATGTTTTCTCTTCTAGTTCTACACAGTTTAATATTATACATAGTGATGTTTGAGGGTCTTGTCTTATTCCTTCTATTTATAGGAGTTTTTGATTGTTACTTTCATTGAATGTTTTTCCAGAACAACATGGTATACCTACAACAATATTCAAGCCTTTATTCCACTATAGTAGGGTCGGATAAAAGGAGCGCCCGCTGAGAATCGAACCGTCGACCTCCTGTTCGAAGACACGCCTTAACCATTACACAATGAAAGCTTTTGCTATACCTAATGAAACAAAATTTTTCTTGTTTTAACGTTTTCACAACATGATTTCTACGCATTTCGGCACCACTATAAAAAATCTTTGTACCGACACTGGTTATGAGTACATTGACTCCCGATTTGAACATTTTCTTGCTAATCATGGCTATTCTTGTCATGGCGTCGCCTAGGCGTCCAGACGCCCAATTGTAAGCAAGGCGTTCGACGCCTTATTTTTTTTTTAAATATGGGAATAGACAGCGGTTTATATAAACCGCTGTCAATTCTAGGGTTTATGGTAGAATAGACAACGGTTTATATATCAACCACTGTATATTCTAAGGTTCAGTAGATTAGACAGCGGTTTATATAAAAACCGCCGTCTATTCTAACCTGAACCCGAGAATAGACAGCGGTTGGTAAACAATCCGCCAAAGTAAAAAAATGGACCTTTAGACAACGGTTATTATAATACTCCCCTTAACCGTATGCCTTCACGTGTTCTAGGGTATAACACTCCCCTTAACATCCTTCATGTTCCTCCGACAAATCTGCAACCTCGTGTTTTTGGATGTGTGTGCTTTGTCCATATACATCAGAAAACTAAACTTGATGTTCGTGCTCACGAGTGTGTCTTCATAGGATATTCCCCCACTCAAAAGGCGTTTTATCGCGTGCTACCTGTAAGTGATGAAATCTTAACCAATTGGATGTGAACTGTGTTATGATGGTGCTCCTAGGCACGCCTGAGGCGCCGGGCGCACTCCATTGCACCTCAGAAAGGCTTAGGTGGGCGATGTGCCCGAGGAACGCCAGGGCGCACTTAAGGCACACCCAATGCACACCAATTCACTGAAATTCAACAAATTGGGCCCCCAATTCATGGATAATCAGTGAATTGGGCGCCCAATTCTTGGATAATCAGTGAATTTGGGCGCCCAATTCGAGCGATTTTTTAGCGAATAAGGCGCCTAATTCGCTGGAATTCAGCGAATTTCAGCAAATCGGACGACTAATTTACTGAAATTTAGCGTTTTTGACGCCAAATTCAAGGAAAATCAGCGAATTTGGCGCCAAATTCATTGAATTTCGGTGAATTAGGCGCCCAATTCGCTGATTTTCCTTGAATTGGGCGCCCAATTCACTGATTTTTCATGAATTGAGCACCAAATTCACTGAATTTTAGCAAATTGGGGGCACAATTCGCTGAATTTCAGTGAATTGGGCGCGCAGTACATGGAAAGTCAGCAAATTGGGCGCCAAATTTGCTGAAATTCAGTGAATTGGGTGCCCAATTTGTTGATTTTCCTTGAATTGGGCGCCCAATTCGCTGATTTTATTTTTTCTCATTTTTGCGTCTCACGTGCCTCAGGCGCGCGCCTCACGTGCCTTAGGCGCGCGACTGTGCCTAGGCTCCAGGACCCCCTTTGCGCCTTGGTGTGCCTTCCACCTTTAATAACATTGGATGTGAAGAATACATTCTTTCATGGAGATATGGAAGATGAAGTATACATGCCTCGACCTCCAGGCCTTTCCCCTGATAGATCAAAAGGGAAGGTTTGCAAGCTAAATAAGGCTTTATATGACCTGAAATAATTTCCTAGAGCTTGTGAGATTTCACGAGGCCATGATAGGCTTAGAGCAATGTTGAGCATACCCTTTTCATCAAACACTGTGATGAAAAGTTGACAGCTCTGATAGTTTATGGGGATGACTTCGTTATAACAGGAGAAGATCAAGATGAGGTTCATGCTCTAAAAAAGAGGTTGTTGAGAGAATTTAAAGTGAAAGACTTAGAGAACCTTAAGTACTTCTTGGGCATTGAAGTTATGAGGTCCAAACAAGAGATTTTCATATCGCAGAGGAAATATATTTTAGATCTTCTTGAAGCTTCAGGAATGAGCGGATGTTAGATATGCCGACACCCCAATTGAAGCTAACTACATGCTTGAAAGAGATTGCATTGAAACTATTAGAGACATTCCCATCTTTCAGAGACTAGTGGGAAAACTGATATACTTGTCGCATACTCGTTCAGATATCTCCTATGCGGTTGGAGTAGTCTGCCAATATATGCATTTCCCAAAGACTCGTCATCTTGATGTTGCTCATCGTATCCTCATATACCTCAAGCCCTCACTAGGGAATGACATCATATTCTCAACTAATGATGAATTGACTATTGAAGTTTACACTGATGCAGACTGGTCTGGATCAGTTGATGATCAACGGTTTACCTCAGGATATTACACAATGGTGAGTGGGAATTTAGGTACCTGGAACAACAAAAAAACAGCATTGCAGTTAACCACAGAATAGGATGCAATGCAGTGCATTCAGGCAACAAAGTAACAAACAAAAAAGTAGAACTTAGAAATATAGAAAACGACATGCAAAACATATTATATACATACCTTTGACATGTAGGATGCAATGTAATCAACCACTATATTTAGAGGAGTACATGACAACCTCACCTCACATTGCAGGCTCACTGACTCACAAGTCACAACCTTATTAATAGTTGAATATTCAATGCTTTGGCCCTCGAGGGATCAATTTCCTCTTTTAATTTTTATAAAGTTCTAAATTTAAACATATAATATCATGTTTCGACTTTCAATAATATTCTAGCAATTCAAAGCATTCATGGGCTTATCAGTCATGGCTCATGGAGACGTGAATTTGGTATTTTTGTACATATGGGTATGGTGTATCAATGACCTGATCATGAATTTGAATTATCAATTCTTCCACTCTCAAGGGAATCTTCTTGTTGTACAAAGTAACAAAGAAATATGATTTGTTAGTTGTATTAAGGTCATCACAATAAGATGTCAGATTAATATAAGCAATGAAATGAGACTAAATCTATTCTTACATTCATGTTTAATGATTATTTATGTTGCCCCTTAATCCAATTGGCAGCACAAACAAGAGTATTCAATGTTGAAAAAAGGTTACATTTAAAAAATAATAATTTATGAATGTAAATTGATTAAGCATTCAATGTCTGATAATGGATGATTAGTGATTTAGGGATTACTCATTCTTAAGTCTCCGCCTAACCTTTCAAGCAAATTTTCAAAAATTATAAGCCAATTAATCAATGAGCCTATGAGCTGATGTAAAATAGGATTAGAATTTAAAAACACGCGGGCCCAGTGGCCAATTCCAATTTTTGCAAGCGATTTTTCAGCGTCGTCGCGAGAAGCCTTGAGAAGTTTGTTAATCTTGTTGGGTGGAACTTCCACGCGTTTTAGGGTTCTAAATCCTCCGCGAAATCTACACAACAAGCCAAAGTACAAACAATAATTTATGGAATACGATATTAGTAGCAGAAGAATGCAACGGCAAGCCCAGATTGTTTTAAGCAAAGCATAAATTTATACTAAAGGCAAGGAGCAACGAGTATACCCAAATGATTTGGTAGCGGAATAGGGACCCCTCCAAGCCGTGACACACGTGCCAGAACACACGGACAGCAAGGGAGATAGTCGGGTCTAGCAACCGGAAGAGAAGCTTGCAGTCGACGGTTCTAAACGGATCCGGGTCGCCGGAGAGAGGGTTTTCAGAGTCGACGGCGCCCGGTGGATTCGGCGGCGAACCGCTGCGACGTCGCTGGGCAATCTCCTGTGGGAAGGTATCGCTGGTAGCGGTGCTGGAGGCTCCAGGCAGTGGCCTCGCGGTACCGCCAGGAGTGGACGGGGAAGTCGGCGACGGGACGGAGCTCCGGGCGCGAAGTCGACGTTACCTGGCTTGTCGAAGGCGATGCGGGAATTCTCCAGGCGCGGGTTGATAGTTGAAGGATGTACGGCTTGACCGGTGTAGGCAGAGAACGAGATTTATTTCGTTCTCTGTCTTTTCCGGGATGCCCTTTTTGCTTTGAAACCATCCATTTATAAAACATCATTTTGTATTTTAAGCATGAAATCCTTTTTTCTAAGTTTGTAGAATGAGATCTCCATAATATATTTCCTAATTGCTCCTAATTTGAAATTTAAATTTACGTTTACTTAAAAGGCTTGGGCTTGCCGTTATCGTCCTACTACTAATAATACCAGACCATTTTATTCAGGGTCTCAATGGTCAGTCACACCACGGAGCCAACGAACGGGCAAGGAAAATAACATGAAATAAAATGCGCGGGAAACATAATAATAAGATACAGAAAAAAAACTTTGATGCACTAGGGTGATTTACGGGTTGCATCAATTCCCCCGGAGTTGAAGGAGCTCGACCCCGACGAGAGTTCACAAAGACTGGCAATAGAGAGATCTGGGCGGCGGGTCCGCAGCTCGTCGGTGCTGATCCATGAACTGTCTGTGATGTCCCGTCCCCGCCAGGAGACCAAGTAGCGCTGGTACGTCCCCTGGCGTGTACGAAACTCTCGAACATCAAGAACCTGATCTATCTCCTCAGTGCTTGGCGTCTGTGCTGGAGCTAAGTCTGGTGGAATCTCTGGTGCTATCATCGGAGGGCTCGGGCTGGAGCTAGGAGGCTCTCCATAGAAAGGCGTCAGATCTGCCACGTTAAAGATCGGAGATGTCCCGAACTCAACGGTCAAGTCTAGGAGGTAAGCATTCTCGCCTATGCGCTTTCGGACTTGGAAAGGCCCAAACTTCCTCTGCTGTAACTTGTGATATGTACCCGGAGTGAATCTCTGCTTCCTGAAATAAGCATAAACCCAATCTCCTTCTGAAAAGTATAACTCCTGGCGAGGTCGATCGGCCATGGTTTTATATTTTTCAGAAGTTGCTCGCAATTTATTAGTAATAGATTTATGCAATTCTGTTAAATAATCAACATGGGTTTGCGCATCAAAAGAAATACGTTCATGATTTGGGAGGGAGTGGAGGTCAAGTAAATGTGGTATAGGGAATCCCTAAACAATCTCGAAAGGAGATTTAGCAGTTGAACGGTTAGTAGAATTATTGAATGCAAATTCAGCCTGTGGCAGTATGAGATCCCATTGTTTCAGATTGTCCCCCGTCAAACACCTAAGTAAGTCCCCCAAACTCCTATTAACGACCTCAGTCCGCCCATCGATCTGAGGGTGATATGCGCTGCTAAATTCGAGTTTGGTACCTAGACGGGCCCACAGTGTCTTCCAAAAATATCCCATAAAACGAGTGTCTCTATCAGAAGTGATCGACCTAGGAGTTCCGTGCAGTCTAACGATTTCCTTAAAAAAAAGTTCGGCGACGTGTACAGCACTAGAAGTTTTTCTACACGGAATGAAATGTGCCATTTTCGAAAATCGATCTACGACTACAAAAATAGAGTCCACCTTCCTCTGATACCAAACTGATGTAAAATAGGGTTGGAATTAAAAAACACACGGGCCGAGTGGCCAATTCCAATTTTCGCAAGCTATTTTTCAGCGTCGTCGCGAGAAGCCTTGAGAAGTTCGTTAATCTTGTTGGGTGAAACTTCTACGCGTTTTAGGGTTCTAAATCCTCCGCGAAATCTACACAACCACAAGCCAAAGTACAAACAATAATTTATGGAATACGATACTAGTAGCAGAAGAACGCAACGACAAACCCAGATTGTTTTAAGCAAAGCATAAATTTATACTAAAGGCAAGGAGCAGCGAGTATACCCAAATGATTTGGCAGCGGAATAGGGACCCCTCCTAGCCGTGACACACGTGCCAGAACACACGGGCAGCAAGGGAGTTAGTCGGGTCTAGCAATCGGAAGAGAAGCTTGCCGTCGATGGTGCTAAATGGATCCGGGTCGCCGGTGAGAGGGTTTCCGGAGTCGACGGCCCCCGGTGGATTCGGCGGCCAACCACGGCGACGTGGCTGGGCAAACTCCTGCGGGAAGGTATCGCCGGTAGCGGTGCTGGAGGCTCCAGGCAGTGGCCTCGCAGTACCGCTAGGAGCGGACGGGGAAGTCGGCGACGGGACGGAGCTTCGGGCGCGAAGTTGACGTCGCCTGGCGTGTCGAAGGCGATGCGGGAATTCTCCAGGCCGGGTTGATAGTTGAAGGGTGTACGGCTTGATCGGGGTAGGCAGAGAACAAGATTTATTTCGTTCTCTGTCTTTTCCGGGATGCCCTTTTTGCTTTGAAACCATCCATTTATAAAACATCATTTTGTATTTTAAGCATGAAATCCTTTTTTCTAAGTTTGTAGAATGAGATCTCCATAATATATTTCCTAATTGCTCATAATTTGAAATTTGAAATTTAAATTTACGTTTACTTAAAAGGCTTGGGCTTGCCGTTATCGCCCTACTACTAATAATACCGGATCATTTTATTCAGGATCTCAATGGCCGGTCACACCACGGAGCCAACGAACGGGCAAGGAAAATAACATGAAATAAAATGCGCGAGAAACATAATAATAAGATACAAAAAAAAACTTTGATGCACTAGGGTGATTTACGGGTTGCATCATGAGCTTATGAGGGGCCTGAGGTCTAATTGTTGAGGCCTCAAGAGTCATGACACTGTGATAATGAGGATTGGTTGCTTGATGAATAATAAACATATTAAACAATAAAGACTAAACACATCAATGATCTTATTACTTACGAGCATTGAGAATTTGAGAGATCACTATTATCAATATTTTGCATTCATCAAAAGGTGCTATCAATCAGAAATCATGCTTCCATCAAACAACAAAATCATGTCGCCATCAATCAGAAATGGCTTTGTTATATACCATCAATTAGTTGCAATTTATTAAGAGCGTATCAGCGGAAAGATGCAAAAGCATGCATTCATGGTCCATGTACCAGAAAGCGTGCCTAAACAAACAATATTTTCAGTTTTTACAGGTAGAGTGAACTCAATGAAGGATAGTAAACCCTCAAAATGCAAAATCTACCATAATAATCAAACTTTAAGTTTAGAAATTAGTTGTAGAGTGACTGAAAATTTCCCGCATGTTGTTCACCAGATGCTATATGTGCATGTGACATAGGCATGTGAGAAGAAGAGAAATAATATTATGAGTCTGTGAATCTGATATGTTGTAGTCGTATCAAGGATGAAGAAGATGAATAATGATTTGCATTAAACGAAATAAAGATAGTCAAGAGATAACTCCCCCAAGCATCCGGAGGCTGGGTTCTCCTCGACACTCCACTCTCCAAGAGAGTCAAAAGTCTAATACGCAAAGGATGCCCATAAAGAGACACTCCCACTCATATATATATATATATAGAGTTGGAAGATACAAAGTACGACCGTTCTCTAGGGCTACATAGAATAATAATGATATGCGTGACGACCAGCGTTGTATCAAAATCTTTGATAGAAGAAGAGAGATAAAACCATTAACCATCAACTAATGAAGAAGATGTTGATACAGAGCAGTTGAAAGTTAGAGGCCGAGATTGAAAGATTATGATTTGAGATGAGAAAACAATAGAAGTGAGAATCAAAGTGATGTAGGGAAGGTATGCACGACGAGGATTTAGACGTGCGGGTGGGTGTGACACCAACCTAAATGAACCAAGAGTGGGTAAACTGCCTCAAGTGCAATCTGTATGAAATAATACAGCTATGCGAACAATAATAATTCTAATTTGATTAATTGTAAGAGGTGCAAATATTCCAAGGCAAACTAGTTTGGGCGGCCTCCGTTTGGAGGGGGAAACTAGAGCTCACAAGCGAATACGTCTCTGCAAGTCACGATTAGTCACAAAAACAAGCCCACACAGACAATACTTCAAGAGATAAACAAACACACTAATATTCAATAATGAGAACTGTAATAAATTGCCAAAACAAGTCTTACAACCATAAAGATGGTAGGAGATGCTATAGGGCGACGAGGTTGGCGAGATCTGCGAGAGTGGATGCCGGCTTGGACTGGACTTAGCTTGGAAATGGTTGGCAGGTGCCGACTTCGGGAGGAATAGGACCTGTGTGCGGGTGTGCGGTAGGATCAGGAGTGGGAAGGGGGATGGAAGGGCTGGATCACGAATAAGAAGGTGCTGGGTGGCAGTTTTTGATGGGGAACAAAAGTGAAGGTTCAGATCCGTGGAAGGGGAGGCGACAGCATGGCGGAATCGGGAAGGGGATAAGGAAGAACCGCTGGAGATGGGGAGAGGGATAGGTGGCAGAATCATGAAGGAAATAGGGGCATGTGGCCAAATCTGAGAGGGGGGATCGGGATGGCGGGGTGGAGGAATTTGGAGGAAATAGGGGACCGTCAGATCTCTATGAGGAGCGGTGGCAGGAGTCTTGGGGTGTTAGGGAGCACGGGAGGGTAGAATAAGGCTGGCGGCGTGGGTTTCGACTGGGGATCGTCAAGGGGAAAAGGGGAGGAGGTGGAGGATGGTAACTCCCCTAGGAGTCAACACGTAGGGTTGCGACGTCGGCATCACAGCTGATCACCGGAAGTGGAGAAGGATTCTCCAATATTCAGCAATGCCCTAAACAACAAACCCAACCTACATATAAATAGAATAAAAGTAGGACATTCTAATATCAATGACTATGATGAGCCGAAGATCTTAGCGATCCGATGCTCTTCTAAAATAAAACATAAAATATAAAAATAATATATGAAATCGAGCGCAAGCGCAGATCCAGACACATCCGCTAAGTCGGATCCTCGATCCGATCAATCCCTCCTGCGCTAGTAGACAATCGGTGATCCCTCCCATCGGCGGATAGAAGGTGGCGATTGATCCCCATCAACTCCCCTAAACTGAAACGCCTTCATCTCCGATGAATGGAGATTGTCATACTTTAGTCGAAGTGCACGGGCGGGTCGATCGAGCTCCTCGGGTGCTATCCAAAGTGTCATATGTGTGTGCTCGCTCGGTCCAATGAACCAAGTCGCGACAAATTGGAAGGTCAGCAGAAATCACATGCTTGTGCCATAATCTCCTGAATGCTTTCAAAAATCTCCTAAAGGGCAGGTGAAACCGATGATGCAGTAGGTCTCAACGAAGAAATATGGGGGTCCTGACTCATAGGTGTGTGGGAAACTTGGGAGGCCTAAATTGGTGGGCAAAGCTGCGGTTAGTGTGGCTCAGGTAGGGTCGGTTTGTAAGGGTTCACATAGTTGTGAGGCTTGAAATAGGGCATCAATTCTTCAATATTAAATATAGGATGAATGCCCATTCTTTTGAATATCGTCCTCATAAGCATTGGTCCAATCCTTCTCATGACCATGTTTGGACCAATTCGCTTGACACTCAATTTTTTTGCTGGCCCTTTGGGTAGCCTCTCCGCATGAATTCTGACTATAACCTGTTCGCCAGCCTGAAATATTTGTTCATGCCTGTGACTATCAGCATAAGATTTATATAGTTCATTGTTAGCTGTGATCTTCATACGGATTGACTCATTGAGTTCATGTAAGTGATGTGCGAAGGGCCCGACAGACTCACTAGGATGAGACTCAATCGGGGCGGGGAGTAGGTCAATGGGTTTCCTAGGGTCATAACCAGAAATGACATAGAACAGACTCAACCCGATGGAACGATTGACTGAACTGTTGTATGCCAACTTGGCAATAGGAAGGACCAAATCCCAACTAGTCGTTGTTGGATTTAGTCACATCCTTAGAGGGGGGGGGGGGGGAATAAGGGCAAATAATATTTTTTCCACAAATGCAAAACTTTGGTAAAATAATTGTGAGAGAAGATCTTTTCACAACCAGAAATATATTTCAAATACTCAGAAATTTAACTAAGAGAAAATGATGACTTTATTTCATAAGTGATGAAAAAATATAAACAAAGATTCCAATAGAGCTTGAAATCGAGGCTACAGATGAAAAACTTTTTTGAGTTTTCACGGATCCTTTTCCCAAGGGCCGGTAGGCTAAAACCTATCTCTCCCTAGATACAGCTACCAGCCTCCCCCTAGATCACTCCACGACCTAGTCGATGCACACAAGACAACGATTTACCCCTAAGCCGCACACAGACATAGTCGTCATGCACAAGACGACGATTTCTCTACCGATTATAAAGAATAAAGGAAAAGTTATAAAAATAAAAATATGAAATGAAGAACTTCCTCTGGTTCAGAGCGCTTGAAGAAGGCGATGAATCCTTGCAAAGGTCGCCGGAGTTGTAAAGCACGAACTGTCTCTTCTTTGCTCTTGAGCTTGCTTGTACACTTATGTGTTTTTCTGGTTCCACGGAGTTATCAGGCTGAGGATTCACACGCAAAAGCACTTGGAGGTGTATATCACCAAAGTGCTCGAAATTTAGCCATTCTTAAAAAATCCGCACTATCGCCCCGCGAAAGGTAGATATCGCCTGCGCGATATCACCTCAGGCTGCCACATGACCCACTCTGCAGTAACTGCGCCAGAATGATGGTGATCGTGCTGATCGAGAGCTATCGCGGCGCGATAGCTATATATTGCCCAGCGATATCGGTGAATAATGTGTTATGCTCGAAACCGTTGAGAAAATGGCTGACGTCATCACGATATCGCCTGGCGATAGAGAGCTATCGCCAGCGATATCTCTTGCTTTGAATATTTTCAGCTCAATGACAATCCAAAATTATAAAAGTATTGATCCGGAGATATCTTCACGCCATAGACACACTATGATCAAATACATTCTGGATTTGTTATTTTCAAACCAAGGAATGTGGAACGCATGCTTCAACAGTCGGTTGCTCCCCGACTAAACATCTTCGAAGATTACCCAAACTCCTATTGACCACCTCTTTCTGCCCATCTATCTGGGGGTGATTGGCATAAGAGAACTTCAAGGTCGTGCCGGTTGCGTGCCATATGGTTTTCCAAAAATAATTTGTGAAGCGCACACCGCGTTTTGACACTATGGACTTGGGGAGACCGTGCAATCAAAATACTTCTCGTATGAAAAGAGAAGCGACATGGGACTTGCTAGATGTTTTGCTTCATGCGATGAAATGCGCCATCTTCAAAAATCAATGTACTACGACAAAGATAGAATCATACCTGCTCACCGTACAAGGGAGTCCCAACACAAAGTCCATACTAATGTCTACCCAAGGCTTATGTGGGATAGAGTGGGGTGTGTAAAGGCTCATGTTCTGCTTAACCCTTTTGTCATTTTGCAAGTGCAAAGGTGACTAACTACTTGAGCAATGTCCCTTTGAAGAGTCAACCAATAAAATTGGTCCCAAATTAATGAGGTGGTCTTTTTCTGGTCGAAGTGGCCAGCAGCACCCCCGCGTGTAGCTCCCAAATCAAGAAGCCCCGATATGAAGTACTGGGTATGCAAAGCTTGGGCCCACAGAATAAATAACCCTCAAACAGTTGGGACCCCTCAGTGGGTTCCGGGGTATCACGCAAATAGGCCGAATATATTTCCCCAAAATCGGGGCATGAGTTATAGTCCTCAGCTAACCGCTCAAAATCGGTCACATATGTGCTCATCGCCTATAGGAGGGTTACCCGACGACTTAGGACGTCGACGGGTTTGTTCTCGACACCAGCCCGATGCTTCAGAACATAATGAAAATCCTGAATGTACTCGATCCATTTAGCATGGAGATGACTTAGCTTCCCCTGGGAATCTAGATAACGTAGGGTCTGATAGTCAGAGTACTTGATGAATTCACGAGGGAGGAGGTAGTGCCTCCAATAACAAAGAGACTTAACCATCACATAAAACTCTCGATCATAGTTGGAGTACTTTTGCCCAGCCTCATTCAGCTTCTCGCTGAAATAAGATACATGGTGGCCCTCTTGGCTATGCACTCCACCAATACCAACCCCGGACACATCACATGCCACTTTAAATGCCTAATTGAAGTCAGACAATCTCAACACAGGCGCGGTGGTCAACTTGTCCTTAATATCCTCGAAAGCTCTCGTGGCTACCTCCGTCCATACAAAATCTCCCTTATGAAGGCAGCTTGTAAACAAGATTTTAGATGTCGAATGTCGGGTTCATGTCAATTTGAGTTTGAAATGTCGGATGTCAGATTGCGGGAGGATATATCGGGGATATTTTACAATGTCAGATTTTAATATTTAAGTAAATTTATTCATATATATTATACAGTTTTTATAAATTTGTATAATTGTATACATAATGTATGTTTATAAATTACACAATAAACATATTTACAAATAGTGTATGTTTATAAATTACACAAGAAAGAGTCATCGACTGCAATAAACGAGATAAAGATCATCAAATGAGAGCTAGATGAGAAAGTAATCAATACTAGACTTGGTGAGATGCACAAAATGAAGCACAAAATAAATTATTTCTGTTTGATCTTCTCAAAAAGGACAACCCAGTGCACAAAGCATCCCTGCGCAGCGAGGGTCCAAGGAAGGATCCCACCACAAGGGTGAAATGGCAAACCTTACCCTGCATTAACTAGTATTTGGTCTCTTCAAAAAATGTAAAAAATTGTAATACTTTCGACGATATATCAGTCACAAAATATCGCTTGATATGTCGGGTTAAACTGATATATCGGGGGATATTTTTAAAAAGCGACATATTTGCTTAAAATATCAATGTCGTGGCGTTTTATCCCCAAAACCTTTACGTCGGCCGACATGTCCGACATGTCGGCCGACATCTACAACACTGCTTGTAAAGGGACAATAATTGTGCCAAATCCTTTAACGAATCTTCTGTAAAACATGGCCAGGTCGTGGAAACTGCATACCTCGTGAATCGTCGACAGGTCCGACCACTCACAGATGGAGCATACCTTATCCTGGTTGACTGACACTCCCGAGGCCGAGACTGTGAAACCCAGAAATTGCACAGAGTTGGACATGAATGAACACCTCTCGAAGTTTACCAATAGCTTCTCCTTGCGAGGAGGCCAAAAAGAAGTCGAAGGTGGGTAAGGTGATCCGATCATGATAGGTTATAGATCTGTATGCCGTCAAAGTAAACGACAAGGAACTTGCCCATACAGGGCCCCAGGATCCGGGTCATGATCCTCATAAATGTACTCGGTCATTCTAGAGCCCAAATAATATGACTAGCCACTCATATAAACCATCATGGTTTTGAAAGCAGTCTTCCACTCGTCCCATTCGTGGACCCGAATCTGGTGATATCCACAACGAAGGTCAATCTTCAAAAAGATTTGAGCTCCCTCCATAGTATTTAGTAGGTCATCGAGTCACGGGATAAGGAAATGGTACTTAACTGTGATTTTGTTAATCGCCCGACTATCAATACACATCCACCAGGTGCAGTCCTTCTTCAGAGTGAGAAGGGCGGGAACGACGTATGGGCTCAGGCTCTCGTGGATAAACTGTTTCCTAAGGAGCTCATCAACCTGACGTTTGAGCCCAGTGTGCTCATCCAGATTCATACGATAATGGGGCAGATTCGGTAGCGAGGCCCTTGAGATCAGATCGATGGCATGCTGGATGTCCCTAAGAGGTGGAAGCTCGCCTGGAAGCTCATCGGGAAGGATATCAGAAAACACCGCTAAGAGTAGGGGTGCAAGTTGAGTTGAGCCGGCTCGAAAGCTCGATGAGCCGGCTCGAAAAAAGCTCGACTCGAGCTCGAGCCTGTCGAGCTCGAGCTCGATTACGAGTCGAGCTCGATTACGAGTCGAGCTCGATTACGAGTCGAGCTCGAGCTCATCTAATGTTGTTCATGAGCTCGCGAGCCGGTTCGTGAGCTTTTTATTTATACATTTTAAAAAAAAAAGTAAAAAAAAATAAAAAAAATATGAAAATAAAACTCACGAGCTAAAAAGCTCGCGAGTAGCTCGAGCTCGCGAGCTCGAAACTCGAGCTCGAGCTTGATAAGTTGGCCTTGAGCTCGAGCTCGAGCTGGGATAATTGAGCTCGTCGAGCTCGAGCTCGAGCTCGAGCTTGGAAATTTTTCCAAGCTCGACTCGAGCTCGACTCGTTTGCACCCCTAGCTATGAGTCGCCTCACATCTGGGTGTACCTCAGGTGTGTTAGTCTCGATCCTAGTCGCCAAAGTCAAGGTGATAATATTGTTAGATTTTATGGAGCTTGGCGGACAGGCGGTTTGGTCGGGCGGCCTGGCAGTCAGGCGGTCTGCCGGTTTGGTCAAGGAGGTTTGGAGGATTTGCGGTCTGGCGGCTTAGTCCAGGCGGTCTGGAGATTTGGTGGACTGACAGCTTAGTCCAAGCGGTCTGGCGGATTTAGCAGACTGACGGGTTAGCCTTGGAGGTCTGGTTCCCGCTATGTTGCGGACTATCTCTGGCGGTCTGGTCAGAGGACTAGCCAGCTATGTTGCGATCACGCTCTGGTCTCACTGTTGCGGACTTAGCGAACAGAGAGTTGAAGTCACTGCGAATAAAGGCACAACTGAAATTGTGGCCTGAGAAGCAGCTGAAACTGCGGATACAGGCTATTGTTGCGGCCTGATGTTCAAGGGAGTTGACCTGGAGTTTGGCAGATTTGTGCTTCTGTTCGGTTGTGTAGAGCAGACTGCTGTTCACGGTCAACGACAACAGACTGTTAATAGAGTCCGACGGATACAAGTGTGAAGCGAACAGTGCCTAACCGCTCAGTTATAACGGTCTAAATTTTTTGTAACCGCCTAGATCGCGTAATGTATTTTAGTCTCACGTCGTCTGTTGTATTTTTTTTCTTTCTTTTCTCCCTATAAATAAGGGCTCATACTCATGTAAGTTGACTTTTGTTGAATACAAAACTTGTTATTTATATTTTCTCACATAGTATCTGAGCTAGGTTACCCGATCTTTGTCGTTTCTGCTTTTTTGACCGTCTTCTTTGCTCTGTTGTAATCCTTGCGGATTCTGATTTCTAAATCCCCGCGTCTAGTGGTTTGTTCAGTCCTCTTTGCACTCATTTTTGCGGTCTCTGCGGACTTCGATTTTTCTAACCGCCCGCTGATCTTTTCTTCTATCCGTGTGGATTCCTTTTATATCCGTCTTCTTCATGGCGGATAATGAGTGTTCTTCCAATTTACACACATCTTCTTAAACTGCACCAACTATTTCTTCTTCTTCTGGCAACCTTGGATCTGCTTCCAAGTTGACTGGCCCGAATTATCCAGACTGGAGTGTTTCTCTTGTGTTCTTGTTGAGGTCTCAACGTAAACGCCATCATCTCACTGATGATTCTCCAGCTCGTGGATCTGCTTCCTTTGATGATTGGGATGCGAATGATGCTTTGGTCAGAACGTGACTTGCTAATAGTCTCTCTGATGAGTTCTTACCGGTTATTCGACATGATGAAACCGTTAAAGCTGCTTGGACTCATCTTGCTCCTCTGTATTCAAAAGGCGCTCAGACCTCGCGCATATTCCCACTGTATGTTGATTTGTTTACCCGCCCCACTTTGACTCTTGCTGCTGCTTATTAGGAGATGCAAGCTCTTGGTCCTGAAATTCTACAGTATCATCCGTTCTCTGTTGATTTAGCTGAGCAACACAAACACTTTCAGAAACTTCTGGTTGTATGCTATCTTCTTCGCCTTTCAGAGTCTTATGACATGATAAGACAACAAATTTTTGGCGAAGCTGATTCTCCCACCCTTAATGCCACTGCTGCCCGTATTGCAGCTGTTACCACTCTTCTTCAATGCCCTCTGCTTGCCTCCCCACCCCATCCTGATACTTTTACTCATCAGGTTTGCTCTTGTAATTCTAGTGGCCGTGAAGGTCATACAGTGGGCGGGGTGTGTCTCGTCATGTCTGCTCTCATTGTGGCAAGACAGACCATCTTGTTGATCGTTGCTGGGCTAAATATTCTCATCTTCGCCCATCTGCGGGCGACAACACCAAGATGTGCACGTCTCTTGCTACCTCTTCTACAAGTGCTAATATAGTCACTCAGGGTAAGTGACTGATTGATTCAGGCGCTACTAATCACATGGTTGGTGATTTTGGTTTATTCTCTAGCTTGAACAAGCATAACCTGTCTCCTCCGATTTTTGTTGTGGATGGTAATCTGTCTCCTGTATGCGGGACTGGTACAGTCTGTGTCACTCCGACTTTGCGGCTTGAGGACACGCTTTATGTCCCGACTTTTCCGTGCAATTTACTCTCTGTTCCTGCTCTCTATAAACAATTGAATTGCATGGTTACCTTTACTTCTGCTACTTTTTCTTTTCAGGATCCACACTCCAAGAAGAAGATTGCTACTGGGACTGAAAGCGATGGGCTCTTTTTCCTAGACAATGCCACTACTTTCTCCGCTTCTCTTCTGCAATGACATCTTTGTCTTGGTCATCCTCCTCCTCGTCTCATCTACCAACTCCTACCGGATTTGCCTATGAAGGGCTTCTCTTTGAACTGTGAGGCCTGCCAACTTGGCAAACATCATCGTTCTTCCTTTCCAGCAAGATAAGGACGTAGCTCTTCTTGTCCGTTTGAACTTGTTCATTCAGATGTTGGGGTCCGACTCCTGTTAGGACTGTTGGTCGAGGATTATATTTTGTTACATTTGTTGATGATTTCTCTCGCTGTACTTGGTTGTATCTCTTAAAAGAGCGTTCTGAACTTTATTCTGTGTTCACGACATTTTATAATAAGATACAAACTCAATTTGTTGTTTCTCTTAAAATTCTTCGAACTGATAATGCTCGAGAATATCTTAGTCAACAATTTTCCGATTTTTGCATGCAACGTAGCTTAGTTCATCAAACTGGTTGTCCCTACACGTCTCAGCAAAATGGGATTGCTGAGCGCAAAAATCGACATCTCCCAGATGTTACTCCCACCCTTCTAACACAGATGAATGTTCTTCGCTCGTATTGGGGACATGCTGTGCTTCATTCTTACTATCTCATCAATCGTATTCCCTCATCAGTTTATCAGGGCCACACTTCATTCTCCATTTTACATCCAAGGGCTCAACCTTTTTCTTTACCTCTCTGTGTTTTTGCTACACAGCGTTTGTGCATTCTCCATCTCCCGGTCGTGACAAGCTTTCACCTCGCTCGAGGGCTATTGTCCGACTCAAAAGGAGTATCGGTGCTTTGATTGCTTGCTAAGAAAACAGTTTCCTTCTGCTGATGTTACATTCTTCGAAGATATTCCTTATTTTTCTTGAGCTTCTACTTGCTCATCATCTGATTCTTCATCGTTTCTTCCTGTTGTTTCCACACCTTCACCTGCATCTGTTCCACCTTATATGCCATTATTTTCTCTTCCTATACCAGTTCCTTTATCTTCGCCTCTATCTTCTGATTCTCTCTTGCCTTTAGAGCCGTTGTTGATAGTTCCCGGGTCAGTAATCTCTCCGACGGATGGATCTACTACAGAAGACATGTCAGATCTTGACCTCCCTATTGCCCTACTAAAGAGAGTTAGAACGTGCACTAAATATTTCATTCATGATGTTGTGTCCTATATTCGTCTATCCCTAGCTGGAAGAAGATTTGTTCTTGTTCTCTCGGCAAATGCTGTCCCGGTTAACTATCAGGAGGCTCTTGCTATTCCGCATTGAAAACGGCTGTGCGAATAAAACCAAAACAGTCCGGAAACTGGAGTAATGGAAATTTTATTATCCAAAAAACCATCTATTACAAAGGTATAACCTCCCTTATATAGAATGGAGGAGATGAGATAGAGTAGAAATACCCAATGTGGGAGTAAATACAGAAATACAGCATATACAAAGCTAACCGCCTAACCGCCTAACCGCCTAACCGCGCGGTTAGTAAGAACACTAACCGCTCGGTTACCACCAGGAGACGAGCCGCCGACCATCGATATCCCAGAGAGTAACCGGCTAACCGCCCGGTTACCAAACCGCCATGCCAACCCGCTATCGTTGCTCAGATATCAGACCGCCGGAGACAACCCGTCAACCCGCGCGGTTACCAAACCGCCCGGTCTTTAACCGCCTGTCCGCCCAGGCCTATACAGCAACACTCCCCCTCAAGCTGGAGCATATATGTCGATCATGCCCAGCTTGCTGCAAATGTGGAAAAAGGAAGCGGATACAGGCTTTGTGAAGATATCTGCTAACTCTTTCTCTGACGTAACAAACGGTGTGCAAATCTGGTTCTTCAACACTTCTTCCCGAATGAAGTGACAGTCAACCTCTATGTGTTTTGTCCGCTCATGAAAGACCGGGTTCTTGGAAATGTAGATGGCCGCCTTGTTGTCGCAAAACATGGGAAACGGATAGTTGTAGACCTCTCCTAAATCCAGCATGAGAGCCCGCAACCATTTCAACTCGCATGTGGTTGACGCCATACTTCGATATTTTGCTTCCGCACTAGATCTGGAGACAACGGATTGCTTCTTGCTCTTCCAGCTAACCAGATTTCCTCCAACAAACGTGCAAAAGCCAGATGTCGACTTGCGATCCCCTTTGTCGTCCGCATAGCTAGCATCGGAGTACGCTTCCACTCTCAAATGGCCATTCTTCTGAAAGAGGATCCCAGGAGATGACTTTACATACTCCAGAATTCTTAGAGCGGATTGAAGATGACATTCCCTAGGAGACTGCATAAACTGGCTGACCTTTCCTACTGCATAAGAGATGTCTGGTCTGGTCACCGTGAGGTAAATGAGTTTGCCAACAAGACGCCGATACCTCGTAGTGTCCGATAGAGGAGGTGATTCGTCAGTCCATGTTTTGTCTTCTCCAGGAGCCATGGGACACCGAGCAGGTTTAGCGCCCGTCAATCCTGCCTCTTTCAATAAGTCAAGAGCATACTTGCGTTGGGAGAGAACCAAGGAGCACGGTTTCCGAGAGATTTCAATTTCCAAGAAGTATTTTGGAGAACCCATATCCTTCGTGACAAGGTGTTGGCGGAGATGGACCTTCGTCAGGGCTACACCAGCTTGGTCGTCGCCAGTAAAAAGTATGTCATCCACATAAACGGCTAGCACAACCAGACCCGAGGATGTCTTGCGAATGAACAAGGAGTGATCCGCCGAACTCCTTGTGAAACCGATTTCCCCAACTATGCCACTGAACTTGTCGAACCATGCCCGAGGACTCTGCTTTAGACCATAGATGACCTTTTTCAACCGGCATACTCGAGTCTCCCCCTGAGCAACATACCCAGGAGGTTGCTCCATGTAGACATCCTCATGAATATCACCATAGAGGAAGGCATTCTTGACATCCAACTGGGAAATAGGCCAATCCTTGTTGACCGCCACCGATAGAAGAACTCGAATAGTGCTGAGACGAGCAACCAGAGAGAACGTGTCGAAGTAATCAACACCGTAAGTCTGGGTAAATCCCTTGGACACAAGACGGGCCTTGTACCGGTCCACACTGCCATCCGGACGGAACTTGACGACAAAGACCCAGCGACATCCAACCACATCCGTGCCAAAAGGAGGAGGCAGAAGAGTCCAAGTGCCCCGCTCAGAGAGAGTAGCAATTTCTTCATCCATGGCCGCCTTCCAGTGAGGAACATCAAGGGCTTCCTGGTAGTTGCGAGGAGTGGAAGTCGCCGAGATGGCTAGGGCGAAGTCCCTGCGAGAAGGTGTTAGCCGATCATAAGAAACAACAGCGGCCAGCGAGTGCTGGGTGCACGTCCGAACCCCTTTACGAAGAGCAATGGGCAGTTCCAGGTCATCTAGTTCCTCAGTCGCCGGTGCATCCGTGGCGGAGAAGGCTGGCCCGGGAAAGGAGAGAGACGGCCGAGGAGAGGAGGAAGATGGCAGGGATCAACAGACGGAGTGTGCGGTGGAGTTGGTGATGGAGGAATCTCAAGAGGAGTGGATGGGACGGAGGGAATGGTTGGAGAGGGCAAGTCAGCCAGAGAAAGAGTAAGGTCAGAGGAGAAGTATGAGGCATTTTCAAAGAACGTCACATCCGCCGAAACGAACTGTTTGCGATGAACAGGGTCAAAACAACAGTAACCTTTTTGAGTAGTAGAATAACCCAAAAAGATACACTTGGTGGAACGTGAGGATAACTTGTCGCGAGTTGCGGAAGGGTTGTGAACAAAGGCGGTGCAGCCAAAAATGCGTAGAGGTAAGGGAAAGGCATTCTTGGCCGGATAGAGAATGGAAAAAGGTGTTTTGCCTTTAAGAACTGTCGAGGGAAGACGATTGATGAGGAAGCAGGAGATGAGAACTGCATAGGCCCAGTAGCTACGAGGAACCTGTATCTGTGCCATGAAAGTGCGAACGACATCGAGGAGGTGAAGGTTTTTACGTTCCGCCACCCCATATTGCTGGGAGGTATATACGCAGCTAGTTTGATGAATGATGCCGTGTTGCATACAGAAAGAAGAAAATTCATTACTCAGGTATTCTTTAGCATTATCTGAATGAAAAACTTTCATAGAAGCACCAAACTGAGTTTTAATCATAAAATAGAAGGATTGTCATACAGAAAATAGTTCTGAGCGTTCTTTTAAAAGATACACCCATGTACATCGAGAGAACTCATCAATAAAGGTTACAAAATAAGAACTACCCCGCCCTACGGTAAGGGTGGGGGCAGGACCCCATACATCAGAGTGAACAAGGTCGAACGGCTTAGAAGAGCCACGACCTTGCTTAGGAGGAAAGGGGGAGCGGTGATGCTTGCCTAGCTGACAAGCATCACAGTTGATAGGAGAAGCATGCTGAGGTAGGTGGGGTAACAGTTGGTGGATGAGACGTGATGGAGGATGCCCAAGACGAAGGTGCCACTGAAGAAGATCTGTAGAAGCGGATGAGAATGCTGAAAGAGCGGATACATCATCAAGGAAGTAAAAGCCGCCTCTCTCAGTCCCAGTAGCAATCGTCCGCTTGGAGTCCGGGTCCTGAAAAGAACAAGAAACAGGAGTAAACGTGACTGAGCACTGAAGTTGCTTGCAAAGGGAAGTAACCGACAATAAATTGCACGGGAACTTGGGCACATAGAGAGTATCCGCTAGGCGAAGGGACGGAGTAACTTGAACCATGCCAGTCCCATGCACCGGAGAGAGAGAGCCATCCGCAACGAGAACCGGGGGCAATCGATCATGTGTTTCTAGGAGAGAAAAACACTGAGGATTGCCCGTCATATGATTAGTGGCGCCAGAGTCGATTAGCCATTTACCTTGAGTCACCACATGGGCGCTACCTGAAGTCGTGGCCACCGAAGCAGATGAGTTGGATGAGTGGGGGGCATCACCAGAGGGACGCAGGTGCGGATGCTTTGTCCAGCAGCGGTCAATCAAGTGGTCTGTGCGGCCACAGTGAGAACAGAGATAGCGAGAAGGGCCGCACCCGCCGGACTGGTGACCACATCCACCAGAGCCACCACGATGTGCTTGGTGGGCATAGGCATCCAGAGCAGGAGGAGCGGCAAGCAAAGGACGATTGAGCAGAGAGGTAACAGCGGCAATGCGGGCAGCGGTAGCATCCAGGGTGGGAGATTCAGCTTCTCCAAGAATTTGCTGCCGGATCATATCATAGGAATCCGGGAGCCTCAGAAGGTAACAAACAACCAGGAGTTCCTGGAAGTGCTTCAGTTGGGTGGCCACGTCCGCAGAGAGGGGACGATGTTGAAGAATCTCCGCTCCAAGGGCTTGGACCTGTTGGTAAGCCGCAGCAGGAGACATGGATTGGCGAGCAAAGAGATCCGCATACAGAGTATAAATGCGAGATGTTTGACCCCCTTTGGAGTAGAGGGCGGCTAAGTGAAGCCAAGCTTGCTTGACCGTCTCATCGTGACGGATGACCGGAAGACATTCATCGGACAAGCTGTTTGCCAGCCACGTACGAACAAAAGCGTCATTCGCATCCCAGTCATTAAACTGGTCAGAGTCCGCAGGAGGAGGGTCATTGGTAAGATGATGACGCTTGCGCTGAGAGCGGAGAAGAAAGGTAAACGAGACACTCCAGTCGGGATAATTGGGGCCGAGAAGCTTAGAAACTGTTCCAAGGTTCCCGGACGCAGCAAGAGGAGGAGGAGGGTGGGTAACGACATTAGTCGAGGTGGAGACATCAGAAGTAGTCATTCTGGAAGAGAGGTCGCGCGGTTAAGAAAGTAAACCGGGCGAGCAGCAGAAGGTGAAGATCGCAGCGGTCAAAGGAGAGAGCAGCGGCTAGAAAAAGCCACGACCAACTGCGGACAACCAATGGGGAAGAAGGTCGTACGACAAGACAGGTCGCATGAGACAAGCAGATCGCACGAACAGATTGTTCGGGCGAGAAGAGGAGATCGCGAGAGAAGCAGAGGGGAAGGCAAACGAGAGAGATCGCGAGAGATCGCGCGACAAGCAGATCGCACAAGCTGAAGGCAAATGCAAACAGGGGGACTAGATCGCTGCCTCTGATACCATGTGCGAATAGAACCAAAACAGTCCGGAAACTGGAGTAATGGAAATTTTATTATCCAAAAAACCATCTATTACAAAGGTATAGCCTCCCTTATATAGAATGAAGGAGATGAGATAAAGTAGAAATACCCAATGTGGGACTAAATACAGAAATACGACATATACAAAGCTAACCGCGCGGTTAGTAAGAACACTAACCGCTCGGTTACCACCAGGAGACGAGCCGCCGACCATTGATATCCCAGAGAGTAACCGGCTAACCACCCGGTTACCAAACCGCCATGCCAACCCGCTATCGTTGCTCAGATATCAGACCGCCGGAGACAACCCGTCAACCCGCGCGGTTACCAAACCTCCCGGTCTTTAACCGCCTGTCCGCCCAGGCCTATACAGCAACAACGACAATGGATGAAGAAATGAAAACCTTAACTGAAAGGAGTACTTGGAATCTTGTCCCTTCTCCTCTAAGTGTGGATGCGATTGGTTGTCGGTGGGTCTTTGTCATCAAATTTCATCCGGATGACACTATTGACCGCTATAAGGCCAGACTTGTTGTCAAAGGCTTTATTCAAACATATGATGTGAATATTTTTGATACATTCTCCTCAGTTGCTCATATTAGCATTATCTGTATTTTTTTCTCTATTGCTGTTAACAGAGGTTGGGAGATGTGTCAGTTAGATGTAAAGAATGACTTCCTGTATGGTGATCCATAAGATGTGGTTTACATGAAGGAATCTCCTGTGTATGTTGCTCTGGGGGAGTCTCAGATATGCAAATTACGGAAGACAATTTATGGTCTGAAGCAAAGCCCACGGGCCTGGTTCGAGAAGTTCAACAAAGTTGTCTCTCTTATTGTCTTCACTCGCAGTTTTGCTGATCACTCTCTTTTTATTCGCAAGACTACTAAAGGGATTGTGGTTATTGCTGTCTATGTGGATGATATTATCCTTACTGGTGATGATAAAAAGGAAGTTGATCTAGCAAAGAGTCATCTTTGACAAGATTATGTTACAAATGATATGGGCTCTCCTAAGTACTTCCTGGGAATAAAAATCTTGTGGAAACACAACTCTGAGGTGCTTCACAACGGAAGTATGCGTTAGATCTTTTGAAAGAAACTGGTCTTCTTGAGGTAAAACCTGATCGCTGTCCTATGGCCGTTGGTGATGACAAGAGTTGGACGGAAGATTCACCTTTTCTTTCGGATAGTACTATGTACAAGCGTCTTGTGGGCAAACTCATCTATCTGACTGTTACCATACCTGATATTTGTTATGCTGTGGGGAATGTCAGTTACTTTATGCAAGCTCCCAGAGAGTGTAATCTTCGTTCCGCCTTGAAAATTCTGGAGTATGTAAAAGGGTCTCCAGGGAAGGTGTTATTGTTCGAAAAAACAACCACCTGAAGGTTGAAGCATATTATGATGCTAGCTATACTGACAATAAAGAAGATAAAAAGTCTATCTCTGGTTTTTGCACATTTGTGGGAGGAAATTTTGTCAGCTGGAAAAGCAAGAAACCGTCTGTTGTCTCACGTTCAAGCGCTGAAGTTGAGTATCGAAGCATAACATCAATCGCTTGCGAATTGAAATAGTTGTGTGCTCTTATGTTTGATTTGGGAGAAATATATGACCATCCTTTATCTATGTTTGTGACAACCAGGATGCTATACAAAAATTTAGTTTTTCATGAAAATGACAAAGCACATTGAAGTTGACTGTCAATTCGTCAGAGAAGAAATTTTGATAAATCAAATATGTACTCCATTCATCACTTCTAACAAGGAGCTTACAGACATCTTTACCAAACCATTGTCCACTTCTCTTTCAAATGTCTGTGACAAGCTGAACATGGTTGACATATATGCTCCAGCTTGAGGGGAGTTAGATTTTATGGAGCTTGACAGACTGGCTGTTTGGTCGGGCGGCCTGTCAGTTAGGAGGTTTGCTAATTTGGTCCAGGCTGTCTAGAGGATTTGCGGTCTGTCGGCTTAGTCTAGGCGGTCTGGAGATTTGGCGGGCTGACAGCTTAGTCCAAGCGGTCTGGCGGATTGACTGGTGGATTGATTTTAGCAGACTGACGGTTTAGCCTTGGCGGTCTGGTTCCTGCTGTGCTGCTGACTGTCTCTGGCGGTCTGGTCAGAGGACTAGCCAGCTGTGTTGCCATCACGCTCTGGTATCACTGTTGCGGACTTGGCGAACAGAGAGTTGAAGTCGCTGTGGATAGAGGCACAACTAAAGCTGCAGTCTGAGGAGTAGCTGAAGCTGCCGTCTGAGGAGCAGCTGAAGCTGCGGGTACACGTTATTGTTACGACCTGATGTTCAAGGGAGCTGACCTGGAGTTCGGCGGATTTGTGCTTCTGCACGCTTGCGTGGAGCAGACTGCTGTTCACGGTCAACGACATCAGATTGCTAATAGAGTCCGGCGGATACAAGTGTGAACCGGATAGTGCCTAACCGCTCAGTTATAGCGGTCTAAATTTTTTGTAATCGCCTAGATCGCGTGTTGTATTTTAGTCCTACATCGTTTGTTGTATTTCTTTCTTTCTTTTCTCCATATAAATAGGGGGTCGTACTCATATAAGTTACGTTTTTGTTGAATGCAAAACTTGTTATTTAGATTTTCTCACAAATATATATGATACCAACATTAGTACTCTCCCCCTCTCTCCAATTTTTTTCAACGGATATTAATTTTTGAGAATATCTAATGACTTAGATTGAAAGTATGGTGTGCTTTCAAATATCTACATTGCTTTATATATATATATATATATATATATATATATATATATAAATATAAAATCAAATGGCAGTAACCAAGAGTTTATACGTAAGGCCCCTCATGGCTAAACAAAATCTACACCTCGCTCGCTCCTATGCACTATAGGCTCACATTTCTAAAGTCGGGAGACGAGACTCGTGCACCAATTCGAGCGGGCTCTATCGTGGGTACTCTCTCATGCTGTGGCTAGGCATCGCACTGCTCCATCTCCTAAAAAAGGTGTACGACGACATGTTAGTCATAAGACTAGTGGATTCACACCTCTTCTCCTAGATCCCTAAGACTTGGGGACAGGAGTGAGCCTCTACAAAATAACAATAGTCGAAGCAATAATATTAGTAACAAAAAGAACAAGAAATAAAGCTAGGAGCAAACTAAAACGAATATTGCAGCATAGATGAAGTGCATTAAATCTACAACAATTATATAAATAAGCTCTACTAGTTAGCGCGCAATCACGCAGATATTCACAACCTGTAACCCCACCCTATGTTGATATAATTTGACCCTTTCTCTTCCAGCGAGATAGTGAACCCCGCGAGCCTCACCGATGTGGCATATCAGTGATGGTGGCCGGTCTTGCCACTTCTGGGTGTGGTTGTACTACACTACCTAGTCCCCAATATACAACCTGGTGTACTTCTGTATGTAAGCGACATCCAACAATAACAAAATCCGGATAACCAGCAGAAGGAACCGACAGGGCATAAAATGTGGCAAAGCTCCCGGGGGTACACTCTCTCCCTAGTGTCTAGAGCCGTTAATCTTCCCTTGCCGGTAAGAACGGTCTACGAGCATGACCGACCCTCCACTTTTACCGCAAAACAATTCACAAGTATTTCAATAAGATAAACAACTGTCACCTTTCGGGTCTGTGGTGGCTTGTTCTACTTAAATAATTTGGGCAGTCAACCTTCTTACATGTGGCTTGATCGTACCGCTCAATTTTAAACAATGAGCGCGATGATCAAGTGAGCCCGTTATTTAGGGTTAGCCATGGAGGGATGCCCCGTCTCTAAGTTAACCCTAACTAATGCCAAAAACAAGTTGAACCTCTTAATAGAGCGGGACCCTAAACGAAGGCGTAAAAAATGAAAACATTAGTAAATTGCAGTAATAAGTGCATTAATGAAGTGAACTAGTAAGTAAACAAGTAATAAGTAAAGTTCTCCTATCCGTAGTTCCATCTCCGTTTCAATGAGCCTTCTTCGTTCCAAGGAAGCTTCTCCATTCCAAAAAGGCATCTCCGTTCCAAGGAAGCATCTCCGTTCCAAGGATGCATCTCCGTTCCAAGGAAGCATCTCCGTTCATAGGAGGCATCTCCGTTCATATGAGGTGGGTTTTACAATTTTGCGGCGAGTTCTACATATTTTGACCATATTCGGGTCCGTCGGTTTATTTGAATCAGATATCCACTTTAGTTGCAACTTTTAGTGTAACTTATTTGGCTGTGCCGATCTATTAGATTCTTATTATAATTCCAAGCACCTTTAGTATAAACACTCGATTCGATCTTTAAACTTCAAATCTTCGCAAGGGGTTTAACATAAAGCTCTTAACCTCAATCAAATCTATCAGAGCGGTTTGAGTTCATTAATTACTACCTATATAATTTCTTCTGATTTTCAACCTCTTTTATTTAATAATTACCTAAAAGAGCGGTTTGAAAAATTATGAAACTTGAACCAGAGGTCGGATTTGCCCTAACTCAGTCACCGTAATTTCCTCAAATCATTTGAGCATTAATTTGACCTCTAATAAATTATTTGCATCAAATAACCGTTAATTTTAAATAAAAAAAATACTTCTATTGATCCAAAAATTTCCCAAATTTTCTAAGGGTTTATATTGTCACCAAAGGTCTGCCATATTTTTCTCATAGGTAAAACATCAAAGAGGCGTCCTCGTTTAATTTAAGAATGGAAAAAAGCCTCAATTTAATTCTTCAAAAATAGTGAAATTATTCCACAAATCAACAATTTTTTATTCTGGGTGTATCTTTCCACCAAAACCTTTCCTTAATTTTCTCAAAATTAAATCAGAAATAGAGAAATCCCCTTCGTTGCAATTATTAAAAATACAAAAAATGATAGAAAATTCCCAAATAATTTCAGGGTGCATGGGTTCTCTCTATTAACATGATTTTTCTCATAATTTTCTACTTGATGTAAAGCCCTATGTTATTTCAAAAACAGGAAAAATCCTTTCATTTTAATTTTAAACATTACTAATACATATCAGAAAAATTCCAAATTTATTGTGGAGATTGTCCCTTATATTGTGCACAACTTTCATGTTCAACACTTCCTCATCAGAGATATCAATCTGCCTTAAAAAATCAAAACTTCTCTGATTGATGGGGTTCTCGGATAACACATATCTTAAATGGATCTGTCTGGCTAAGATAGAGCTAGACATCGCGTATTTGACTAGCCCCACAACAAGACAAGCATCGATTCGTTGTGGGGAAGCAATCATTAGCTCGATTTATTTAATAAAATCTGATGCAACCCGGTTTGGTGTTAAGTAACTTAGCAGCGACTTTCCCGAGAAAATAAGGACTTCGTTAGCAAAATCTATACTCACGGCGATTTGGCTCGATTGCCTAACGTTTGGCCCAAGCTCGCGTTTAGTTACCACGCAAGCAATCAGCTCAAAGATTAAAAAAAACAAGGACATACTATTTGAAGGAAAATAACGATAGTAGGAGCAGTTTAGAGTTTGCAAGCACTAACAATTTGACCAAAAAAATAATTACATTAGTAGAATTTAAGGAGCAGACAAGTATACCTGCGAGGGTTTTCCTTGAAGTTGGGTTTCCCGAGTGTTGGGTCGCTGGCTGGCCGGTATTGCTACGAAAAAAGCTGGAGACTGGAGCAGTGGTGGCCGGTTTTGGGAGTTACAGGAGAAAGGCAGTGGAGGCTGGCCGGGCTTGGGGGGCTACAGGGGAATAGGCATGGAGGAACGGAGGAGGTGGAGGGAGGAGGTAAGGATGCGGGTGAGGCTAATAAGAGTGGGGTGGAGGAGACGGTGGAGTTGAGCGGTACAGGATGTCGGAATTTCCGGGCGGTGTCCTTGTCGGGGGAGGAGGAGATGCGGTAGGGCGGGGCCGGAGGAAGATCGGGAAAGGCGGGTTGATGTCGACCGATGTTCAGGAGGCGCGCGACCTTGTCGGAGGAGGAAGAGGCGTGGTAGGGCTGAGCCGGAGGGAAATCGGGAGTTACGGGTCGTCGTCGACCGATCTTCCGAGGGCTCGTCCTCGTCGGGGAAGGAGGAGGGGTTGCGATGCAGGCTGGGAGGAAACGGGGGACAACGATGGGCCTGGGTTGATTGCTGGAAGGAATCAGGGAGAAGGTGGGTTCGTCTCTCCCGATTCTTAACGCCAGCCACTGAAATATTCCCGATAGGCGGTATTAATAAGAAGATAGGCATCGGTTTTCAACAGGAGGTTTTAATAGTATGAGGGAGTTGCAATGTTTATGAATAATTAAGGGGGGAGGGGAAGAGTTTAGAAACCCAAGAGGTTTTATGGGCAATCAAGGTAAGGTTTAATTTTTGAAACTCCTTAATTAAAACTGATTTAATTATATAATATTAAATCATGAAATGAAACTTCCCTTATTGAATTAAAATAATATCGCGCTTGACTCCTAACGCCCTAAACTACCAGACCTATTCATTTAAGGTCGAGTTGACCGGTCAATCCAACAAGCCGCGATATTAAAATAAAAAGTGCGATACAATGAAAAGTCCGATAAAAAAATGTGATACAACAATACAAACAATTATAACAAAAACAAACATATGATAAGGGTACTTTAAAATGAACACACACACACACAGCTCATCCGGATGCGTCCACGGATGCATCAATTCTCCCGGGGTTGAAAGGACTTGACCTCGTCGAGAATTGAAAAAACACATGCAATAGTAAGATCAAGCCGGAGGCGACGAAGCTCAGAGGCGCTTATCCATGAACTGTCTGATATATTTCTTCCCTTCCATAAAACGAGGTAACGCTGATAAGTACCGGTGCGCGTCTAAAATTCACGAACATCCAACACCTGCTCAATCTCCTCAATGGTGGGCAAAGATGGGGCTAAAGTTGGTTGTGGAGTGGAAGATTGTACGGGAGTGGGTGGTTCATGGATGGTTTCAGGAGGTTCACCAAAAAATGGTACAAGGTCAGCAATGTTAAAGATAGGGGAGATTCCAAACTCAACGAGTAAGTCTAAAAGATAAACATTTGTGCCAAGACACTTTTTAACTTGAAATGGCCCAAAACGCCTTTGTTGTAGCTTGTGATAGGGGTGCCCACTGGAAACCTCTCTTTCCTGAAAAAAGCAAGAACCCAATCTCCCTCTGAGAAATACATCT
Source organism: Platanthera zijinensis (assembly GCA_039513925.1). NCBI lineage: Eukaryota > Viridiplantae > Streptophyta > Magnoliopsida > Asparagales > Orchidaceae > Platanthera > Platanthera zijinensis. The sequence continues at coordinate 49,946,200 of CM077086.1, forward strand.
CGCAGCGATGTTTATCCGCCGCACCCTTGTATTTCTCAGAAAATGCTCGCTAACTGTTAGCAATCAACTTATGCATAGATTTTAAATGATCAATATATGTTAGCGCATCAAAAGAAGTACGTTCAAAAGAAGGAAGAGAATGTCGATCGAGTAGTAACGGGACGTGATAGCCATAGACTACTTCAAAAGGGGATTTAGTGGTTGAACGATTCTTTGAGCTGTTATAAGCAAATTCCGCTTGCGGTATAACTAAATCTCATTGCTTCGGATGCTCTCCCGCTAGACATCTAAGAAAATCACCCAAGCTTCGATTCACTACCTGTCTGCCCATCCATCTGCGGGTGGTAGACGCTACTAAATTCGAGCTTAGTCTCAAGTTTTTCCCATAAAATTTTCCAAATATAACTCAAAAATCGAGTGTCACGGTCGAAAGTGAAAGAGCGGGGAATTCGGTGTAAATGTACGATCTCCCGAATAAAGCGATCGGCACCATGCGTGATATCGATCGTTTTCCTACAAGGAATAAAATGGGCCGTTTTCAAAAAACGATCAACCACGACAAAGACTGAATCTACTTTTCGTTTGGTTCGGGGTAATCCTACGACAAAATCCATAGAGACCTCATCCCAAGGCCGCTTAGGAACGGAGAGAGGTGTGCATAGACCGGTATTTTGGGCGTGCCCTTTAAACAATTGACAGGTCGTGCAGGTCCTAACGAATTTGGCAACATCCTCCTTCATTTTAGGCCAATAAAATCGGGAGTTAGCGAGGTCCAGAAGTTTGTTTTGCCCAACATGACCTCCTAATCCAGAAGAATGAAGCTCTCTTAGTATGATCTCCTTGAGTGACCCCTCACAAATACAAAGGCGAGTACCTTTGAATAAAAAACCCTCAATATATTCCGTGGTGGGATCGGTACCACTAAATTGACACGCGTCCCAAATTTTGCCAAAATATGGATCGGAGGGATAAAGGCCCTTTTGCTCATCAAAGTCGAGGATACGCGGCTGAAGGCTGACTAAGACATGCGACCTACGGCTAAGTGCGTCCGCAACTCTATTTGAAACGCCTGGCTTATGCTTCAAATAGAAGGTGTACTCCTGAAGGAATGCAACCCTTTTGGCATGCCTACGCACCTCCTTCTGGGAGTTCAAGTGCCGAAGAGCATCATGATCGGTATTAAGGATGAACTCACGCTGAATCAAATAGTGATGCCAGTGACGAAGGGTTTGGACGATGACATAGAATTCTTGATCATATGTGGAATAACAAGTTTTGGCCTCATTTAGCTTTTCACTAAAAAATGCTACGGGTCGTCCCTCCTGACTCAAGACAGCTCTTATCCCAATATTCGAAGCGTCGCAATCTACCTCAAAGATTTTCTCGAAATCAGGAAGTGCTAGCACGGGAGCAGTAGTCAACTTTTCCTTGATAAGAGAAAAAACACGCTCTGCTTCGGCTGTCCAAGTAAAATGACCCTTTTTAAGACAATCAGTCACAGGAGAAATGAGAGTGCTGAAATTTCTAATAAACCGACGATAAAACGAAGCTAATCCATGAAAACCGCGGGCTTCAGTGATAGTCTTTGGACTTGGCCACGCTCTAACTGCTTGGATCTTTTCCGGATCAACCTTAATTCCGTCGGCTGACACAATATACCCTAAGAAGGTTAAACTATCGGCCAAAAATACGCACTTCTTAAGGTTCACATAAAGCTTGTTGTCCAAAAGGATCTGAAGGACCTGACGCAAGTGCTCAAGATGTTGGTCGGAGTCGTTGCTATAAATTAAGATATCATCGAAATAAACAACCACACATATTCCCATCAAAGGGCGGAGAACTTGATGCATGAGTCGCATAAAGGTACTAGGAGTGTTAGAGAGGCTGAAAGGCATCACAAGCCACTCGTAGAGTCCTTCCCTGGTCTTGAAGGCAGTCTTCCATTCATCCCCGTATCAGATCCGAATTTTATGGTAGCCTCTTTTGAGATCAATCTTTGAAAAAATCTTGGGCCCACTGAACATGTCGAGCATGTCGTCCAATCGAGGGATCGGAAAACGATACTTGACGGTAATTTTGTTGATGGCTCGACTATCCACACACATACGTCAAGTTCCATCCTTCTTAGGGATGAGGAGTGCATCCACACACATACGTCAAGTTCCATCCTTCTTAGGGACGAGGAGTGCAGGTACTGCACATGGACTCATACTCTCCCTAATATGATCCTTTTTGATTAGGTCGGTGACTTGACGCTGGAGCTCCTCGTGCTCTTTAGGACTCATACGGTAGTGTGGTAAGTGAGGTAGGTTAGCACCAGAAATAAGATCGATACAATATTGTATATCTCGCATGGGAGGAAGATGATCTGGTAGTTCATCGAGCATAATAGAAAAAAAACTCAGAAATAAGAGGACGCACTAAGCTAGGAATCTCCGTGGGCTCTCGACTGGAATCTAGGCCGGCTAAAATATAGACTATTTCACTTGCCTTCATCTCCTCCTAACATTGGGAACCAGATAATAGCATGTTGGCTGAAGGAAAGGAAATTTCTACGATAGGAGACGTTGAGGTGCCACTAGGTGGGGAATGTTCCAAGGGCTTAGGTAAGGGCCCATTCTTTTGGGGAAGAAGAACGATCTTGCGCCCCTTACGCTCAAAGTATAAGAATTTTTTGCCCCGTCATGAACTACGCGCTTATCAAACTGCCATGGACGCCCTAACAAGATGTGACAAACCTCCATGGTCGCAACGTGACACCAAACAGAATCCTGGTAGGATGCCCCTATGGAAAACTCTACTAAACACCGATGCGTGACTGGAATAGTCACGAAGCTAGTGACCCAAGACAAACTGTAGGTTTTTCTAGAGGTTCGGTTCTGAGTTTAAGTTTCTCTACCATATGCTGTGACACAAAGTTTTCCATGCTCCGCTATCAATAATGATGGAGCAAAATTGCCCATGTATGCGTGCGGTTGTACGAAAAATGTTATGTCTCAACCACTCGTCCTCTGTTGAAATTTTGGGGGTGAGGAGACTATGCTGCATGACACAAACTAGGTGCTCTGCATGCTCTCCTTCCACTTCGATTTCGTCCACAACGCTCGCGTCTGGTTGGGAGTCCGTAAGGAAGACCCCGTACTCAGGTTCCTGATCTTCCTCGGACTCAACCACAGTTACAAACTGCCTACGAGGGCACTCTGAGGACTTGTGTCTTGGTTCCATACACTTAAAACACCGAAAGGTTCCTGGGTTGGGTCGGGAACCTACAACCTCTTTGCCTTTACTATAGGCTGGGGCCGGAGTAGAGCCACTAGTGGACCCGGGAGGGTGATTCTGGCTGAGAGGCTTGTGTGGGTTTGTGTTAGGAAATCTCTCAGAAATCCGATGGCCGGACGTTTTTTTCTGTAGAGATGCTTCTACACGTCGGGCCCGACTGGAGATCTCCACTAGGTCTCGAAAGTCATGAGGCTCTACTTGCTCCCGGATGGCATAACGTAAGCCATTTAGATAGCGAGACACAGTCATATCGTCCTCCTCTCGAATGTCTAACCTGGACTGGAGAATAAGGAACTCGTTGGTATAGTCGTCAACCGAGAGTTTATCTTGTCGTAGGTTGTGAAATTTGCGATATAAGTTTTGGAGATAATCCGGGGGGGACATATCGCTTCCGCAACTGGTTTTTAAATTCGACCCATGTCGTGATCGGGGCCAAACCTAAGGTGAAACGGGTACGCTCTAATTGGACCCACCAGACTAGTGCGAGGCCCTTAAGCCGAAGGGTAGCTTACTCAACTTGGCGATTCAACGACATCCGTTTCCAAGCCATGAACCGCTCCATACGCTCGCACCAATCTAAGCATCCTTCGGGCTCTAGTTGGCCCTAAAAATCTCCTACATCCAACTTGACGCCCATATCCCATCGTGCTGGGATTTGGGGATCAAGTGGTGGCGGCAAAAGGTTCATCCTCCCTAGGATTTGGTGGTTGTGCCTAATTTAGTCCTAGGTGTCGAGCGGCTTCTAAGTTATTGATGGAAGTACGTAACTCATTGACGATTTGAGTAACATCTCCCACTTGGAGGGTGAGTGTTTCCATCATTTGCATGAGGTTGCTCATGCGTTGATTTAAGTCATCGACGCTCGACTCGAGTATGTCCGCTCTACCCTCCATTTTTTTTAAAGTTAGAGAGTTTTTTTTAAATACTAACAATAAAAAGATATATATATATATATTTAAGAAAGAGAACTCGCTTTTTTTTTGTAAAAGATATGATTTTTTTTTTGAAAACAAAATTTGTATATATATATATATATTTTTAAAAAAGGAAAGCAATTTTAGGGAAAACACCAGATCGCTCGATTCACAATTGGAGTGAATCAAACTCCTCTGATACCAAATTGATGCAACCCGGTTTGGTGTTAAGTCACTTAACACCAAACCGGGTTGCATCTACTACCTGATCTCCAGGTGAAGATCGGATGACATCTGTACGTCTTCGTGCGGCAGAGGCTTTCGGGCCTCTGTCATTGCCGTCCGGCCGTCGGATGGCCGCGCCTCCATCCCCGACCGACTCATCAGGGGCCGTAGATCCCTCCGATGGTGGTCTGGTGTCCTGGCGCCTCCGGCGACCGCCTGAGCTGTACTTATAGAGCACATCACCGAATATAGCACCGCCAAAGCTCCATTCTCTGGTGGTTCCACCGGTTTGGTGCCTCCCGGAGAGGTTTTCTGATCCCTTCTTCGACGAGGCACTGCCCCCAGCAGTCCAGGAGGTACTGGGGGCCTGATCAATGCAAAGGTTGCCACTCCGAGCTCATCCAGGCTCGGTGGAGCCGCGACGACGCTCCGGCGGCGGGTGCCCGCATGCAAGGCGTCCAGAAGTTGGGGAGGAAGAGGAGGAGGTTCTACTTATGTCTGGGTCTTCTGGGAGCTTCCTGTAAAGTGTGTCATGGGAGGTGGTGGAAGAGGAGCAGGCTCGTCTAGGGTTTCTCTGACGTGGTGGGGCTCCGGGCTCTGGCAGTGGGTGGCTTGGTGTCGGCCTGAGCTAGAAAGTGGACTGAGGTTGATCTGGAAGGCAGGGGTCCTATTTATAAGCTGAGACACCCAACTTCCCCCTCCAATGCACGGTGTGGGATAAAATCTTGGGTGTTAAGGTTTGGCTTAATCTTGGTTGGGTTAAGTAGTTGGCCTCTATCTTATTGGGGAGGTACAACTAGCTGTTTAGGTCATGGAGGTTAGGACATGGCTAGGCTTGGGATTTGGTTGGGGGAAGAAAGAGAAAGTGTGGGTTTTGTTCTTCTCCAAGCCTTACCTTAGTCCTCAAGCCTCTTCGGCCAGCTGGTACTTGGAATTAAAGCCCAATCTAGGGCTGAAAGTGGACATAATGGAGCTTTGGTGAGTTGGGCCTCAAGTGGTGGCATTAATAAAGTATGCAAATTTCATTTTTGAAGGATTTTGACCAAAGTTAACCCTAGGATGGGTCTCCCATGTGGGTTAAGGTCAAAGTAGGTCCAAGTCATCGAGTGACAAGTCAATGTTAGTGTATTAGAGTAATATTGGTGCATATGCGCTTTTTGATGCACTACATAGCTTGACGGAACTCGATTTGGCCAAATTGACTAAATGACATCGAAATTGAGCGTAACAAATTTTGTTGCTCTCGTATTGACCATACGTGTCCAATGCAATTGACTGAGGTCAATTTCGAGTTTGTTTGCTCGTAATGTCATTTCTGGGTTGAAGCAAAGCGTAAGTATACTCAAAACGGTCATCTTCACCGAATTACCTCGAATTGAAATGAAATGAGTTTCATTGCACTCGTATCGACTATATGATTTTAATGCAACTGACATAAGTCAATTCAGAGGACGTTTGCTCAATATACTAACTCGACGTCGTTGCAACGCACAACGATACTCAAAACGATCATTTTCTCTAAATGAGCTCGGATCGGAATGAAACGAGTTCTATTGCACTCGTATTGATTATACAAGTCTAATAATCTGATAGAATTCGATTCGGAGCACGCATGCTCAATATACTAACTCAACGTCGTTCTGACGCATAACGACACTCAAAACAGTCATTTTCTCTAAATGACCTCAGATCGGAACGAAGCGAGTTCCGTTGTACTCATATCGATTATACGAGTCTAATGCAACTGACGAAAGTCAATCCGGAGCACGTATGCTCAATATACTAACTCGGCGTCGTTGCGATGTACAACGATATTTAAAACGGTAATTTTCTCTAAATGACCTCTGATTAGAACGAAATGAGTTCCATTGCACTCGTATCGACTATACGAGTCCAATGCAACTGACAGATGTCGATTCAAAGCACATATGCCTGAAAATAGCTGACATGTGCCGTCTTGGGGAGGAATAGGACTTGTGTGCGGGTGGATGTTAGGATCTGGAGTGGGAAGGGGGTGGAGGGGCTGGATCGGGAATAGGAAGGTGTTGGATTAAGGTTTTGGATGGGGAATGAAGGTGAGGGGCCGGATCCGTTGAAGGGAGACGGTTGGGTGGCTGAATCGGGAAGGGTTTGGGGAAGAATCGCCAGATCTGAGAAGGGGAGAGGGCTGGGTGGCGGAATCGAGACGGAAATAGGGGTAAGCGACTGGATCTGTGATGGGGGGGATAGCTGGGTGACAGAATCGGGAGGAAATAGGGGAGGACCGCCAGATATCTAAGAGAGCGGCGGTTGGAGTTGTGGGGTGGTTTCGTCTGGGAGTACGAGAAGGGAGTATAAAGCTGGAGGCTTGGGTTTTGGCTGGGGATCTACAATGGGAAAAGGGGAGGCGGCGTAGGAAGGTAACTCATAGGAGTCGACACCTAGGGTTGCGGCGTCGGCACCGCGGATGATCACCAAAAGTGGAGAAGGATTACTCCAATATTCAGCAATGTCTTAAACAACAGCCCCAACCTACATATAAATAACAAATAAAAGTAGGGCATCCTAATATCGATGGCTATGATGGACCGAAAATATTAGGATCTGTCGCTCCTAAAATAAAACATGTAAATAATATATGTAATCGAGCGTGAACGCAAATTCTTACGCTTTCGTGCAGTCGGATTGACGTTCCGTTCAAATCCTGTGCAAGTAGACAAACGATGGTCCCGCCCTTCGACAGATAGAAGGTGACGACTGATCCCCATCACAAAGTCGTTAAGTCTGCAACATATAATATGTACTATCATCGCTTTGACAACACCAGTCGTCGAGGAAGACGAGAGGATGAGAGATTTGGCCTCTCGACAAGAATGGAATATGCAAGTGGCAGCGGGTTGGATCACGACTCTTGGGACATGATAATTGATAAGTGTAGAGAATAAGATATTATAATTTTAAGATTTAACTTTTAAAATTAATATTTTTGATAATATAAAATATATTACTATCTTATTATTATATAAGTTATAAAACTATAGTATATTTCGCTAGAATTCTAATCATGTATAGCTGGAAACTAAATTGAATGGTTGTTGTGTTTTTGAGCCGACTCAAATCAATTTTTTGAGCGAGCCAACCTTTTCTCGAAATCAAAATTGAGTCATTTTGATTCCACTCAAATTAACTTAAGATCATTTTAATTTGATTTTAAATCTAGCCAATAAGCTAGCGAATTTTGAGCAACTTTCGAGTTTTGATTGTTATGCTCCACCCATTTATACCCATATGTTAGCTTCTCTAATCCCGCCAATTTTACATTTTCTATTAACTATCTAGTCCCACAAACTTCACCTACCCCATTAGTTTTTTCTATTCTACCAACTCTAGCTATCTAATTATATCTTCCAATCCCACAAGCTCCATCTACCTTATTAGCTCCCCTGTTTCTAGTTTCTTTTATATCTACAATTTTTTTGGCAAGTCCCCTTTATTCGAATCCCCATATAGCATCCCTTTGATTGTTCCCTTTTCATTCCTACTTATTGAGTGAGAAGTTTCTATCACCTCCTTTATTATCTCGAACATTTATAAGGGACAATTTAGAGAGTTACAAAAGTACCCCAGTAGCTAATTTCTTTCCATGTAAACATAAAGCCCGAATCATCAGATTGGCTCATGGGAATTGGAATTGGGGTTCCAAATTCCAATTCCCATGTTTTGTTAAGCCTCCAATTCTTCTCCTCCCTTTAATTTTTTCTCGATCTTTTACACCTTCTTTTCAATATAGTGTCCGTCCTTTTTTATCCTTCCCATTGACCTGTCATGTTTCTGATTTTCTACATATTATTGTCGCTTTATGGTATTTGTTTGAAAAGTTCATCGATTTTCTCTAAATACACGACCAAGTTCTCCATCCTTGTTTCATTACCTTGTTAGATCCTTACAAACTTGAGTGATTTAAGCCTTTATTTAGTCTCCTTAGCCCTATTCAATTATTGATTGCATTACTTTCTAGGTTATATTACTTGGGATACTTTTGTTAGTTGCACCATCTCTTTGATGTAGTTATTTTTTTGCATATTCAAGTTATTACTATTAATGACTGCATGCTATTACATGAATCTCGGCTTTTGTGCTTTAACTAGATTTAATTTCTTTAAATTTGTCACCAGCTAAACTTTAATTGATTCATCATACTTAGTGTTGCGTTCTCTAGTGTTTAATCGCTTTAAAAGTTCATCTACACTACATTCATTCCATTGAGTGCATCTATATATGCATCACTTTCTGAATTCTATAAAGCTTTTGTGCTAGTTTGTCCCATCTTTTGATTTAATCCTCCATAGTAGTCATATTAAATGATTCATACATGTCTAATATTTATGATTAATATTAGGAAGCAATTTTATCATGGAGTTGACTCTGCAAGTCTCTTAGTTTTAGCTATACGAAGATACAATATGATGGCGAGAATAGATTTGCTAATAGTTTCATTTCTAGCTATTTTGCACTTAAAAACTAAAAAATCATGAAAATTTTTGCCAGGTATCCTTCCTGGTCAGTAGTACCTAAGAAGGGAGGGAGAGGAGCAATGGGAGATGCGATGAAGATTACTGCTGCGACTTTTATAGTCCAACCCTAGACTTTCTTTGGTTTAACTTGGACACAATAAGGACTCATGCTAGGGTATTTGTAGTCCTTCCCATGCAACTTGATGAGTGATTAAAGCAATAAAGGATTAATGTTAATACAAAAATAGAGGATACATTTAAGTCAAAACACCAGAAACTTTAACACTGTTTCGTTCATCATCCTTGATTGATGTGAATAAATGCATCTGAATTGAACCGGGTCTGGTGGATTAGGCCCCTCCATATCAATACCTTCCCAGGGGAAGTTTGTCTTGTCCCTAATGCAAAATTTAGAAAACTGGAATATAAATTCATCGCATCTATCTATGTCTTGTTTGATGCTAGCTAGTTTGTTCATTACCCTAAGACTAGAGCAATATTGTTCTCCCCCATGTTGCGCCTCTCGATGTGCATATGGAATATCAACTTCTACGATATTGGCCCTAAACACACATTTGAGTTTGAACATCTGGAAAATGAGGTGAATGCGACTCCATGGATTGAGCTGGTGGTGGTTTGCTATCTCGTCGATGCAAGCCACAATAAGAAAGGGATCACTTTAACAAGCAGACCGTTTCTTTTGCATGCATATTTTGATTATAATCTAGCGATATAAATTTTTTTTTCAAAAATACTTGGCTACCCCATATTGAACTAAAGCTGTGACTTGTTATCACTAATTATTATTTGTTGTTGAGGCCGATGGAGGCGGAATTTTAGTGACACTGTCACACCCTGGCCTTGGAGTTGGGAGGCTAAGCTCGCAGGCTGTCATTCGCCTGGTAAAAGGTGAGCATAGTGAGGGGTGGTTTGTCATAAACTATCTAGAATAGGGTGTTGCAAACCAATGTGTGGGAAGAAGTGTTGTGGGAGTATTCTTACCCAATCTATTCATGCGACCATTTGCGTGATTTCTTGGATGTAAAGTGATAAAGTCTCTAGGCATCGATTTAATACCTCTATCTGTCCGTTGGTCTGCCCATCGTAAGTTGTGCTCATCTGCATGATGGTGTCCTAGAGATTGAATAATAGCTTGCAGAGACTGCTTGAACTAGGTCCCTATTTCTCATAATAGAGCGAGGGATGGTGCGGAGACCTATGCTCTCATGGGTGGATGGTGCGGCTCTAGACTAAGTTTTGAAGTGATGATGCAATTAAATGAAATGGATGTAATTTGAAAGATATTCCACCATGTTAAAAATTTATTCATAATCATTGGAATTCATTTGCGATAAAGTCCATGTCAATGTATTCATAAATGAGCTTCTAAAGCCTGTGATTTGCAGATGGCAGTGATTTGTAGAAAACTTGTTGGAAAATCATGTTATACTTCATTTCTAGTAGTTGAGACAGAAGGCCATGAGCTGTCTGTGGTATGGAGCATCCTGCACTAATCAAGTATCAATAAGAGCCTTGAGTAAGTGCAAAAGTCACCCGTATGACTCATGTGTGGAATGAAACTTGGCTAATAGCCGTGGAATGTATGTCAAGTGGCTAAGAGGTCTAGAAATCTCTGACGGTGAGGCTTCTCTCAATGAGATAAAAGGAGGGTGTCCTATGGAATTAATCCCAATGGTATCCATGATGGTGCAATGATAGAGGTCAATCTCGCCCTCTCTTTGGATCGATTCTATGCCCTCTATTACAGGCCTATTTTGTGGGCTTTGACAATGGTATAATGTCAACGGAGAGGAGGCGGGGTTACATGGGACTAACTTGAGGGAGGAATTGAGAAGAGAGAAGCTAGAGAGAGAGGGAGAACTTTAGAGAGAGAGGCGGGAAATTGATTTACTTCTTCAGTTCTTTGATAACCTTACTCATACATTGACTGGTCTATTTATAGACCCACGATTCTAACCCTAATAAATAAGGATAATAATAATAAAGACAATATGACCGACTTAACTCGATACAAGTCAGACTCAATTCAATACATAAGGACTCGATTCCATATATAAATGCTATCTAACAAGATAACTGTAGGCGTATAACCCCTAACATTCTATCCGTTGTTGTATCAAGCTTGTCCTCAAGCTCATGTGATGCTTGCACGACTGATCATCTGAATCTTTGATTTCTATCCAAAACAATTCCAGATAACACGTCACTGAAGCTGGGCGGCGTTAAGCGGTGAGGCGTCACCATGCTCCCATGTGTCATAAATGATTGCAAGGAGATGGCGGGGAAGAGACATTTTTGGAGGGGATGCTTCCAGGAAAAGCTTGAGCGAGGGCGAATGTGATCAGGAAATAATGGACTGAGGAAGGAACACATTTTTTGGGGCCCACATAGGAGGTGGCCGGAGTAGAGGCGGCGCGGTGTCTGGAGGGGTGGCCGGAGTAGAGGCGGCGCGGTGTCTGGAGGGGGTGGCCGAGCAGGCGCTGGTATAGCAGGAAGCAATATATGTGGAGGAAGTGGTTGAGCGAAAACCACAGGAGGTGACAGCGGAGCAACAAATACCATGCAGAGCAGTGGGGACTCTGCAGTTACTTGTGGATGCGGAAACCACTGTAGTGGAATTGGCTGCTGGGGAGGTGGAAACTACGACCGCATTTGGTTGGTAGAGTCCGACAAGGAAACCAGAGGGGCCGGGAGAGCAGTCGGCCAGGGAAGAGGCATCAGGTAGTCGGAGGCAGAGGCTGTGGGATGGTGACCGTGGGAACTGATGGTGGCGGTGATACCACCGCCGGGCTAAAAGGCCACGACGCGGATGAGGAAAGCAACAGAACGAAAACCCCAGGAGATAACAGTAGAGTGACAATAATCGCGGGGAGCAGCGGAGCCGCTTCGGACGCTGGCGGAAGCTGCGACTACTCGAGGAGAATCGACAGTGGGGAAGGTAGAAGTCGCGGGAGGGGCCGGTATGCATAGACCGACAGTGGTATGAGTGACAATGGAGGAAAGGTCGACCACGCTAGAGTATTCATAACCCTCTACCCATTGCAGATGTCAATGAGTTGCGTCGAGGCATCCTGGAGGGAATCCTTCAGTGAACAGAGGAAAACCGCTGCATCGGTGGTGCTTGTTTTCTTGTCCATCCCAAGTAATTGGTCAGCAAAATGAACTCCAGTAAGAACTAATTACTCTATGATCGTGTAAGTGGCTTCTGCGACTTAATTAATTAATTTTGGGAAGGCAATCCTTCAAGCACAAGGCTCGATCAGCAGGGTCTGAGCGGAACTCCCACGCTGGTTGGTGGCTCAAGAGAAGGGGCCCATTTGTCGGCTTGAAGCGTTGCATCGCAATAAAAGGGCACATGGTTCGAAGCAACAATTCAACGTCAAGATGGCGTCATCTTCCCCAGCAGAAGGATGACGTTGAGTCACGCAGATCCGACAGTGGACTCACCGTAGAACGTTCCAAGGGACTCTCATGCCGAGCGATACCAAATATGCCAACGTTTCTTGTTGTTGAATGATGATGGAGCTCATTGCGTCGATTGTGTGCGGCGTAAGAGCCAAAGGTGCAGTCTGCTTGCTCGTAGGGAGGAAAAACTGTAGCCACAATAGGAGGAACTTGGCTGTGAGGCTGTTCTTGTGAAGGAAAAAGGAAAACGACAGTAAGAAGGGAAGGAAGGAGTGTCTCTGATGCCAAATATGTTACGAGCCTATTTTGCCGGCTTCGAACGTGTTGTAATGCCAGTGGAGAGGGAGTGGGGATACAAGGGTCTAACCCTAGATTTAGGGAGGAGTTGAGAAGAGAAGTTAGAGAGAAGAAGCAGGGATACATGGGGCTAACCCTTGATTGTGGGAGGATGAGTTGAGAAGGGAGAAGCTATAGAGAGGGAGAACTTTAGAGAGAGACGAGAAATTGATTTACTTCTTTGATAACCTCGCTCATACAGTGATTGGTCTATTTATAGACTCACAATACTTTCCCTAACAAATAAGGATAATAATAAAGACAATACGACTGACTCAACTCTTTACAACTTAAACTCGACTCAGTACATAAGGACTCGACTCCATATATAAATACTATCTAACTAGATAATTGGCGGCGTGAGACTCCTAATATTCCATCGTTTTTTGAAACCCTCAAGCTTGAGTGATGCTTGCACAACTGATCATTCGACTCTTTGATTTCTATCCAGAATAGCTCCTGATAGCACGCTGCTAAAGCTAGGGCGGCATCAAGCGGTGACGCGTCAACATGCTCACAAGTGTCATAAAAGAATGTGAAAACCGCTGTATTGGTTGCGGGATGGTGGACGTGGGAAACTGATGGTGGTAGCAGCACCACCGCTGGACTGAAAGGTGATGACGCCGGTGGGTAAAGCGGCGCGGAAACCTTGAGGGATAACAGTAAAGTGACTACACCTCCGACGAAGCCTCATCTCCCTCTCTAAAGTTCTTCCTCTCTCTAGCTTCTCTCTTCTCAACTTCTTCCTCGGTTCTAGGGTTTTTCCCTTGTATCCCTGCCCCTCAACATTGTCAACACCTCCGATGAAGCCTCGCAAAATAGTCCCGTACAATCCTCCTATAAGAGTTGTGTGATGACTATGAATATACATGTTTTAGATTGACGCGATTAATCATAAACCTCCTGATTTGTATTGTTGGATTTGAACTCTACTAAAAATTCATAGGTCAGTAACTTTGCCACCCATACCTATTTGGCCAGTGTAAATCTTATGACCAAGGAGAATCATAGACTATGGTGATCAATGAATACAATAAAGTGCCAACCCAAGAGATATTGTCTCCAATGATGGATGGTTAGGATGAGTGTCATCAACTCATTTTCGTATGTTGACCAGAGTCTCACAGTGCTGAAAAGGCACAACTAAAATAAGAGATGGGTTGATAATGCTGCAGGATGGATGCTTTGATATCTTAGCCCGAGGCATTGCACTCCATCATAAATGTTTGAGTATAATTGGGCATGGCTAACACGAGGACGAAAACAAGAGCTTGGTGGATGCTGCAAAATACCGTAACTACTTCTGGTGTCCACTAAAAGGTTGGGTTAACATGCTAATTCAGGAGCGCTGTTTGTGATTGTGCTTGTTAGTGACAAATGAACCATCACTAGATACTTCCAATGGTCACACGAAGAAGGACAATGTACTAAATTGTCATAAAAAGACTTGCAAAGTAATGATTGGAATGGAATATGTTGTTCATGATGGTTTGGATGGTGGGAGGTATGTTTGGCAGACTATACATGATCAAAAACTCATATTGTTCATCATGGTTGCGAAAGCTCGTTTAGTGGATATCCTCTGTGCGTTGAATCTAGATGAAAGATCAAGATTTGAAAAATGAGTGGCTTCTTGAAGTTCATCCAAATACCCTTGAATCATTAGAATTTTCTATTTATCTAGAACCTTTGCATGGTTTAGCTAGTGGAATTTTACATAGAAGTGCCAACTGTGATCCTTATTATGCGCTAGAACGATGAGAAGTAAAGAACTGGCACTATGATGTATAATCTTCTCTCTAAGCATTTCAGAGATGAGCAACTCAATCTCGTCATTCTCCACGTGGCCGTATTGGTAGTGACACATGAAGATGGCACTCATCCTGGCTAGAGAGGGATGTCGTAGTCCTTGCCAGATGGGTTAGCAGGCTTCAAGATTTCTTGAAAACCCAACCTCTTCAAGAACCTGGTGTTATTTTAGGTGATGATGTGGGTTCCCGAGGGCAGTCTACATAGTCGTCATAGGAAAGACAATGATTTTTCCATAAGAGCACACTTAGCTCCAATTGTAGTCCTTTATGGAGTGGCTGAAGAGTTGCAAGAATGTTGGCAAGAGCAGTACCCCTGTAGAGTGACAGAACAACTGAATGAGTCGAAGGATATTGTCAAGTTGGACCAATTGACTTTGCTGAATACTTAAGAATGAAAAGAAGCTTTCTTGTAAATTGGGCTGCTGTTAATAATATTAATTTCTTGTATATGCAAATTTTTTTTCTCAAATTGTATTTATGAATATGGTTTTAGTTTTTTCTCAATAGATAGTTCATGAATGTTTAGAAGATTTTATGCCCTTTTTCTGATGTGCACAAGTTGGAACAGTGCTTATTAACCCATCCAAATACTAATTTTTCACTTACGTTTTTCAACCATATCGTTCAAGTTTGAAAAAGTAAAACTGGAGATAAAATATGTAGATTTTCATTCTATAGTTTGTCATTCTCACGTGCACATGTTATTTTAAATGCTTATGGCTTGCTATACACTCTTTATGATGCTACCACTTAAGTTACTATACGAGGGGTCTTAACCATCTTACTTATGAGCTCTGGTGTTAGTTTCATGTATTAGCAAAAGATATTTCATTTTTACCAACAAAATTTAATTTCCCTTTCACCTTTTTGTGTACTAAATCATAACATTGCTACTGTCATGTATGTGCATAGTGATGATTATTTTAGCAAGGCCAAGGAGATGGATCATGTCGACTATTGTAGCCTTGAGGTACTATTTTCTTTTTTGTGTATTTTCACGAGCATACAATAGTACATGTGTGCTCTTTTGTGAGCATACATAAGCAAGCACCACGCCCTTTTGTATGTGGTATTTCATTTTGTTCTAAGGGAGAATTCAAGGAGGTTTGTCCAATATTTATAGAATTTGAGGAGTCTATATAATACCTTTACTACATTTTACCATTGAGATAATTTTTTGCAACTTTGGGCGACCTTGATGTTATTTACCTTTATGGGTTATAATATACATGTACTTGTATAGTTTTTAGCTTTATTGTTTTTCCATAGGGTTGGAATTGGAGCAAGCCATCTAAATCAAGTTCAATTGGTAATTGGCTTCAATGCAAAGACGAATATGATAATGGCAATATATGTGGCAAGTGGCGGAGGTAATTTTTATTGTTTGTTTTATATTTAGAAATATGTTTTGCTCTATTTTACTCATACCTTTAATCCTTAATTTTTTCCGCACCTATGCTAAATCTTGCTGCTGCATAAGTACAGTTTTTTATTTTTGTAAATATATTTGAAGGCTTGAATGTTGTTATATTTGAAGGGATAAAAATAAATTGGATAAAATGCATGGAGTACTTTAATTCATTATATAGATGTACAATATGCATCATATATCTTACTCATTTTTTTTTGGATTAAAGGACATGGCCACCTAGAACTAATTTTTTATAAACATTTTCGATGATTTGGCTTTCAAGTACAATGTATTTCCTTGGGAATTATTTAAATAATGTTAAGAAGTGGTCACAAGTAAAACAATTCATTACATAAGACATAAAAATTCCTATGAAGTTCAGATTACTCCCTGAGTATCTATTTAAACGTAATTCTATGATTGATTATAGAACTCACTATACTAAGACTTGAATTTGTATTATTCATGTTGTTTGGTTACATGTTTTTTGATGAAATTCTGAACAAAAGGAGGATACTAAATGATTGAAAAATAATCATTTGGTTCCCAATATTAGAACCAATTGAGATGTTTAAAATTTTGTATTTATATAGGAATTAAATGTCATATAATGAATGTTGGAGCCAGGAACCCTGCTCTCAAACTTCAGATCGAAAGATGGTCGAAAGTTACTGGCCTCTGAATTAACAACGATCGCAAAGTAAACAAGTGAGATATCGAGAGTCCGCTCTGCCTATAAATATAAACCACGAGTTGCAACAGAGAGGTTTTTCCACACACCTAGGAGTGTATATGAACTCATTTTCTCATCCGAACACCAAGCTAGGTTCGGGGGAAGAAGCAATCGAGCTCGCTAGTATTAGGCAAGTACCCTTGTGAGCTGTTTGCAATGCCTCTTCCTCATACCACTGGGTCGTATTTATAGGCAGATGGAACTGATGGAGGAGGTGCTCGGATGTCAGAGGGTGGACCCCACGCACATGCGAACCGGATCAGGTCACCGACAAGGCCGTGCGTGTTGTTATTTACCTCGGCGAGTTGTTGTAGAGACTGAAATATGTCACTAACGAGGTGATGTAGATACTGAGGCAACTCGCCTGCGTGGTGGTGCCATAGGGTTTTATGTACAACCGTCTCTCTAGTTAACAGTCAAACTTTTGTCATTGTACTGCACTCACCGAATATGGGTCATATAAAGAAGATTAAGGAATAATTGATTGATAAGTCACATTGTTTTTATAATTGATTGTTGATGCTAGAAAAAGCTGGCATGAACGTTTTCTTGATCTAGTTACTCTTCTTCTAAAGTCTAATCCCTTGGTTAAGTTCATCGAGACATGATGAATTGTAATATATATTTATGATGTTGATGATGATAACGTGGAGGACTTGAATGCAAGTTTGTAAATTTGAATCATTCCTTCTAAAAAAGGAAGGTCGCAACTATTTGATCCATTGAAATTAAGGTTTGAATTTTCAAAAATTAAGTGGAAATTTTCTTAAAATCTAAATTTTTAGATAATTTAGATAATTCAGATTTTAAATTATGGTACACAGGAAAAAATAAAACAAGCAGTGGAGTAAGTGTTATTGTGGATACTACTTGGAAGGATGAAGTTGTTAGGGTAAGTAGAAAAGGTGATAGAATTTTAGCTCTTAAATTGGTCATAGGAAAAGAAACTATTAATATGATCAGTGTTTATGCGCCACAAGTAGAATTAAGTGAAGTTATTAAAATGCAATTTTGGGAAAAATTAGATGATTTAGTAAGAGAAATCTCACAAAGAGAGAAGATTTTCATAGGAGGAGACTTAAATGGTCATATAGGGAAGGAAAATGTAAATTACGTAGTCGTTCATAGAGGATATGGAGATGGAGAAAGGAATGAAGGACGAACCATTTTAGACTTTGTCGTAACACATGAGCTAATTGTATCAAATACGCTTTTCATAAAGAGGGAAAAACATTTAATTACATTTAAAAGTGGATCAAATAAATCACAAATTGATTATTTTATGACTCGCAAAATGAATAAAATGTTTTGTAAGGATTGCAAAGTCATACCAGAAGAAGTTTGATAACATAGGTTAGTGGTGTTAGATGCACAAATTAAATATAATAAATTTAAGACGAGAACAAAAATATTGCAAAAAATTCGATGGTGGAACTTGAAAATGGAAAACATGTTTCTTTCAAGAAGACAGTTATGGAACAACTAATTGATGACCCTTATGTTGATCCTAATACCTCATGGAAAGTTATGTCTTCACATTTAAGGATAAGTGAAAAGAACATACTTGAAGTGTCAAAATAAAAAATCTTGAAGCCCCCAAATAAAAAATCTTGGTGATGAAAAGAGGAAGTGCAAGACAAAGTGAGGGCAAAGAGGGTCAGCTATAAATCACTCTACGCTTGTAGGAATGATGAAAATTTAGCCAGATATAAAGTAGTCAAAAAAAAGCTAAACAGGCAGTAAGTAAATTAAGAAGTCAAGCTTATGAAGAATTTTATAAGCGACTAGATTTCAAAGATGGAGAGCGTGATATATATAAAATTGCTCAAGCTAGAGATATAAAGATAAGAGATTTAAGTCAAGTAAAATGCATAAAAGATGAGACAGATAAGGTTTTGACCAATGATATGGATATTAAAGAACGATGAAAAAAAATACTTTTATCAACTTTATAGTGAAACCAAAGGATAATGTATTGAACTTGAAAAAGTTAAGTAAATCAGAAGAGTATCAGAACATAATATTTTATCGTAAAGTTCAGGAATCAGAGGTAAAAGATGTTCTAAATAAGATGAAAAATGGAAAGACTGTTGGGCCAGACGATATACCTATCAAAGTATAGAAATGTCTAGAAAATGAATGAATTTTGTTGCTTACTTGTTTTTTCAATAAAATACTGAAGTCAAAGAGAATGTCAGGCCAATGGAGAAAGTATCTTGGTACCTTTGTATAAGAATAAAGGAGATTCAAAATTGTGTTAATTACAGAGGAATTAAATTGATAAGTCATATCATGAAATTATAGGAACGAGTAATTGAAAGAAGAGTAAGACGAAAGATTAACATCTTGGAGAATCAATTTGGATTCATGCCAGGGAGGTCGACTATGGAAGCTATACATCTCTTGAGGAGACTCATTGACAACTATCGAGAAAGAAAACAAGATTTGCATATGCTGTTTATTGATCTTGAGAAGACTTATGATAGATTTCCAAGAGAGATCTTATCGAGAGTCTTAGAAAAGAAAGGTGTAAATGTTTCATATATTGACTTAATCAAAGATATGTATACAAATTCAGTGATAAGGGTGAGGACATCTGTAGGATTAACACATGAATTCTCTATCATTGTTGGCTTACATTTGGGTGTTTATTGTTTGCGGATGATATCGTTTTGCTTGATGAGACACGCGAGGGTGTTAATGCAAAACTTGAATCTTGGCGAGGTACTTTTAAAAAGAAGGGTTTTAGGTTGAGCAGGGCAAAGCCGGAGTATATGGAGCTTAAATTTAGCAGTACAAGAAGGACAGATGACTTCGTTATTAAGTTGGGTGATCAAGATATTTCCCATAGTGAGTGTTTTAAATATCTTGGATACGATGCAAGTTATTAACAAATCGGCTAACGTTACAAGTATGCGTATTGAACGTGTTGATACGATGCAAGTTATTAACAAATCGGCTAACTTGTCTCTAGACTAACCGGAGATTGAAGATGTTAACCGAAATTATTAACAAAACGGCTAATTTGTTATAACTTATAACGTATCTCGCCGTACCCGTATTCTTGTTTTTAAAATTTTTTCGCACCGCCGTACCCATACCGGTGCTTCCTAGATTATACCAAACATATTCATGTAAGTTATCGCTGTTTTCAAGTCGCAAGTGTGGAAAGAATTTTAGGGAAGGCTACTGTTATGGTTCTCCGTTAGTTATCTAGTTAATTAATATTTTATGTATTAAGTCTTATTGAGTCGAGTTGTTATGCAATCCTTTTATGTGTAATATTTTGTGTTTTAGTTGTATCAGGTATTTACACCCGTGCCCTTGACGCCTTATTTAAGGAGGCATTGTATTGTATTTGAATTTTATGCAAGGAATTATGAAAGTTTTTAATCTCTCCAACTTCCTATCTCTCTCTCTAACCCTCTCCCCCTCTAGGGTTTCTTCTTCCTCTTCCTTCAACTTCTTCTCCTTTCACAAGCCCTAGGGTTAAACCCCCATGTATCCCTGTTGCCCATAACAACTTGGTATCAGAGCCTATCCTTCCTCGGTTCGACTCTTCCGCCACCCCGCACCACTGCCCCACTAATTCTGAAGCTTCTTCCTCCATAAACCTCTGACCATCTTTGGTGCCATTTCGCCAAGCCATTGCCAGCATTGACTCCTCCTGCTACGTCATCGAGCTCTCACCCTTCCCGCTTTCAGCCCTGTGTCGTTCCGCCGAGCCACTGCCAGCGTGGAATCCTCCTTCTACGGCATTGCCCTAACCCCATTTCCGCTTCAGCCCCGCGCTTCCTTCTTAAGACTCATGCCTTCAAACCACATCTTTTCCACCGCGATATCGAGTAGCCCGATATTAATCGATCCTTGTGTGACTCCTGACCGCACGGCTTCATCCTATCCTTTTTATTATTATTATTATATTTTACTCAAAAGTCCATCCACATTTTCCCTTCTGCATGCCACCTCTCCCCACCCCTTCCTTCCTACTTTATTTCTTATTCCTGGAGCCCACCCAAAGTGTCTCCCGTCCAACTCTTCTACTCACTTCGATTTATTATTATTATTTTTTTACCAACCGACATCTCTCCTTCCCCCAACTCATTAATTTCTGAATTAATTCCTCTTTGAATTAATTATTTCGCCAATTAATTTTGGTGGACATGCAGCTACACGACATAAAACTAACTGCCGCAGATGAAGCCGCCCTTTGTTCGACGTTGTGGAAGATGTTCGAGTCATTTCAAGCATTTGTATCTCGCCTCAACACTACACTCGACAAATTGGTGATTTCGGAACACTTCGGCATTCTGCCTCATCCCGTGTCGGAGCCCTCCCAGCCCGTGCATGCTGCCGCCGCTTCCTCCCTAGCTTGACCGCCGACGAGACTGCTTATTCCGCCAGTTGTCTCTCTACCGCCTGCCGTTCCGCCGCCTGCGCCGGCCCCCACACCGCCTATTTACTCTGCCTCCTCCGACCACATCGCTGCCTCTGCTGCCGACCACTACTCTATCGGCCACTTCTGCTGCGTTGTTGCAGCTGCCTACCACCGTACCGCCAGACCCGTTCCTGATGTCAACCAGGGTTTATCTGAACAACTTCTAGTCGTTGTTCGCCGCCACATTGCCGATTCTGCAGGACCCTTTCATTCAGTTGGTCATTGTTCCCTCGACCATCCTGCCATTTCTGCCTCCTGTCGCTCCGCCGGACCAGCCGGACCTATTTCTTCTGCCGCTCGTCCTTTGGACGCCGCTGCTACACCTCACTGCCAATTCCACCGTGACATGCTACGAGGCGCTTTTTGGCCTGAGATCAAGGAGCCAGAGGAGCCGATCATCCTACTGGAGTTCGAGCTTGAGGACAAGCTCAATTTCAAGGACGGGTGGAGTGTTATGGTCCTTCGTCAGTCATCTAGTTAATTAATATTTTATGTATTAAGTCGTATTGAGTCGAGTCGTTATGCAGTCTTTTTATATGTTTAATATTTCGTGTTTTAGTTATATCAGGTATTTACACCTGCGCCCTTGGCACCTTATTAAAGAAGGCATTGTCTTGTATTTGGATTTTAAGCGAGGAATTAGGAAAGTTCTTTATCTCTCTAATTTCCTCTCTCTCTCTAACCCTCTCCTCCTCTAGGGTTTCCTCTTCCTCTTCCCTCAACTTCTTCTCCTTTCACAGGCCCTAGGGTTTAAACCCTCTTGTATCCCCGCTGTCCATAACATCTACATCTTGAGAAAACTTGGATCCTTTGAGTTTGGAGTGTCGCTTAAATCCGAAGGGGAAAATACTTGTCATTTATCTTAGTAAAGGATTAGAAAATTCTCTCTCCCTATTGACTTAAATCCCAAGGTGCAATTCAGTACTTCCCTGTTATTATTGGTCTCTCTTTCTTTAGCCAAGAGCTTGTGGAATGGAAGGCAAAGGAAACCTAATCTGGATACTTTTTAATCTTGATTGTGTGGTAATGACTCTCTTCTTTATCTTCATTATCAAAAGGTAAAATCCATAAAGTTGTAAAATCATCTTATTACATAATCTTCTTTCTTAACATGGTTGTGCATGCCTTGGGTTGCATGAGAAACTCTACCTCGTGATTTCTTATGTGAGCATCTGTGATTTTTGTGATTTCTCATGTGATTGATTGTGATTTCTTATATGAAACCCTTATCTTGTGTCCATGCATGTCATACACCCTAGATACGCTGCTTACTCATCTAAGACCCCAAACTCTAATTCTGTACTTCAAGTTCATTTGGTTGCAGTGTCTCTCATGTATGTGTGTGTTACATATATATATACACACACACATACTAGCATCTTCGAACGGGCTTCGCCTGTTCTCGATGCATCGCTGCGGGCTTTGCCCGCAACCAAACGGTCTTCGCCCGCCCCCGGCAGTTATTTAATGATTTTATTATTTATAAACAATATATATTATTTAATTAATTATAAAATTATAAAAAATAAAAAAAATTGCGTAGGCCCGCCTCTTCCTCTCTCAAGCTCATCAAAGACCTCTCTCTCTCTCTTCCAACAAAAAAGAAACTGATTGGACATTTAATCCTTCTTCATTCTCTCTTTACCTCTCTTTCCCTCCCTTTCATTAAATGTCGTGGGACCCACCTCCTTCTCTTCTTTTCTTCTCTTTATCCCCCCTCTCTTTACTCTTAAAGTGATTTGACCACACACTATCCCCCCCACATGCTCTCTCTCTCTCTCCCTCTTTCCCCCCTCTCTCATAGCTTTAAGACACCTATGTATATTCCCTTTCTTTGTCTCGCCCTCTCCACTCAAACTTTCTTTCTCTCTCTTCATCCAATGGATGAGATAAAAGAAGATCTTCGATCTAACAGTTTAGGTTGGTTGGTTGGTGAGCTCTCAAATATACATATTGATATAATGTAGTAAAGATATATTTATATATATATATATAAAGTTTGAATAAAATAACTAAAAAACAAATAATAGACATAACTATTCCATGATTCAATAAAATAGTTAATCATAAATATTTTTAAAACTAGATATATTGAATTCCATCCCAGTTCCTACCAAATAGGCTAAGAATTGAAGATGACAAAATTGAACTATAATGAATTCCATTGTAATTGGGCCCAATTCCAATTCCGTCTGAATTCTGTTCTGGCCAACACCCAAAATTGAAATTGGGTAAAAACCCAATTCCAAATCCATTCATTTGATCTCTGCAATTGAAGATTTTTTCGATTTCTTTTGTTTCTTGTCAATATTTCTTGGTTTCTACTGGAAATTGTTTTTGATATTTTTTGCGACTAAGAATCAGTTTTAATAAATCTCTAGTTAAAGATACTACTCTATGTGTGGAGTTTGAAATTCTATGTCATATTATTAGTTAAGGACATATGTTTAAATTTACTATAAACTTTTGTACCCTCTCTTGTTGTAGCGGGGTTGATTTCAAAGTTGATTTTGTGAAAGGTGTTAATGGATGAATTAATGCAGGTTTTATTCTCTTAACCATCCGAAGATCCATAAATTGGTTGACAGGTTGGTTTTGGGTAAGGGAGCTTTAGTTTTGAGTTTTGTAGAGTTGAGAAAGGAAAAAGGCTCAACCAAGGAACAATACTAGAATGTCGGCTCTTGAATTCAGGGGTAGTTCTTCTCCAAGTGAATTTATGGAGTGTCTTTGGTGCATTGAGATAATTTTATTCACAGGGACGTTCATAATGGGAATGGCTCAGCCATGGAGAAATATTAGGATGTCGACTTCTGAATTCAAGGGCAGGTCTTCACCAAGTGAGTTTTATGGAGTGCCTTTGGTGCATTAAGATATTTGATCTCACAGGGACTATTCATATGAAGAGAAATGCAAGAAGTGCATATCAAAGCTTACAGAGTATGTGAATATATGATGTAAGAATCTGAAAGGCCAAAGAAGGCATGATGGGTCCAGTGATATCAATAGTTGAGCTAAGCTAAAGCATCTTATGATAAATCATTTCCCCCCAAAAGCTTATGAGCATGATACATACGTGAGCTCTTTATTGTTTAGGTCTTCACCAAGTGAGTTTATGGCATGATGAGTGCTTTTGTACACAATAGAAGAAAGCAGTTATGATTGGTGGTGATGATGTCTTTGTCACTCATAAACAAGTTCCTTGGCCCTTGCAGGGAGCAAGTTCTTAGATGGTTCGGTATTTTGGTGATTGGCGGATGACTTAGTAGTTGCTGAGGCGACATTTTTTGATGTTATTTTTTTCCATGCTTCTAATACAATTCGCTTATAGAGCATCAGAGCTTGATGGATTTTTTTGTGCCTGATGAGGTAATTGAAAATAAGAAAAGCACCAGCGGTGCTGAGGAAGTTTCTGAGTTCTCTTTTCTGGTCAGTTTTCGTAGCGAGGATCAAGAGCTAGAAGCTTCCTTGATTGGTATGCTAGTAGATGTTGCGTTGACTTCTCTTGTTGTACTTGACAGGCCGGGTGAAGTGGAGATGACTTACTATATTTTGGATTGTGTTTTAAGTGATGTTATCTTGGCTTTTGAATACACTTCTGACAGATTTTTATATGATGGCAGGTGGATGCCATGCTAGGTCATTGGTGCCATTTTTTATGATTTGAGGTTGTTAGATCCTTGGTTTTTAGTTGTTCCTTTTGTGATTTATGTTGTAGCTATATGGCAGGTTGGTTGGCATCATGGGGATATCAGAAAGTGCTATTGGAGTTTGAACAATTTGGTGGGCTAAAAGTGCTTGCCAAATTTGTTGTAGTCTATGACTACCAAGCTTGGAAGAAAAATGCTACAATAGAGGTGTCTAGATAGAGTTTGGGAGCCAATGTTGTTTGCGACAGGGGTCTTATGTGCATGACGATGCTGTTCTATTTTGTTTTATACACCCGATGATTTTGAGTTTAAATCTTTTTCAGGAGTGGGTTGATCCATCTTCAGATGCACCAATTTATCCTCGATGAAAAGAAATTGACAAAGGAAGCATTGAACAAGAAGTTCAAGGCGACAAGAGAACTTTCTAGCACTGGTAGATGCTGATTCGTGTCATTTTTCCCCTGGATCACTTACTCTAGGTTTCTGTTAATTCCGTTTATGTTCTGATTTAAAACCTTGGAGGTTAGTTTTGTAATATTTAAGTTGTGGGGGGAGGGGGGGGGGGGGGGTAGTTTCAATGTTGCATTTGCTCTTTTTAAGTGCCTACGAGACCTAGAGATGCAATTTTTGATGATGGATTTTGGCATGAAGGAAGCCGTTGATAGCTAGTAGGGTCCTTCCCCTCCATCTCCTTATCTCTGGGTCCCCTCTCGAATTTCTTAGTTACTGTTGGAATGTATTTGGTACTCTTTTGTGACTAGGGATCTATTTTTATTAATCTTTAATGAAAGATTTTTCTCTATTGGTTTTGTTCTGAAATTGCAGTGATAAAATTGCTATTTGGGACTATTTTATGCCTTGTTTGTGCTTCTGACCCTACTGAAATTACTGGACAGATTTGAGTAAATTTACTAGTCTTTTTCTACCCTCTTGTTCCAGAGGAGTGATTTGAAAGCTACAATCTTTATGGTTGGCATTGAAGTGATAGGATGGTAGTACAAATGAAAGTAATCTTACGACTTACTAATGAGACTATTTCATATATACAACATGCTATGGTGAGTAGGGAATATGAAAAAATTCTATTATTCTGCCCTAATACAATGCACACATATATAGGATAAGAGGCATGGGACATATCACGTGTAAAGGGCAGCGGAAAAATAATAAAATAAAATAGATATATTCAACCTCTCTCAAGTTGGGAGTTTATATCAATCATGCCCAACTTGACAGTATTGTCCATAAAGTTGTCATGGATTAATCCTTTGCTAAAAAATACGTAGACCGGTTGATCTTGAGAATTCACAAAAAGTGAGCAAATATTGCCCTTGTCTAGGTGATATTCGATGAAATGTCTATCCACTTCAACATACTTCGTCCTATCACGTTGAACCGGATTGCGAACATTTTTTGTTAGGGCAAAAATTATCACCCAATTTTCCACACTCAGCTACTGCCTGGGGGAGTTTGGAGGAGAGATCAGAGATCGCAATCGACCGGTTATTGACCCAGCGAAGGTTTGGCTAGTAGAAAGTGAAATACAGAATGGAGGGGGCCACTGGCAGTGACAGACACCAGATTTACCCGTTGCGGAGAATACCACTTACGGCAGGCAATGTTATTGCTCTAGAGAATGAATACTAGATAGTTCGGGAGAATACAAGAGAAAGCAAGGAAAATAAAAGGCAACCGAGAGACGGACTCAGTAACCGCACCCACAACAAGGTAGATTCTGGCATGAGTTCTCTCTCCCATTCAAGCGCCCCTTACACTTTATTTATACTTGAGGGTAGGCAGCCCAAACGGTTGAGGGAATTTAATGCAACATTAAATGCGCAGTCACCTGAGGTACACAAAGAATCATGTGGCGGGGTGGGGGGATGGGGGTGGGGGATGGGGGTGGGGGTGAGAGAAGAGACCGCGCAACAACCGCACGCTCCGC
Source organism: Platanthera zijinensis (assembly GCA_039513925.1). Taxonomy (NCBI): domain Eukaryota; kingdom Viridiplantae; phylum Streptophyta; class Magnoliopsida; order Asparagales; family Orchidaceae; genus Platanthera; species Platanthera zijinensis. The sequence continues at coordinate 49,972,858 of CM077086.1, forward strand.
TGCGGAGGAGAAGGGTCTGCGCGGGTTCTCGCCGAGTATCTGCTGCGAAATCTTTACCGAGCAGCTGAAGAGGCTTCCGAGAGAGCGCACAACCCCTGTCGAGCATTGTCGTTTGCGCACCTGCTGAAGAGAATATGTGAATTCTCGGTTGGAGCCCGCGAGTGCTTCTGAGTGCTCACCCAGCTGCTTAATGACCGGCGCTGGCAGATGCTGTCCGTCATCGCAGGATTTAGGTTAACAATATTGATGACAACTTTGTTGTCACAATAGATTGTAATAGGTTTGTTCACCCGGAGTCCCATATCCTAGAGAATTGTCTTTAACCACAATCCTTCACATACTCTTTGAGCCATTGCCCTATACTTTACTTTGGCGCTTTAGCATGCTACAACATTTGGTTTCTTGCTCTTCCCAGATACAAGATTTCCACCCACAAATAAGCAGTATCTGGTAATAAATTTTTTATCATCTTGACTACCAGTCTAATCAGCATATGTAAACATTTCAATTTTTAAAGGTTGATTAGCGAAGAACAGAAGCCCATGTCCTGGAGAATTCTTGAGGTATCTTAACACCCGGTATGCAGTATGCTGTTGTCGAATTGTGGCATAGTGCATGAATCTTCTTAGGACAATCATGCCATAAGTAATATTAGGGCTTGTATGAGATACGCATATGAGTCTCCCAACCAATCGTTGGTACCTTGAGATATCAACTTTCTCCCTTTAGTATCAGGATCATTCTTGTGATTAGACTCAATGTGTGTATCCACAGGAGCATACCCAAGCATACCTGTTTTCTCTAGAAGATCAAGGGTATACTTTCTCTGAGAGATGAAGATCCCCCGGCGAGACTTTACTACTTCAATACTCAAAAAGTATTTCAACTTTCCTAAATCTTTGACTTCAAATTCTGTGTCCAATTGTTTTTCCAAGTGCATGATTCCCTCCAGGTCATTTCCTGTAATGGTGATGTCATCCACGTATACAATGAATATCAATATTTGAGTTCCTCTCTTCTTGATTAAGAGAGTATGATCATCATGTCCTTAAGTATAACCTAGTTGTAACATGGTTTTGTGAATCCGTCCAAACTAGGCTCTAGGGGATTGTTTCAGGCCATATAAGAATTTTTGTAGATGACAGACCTTTCCATTGGACCCTCCTTTGGTAAAGCTATGTAAGATAGTCATGTAAACTTCTTCCAGATCACCATGCAAGAAGACATTTTTGACAAAGTTGTGACTCCCACCTAAAACATGCAGCACAAGAAAGGATTTGACAGATAGAATTCATCTTTGGAACAAGGGGAAATGTTTTTTGGTAGTCAATTCTTTGGGTTTGTGTAGAACCTTTAGCGACCGATCACACTTTATAACGTTTTACCATCCCATCTTGATTCTGCTTAACAGTGAAAATCTAGCTTGATCTAACTGTTCGCTTCCCAGGGGTAAGACTCATAAATTACCATGTTCCATTTTTTTCAAAGCACACATCTCTTCTTCCATACCCTATTTCCGCTTCGGTATCTGAACAATCTCTTGTCATGTCTTTGGAATCACAATTGAGGAAATAGATGAGATAAAAGCTCTGTGACCATGAGAGAGGTGATGGTAAGAAATGTAATTGACAATAGGGTGTTTGGTGCCACTAGTGTTACCTTTAAAAAGAGCGAGGGGGACATATAGGTCATCATCTGAAACTGGAGCAGAAGCGGGCGCCAACACTAGTGGCACATTCACGGACAATGCTTGCTCAGCAGTACGAGTTTTGCGAGAGTATGTATATAATATAGAAGGAATAAAAGTAAGAGCAGTATTGGTAGGAATAGAAGCAGTACTGGGAGAAGATTAGCAGGTGTCGGAGGAATATGTGGAGAAACAACTATCAGAAGAGGAGAGTCAAAGGTCCCGTCAATATTACTACTAATCTCCCCATGACGGGGACTAAAATACGTCTCCCCCTCACGAAAAGTAACATCGCGAGTTTAGTAGAAGAGACATGTAGGAGGGTGATAACACCAATAACCTTTGGTGGTAGAAAAGTAGCCGACAAAAATACATTTAAGAGAACAAGTGCCCAATTTATCTCAATGAGGGGTATTGAAATGAACAAAGCAGACATAACCAAATATGCGAGGAGTGATGTATGAGATGTGGACAATGTGTTTCCGGGATAAACGAGAAAGAGACGTATCGTAGTAAAGGGATCGAGATAGTAGACGATTAATGTGATGAGCTGCTGTCAAAATCGCTTCACCCCAATAAAACTTGTAAAGGTGCATGACAATCAACAAACACCGATCAACCTCCTATAAGTGTTTATTTTTTCGTTCTGCCGCGCCATTTTGAGTAGAAATGTGGACACACATGGTTTGGCGAACAATGCCATGTTTGGTAAGATAGACACCAAACTCACCCCACCCATCATGCTCACCACCATTATCACTACTGAGCACATGAATTTTGCCATTAAACCGTGTCATAACCATTTGATGAAAGGAACATAAGCAAGTACCCACTTTACTCTTCCGTTTTAACAATTAGAGCGACGCAGTACAAAAATAACAATCAATAAAAGTTATAAACCATTTATAACCAGATAAAGGAAACACAGGGGAGGGTCCCCAAACATCAGAGTGAATCACACAAAACAAGCAAGAACTAGGAAAAGAAACATAACTGAGACTATGTCAAACATGTTTTGACCGTTCACATGTGTCATAAGTAAACTACTTAATTAAAAAACTGAGAGAAAAAAATAGTTTGGTAAGATATAAAGCAGAAGGATGATCAAGACAAAGATGCCAACTCCGGATCTCATGCTGAGTAGGACCACGAGTGGTGGAGAGAGCACCAGGAGACAATTGCCGATTCAACAAGAACAATTAGCCATCATTCCTACTACTGTCAAGCATCCACTTCGTATCCAGATCCTAAAGCACACAAATATCAAGAAAAAAGGTTACTCAGCAATTTAAAGTAGTCAAATGTCAAATGAAGAGAAGCTTGCGAGGAAATGAAGGGACGCACAAGATAGAAGAAAGAAAAAAGTCAGGAGAACAAGCGATGGTTCCTTTGCCAACAATCGTGGAAAGGGTACCATTGAAAACAATATCCTTATCATGGCTAGAGAGGAGTATGTGAGGTAAAACCTGAGGCAGAGCCGTTCATATGATCAGTGGTACCCGAGTCAATGATCCACTCAGAGTGGGAGGAAGACACAAGATGGGCACTCGGGATACCTGAAGTAGCCAAGCAGCAGTGGAATCAGCGGATGTTGAGTTAGAATGTGAATGCAACAGACAATAGAAGACCTCTAACTCCACATCAGAAAGGCCCCCAGAGGGGTAGTTGCCATAATCTTCAGTCGAATAGGCAGAATACTGTGTGCGGGCACTAGACATCGTATCAACACATTCAATACATGTACTTTAACAGAAACATATCAGTACCAGAAACATACTCGGTATAGATACACAACTTAATTGGATGTACCAACGCTTCGTAGCATAGCGCCAACTTTTGTTTACTCTAAAAAAACGGACTCCTATAACAATATGCAGAATGATGTGTTAAGTCCAAGTGTGTCCACATAGGTATATCCGTCGAGTATCGGGTACTGTTACGTCGTCATTACGCTTCTCGAGACAACAATATGCTCGTAGGCGCAAGGAGTCGACAAGCGGCAACGGGGCTGAAGCCGCTGAACCATCTGGTTCAGCCCCCTCTCAATAAACCGGCCGCCGGGGCTGAACCAACGGGTTCAGCCCCTTTTGGAGGGGCCGGCCGGCCCCTCCTCGGTCTAGGTATTTATACTCGGGCTATGCTTGTAGATGGACTATGCAAGATAATTCCAAGGTATTCCTCTTCCTCCTCTTTCTCAAACCCTAATCCCCTAGTTCTTCAGTAGATCTCTCTCTCTCCCTCCTCCCTATCATTTGGTATCAGAGGACTTTTCTCTACCATGGTGACGACACGAACGCAAGAGGAACTCGGCCGCTTAGAAACCCTAGAAGAAAATCTTGTGGGGTTGACGGATTCGGTGGCCTCCATCGAGGAGAACATGAAGACATCCACGCAATGGCTAGAAGAGCGGATCGACAACCGAATGGAGGAGATTATGGCGTTGTTAACCCAAAATCTGAAGGGGAAGGCCGTGACGAAAGAAGACCTAGGCGGATCTACAGCCGCCCGAGCCGATCCGCACCGGAACGGCTCAAACGGAGCCCCGATCGGGACGTCCAGGGCTGCGGGGTTCGGGATCGGCCTAGAACTGCGGGTTCGGCGCGGGGGGCTCCAGCACCGGAGGAACGGCAGCTGGGGGGGTTGGCGCAGGCGGATCGGGCTTCGGTGGGGTCGGCTCAGGCGGTATCGGGCCGATCGGATATGGCACAGGAGGGGGTGCTCCCGACAGTGGAGGGGCAGCAAGCTGGGGATCCGACAGCTTCGGCACGACTGGTTTCGGCCCCGGTGGAAGCGGCTCTGGGGGTTTCAGTCCTAGGGGCAGTGGGTGGACGCCTCCTCAATATGGCGCGGGGGAGGGTCTGTTGCCTCCTCCGACAAGAGGCGGCATGCAGTGGGGTGGAGCCCCAGCAATGGGGTGGGGGGGTTCGTCAAGGGGTCCCGGGTATGCCTTTTGAACCCGGGGAACCAAGGAGACCAGTGGAGTTTGGGCAGGAGGCGGGATGGCGTGGACAGGCCGGACACAGGCCTTACATGCCGCCAAAATTGACGCAGATGAATTTTCCTAAGTTCAATGGCGGGGATGCCCCGGAATGGCTGCAGAAGGTGGAACTGTTTTTCAACTATCAGGAGATTCCCGAGGGACAATGGGTGCAGTTGGCCTCTTTTCATTTAGAGGATGATGCTTTCCAATGGGTGCAGTCGTTCCTGAAAGGTAGAGACTGCGTGCCCTGGGCCGAATTTGTGGATGGATTCACTGCTCGTTTCAGACCTCTCAAATACGAAGACTTTGAGGCGCTCTTACAGAAGCTGCACCAGAAGGGTACGGTGATGGAGTACCAAACCGAATTTGAAAAGCTAGCTAACCGAGTGCAGTGGGAGGAGAAAACACTACTCAGTTGTTTTGTATCCGGACTCAAAGATTGCGGGATGAGATCCAATCGTACATGCCCCGCAGCTTGAACCACGCGATCAGCTTGACACGGATACAGGAGGAACGCCACAATCGGCAACGCTACCGCAACTTGAACCGCTCTACCACCACAATACCAGTAGCGAAGAGGGAATCACAGGGGCCGGGCAAGCCGGTCGTCACTCGGCTGACTTGGTCGGAACTACAGACGCAGAAGGAAAAGGGATTATGCTATAATTGTGACGAAAAATTCGCCCCCGGGCACAAATGTCAAAAGATACAGGTCTTTATGCTGCGGGAGGACACTGAGGAAGAGGACACACCCGCCTCGGAGTGGGAAGGAGAATTGGATTTGACTAAGTTCGGTGTGTCCCTTCAGGCAATGGAAGGATGCAATGCACCACTCACCAGGATGGCCGGGCGAGTCCACCAGGAGAGGGTGAAGATCCTGGTTGACAGTGGCAGTACGCATAACTTCATCCACCCGGACGTGACACAGAGGGTGGGGCACGAGGTCGACAGAGCGGCTGCTTTTCACGTTATGGTGGCAGATGGAAGCAAACTCTGGTGCGAAGGGGTAATGAAGGGTGTGCAACTAAAGATACAGGGGTATTCGGGACGCACAAACGTCTATCTTCTACCCATCAGAGGGTCTGATATGGTGCTTGGGGTGCAGTGGCTACAACAACTACGGAGGGTGACATTTGATTGGGACCATATGACCATGGAGTTCCTTCAGCAGGGAAGACAATACTGCCTGGGAGGCCTCAAGTCCTCTCCACTGAAGGAGATATCCCTCCGCAGTCTGCAACAACTGGGGGAGCAGGGCAACACGATGGCGATGGTTATGGCGATTACGAAGACCCTCGAGGCGCCTCCGGCAGTTCCCGAGAAGATGCAGGCGCTGCTCGCTCAGTATGCTGATATATTCCAGACACCCACGTCACTCCCACCATCGAGGTTCCGTGATCACCAGATTCAGCTGAAGACAGGTACGAAGCCCATCAATATTCGTCCATATCGGTACCCGTACAGCCAGAAGGCCGAGATCGAGCGTAACATTCGGGAAATGCTCACAACGGGACTCATTCGCCCTAGCACCAGTGCATTCTCGTCACCCATCATCTTGGTTAAGAAGGACGGGTCGTGGCGCTTCTGTGGGGACTACCGCGGCCTAAATAGTTCCACGGTCAAAGATAAGTTTTCGATACCGCTGATTGAAGAACTGTTGGATGAACTACACGGTGCTTCCCGTTTTACCAAACTCGACCTCAGGTCGGGCTACCACCAGATCCTGATGAATGAACCGGATGTCCACAAGACAGCTTTCCGCACACATGACAGGCATTATGAGTTTATGGTGATGTCGTTCGGGCTCACCAACGCACCCTCCACCTTCCAGGCCGTCATGAACGAGATATTCCGCCCCCTTCTCCGTCATCCGTGCTGATATTCTTTGATGATATTCTGATCTACAGTGCCAGCTGGGAGTAACATTTACACCATGTGGAACAGGTCTTCACCATTCTTCGCCGACACCAATTGTATGCCAAGCAATCCGAATGCTCTTTCGGGCAGGAGGAGGTCGAGTACTTGGGCCATTTGGTGTCGGCCGACGGCGTCAAGGCGGACCCTCGAAAGATTGACAGTATGTTGTCCTGGTCGCGCCCTCAGACTATACGAGCATTGAGGGGTTTCTTGGGCCTCACAGGCTACTACCGCCGCTTTGTGAAAGACTATGACAAGATTGCCCGTCTTCTCACCCAGTTGTTACAAAAAGACGCCTTTGTTTGGCAGGACGAGGCCGAGACAGCGTTCCAGGCACTTAAGGGGTCCATGACGTCGACACCAGTCCTGGCGCTCCCGGATTTTACAAAGGAGTTCGTGCTGGAGACCGACGCCTCCGGCATGGGCATTGGTGCGGTATTGATGCAGGAGGGCCGACCCCTAGCCTTCTACAGCAAGGCATTGGCCCCTCGTACGCTGGGGTTGTCCACCTATGAAAAAGAGATGTTGGCCATCATCCATGCTGTGGCAGTGTGGCGACCGTACCTGCTAGGCTGGCATTTTGCAATCCGTACCGACCACCAGAGCCTGAAACATTTCTTGGATCAACGGGTTTCTTCCCCTCTTCAACGGAAATGGGTGATCAAGCTTTTGGGTTATGATTATGATATTTCGTATCGGAGCGGCAAGGAGAACGTGGTGGCAGACGCTCTCTCTCGTATCCCGGAGAGTACGGTTGCTCACATATCGGGGCCGCTAGTGGAATCCTTGGATGAGATACAGGAGGAGGTGATGCGAACTACTGATTTACGACCCATGGTGGAGGCTTTACAGCGCGGCGAGACCGTGGCACCCGGGTTATCATCTTCAGAATGGCCACCTCTACCATAAGGGTCGCGTGGTCCTTCCTAGGGACTTGACATGGAAGACTGTGATGATGCACGAGTTTCATTCTTCACCGATGGGCGGTCACGCGGGAGTGCTCCAGACTCTTCAACGGGCACGGGCAAATGTTTTTTGGCCTGGCATGCGCCGTGACATACAACACTTTGTGCAGCAGTGCAAGACTTGCCAACGACAGAAGTACGATACGACCTCGCCTGCAGGGTTGTTGGTGCCTCTCGAGATTCCGCAACAGATTTGGGATACGGTGTCAATGGATTTCATTGACGGGTTACCAAAATCCCAGGGGAAATCCGTCATTCTGGTGGTGGTTGATAAACTCTCCAAGTATGGCCACTTCGTGGCCTTGAGTCGCCCATATACGGCCGAATCGGTCGCCGCTCTGTTCACCCGGGAGATAATCCGCTTGCACGGCCTACCTCGAGCTATCATCTCCTACCGGGACCCTACCTTTGTGGGCAACTTTTGGCAAGAACTATTCAGGCTGCAAGGGACTTGTCTACGCTTCAGCACCGCACATAATCCCCAGACAGACGACCAAACCGAGGTCCTAAATCAGGGGGTGGAGACCTTCCTCCGGTGTTTTGTTATGGATGAACCCCGGACTTGGCCGGGGTGGTTGCACTGGGCCAAATAATGCTACAACACTTTCTATCACTCGGCCATCAGGATGACCCCGTTTGAGGGGGTTTACGACCGCCCTCCTCCTACCTTGAGCAGCTATGAGCCGGGCAGCACGGCCATGCCGACGGTTGATCGGGCCCTCCAGGACAGGGATCGCATGTTAGCAACCCTGCGTGAAAACCTTCGCCTTGCCCAGGATCGTATGAAGGTTCAGGCAGACAAGCACCGCAAGGAGAGGGAATTTGCAGTGGGCGACGAGGTGTTTCTCAAGTTACGACCGTACCAACAGTTGTCAGTCGCTCGCCGTCTGAATCAGAAGTTATCGCCGCGGTATTACGGCCCCTTTCATATACTCAGCAGGGTGGGGCCGGTGGCATACAAGTTGGAATTACCGACGGGCTCCCGCATTCATCCAACTTTTCATGTATCTTTGCTTAAGCGCAAGGTCGGAGCCAATATACAACCAAGTACTCTGCTTCCCGAGACTACTAGTGCGGGCGAGCTTCGGCCACTTCCGGAGGAATTGTGCTACTCAAGTGGAAACTACGCGGCGCTGAATACAGACCAGAGCTCTTGGTAAAGTGGAAGAATCTCTCGGCGGCGCACAACTCTTGGGTGGATTTGCTAGATTTCAAGGAGCTTTACCGCGACTACCACCTTGGGGACAAGCTGGTTCTTGATGGGGAAGGGAATGTTACGCCGTCATTATGCTTCTCGGGACAACAATATGCTCGTAGGCGCAAGGAGTCGACAAGCGGCAACGGGGCTGGACCGTCTGGTTCAGCCCCCTCTCAATAAACCGGCCGGCCGGGGCTGAGCCAACGGGTTCAGCCCCTTTTGGAAGGGCCGGCCGGCCCCTCCTCGGTCTAGGTATTTATACCCGGGCTATGCTTGTGGATGGACTATGCAAGAAAATTCCAAGGTATTCCTCTTCCTCCTCTTTCTCAAACCCTAATCTCCTAGTTCTTCAGTAGATCTCTCTCTCCCTCCTTCTTCCTCTCAGGTACGTACCAGTATCAGATACGTATCCGGTACGGGTACGCTGCCTTCAGAGAAGTATCTGTCATTCATAGTATTCAACTTGGTGTAATCCAATGGAATCTATTTCCTTTTAAAGAAAGATTTCACTTGGCTTTTTAGCTTTTATTTTTCTTTATTCCTTGTAGTTGATCAAATAAACTTATTTTTCCATTTTTATATTTTTCTTTTCCATTTTTACCGAACAGTACGCCTAAAAAATTATGGTTGATTCATGTTTCTTCAGTAATAAGGATGCAGTCCATTGCATTTAGTTAAGCACATACTTCATTCTTTTTCTTATCCCAATTCGTGTTTAAGATTTATGATACATCCATAATGAAGTATTATGCCGGTTTTGAAATGTTGCTAACATTGCATTTTTTCTTCCAATTCCATGTTTTTGTTGGACAAATATATTGCTTGCAGTAACACATTTGTTATTGCAGGGCACCGCTTTTTTCTGTTCAAACTGATGATTGGGATTGTTCATGTGCTCTTCCTTGGGACCCAATACATGCTGATTGCTCTGTGCCACAGGTGTGTGCATTCTACTCTACCTTATTTTATTTCCCTATTATGGATTAACATTGAAGATGCGAGACATGAGTAGCACCAATTGCAGTGAAGATGCGAGAAGCTCGACTAAGATGGTTTGGACAGACACAAAGGAGACAATTAGAGACACCTGTTAGGCGTTGTGAGAGTCTAGTCACTCGGCATGTTAAACGAGGGAGGGGTAGACCAATAAAGACTTGGAATTAAACTATAAGGAAAGACATGATGTACTTAGACATTAGTGAGATTATGACAAAAGATAGGGCAAAATGGCGACAAAGGATCCATACCCCACTGTAGTGGGATAAAGGCTTGAGTGTTGTTGTTTGTATGGATTAACATTGAAGAGGAATGGAGCTTGTGTTCTTGATCACTTGGTTAATAGTATCATTTGTACTACAGTTTTTTGGAGTCTGCATTGTGTAAATTATCCAATGTTTTTGGAAGATGAGTGACACAGGGTAAGACCTTAAGGGAACTACGGTTAGATGCAGATGCAATTTCCAACAAATATGAACCTGCAATAACTCATTTTAAAACCACTTTCTTTAACTTGCCACCGGAAAATAAAACACAGAATAAGGAAACTAGAGAGGAGTACGAGCGCGAGATTGCTTGAAATCAAATTACTAATTAATTGAGGAAATACAAAGACATAAATAACTGAAATCAAAACTTACAAACTAGTATCTCTTCAAGTAGAGAATAAACACAAGTTTCAATTGTAAAGAAATAACAAATACACATTGAACTCGCACAATATATAAAGGGGAGGGCCGGAGGTGTTTTAGGAGGGTTGTTGGGAAGCCAAAATTGCAATTCAGGACTGGTTTTAGGTCTCCAGATGACCGCCCAACTGCTGGACAGCGGTAACGGTTTTTGGACATTGCTGCCAGGTGGAAGAAAGCAGGATGGGAGGGGATGGAAGCAGCATGCAGTTGCTGGACAGTTCTTGGCGCCTGAAAAATGGGGGAGTTGCAGGTTCTGGCTGGTTGTTGAAGAGCAGGTAGCAGACCATAGGAGAATTGGGGATCAGATAATGATTTGAGGTGGTTGGAGGAGTTCCATCAGTCGGCTGGGTGTTCTGAAGCCATGGGGGCTGATGGGTGAAGGCATGGAAGGCTGTAATATCCTTCCAGGATTGGGCTAAGAGGTGGTTGGTCTGGTTGGGATGGTGGGGAATCACCAGAGGTGACCGGAGACCGATTCTGGTGAACACCAAAAATGAACTAGAGAGGATTTGAGGGGGCGGATGGGTTGGTTTTGGAGATTTAGTGGGACAGACTGTTGGAGAAGTGTATCCACGACAATGGTGGGGAGGATGGGTTGTCGACAGAGGGATGGGGAGGTGGAAGAGGAGGTCGTCTGCTATGTGAAAGGGATGGGATGGAATGAGGGAGGTTGGCAGTGGGTTGGGGAGGGGAAATGGTGGAGCCCAGCTGCTATGTGGAGGGGTAGAGGAGGATGTGGTGGACGACAGAGGAATGGGGAAGGAGGAAGTTGAGGCTCTTGACAATGGGAGGAGTTCCGAGCTTCACACCCGAGGGTCGACTTTGACACCAAAATGACCAAAGAAAAAGCTTCTACACTCAATTCTTCAATACCTCTAAATGAGAGCCCTCACTCTCAATATATATCGGCAATAGGGAGATAACGAGCGACCATGATTTCCTGAACGTGTGCTCTCCAAAATAAACAAAATACAACTTGGAAAAAGCATAAAATACAACTAATGTTAAGATCTGCGATTCACTCACGATGAGCAGTCCCGATCGTCATTGTACCCGAGATCGGCGTGAGTAGACCCGAACGGGTCTGGCGGGCTGCTCCCCATCAACTCCCCCATCTCAAAATCATTCATCTCTGTAGAATGAATTTGATCATAGTGTTATTGTAGGGCGGGGGCGAGTCTCTCGATCTCTGCCGTCGAGATCCATTTATCATCAGTAAAAACGGTCCGTAAAAACGGTCCTGCCAAAGGACCTTGTATCATATTTTGTCTAGTGTGGGTACAAGCTCATGAGCCATGATCTCTGTGATGACGTCGAACGGGCTGGAGGCTAATGGTGGTGAAATTGGTAGCGAAGGATGTAGTACAAAAACAAAATGAGTCGTAGGATCAATCAGTGCCAAAAGCTGAGTGGTAGACGAAGGCTGCAGCTGAAGCACTGAAGTGGAAGGGGAAATCAGTGGCAACTGGAACTGTAGTGGTGTAGTGGACAAAAATGGAGGTTGAGGAGCTATTGCAGTAGAGGGAGAAGGGGACATGTAATCATGCGACTCAAAGAATGGTGTTAAGACTTCAATGTTAAATACAAGTGAAATTCTCATACTCTGTGGGATATCCATCTCATAAATATTTGTTCCAATTATTTTAAGCACGGTGTAAGAACCCATTCTTTTAGCATTTTACTTTCAAGTTGTTCCCCTTAGGAATATCTCAGCGAGTATATGAACCATCACTTGTTCTCCTTCTTTGAAGCTTTGCATTCTCCTGTGGCTATCAACATATGATTTATAAATATCATTATTGCAACAAATTCTTCGTCGGACAAACTCATGCATGTTATGTTACCTAACAAAAGACTCAGCAGACTCGCTAAGACGAGATATTATGGGTAGGGGAATGAGATCTATGGGTTTCCTAGGTTCATAACCTAAGACTACCCAAAATGGACTCAACTTTGTTGTCCTATTTATCGAACTATTAAGTATGAACTCTTCTATGGGTAACATAGAATCCCAAGAGGTATTTTGGTCAGGCATCCTCAACAAGGCATCACATGAGATTTCTTAAACTCATGTGTACTACCTCAGTATGACCATCAGTCTGTGGAGAATAGGCATATGAGAATTGCATCATAGTGTCTGTTTTCTTCCACAGGGTTTTCCAGAAATAACTCATGAATTAGACATCTCGTTCAGATACATGGTCCTAGGTAGACCATGAAGTCTAAAGATGTCCCAAATGAATATTGATGCGACGTGAGATGCATCAGTAGCAAGGTTGCAGATGTCGGATGTCGAGTTCATGTCGGTTTGAGTTTGAATTGTCGGATGTCAGATTGCAGGGGATATATCATGGATATTATACAATGTCAGATTTTTGTATTTAAATAAATTTATTCATATATATACACAGTTTTTATAAATATGTATAATTGTATGCATAATGTATGCTTATAAATTACACAGTAAACATATATAGACATAGTGTATGTTTATAAATTACACAATAAAAATCCGTCGACATCAATAAACGAGATAAAGATCACCAAATGAGAGCAAGATGAGAAAGTAGTCAACACTAGACTTAGAGAGATGCACACAATCAAGCACAAAATAAAATATTTTTGTTTGGTCTCTTCAAAATGGACAACCCAGTGCACAAAGCATCCCCGTGCAACGAGGGTCTGGGGAAGGATCCCACCACATAGGTGAAATGTACACAAACCTTACCCGGTATTTTTGCAGGAGGCTTCTTCTAGAACTCGAACCCATGACAAATATTTTTAATACTTTTGACGATATATTGGTCGCGAAATATCGCTCGAATGTTGTTGTTGTTGTTGAAAGTAATTTTTGATTAGTTAATTTAGAAACTTGTGTATTTTAGCTTTTAGCCAAAGTAGTTCATTATAAGATTTCAAAATAAGGCAAATTGAATGTGCAGTAATTGTAACTTTTAAAATATATCAAATGTATAATATATCAAATGTAAAATATTTTAAAAAAATGACACAAACAAAAATGTATAAACCAAAACGAGAAGAAAGAGTTGTTTTTTTAAGCATATTATGAAGGATCCGTTTGGGGGGACTTATTTTCACTGGTCAACCGGTTACGATCGCATGAATCGGACCATAATTAAGGTCCGATTCATGCGGTCGTAACCTATGTTGTTAAAGGCGCGCCTCAGGCTCCAGGCTCAAAGGTATGTGCCTTCGTGCGCCTTTTTTGCGCCTTGGGACATTAAATGCACCTTTGGGTATGAATTTTTGTTGTAAACTTCTTCTTTTTTTAAATATTGAAAAAAATAATACAAGAACCCAATAATTTTTATATGATTTAGTGTTTTTGAAATATAATCGATCGTTGAGACTAAGATATGATCCAAGAGACCATATTAATTTTATTTTTTAAGAGATATAAATGATAGAAATGAATGATTAATGAGTAAAATATATGAAAAATCTGTTTAAGAAGATGAACTGATGTTTGATGTTGAATATTTAAAATGAATGTGATTGCGCATTGCCTTCTTCGGACGCGCGCCTGCGCCTTGAGCCTTGCGCCTAGGCTCCAAGACCCCTTTGTGCCTTGGTGCGCCTTGCGCCTTTAATAACTAAGGTCGTAACAGCTTGACCGATGAAAGTAAGTCCTCCCAAACGGAGCCGAAGTAGAACATTTGTGATCTTTTCATTTAGATTTGCCCTACTTCACAAATTTTTAATGGATACTAATGAATAATAGTTTTAGGAATCCGAAGGGGACCAAGTGTGACAGTTTCTTTGGGTGCCCAAATATAGCATGACGATTTGTTTTGAGACAAGGATAAATGAGCCCCTTCAAGTGGAGTTAATATGTTGATTCTAACAATGGGTCTTTATTCATACCTTAATTGAAGTTATTTTTATTTTTCAAATTTTGATAGTCATTAACCTGAGGCTTAGAACAATAGTGAATTTTTAAATGTTGATAGGAAATTTGCGTGCATTCAATTTGAGTGATTGTTGGTAATCATAATGGATCTTAGGAAAATTATTCTTTGGAAATATATAAGAGTGAAATTTTTTCTTACGAATAGATTAATTTTGAGAGTAGTAATAATAGACTTTAGATGATTCAGTTTTATTTTGTTGTTTTTCATTTCCACTTTCTTTTAGACCTACTATTAAAGTTTTGATTTCTAAGATTTGTATTACTAGTAGATACCTTGCACAATTTTATTGATAAATTAGAAATGGGATATTTTTTATTACTTGAAATTTTTTCTACAAATAATTTTAATTATTCTAGTTTATGGATTAAATCATTATTTTCATTAATTAACTTGAAACTATTTTGTTAAAATCCTTGAATTTTTCATTAAGTGAATTACATTAAGTACATGGTGTAGCAATTTCAAGTAAAGAGCATGAGGGAGAACTAGACACAACAATATTTGATTCTACATTGAGTTTTGATTTTTTTTTCTTTCTAAACATAATTTGAAATTATATTTTTTAATTTTTTAATTCTACGTTTAGCAATATCTAGCATACGTAGTGTTGAAATAGAAGTTGTAGCAAGAAGGAAATTTGTTTTACTTACAATGTTCTTAGATGAGTCAAGATTTGGCATAAAGTTCCATTGACGTCTTCTTCTGTGCTCGACTCTTCCATTAATAAGTTTTCATCTTCCCCTCTGCTTGATCTGTTGGGTACGTCTTGCTCCAAGCCCAAGTATTCATTTGTTTCTTCTGTCGGATCCATAAAAAATTGCTCATGTCGATCATCTGTAGAATGGAGGCTAGAAGTTTTCTCAAGATATCTCCAAATCTTATAAGCAACAAGTAAAGTATAAATGAGTTTGAAAATATTTTCATCAAGCCCACAAAATAAACTATTCATAACTTTAGCATTTAAAGAACACTCATTCCTATTTAATACACTTGGGGACTTTTAAATAGTAATATTCCAAACATATACTTCTAAGGGTATAGGAAATTGTTTCATTAGATTTTTCCACCCCTTATTATTTATACCCTCAAATAAAGGGTAACGCTAATGATTTTTCATTGGTATAAATTTTGTCCCATCTGGTTGATACGAGATCATGATATGCCATTATTTCTGGTGGTGAAACCAGTTTGGAAGAACCTGACTCTAATACCACTTGTCAGATCTACAAACACCCTTAAGGGGGGGGGGGGGGGGGTGGAATAAGTGTTTTAAGAATTTAATTCTAAATAAAAACATTATTGTCAATCAAAATAGTTTTTATATATTTAATAGAAAACTTAATTTTAACCTTTCTAAGAAGTTGATATAGAAGGTTATTCTTAGGAAAACAACGGAGTTCAATCTTTATTCATTACTGTCGGCGGTAGGTGCTACCGCCTTACGCTAGCTCACAGAGATTGAAGTTTAAGAGTTATCGAACACAAAAAGAACCTTGCAATATATTTTGTGTGTAAAGCTTTGATAAAATATTATTTAAAACATTTTACCGAGTGGAAATAGAATCAAGATAATAAGACAAATAAATACATGATTTTATTTCATAAAATATTTGATTACATAAATGTTTAATTTCTATTACGCTAGAAATCGAGGCGTAAATGAAAAATCTTTTTTAGCTTTCTATTCCAATCCTTCTCCCAAGGACCGGTTAACTCTAGCCTATCTTTCCCCAGATAAGGCCCCGAGTCTCCCCTAGATCTAAACCCTAGACCTAGTTGCCAACACACACGACGAATTCCCTCTAAGTCCTCGCAAGAACCTAGCCGCCAACAACCGCGGCGAATTCCCCCTAAGTCACACACGGACCTATTTGCCAACAATCACGACGAATTCCCTACAGATACAAACGGTCGAACAAAACAAAATAAAATACCAATTTAAAATAGATGTAAAATATTTAAAAGAAAAACTCCTTACGAACATCTGAAGGTGAAGACGAAAGCGATGTAGAAATTGTTGTTCTTGGTGTGTTCTCCCTTCATGTTGAATAATCGTTGTAGCATTTTCCCTTCAAGTTCCTCTTTCGATGTTCGTGCTCGCCCAAGGGAGATCTCTCGATTTTTGGAGACGAACCTCTCCTAAAAGGATTGGAGTGGTAGCTTTTGTAGATACGAGAGCGATGCAATAGAATGAGCGGATCCGGTCTTTAAATAGATTCAGAGAGCTACCGCCCCGCGGTCCCCTATTTGGAAATCAAGAGGCACACAGATCGTGGCAGAAATGACAAGCGCGATCCTCCATTTTAGGCATTCTTCATTACTACGCAGTGGTAAGGACTGGCATGCCGCGTTAGCATGATGTACGCTGCTTTGTCGGATTTCCTTCTCCATTCGGCTCCTCAATTCAGTGTTGATTGACGTCTTTTCCATATGCTATCACCGGGCGTTAGATTTAATGTGTCGCAGTTGGAACTTGCTAAAGATGGCCTTGCTCCCGCCAATCCTTGCGTTGAAATGCATCTGCCATCTGTCCTTTTATATCCAGGATCTACCGCTAGCGGTAGGTGCTACCGCCGTGCGATAGCTCACAGAGATGAGCTTCGTCGTCTGTCTTTTACCCTCGTTCATTGCATGCTTGTACCTGTACGACCTGCAAAGTATAAACACACAAAATACTAGATCAAATATATAACGGTATTTGTTATTTTCAAATCAAGAGATGTAGAACATATGTTCGTACAACTGCTAGGGAAGTGGATCCATGACATGGGTGGGGAAGATGGGTTGTCGGCAGAGGGTTGGGGAGGTGGAAGAGGAGTCTGACTTCTATGTTGAAGGAATGGGATGGAATGAGGGAGGTCAGCAATTGGGTTGGGGAGGGGAAATGGTGGAGGCCGGCTGCTATGTAGTGGGGTAGAGGAGGATGTGGTCGACGCCGGAGGAATGGGGGAGGAGAAAGTTGAGGATCATGACAATGGGAGGAGTTTCGGGCTTCATGCCCGGGAGTCAGCTTCGACACCGAATTGACCAAAGAAAAGACTTCTATACTCAATTCTTCAATACCTCCAAATGAGAGTCCTCGCCCTTAATATATAGATACTTGGGGGACGACCAACGACCATGATTTGCCGAACGTTGTGCTCCCCAAAATAAGCAAAACACAACTCGAAAAAAACATAAAAACAAAACTAATACTAAGATTGGCGATCCACTCATCATGAGCGGTCCTGATCGTCACTGTGCCCTAGGTCGGTGTGAGTAGACCCGAATAGGTTCGGTAGGCTGCTCCCCATCAATTTGGATCAAGCTACATCTTGCTTTATAAATCAAATATTCATATGGAGATTAATATGTGCACATATTACTAGCATGCTTCATCTAATGGCTGGGTTCGTGTTTATAAACTATTTTCCATTATGTTTTTTTTCCTTTTAACGATGTTTTATGCATTAACTAAATTATTAATCTTCCTTTCATCTAATGGTCATATGCATGTTGATAAACTATTTCTCCTGTGTTTTTCCTCTTAATAATGTTTAGTCAGTAACTAAACTACTCATCTTCTAACTGTGCTTCCATCTATAGATCATGTTCTTTTACATTTCTGTTGCTATATGATTTCATATCATCACCATGCTATGTTCTTGCATATCAGGAGATAGACACAGAGGAGGTTCTTAAACATTTGAAATTTGTGGATATGGTATGTTCGAGAGACTTGCCTCCATCAGTTACTGCTCATAAATAATCATGTTATGATGTTTTTATCTACTAATGCCTTTTCATTTATGTATTCACTGCATTTTGTGGTGTTAAATGAACAGGAATACCTTAGTTTCTTAATAACAGTTGACATACTTTTTTTTTTAGTTTCTACTAAGTTGAAGTGAACTTGATGAGCATCCCTCGTTTCCAAACACTTAAAGCATGAACTATCTCTGTTGGAGAAATTAGCATTTTATTATTTGAGCTTATTAGTAAATGAGTGGGTTTAGTTCCACACCATGAGTCAATAGTTATGAGTCTTTGTAATCTCCTATATATAGCCATGTGGATGAATAAATTATGCTAATATTTTCTCTTCCAATATTTCCAACATGGTATCAGAGCCGTAGGGTTGTCGCGTCTTCGCCTCCCGCTCTTTCCCATGCTTCCGCCCGTCAATCCCTCTCCCGCTCGACGATTCTGACTTTGCCTTCCACTCGCGATCCCACTTTCGCTCCCACTCGCTAGACAATCACGCTCCGCCCGCATCTTCCGTGCCCTCTCCTGTCCTCTAGGGGCGCCATTCTCATGAGTTCTTGATTCCCTCATTTCCTATGTTCCCTTTCCTATTTTTCTTCCTTCCATTTCTATTGAACATGGGGTTCTTCCCCTCTTCTATGATGGCTACCCTTATCTTACGAAATTTGTTGTGATCTCTTATGTATGCCCTTGATTTCTATTCGGGGTCTTTTATGGCTGGGATTGACTCTTCTACATATATGTCTTATGGTGGAGCAGCTCCTACTTCGGTCCCCATTGGATCTAGCCGTGTAAATCCTGAACATGGCACCCCTTAAATCACTACTATGAAATTAGATGGTTCCAACTACCTTCCTTGGGCACGCTCTACCATCCTTGCCCTCAAAAGTCGCTGGTTGTTTGACTATGTTAGTGGTACGACGAAGGAACCTTCTTCTGATTCTCCAGAGTGACCTCAATGGGAGTCTGAGAACTTCCTTATGATATCGTGGATTAACTCTATGTTGGAGCCCATCTCTCTGAATGATCTATTCTTTGATACTGCTGCAAATATCTGGAAGCGCACAGAGGCTACCTACTCTTGCCGTGGAAATGCGACTCAGATCTACCAACTTCGATGCAAGATATTCCTCCTGTGACAGAGTGATCGACCCTCATCTATCTTCTACTCTGAGTTATCTCAATTCTATCAGGAGTATGATCATTTTGATTCTTTGACCCTCGTGTCTCTAGAAGATGAGGTGCTTGTGAGATCAAGGGAAGAACAGAATCGCATCTTCGAATTTCTTCACGATTTACATCGGGATTTTGACTCGATTAGCATTCAGATCCAAACATGGGCTAAGAAATTTAAAGTGAAGGATCTTGGACCTCTCAAGTATTTTCTTTTCATAGAGGTGGCTAGATCCAGACATGGGATCTTTATATCATAGAGGAAGTACATTCTAGATTTGCTTGAGACAATTGGAATGATTGGATGCAGACATGCTAACACCTCAATTGAAGCCAATCACAAGCTTAGTGGAGATGGTGGAGAAATTGTTGATGACATTCCAGGTTTCCAACAACTGGTGGGAAAATTTATCTATCTCTCCCATACTCGTCCAGATATCTCTTATGTTGTGGGTGTCCTTAGCCAATACACGCACTCACCATGATCACATCACCTTGATGTTGCATACAAAGTCCCGAGGTATCTCAAATCCTCTCCTGACAAGAACATTCTGTTCTTACTCAACGAGACATTAACAGTAGAAGTCTATATAGATGTGGACTGGGCAGGTTCAGTTGATGATCGAAGATCTACATCATAATATTGCTCTCGTGTTGGGGGCAATTTGGTGATCTGAAGAAGCAAGAAACAACATGTAGCCAGATCCAGTTCCGAGACCGAGTTCCGATCAATGACACATGAGATATGTGAAGGGTTGTGGATTCAATCAAGATCTATTGTGATAATAAAGCTGCTATCAGCATTGTCCACAATCCAGTCTAACATGATCGTACTAAACACATGGAGATTGACGTACACTTCATTAAGGAAACCATAGTTAGGGGGATTGTGAGTACTCCCTTTGTTCCATCAAACCAGCAGCTCACAGATATGCTTACTAAGGGTCCGAGTCAGTGCTCCTTTGACAAAATATTAGGCAAGTTGGGCATGACAAAAATTACACGCCCAACTTTAGGAGGGGGTGTTGGAGATATTAGTATTTTATTTTGAGCTTATTAGTATGTGAGTGGGTTTAGTCTCACACCATGAGTCAAGAGTTATGAGTCTATATAATCTCCTATATATAGCCCCCTATGTGGATGAATAAATTATGCTAATACTTTCTCTTCTAATATTTCTAATAATCTCAAATACTTTTAGTCAGTCGATATAAGAACAAAATACTTGCAATGACTCTTTAATGTCTCAAGAGGTCCTTTAATGACAGTTCGAATGTCAATTACTGTTATGCCACACAGTGTGTTAAAATGAAAGTTCATTTGTCTTGGCTTCTAGCTTTCTACCCTTTGAACGTTTAGTCAAGGCCGCCAAGAGTAATTTCTTGAGTATAGTTGGAGATTCTTGATTATGGCTTTTTCAGATGATCGAGAGAGTATTGGAGTAAACATGTTTTTGAAACTTTGGCAGATCAAATGACTATTTGCAAATTGACAGGTAAACATTTTCTTAGTATCTCAAAGAGATGAAAGAGAATTGGCATTCTTTAGGATCATTTGCCAATTTGGCAGATCAAATGACTATTAGCATTTATATGCGAAATCAAACTAAGTGGAATTTGGGCAACTTTTGCTTGACTAAAAAAGCTATTTCATTCTCAACTCACTCAAACTGATATACTTTTTGATGCATATTATAATATATTATAAAACAGATTATATATATATATATATATATATATATATATATATATATATATATATATATATATATATATATATACAGATTAATGCAAAAACGCGCAGCGCGTTTTGCTCTAAAAAACGCGCTCCCCGGAAATATGGAAAAAGCACCCCCTAAACAGCATTTTTAGAAAAAGTGGTCAACATGAAAGTTGTAGATCTCGTCGAGATCTACAACTTTCATGTTGACCACTTTTTCTAAAAATGCTGTTTAGGGGGTCTATTTTCAAAAGTCGCGAAGGGGGTTCCGCCCGGTAAATATTACGAAATTTTTTTTTTGCGCGGACCCCCTTCGCGCCTTTTGAAAATAGACCCCCTAAACAGCATTTTTAGAAAAAGTGGTCAACATGAAAGTTGTAGATCTCGTCGAGATCTACAACTTTCATGTTGACCACTTTTTCTAAAAATGCTGTTAAGGGGGTCTATTTTTCGTTTTTCCGGGGAGCGCGTTTTTTTGTCCAAAAAGCGCTGCGCGGAAATTCAGTGCCCCCATATATATATATACATACTTATCTCAGTTTTACTCGAACTAGATTCAAGCTTGCTAAACTCGAATTGGGTCAAGTCAAGTTGAGTTTCAAGTGAGTTCTTAGCAACTCGTTTTGATTATTTTAATTAGCCTTAGGTCAGACCCTTAATAACCAAACAGTAGACTAGACAAGCTTCTCAATAGTTATCCATGCACAGGCTTTTAAAAACTTCAAGAGTTGTAATTATCATACAACCAAATTATTCATTATGATGTTGATGAAGGATTAACAAAAATATTCATAAATACTTACGTAGTCATCATTGAGGGAATTATGGAAAAGATAACGGTTATGAGCAGGGTGACATTAGTTGTGGACACCTACTAACATTTTGATAAGGTTCATGGATATATTTTTTTATTCAACTTCTTTCTCATCTCTTTCATGCCCACCAATGTGAAGATTCATGCATATGCATATTGCACAAACTACTGCCAATGAAAGGAAGGTCTACATTTTATTTATATCTAAAAAAATTCATTAACTTTACCCTTTGGATCCTTGTAACCATGGAGCTAGGCCACCTTTCTATTTTCAGGGCATCTTATTACAATCAGAAGCTCTTTTGTTTTGTGCAGCCATTCCTTAATCTTCATGCGAGTCTCTTTGCTTTTACAGACTGGTGGATGAAGTCCCCTAAAGTGGCATAGGTCACAATCCATGGTGTATGGGCAGGAATTGTTGCAGGCAACGCATTTCTAAGATTTGCAAGGACTTCTGCTGTTTCACCAACAGTCCTACAAGAGTTGCTTTTCCATTGATGGCTTCCATTGTAACGGCCCGTCTCTAAGTGAACTTCTGTTGCAATTAGCGCACCGCCCGACGCCCTGCCTCCACGTCCCATCCATTCGCTCCAGTGCCACACTTTCTACATTCCCTACGCCCACGCCCCGCCCTTCTAAGCCGCACGTTACCGTTGCCGCCAACTAATTTCTTTTCCTACACTAATAGCCAAAAACCCCTCTTGTCCCATACCCTTCATTTAATTCTTCCCAATGCCCCCTTTTTTACTTTTCCCTAGCTTCCGCCTTCCCTATTCTGTCTACTTCCCTCTAATCCCACCGACTTTCACACCCACATCCCCACCCTTGTTACCCCCTCACTCTCCGGTCATAATTTTTCCAATTCGTGCCCCCATTTCTTTTTATTTTCTCATCAATTTCCCCCGTTTCAAACCGCGGCCACAAGTTATACACTATGTTATTAAAGGCGCATCGAGGAGCAATGAGGTTCTGGAGCCTAGACTCAAGGCGCAGGCTCGCCCCCGAGGAACATGAGGTGCAAAAATGAAAAAAAAAACATAAAATCAGTGAATTAGAGCCCAATCACTGAAATTCAGTGAATTGAGTGTCCATTTCAGTGAATTGGTCACCCAATCACAGAAATTTAGTGAATTGGGAGACCAATCACTGAATTTCAGTGAATTGGGTGCCTAGGTGCGCCTCAGGCCCCTCGCCCACCTCAACCTTACTGAGGCGCCACAGTGTGCGCCCGGTGCGCCTGGCGCCTCAAGCGCACTTAGGAGCGCGGCTTGATAACATAGGTTATACGCCGCTCCCATTCTTAAAGACCTTGACAAAAAATCAAAACTCGACCTTGAGAGTAAGGTCGATTTTCGAAGGCGGCATAATGTTACCCTCACGCATTTGCTGGAGGAGCCTGTCCTTTTCAGAACCATCAGAGCGCGCATTTTGAAACTGCCGTGATTATTTCTTGTAACTAACTTGTATTAATTAATTGATTAATATTAATTATTTAATATTAATTAGATTAATTAATTACTTAAATGATTTTGTATTTTCTTGTATAGTTTCGCTCCCTCATCTATATAAGGAGGAGGGGTTTGGTGTTGGGTATCTTGAGTGTTACTTATTTTAGGATCTCTTTGGACAGAAGGATTTTGGAGGAACGAGCCTCCTTGATTTTGGTCGGAGCTTGCTCCGGATTGTATCCGTGCTCTTTCAATTAATGCAATCCTTGTTTCTTTCTAAACACACAACTTTTCAATATGTAACAATATTCATATAATCGACAAAGAGCCAACATATAAAAGCATTAACAAAGAGGAAATGCATAAACATTTTAATATGTTTCCTTGTAACTTTTTTATAGCCTTTTTTGTATCATATCTTTCTCATTGTTCTTTTCATCATTCCTTTTATTTCTCTTTGGGGCAATGCTAATGATAAATTTCATCTTTCATTCATTATGTGCCTTATGGTTAGCATGCTCACATTTTTCAGATTCAGGGTTATCATCTAACACTAGTGTCCAAGCATGCTCACATTCTTCAGATTCAGGGTTATCATCTAACACTAGTGTTCAATCCTAACTCCTGAATCTAAGATTATTCATTATGGGAGGACATTCACCCCACCTCCACAAGTTGGGTCAACCCTTAACATAGCCAATTGCATTGATGCATCTTTCATATTGTTTCTTTTTCATCATTTCTTCAGATTTATACCAAATGCTTCTTCAATATCCTTATACATATTCAAATTATCATTTGTATCTGTAAACATTTAACAAACTATGATTTACAAACATGTCGCCAACATCATTTAAGCATACTAAGACTATCATGTGTACAAGCATTTGGGGAAATTCTTTATTATTGTAAAGAAAGGCCTCAAAGCTTGTATATACTTCTTGAATGAATAGTTACAAGTATGAATACACTTATATAGGAGAAGAATGAGAAAAGAAAACCTAAATACAAGATGTGGGACTAATACATGGAGAGAGAAAAGAGAGAAAAACATGGGCCCTTAATTGGGCTTTTCTAACACTCCCCCGCAAGCTGGAGCGTACAAGTCGTAGGCACCAAGCTTGGATAAAAATTGATAGTATAGAGGCCTAGAGAGAGCTTTTGTCAGGATATCCGCAACTTGGTATTTAGCAGGAACATGCTTCAAATCTATCTTCTTTGACTGTACCTTTTCTCGGATAAAGTGACAATCAACTTCGATATGCTTTGTGCGTTCGTGAAACACCGGATTCTTGGCAATATGTATTTCTGCCTGACTGTCACAAAATAAGGTAGCCGGTAATAAGAGACGAATACCCAAGTCTCCCAGAAGGCTCTCAAGCCAGGTTAGCTCGGAAGCAACCACAACCATAGCTCGGTACTCGGCTTCAGCAGAAGAGCGTGCAACCACGGATTTTTTCTTGTTACGCCATGTTATGAGATGACCATCAAAGTAAGTGCAGAACCCCGTAGTGGAGCGCCTATCATCGATAGATCCTGCGTAGTCAGCGTCAGAGTAAGCGACGAGTGATAGCGATGTGGATGGCTTATACACAAGTCCTTGTCCGGGGGCAATCTTGAGATATCGAAGGATGCGCTCGACTGCTTGAAGATGAGATGTCCGAGGAGCGTGCATGAACCGACTTACAACTCCTACAACAAACGAGATGTCTGGTCGAGTCACCGTAAGGTAGATCAGCTTCCCAACCAAGCGTCTGTAATATTTCGGATTTGTAAGCAGCTTGTCAGAGTCAGAACTATGGGCCGAGAGCTTGTGATTTGCGTCCATAGGAGTCTCCGCAGGTTTGCATCCAGAATAACCTGCATCATGAAGGAGGTCCATACAGTACTTTCTTTGAGATAACACAAGACCATCAGAGCGTCGTGCGACCTCGAGCCCAAGAAAGTACCGAAGGTTGCCCAGATCTTTGGTCTGAAAGGTGGAATTTAACTGTTCTTTGATCTGTTGTATCCCTGCCGTGTCGTTGTCAGTAATCAGGATATCGTCAACGTAGACCAGAAGAATCACAGTCCCGGTTGACCGGTGGCGGGTGAAGAGAGAAAAATCAGCCGAGCTCCGAGTGAAGCCACTAGCACAGACCACCTTACTGAATTTTTCAAACCACGCACGCGGAGACTGTTTGAGACCATAAATGGATTTTCGAAGGTGACATACCAAAGACTCCCCCGTGGTCTCAAACCCGGGAGGTTGCTGCATATAAACTGTCTCCTGCAGATCGCCGTTGAGGAAGGCATTCTTAATATCCAACTGATAAAGCGGCCAGTGACGATGAACGCCCAAGGAAAAAAGAACGCGGATCGTGTTCAATTTGGCCACTGGAGAGAAAGTTTCCTCATAATCAAGGCCATGTTGCTGAGTAAAGCTCCGGGCCACGAGGCGTGCCTTCAGACGGTCAACAGTGCCATCCGCCGCATGCTTGACAACAAAGACCCATTTGCAGCTCACAGAGGTATGACCAGTAGGAAGAGGAACCAGATCCCAGGTCTGGTTAGCCCAAAGAGCCCGCATTTTATCTTCCATGGCCGCCCGCCACCCTGGATGTGTAAGCGCCTCCTGCACAGAGTTAGGAATAGAAATAGAGGAAAGAGAGGTGGCAAAGGCGTAGAGAGGTGGTGTCAGCCAATGGAGAGAGACGTAGTTGGCCAAGGGATGAGCAGTAGAGACGGGAGTCGGATCTGCCGTAGCCGAGGTATCGCTGGTAGCAGGGAGCTGGTTCACGGGAGTATCCCTGGATGGACGTCGAGAGTAGACCCGAATGAGTGGTGGAGGAACCCGAGGAAGATCTGGTTGAGAGGAGGAAGAAGAGGGTAGAGACGATGGTGTGACTGGTACGGCAGGCCGGGGAAGAGGTGGAGTAGAAGACGAGGTGGGGCAAGGTACGTGGAAGGGCTGGTGTTCGCAGAAGGTGACATCTGCAGAAACAACCAGCCGACCATCAGAAGGAGAGTAGCAGACATATCTCTTTTGAGTCCGGGATTAGCCAACAAACATATACTTGGCAGCCCGAGGAGCAAGCTT
This sequence comes from Platanthera zijinensis, assembly GCA_039513925.1. NCBI lineage: Eukaryota > Viridiplantae > Streptophyta > Magnoliopsida > Asparagales > Orchidaceae > Platanthera > Platanthera zijinensis. Next base: position 49,999,202 of record CM077086.1, read on the forward strand.
GTCGGAAGGAGGGCCAAGATGGTGGACATAGCACACACACCCGAAGACCCGTGGTGTGAGAGAGGTGGGGTTGGTGGAGGGATAGAGAAGTTGGAGCGGTGAGGCAAAATTTAGCACAGATGAGGGGAGACGGTTAATAAGATGACAGGTGGTTAATAAGATGACAGGCTGTGGAGACGGCAAAATTCCAATATTCGACCGGAACCTGCATTTGGAACATAATGGAGCAGGCAACATCGAGAAGATGGCGATTTTTCCGTTCGGAGACCCCGTTTTGCTGAGGGGTATAGGCACATGAAGTTTGATGGATGATACCGAACTCGGTGCAAAGAGTAGAGAAGGCACGCCCGGTATATTCACGAGCATTATCGGTGCGGATGACTTGGAGGGAGGTGGCGAATTGCGTACGCATCTCAGTCAAAAAGGAATGAAACACAGAAGGAAGTTCAGTACGATCATGTAGTAAATAAAGCCATGTAGTACGCGAGTAGTCATCAATAAACGTGAGAAAATAACGATAACCAAAAATACTGGGGACACGATAAGGACCCCATACATCAGAATGAACTAAAGAGAGAGGAGTACTACTCCTGGTACAAGCAGGGGGAAAGGAAGAGCGATGTTGTTTGCCGTAGATACAAGATTCACATGAGAACTCCTGCAGAGGTACATCAGGAAGAGCCCGCTTGAGAATCGGTAGGGGGGCATGCCTAAGGCGGCGATGCCAATCAACCGTGGAGATAGCAGATAGAGTAATAGGTGGGATGTCCAAGATATAAAGCCCGTTCAACAGCTGCCCCTTACCAATGGTACTCCGGATGCGACGATCCTGCATAAGAAAAGAAGAAGGTGAAAAAGTTATGCAACAGTCAAGGTCGTCGGTGAGACGACTAACATAAAGTAAATTGAAAGGGGATCCCGGAACATGAAGAACCGAGGAAAGAGAGAGAGTCGGAGTAAGCTGAAGAGCAGCGGTGCCAGAGACAGGAAGTGTATCACCGTTGGCCACAGTGATGCAAAGGGGATGAGGCGTCCGTTGGTACTTGGTGGGCTTCTGGGAGGTAATATGGTGAGTAGCCCCGGAATCAACGATCCAACAGGGACTATGAGAGAGACAGGTTATACCTTCCGCAGAACAGGACGCGACGGAGCCGGAGGAGCGGCTGAGGGCACCTTGAAGCTGTTGGAGTTGGGTACAAAGCTCATCAATATCTTGGCGGGTAGTGGAAGCCAGATCGGGGGCAGAAGGCCCAGTGGGAGTAGGGGCAGCAGAGGTAGTAGCAGTAAGGTGAGGAGGCAGACCGTGCTTGCGGTAATAAGTAGCTTCAAGATGATTATCGCGGCCACAGTAAGTGCATTTCATAGAAGAACGACCACCACGTCCTCGTCCCCGAGACGGCGGCCGGCCCCCCCGAGTGGAAGATCCACGAGTAGGAGGGTTCGGAAGGAGAGGCTGTTGAAGAAGAGCGGGGGCAAAATAATGAGGAGCCTCGGAAGGAGGCGTGACCTTGAGCAGCATGGAACATACATCGGACAGGGACGGAGTTGTGGCGGATGATAGGATCTATGCTCGAACACTATGCAGGTGGGGAGGAACACGAGACATCATCATGGCGATGGCGACAACTTCTTTCTGGTTCCGTTGAATGGCGAGATCAGTAGTAGGAAGCTAATGTTGAATCCAAGCCTCGGCCAAACTCTTTGCTTTAGCCACAAAGGAGAGCATATCGCCAGGAGCACCGGGGGCAAGATTCTGAAGATCAGAAATGATATCATAGAGGTGCTGTAGGCTGTCATGCCCGGAGTAAAATGAGTGAAGCTCCTCCCACATGGTCTTGGCCATGTCATGATACATGACCATTCGGTAGGGCTCGGTGTCCATGGAGTTGAGAAGCCAGGACTGGACCCGACCATCGTCGCAAAGCCAGTCATCGGAGGGAGCAGTCGGAGGGGCCCGGGTCAAGTGGTGAAGAAGTCCCTTCGTCTGCAGAACACGGCGAACCGAGTGAACCCATTCAACAAAGTTCCTTTTTCCAGTGAGGGAGATAGTCGTAATCCGTAATTCGTCACGAAGTTCGGAAGCCGAGGCAGCCGCACGGGCTGGCGGAGCAGAAGTAGCAGCAGAAGTATCGGAAGCCATGCGCGGCCAGCAGAAGAGGCCGGGCGGTTAGAAGAGTTAGAAGAGGTAGTCGCACGGTCTCGGCGGACACGCCAGCGACCAGTAGATCGCGACCAAAATGAGACTAGCAGAGGGGGATCCCAAGCGACAAGGCAGGCCGCAGGCGAGTAGTATGTGTGAAGGACAACAGCGTATAGGCGAGGCCGCAGCGATGAGCGAGGAGCAGGTCGCGGCGAACAGAAGAGGCAAGTTGCCGCGAGCAGCGAGCAGCGAGCAGGGAGAGACCGCGCGGTAAGTTGCCGCAAGCCGTAGCGGAGAAGGCGAGATAGCACCGAGCAAAAAAGAAGGGCAGGTCGCGACGAGCAGGAGAGCAGGTCATGGCGAACAGGAGGCAGGTCGCTGCGAGCAGGTCGCGGCGAACATGAGGCAGGTCGCGGCGAGCAGGAGAGCAGATCGCGGCGAGCTGCGATCAGCGAGCAGGAAGAGGCCGCGAGTAGAGAACTCGAGCGGTCAGAAGAAGAATCCGTGAGTTAGCGAACTCGAGCGGATTAGGCAAGAGAGAGGAAGCCGCGAGTAGGAGAGGGAGAGCCCGCAGCGGACGGAGAAAGAAAGGAGAAGGTGGACCCACGGGAGAGAGGATTATAAAAGGAGAGGAGGTAGGAAGGAGGAGGTGGAAGCCACGAGAGAGGCAGAGTTGGAGGCGGGTAGGAATTAGCCAGGCGGGTAGAAGGAGAGAGGCCGCAAGAGTCCGCGACTAAGGGAAGCCGCGCGGAAAGGTAAGGAAGATAGGCGGCTAGAAATTGGCTAGGCCGGATACCCAAGGAGGAGACCGGTTTCCCTCTGATACCATGTAAAGAAAGGCCTCAAAGCTTGTATATACTTCTTGAATGAATAGTTACAAGTATGAATACACTTATATAGGAGAAGAATGAGAAGAGAAAACCTAAATACAAGATGTGGGACTAATACATGGAGAGAGGAAAGAGAGAAAAACATGGGCCCTTAATTGAGTTTTTCTAACAATTATCATCATTTCTATAACAACTTGTCATTATATAAAGCTGCTTTGAAAGAAATCATAGAAACTAAAGAAATAAGAACTCATCATAGCTTTCTTTTTCCTTCATTTTCCTTGGATCCGTGTCCATTCTCTGTTGTATCATTTTCTATACAGTTTATCATTCATCAACTTTTGTATATTAAATACAATTTATTCATATTTAGTTCATGCATCGATGTGGTTTGCATTCACGAGGGAAAACTGCCCTAATGTCACTATGGAATTGGTGTATCATTTAATGAAATCCGCGTTGATATGACAAGAACCTCTGCCGACTTGACGAACCTATCAACATTTATAATAGGCTTGTTGACATCTATATTAAACTTATTAATAAACCATATATAATTACCATATATTACTGATATTATGATAATTTATTCATGTTAGGCTCCTATTTAAGTGAAAGAGACACATCCTCCATGATTTTGATATGAATGTATACACAAAGTAATCCAAAATTCACTATAAATCCCCTCAAGAATTTGTTGTATAATGCTGACTACAATTCCAACATTCCAAAATCAGCTCTTGACAATCCTCAAATTGGCTTCCCTTACAAAATAACATGGAATTTTTGTAAACTTGAAAGATAAGGAAAAAACAACGATTATATTGCCATGGAAGAGCTAGGGTTTACTTCCTTCGTATAAAAGTATTTATGTATAATTTCTACACACACATTTGGGCTATAACGCCAAAAATATCAATGCCTCAAAATCATATCTCTAATTTCCTGTTAAAATCATCATAATATTCTTCAATTAATATCAAAATGAACAGTCTAATAAGAGTAAACAGGACTTTATTATTCTCAATCAAAAATCATGAAGTAACTAACAATATAAACAAGCTAGCGTTTCCTGCCATCCTGCGGATCGAAGAGGAAATGAACATATACGCCTTTTAAACTTCATAAAACTAAAGGGGAAGAAGAAAAAAATCAGAAATTAGAAGCTTTTTAATCCATCTAGGGTTTTCGGAATTACTAATCCAGGACTTGACTCTAGCAAGGAACGTAAAGGAGTTGAGAGGAAGGAATTACCTTGAATTTGGAGAGGAAATTCTTGAAACCGAGCGATTTCCAGCATCGAGCTGAAGCAGACGGGGCTCAGCGAGCCGCAATCTTCTGTCTGGAGTCGGGAGTGGTATCATGTGCGTGAACAACTGAGGAAGGCTCGGTTTTTCTTTACTTTTCAATGCCTGAGCCCCTTTTTGCATGACACGCATAGGCGGTCCAACGTGAGTCACGCTCGTGGACCGGTCGCTTCCCTACTTTCCTTGGTCGGTTCAGCCCATCCTGCTTCTCTTTGACTTGAAAATCCAGCCAACCCTTCCTCTTTTTGAATCTAAATTTTATTGCTTAAGCTTCTAAGTAATTTTATGTAATCACATACATATTTTGTTACGATTTCAACCTAAATTTCATTGCGACCCTACATATACGTCCTAATTATTGCGCCATTACATTTACGTTGACGCGTATGTAAACAATTATAATTTACATATTACATACACACCATAAATGATGTCGATACAAAGAACTTTAGCATGCAATTTATTTAACACTTCATAACACATAAATTATTACCCGTTAAACTTGTCAACATCACAATTCACCCATCCATATAGGATGTTTGTCCGAGGAAATATTTAGTTATATCCACATCAAACAGGGGTCTCATCTTGTTGTTAGAGAATAAACATGAAACACATCATGAAGGTTTTAAAGATCATCCGACCACGTCGTTCAGAAAGCCATTGTTCCAATTCATTTGATACTAAAAATTGCAACATATCGGGATTGAGTTTTCCCCAATTCATTCGATATTATTCCATTGTTGTTTATTCTTCCACTCTTTTCTCTTTTCATGCATCTTGTCTCTTATTTTTGCCGTTCTTGGCATATCTTATTAGTATACGACATCTTTTGCCTAATTTGCTTCAAAATGAGTCATTTGAGTCTTTACTTTATGACTAAACTAATATTATGTTAGTACCCTTTAAATTTAGAGTTATCATCTGAGAAAATTCCCCACATTGTTGTTCCGTTGGATTGTTCATTCGTTTGAGACTAAAAAATAGCACCATAAGAAATTATCTATACTATATAATAATGTTCGCATTGCTACAGTTTTTTGTCGTTCTGTTACATTAGCACTTCCGATTTTAACCCTCCCCTCACCAGCGCTGGCTTTCGTTTTATTTAAAAAAAATTCACAAATCGTCACCGACGGAGCCAGCGGAGGCCTGACCGGAGCCCACCGATGGGGTCGCCTGATGACGGCGACCCCTGCGGGGGTAGGCCGGAGACAGTCCGACAGGGCCAACCGGCGGCGGTGGCCTCCACGGTCGATTCCGCCGCGCTCTTCATTTCTCTGTCTCGCTCGCCGCATTCTTCATTGTCTTGCTCGCTGTTTTATTGAATTTATTAATTTTTATTAATGTGTATAGAGACAGAGTTTGAGAGAGATGATTCCGACGGAGGCCGCCGGAACCTGGAAGTTGGGACCGAGGTGGCAGTCAATGGTGAAGGACTAGATGACGGAGAAGGTCCATTGCAGAGACAGAGCCACAAAGCAGAGGATGTCGGAGGCCCCGATGGGGATGATGCGGATCAGGAGCTTCACTTCAGATGGAGAGAGAGAGAGAGAGTTCCGTCCATGGCGGGAGGAAGCGGTAGGGGCTTGGGCCAAAGAAGATCGCGTCAGGGGCCGGTGGGGAGGACGAGGCGGCGGAAGCTGAATCGTGCGGCGAGCTGGGAAGACGCCAAGGTGGGGCGACGCGGGTGCGCCCGAGGCCGCCTCCCCCGACGCTTCCGGCGAGATCCTCCAAGCCCATCTCCCCATCGATGTTACAGAGCCGTGGAAGCCATGAACGGAGCTGGCGGTGGGTTTGGCTGGGAACCAATGGCGGTGGCGGAGGACACGACAGAAAGAGACGGAGGCAGCGGCTATAGAGTTGTGGAAGTCATTAACTGAGGTGGCGGTGGAGGTTGGTTTGGCTAGGGCTAGGGAGGCGGTGGCAGAGGAGACGGCGGAAATAGGCAGCGACCGCCGGTAAATTTATTTATATCATTCTTCGGCCACATCCTCTCACACCTGGAGCGTATTTCCTGTCGTGACAGAATTTGAAAAGACTGTAATCAGAATAGTTGGTTAATTAATTTTGGTTCTTAGATTTAGAAATATAATAAATATTTTATTTTGTAATTTGAGGCTGTTGCAAATATTTAGCGCCTAATACAGTCTTTTATATTTAATAATTGGTCACATATATTTGGTCAGATGCATGCATAATGCAATTGCAAGAATGTAATTGTCCCTCCCCGCCTTCTAAGGCATGGTTTGACTAGGCGGTGACGGCCGTGAACATGATAGTTATGAATCGTCGTTCGTGAACCATCGACCTCACCTAAGGCACTTTATCCACTTTTATGTTCAAAACTATGTTTCTTTTCTTGACGGATCGAGGTCATAATTGGTGTCATGCCAAACATACATTTGATAACGTGACGTTTTTGTTCAAACTCACAGGAACAAAAATGACACGCCAAACAGAGACTAAATGATTTGATTAAATTTATTTTGTGGAAAATGTTTGATTATAAGGGCCCAATCCCAACTCCCGAGTATATAATTGTGATAACTCGATCCTATCCACACATCTTAAAAAAACGAAAACTACGATTTGAATTTTAGTGTATACGAGCATCTTCGCACGGGCTACGCTCGATGCTCTCAGGCGGCCTTTGGACGCATCCAGGCGGGCTTCGCCCGCCTCCAAAGGGCTTTGCCCGTGCTTGATGCTTCGGGCGTCCTTCGGTCGCATAGAAGCAAGCTTCAGCCACTTCCACACAATTCACCAGCTCGGCACCGCACCACCCGCGACTCGCGCCCCCCGGAGCACTATGATTGTTGTTTGATTTTGGATACGCGAGTATCCAAAATCAAACAACAATCATAGTGCTCCGAGGGGCCGCGAGTGGCTGGTGTAGTGTCGAGCTGGTGAATTGCGTGGAAGCAGACGAAGCTCGCTTCTATGCAGCTGAAGGACGTCCGGAGCATCTAGCACGGGCGGAGCCCTTTGGAAGCGGATGAAGTCCTCCTGAATGAGGCTGAAGGCCGCCCGAGAGCATCAAGTACAAGCATAGCCCGTGCGAAGATGCTCATGTTTAATATGCATTCCTCTTTCCATAGAATAACATTGATTGACTTATCCTATGAATCTTAATTAAACATTTTCTTACTTTTCTCCTTAATTAGGCAATATATTTGCATTTGTAAAACAAATTAATATAAAAATCCTCAACTAGTTTGCGGTTAATACATAATAAATAGGGAGTTGTCTTCTTTAGACGAACATTATATGCAATATTTGTTTTTCCATATATGATATGTAATACTCTCATATCTAAAGTGATACGATCTCGGGATGGAAATCCGTAAGGGGAGGGCCGGCGGTGGTGTGGAAGAAGAGAGAGATTAGGGTAGAGAAGAAAAGATTACGGAGCAGCCTTAAATTCCATTCATCCAAAGCTAATCAAAAAGGAGTACAACACAGCCCCTTATAAGTGTGAGGTGCGGATAGCGAATGCGAATAAAAATAAAAGCTTACATATACATAATATGAAATTACAGAATGTGAATAAAAATAAAATTGTCATGCCGACATCACATTTTCGTTCTCTCCTCCTCCATACGGACTCGTCTTCGTCTTCCTCCGTGTGTAGACCTGCCATAACGTCTCGTCGATGTGCACGTCCGTAACAATACCACCGTCTAGAAAATTTCTTTGTCTCAAGGCAGTAGTCAGTGAACTGGCTGCAAAAGTCATCCTGAGGAAGCCATGTAACATCAGAGTCCGCTAAACAACGGTTCAGAATGGGAGGAGGTTGAAAGAGGCCTGCTAGAAACATTGCCTCGTACTTGGCCTTCTGACAGACCAGACAGGCGACCACGAATGCCTTGACCTGTCTGAACATGTGGTGCCAGTGGAGCGAGCCGCTAAACAGCGGTGAGTACGAAAGGCTTTGGTGTGTCCTCTGGAGGGCGAAGCATGAAACTCGGCGAGGAGTCGAGGAATGCTCGGTGAAGAGGGCGCTAGAGCAAGGCGGCCCCCTACAAGCGAGTATGGTGGATGGGCGGCGGCGTTCGTGATGAGCGTTGTTCGGATCCCGAATAAAATAGGGTCAGCCTCAACCTCGTGTTGGATGGTCTCCGCATCTTTCCACACCGACCGAGAGATAGTCGTGAGCTCTGGCGACTAGCTCTGTCGATAGAGAGCATCTGCTGCTCGGTTTGCCCTCCTTAGGCCGAACTCGATGGTGAAGTCATAGCCCAGGAGTTTGTCCACCCATACCTACTGGCTGGGCGTTGCGATCTTCTGCTAGAGGAGGCAGCGAAGGTTGTAGTTGTCGGTGCGGACCACGAATGGGCGGCCAACAAATATGGGTGCCAATGCTGAATGGCGAGAACGAGCCCCATGAGCTCGTTCTTATACGTGGAGCGGATGCAGACGGTGATGGAGAAAGCGTGGTTGAAGTAGGTTATCGGTCGTTCGGCCTGCATGAGTATCGCTCCCACCCCGTTGCCCGATGCGTGACACTCTAGGAACGACAAAGAGAAATTTGGCATGGCCAGCACCGGCCCGCGTACTAGGTCCTGCTAAATGGCTGCAAAGGAGTCGGCGACCGTGGCCGTCCACTGAAAAGGCCCCTCCTCCGATTTTTTTAGGAGCCGGGTGAGTGGTCGAGCTAGAGCCTCGTACCCTTGGATGAAGCGGTGATAGTATCCCGTCAAGCTGAGGAATCCTCAGACGTCCCACATGGAAGTAGGGGTCGCCCAATGAGGGACCTCCGCAATCTTCTCCTCGTTAATGGCAACCCCCCGAGTCGAGATGGTGTGGAACACTTCTTTGGGTGGAGCTTAAGGTGATGACGCCAGATGGTAGGCAGAGTGAGGCGGACATGTTGAAGGTGTTCGTGCTAGGAAGAAATGTATACCAAATGTCATAAAAAAAACAAGAATGTGTCGATGAAGTACCCCCCCCCCCCCCCCCCAAAAAAAATGTCGTTCATCATCGCATGGAGGGTGGTTGATGTGTTGGTCAGGCCGAAGGGCATGACCAAGAACTCATAGTAACCGTCGTGCGTCCTGAAGACGATCTTTGTGTTGTCCTCGGGCCTTACCCAAATCTGGTGATAGCCCGCTCGGAGATCCAACTTGGTGTAGAATATGGCGTTGTGTAGCTCTTCTAGAAGCTTCTGAATAACTGGGATCGGGTACCTATCCAGAATGGTGACCTTGTTGAGGTCTCGGTAGTCCACGCAGAACCGCCAACTACCGTCCTTCTTCCGGATCAGAAGGACCGGGCTGGAGAAGGGACTCACACTGGGGCGGATGAGGCCCTCCAACATCTCACGGATCAGCCGCTCAATCTCTTCCTTCTGCACGTGGCCGCAACGGTAAAGGCGTACCGACAATGCCGTAATACCGGGCTGGAGGGGAATGACATGATCATTGGTGCGGGCTGGAGGGAGGCCGGTCAGGGCCTCAAAGATGTCATCGAACTCTGCGAGTAACGCCTGAAGGTCGGTCGTGTGTGAAAGAGGTGGCGGTGCCGGGGTGGAAAGTGGTCAAAGACATGCGAAAAAATTGACGTCGGCGGTCCACTGAATCACACGGACGGAGATTGGAGTGCGAAGTTGAGCGGAGTCGCCCGCCAGGCGGCACGTCCGACCCTTTTTGAGGAACTGCATAGTCATACTCCCAGTTGACCCGCACTTTGCCCAGTGTGCAAAGCCAAGCCACTCCCAGAATTACGTCAGGGAGAGAGCGGTGTGACACTTGTGGGTCGGCCGACGACGACTATCGCCTAGATAGACTGTAATGTCAGGAGAGGGAACCAAGGGAAGGCGAAGCTGGTGCGCCAAATAGGCTGATAGGAACTCGCACCACTGACCACCATGACCACAATAGAACGACCACACAACGTACCTTCTAGATTCTTGGTCTGAGGGGCTGAAATGTTTGCCCATCGAGAAGCGGGGCAGCACCAAGCAGTGAAAAGTAGGTGAGGCGGTGTCTCCAACGCTGTCACCCACGAATAGCTCGAGGGCCTCGAAGTCCTTCAAGGTGGCCTCTCGGTCGAAGTCGCTGATGATGGCTTGGAACTCCTTGATGGAACACACATGCATAGGAGAGTAGGGATGACGACACTGGAAACATAGGCCCTTGTTGCGACAGTCATTGTAGGTACTATTGGAGACGTGTTGGGGAATCGCCAGTCGGTCGGATCGGAGCCCCCAGGAGGAGGCCGCTACAGGGATGTCGAAGGAGGTGGCCTCCAGGGAGGCCGAGGCGGGTGATGACTGGTTCCAGGCGCAGGCTCCCTGGGGGAGAGGTCAGCCTCCACCTGATGCGCCGTATCAAGGGCACGAAGACCGTGCGGGGATAATGCGAGCGGAGGAGGGAGCAGATATGGTTCAGTAGCCCTTGCATGAAGAAGTCCAGGTACTGGTCGGGTGGCAATCCGGGAAAATGAGTGACCATGGATACAAACTCGTCAATGTAGTCGTCCAGGCCGGTTGTTTGGCGGACACTGCATAGACGCTTGATAGCGGAAGAGCCAGAGTAGCGGGTGTCGTACCGCCGAATCATCTCCTATTTGAGCTCGGGCCAGGAGAGGCACGGGTTGGATATGCGGAGCCACTAAGCCCAGTGGAGGGCCGAGCCGTCCAGGCCAACCACAATTGTAGGCACCTTGTCTGCTCCAGTGTGTAGTTGTGGTCAAACTATTTTTCCGCTTTGGCAATCCTCCCCATCAGGTCAACACCGACAAAAGGGGGAATATTGAAGGAGCGGGCGGACCGGCCCTAAATGGCCGAAGGAGGCAGCGGAGGAGGGTGTTCGGTTGACATGGGCAGCGGCCTGGTGCCAAGGAGAGAGCCGCCGTCCGTGGGCGAGCTGTCGTCCGCGGGTGAGCTCGAAAACGACGTTGGCGGATGCCTGGAGGGAGTCAATCTTGGAGTGAAGTGCAAGGAGGGAGGAGTGCATGGAGGCAACCCCTTGTTCTTGAACCTTGATACGATGGCTAAGAGCTTCGGAGGCAGTATCTGGAGTGGGGTCACCAGAGATGTGAGTGTTGGGGGCCATGGGACTGGAGATGTTGGACGACAGCTGGAAATGACGAGACATGAAACGGAGTACCGACGGCTTGATGGCGGGCGGTGTGGTAGGTCGGACCCAATTGATACGTTTCCGAAGAGGAAATCCGGCATGGAGGAAGGCCGGCGGTGGCGAGGAAGAAGTGAGGGATTAGGGTTGAATTCCATTCATCCAAAGATAATCAAAATGGAGTACACTACCACCCCTCATAGGCGCGGGGTGCGGATAGCGAATGTAAATAAAAATTGCGTACACTTACATAATATGAAATAACAAAATGCGAATAAAAATTAAATAGTCATGCCAACGTCGCGTCTTCGGTCTCTCCTCCAGACGGACCCGTCGTCGTCTTCCTCTGCATGTAGACCCGCCACGCCATCTCGTCAATGTGCACGTCCGTAACATAAAGCATACTTTTTAACAATACACATTTTAAATATCACGTCGAGTGTATTCATTCATTCACATACTTCTCATTTATGCACATCTTAGATTTCATACTTTGTATGTAAGTTCATTAGAACCTAAATATAAATATTAATCGAGTTCTTATTGATATCATCATATCAGTAAGGTTATCAAAAGAACTACATCAACTTGACAATTCTAAATCATTAAGCAAGTCATGTAATTTCTACCTGTTGCTCATTATTATACTTTGCTCTCGATCTTTATAGATTAAGCACTACCATTCACATTAATTTTCTAGTACTTGGACGGTTTATTTGCATTTACACTTTTCAAATTCACATAGTTCACTATGCAATTCACCAATGATTGACCTAGGCTTTTCATCATGTTGTCTTAGTTGTTATCTTGGTTTCCTTTGCTCTTTGTTTTTGTCCTTTTATTTATAGGATGTAGGTAAGAGTATCATTAATCTTGCATGTCAATTCACACCCCCATGCAACCAAGGGTTTACTCTTCACCTTGTTGCAATTCTTTCATTTTTGTTAATCCTTCATTATTTTTATAACACCTCTTTCAAGACTACATACCATATCAAGGATCAGTCCAAAATCCAAGATATGTTATATAGAGTGAAGGTGGGATTACAACTATAAGAATATTCATTTCATTCAACTTTGCATACTCATCGTAGCTTTTTTTATTTATTCTTAACCTTTCATTTTTTGAGTTCATTGTTTTCAATTCATGTGGTTTTCATACCATGTTACATCAAGTGTTGTCATTTACTTTTTCTACCAATATTATTAAGTGTCCGAATTCTAGACAAAAAGTTGTTATCCAAATAGCCTTGATTGTATTTAGACAGTGATACGGTTTGCGACATTAAAATTTTTTATCATTGCTTTACTTTCCTCGTGACGCTTGTCTTGCCTTCTAATATTCTTGTTGACAATCTATGTTCTTTCTCTTAAATTCTTCTTTTCTCCGTCTTCATTTATCTAACAAAAAATTGACATTTTCTTCTGTATAAAGTCTCAAAGGCACCATATTTTTACTAACATCTATAAAATTCATTCTAATTGACCATCTGGTTATCCTGTAATTTTACTCCAATTGTAGATGCATTTACTTGTAACGGGCATAGACCGCTCATCCATATTACATATTATCATTCCCATTCATTAGTTCCTATTAAATTCATTCTAGTTGACCAGGATATTGGTCAACTAACTCTTTCTTTCAGCCCACTCCTCCTTATGGAAGGAAGGAAAGTGTACTACTTTTTGTCAATTTATTAATAACTTACTGTGTGTTATCATTTTTCATGTTACCCTACTTAGAGTCTATCAACCAGATATTTTACCCTGCACTCCATTAGGAGCATTATCTGAGATTCACGGAACTAAGGAGAATCGACCCGCAATTGACTCATCCATCATTATTACCTCTCTAATCACTGGCACACCTAGTCGTGTTCCCACTAACACAGGTGGCCCGTCCTCTGGTCCGGATTCATCTCATCCTGATGAGGTCCAGTGTTCTAGATGTCAGATTTAGGACATGTAGCTGTCCAATCCCTTGTACACAATCCACTACTCAATGTTGAGAATGAAACTGTTCCGGGTTCGATGATGCAAACTAAGGGAGATATTTCTCGTATCTTCCAGATGAGGATTGCACCATAGAGGTAGGCATAATGGCGTGTCTACTACCTACATCTTAATGAGGATAAAATTCGGGTGAGTGACTCGTTTATGAGTAAATGATCCCCAGAGTTCTTCTCGTCATACCTATGAATCAGTTAATTAGTGAGACCCCAAAGACGAGAGTTGAATATATTGTGGTTGCCTACTATACACTTGAGGACACTCGATGTCTCGAGACCCTATTCCCTTATTCCTCACACTCTTAATGAGTTCTTTGATACCCTGCCAATGTGCCCATCATATACAATATCTTTTTTATACCCTGCCCGGTGAGCTCCCAACAAATCACCCCTGTAGGAGGCCTTCAACATATCATAAAATCATGTCTTAGTGTTGATATCTTGGGTGTGATCATTTAGACAATTGTTGCATTTGTGATGAAATCTTCTACACTTACCAGTTGTGCCTCTTTACGGTGTGGCCCTTTTGAGAAATATCCATCACATCAAAGAGTCAAATTTTGGGGTCTGTCAACTCTGTTGTTCATTATTGGCATATATTGCATGATTTACATATTTTATTCCTGCGTGATGTTAAATTAAATGATAAAACATTTACTATTTTCCTTCAAGGAGTGAGTCTATCCTCCCCTTTTCCATTTTTTCTTCCCTTCCACCATCATTTCAGGCTTCTTTCCTCCATTTTCAACCGATTCTGTCATCACCCTGCTCCTTCCTCGACATAGAGTTGTTTTCCTTGTGAGTCGTCCCAGCGATTGCATGAGTCTTCTATCTTCCATTGGATTGCATCGACCACTTTATATTTTCCTTACTTTACGACATCTTGCCTATTCTTTCATTGACCTATGGTTAGTGAAAACAAATTTAGCATAGTTTTACCTTCGGGAAGATTTATTTGGATGTATTTTTCGTGCTTTAGTTGATTTCATTCCTCACATTCTATATTTTATTTTTGTGATTATTGATTCCCGCAGAACACCTTATCTACAATTCTGCAACTATAAAAATTGATTCCTAATGTTTGCTGGTCACTCTAAAATTTGTACACAGGCATAACCATGCAACTGCATGTGCATCTGTGCCCTTGCTTATGATAACATGTAGCTTATGTATGGTTTGGTCATCCATAGAACAAATAGATGCTACTCAATTTCCTAAGGCAAGTGGAGTGGACATACCCTGCTACATTCATTGCATTGATGTCCACACCTTGTAGCGTCAATGAAACCGGGTGGCTTAGGAGGTGCAAGATAAGTCATTTGATGGATTTGAGAAGAGAAAAAAGTTATTTCAGCAGGAGTCACTTTGAAGAGCATAAAATATGCACCAAAGATAGAACCGCAATAACATAGAGGACATTGAGTGGATGTTGGAGAAAACAAAAATAATGATTCAATACTATTCCAGGAGTACAAGTCCCCTCTATATATGGAGGTGAATCAAGGATTAGAGTCAAGCTGTAAATAGTTGTAAATAAAATAAAACATAAAATAAAAACATATTGTAACACTCCCCCTCAAGTTGGGTGTGAGATGTTGATCATGCCCAACTTGACGACAATTATTCCAAAGGTACTTCCACTCAGGCCTTTCGTGAGAATGCCGGCAAGTTGTCTATCCGAGGGAACAAAGGGAGTACACACAAGTCCCTTTTCAATGTTCTCCTTGATGAAGTGACGATCTACTTCAATATGTTTCCTACAATCATGCTGAACAGGATTTTGTGCGATGCTGATAGCAGCCTTTTTATCACAATACAACCAAATGGTCTCATCTTCAGAGAGTTCGAGGTCACTTTGCAGGGAACATAACCAAAAGCTCTCACAAACACCATGGGTGTTGGGAATATTGCCCTCAATGTTCCCTGGATTTGAAGAGGCATCACCATCAAGACTAAGAACATAATTATATTTGATGTATTTTCAAGTTCAATATGTGCAGGATGTTCTTTAGAACAAGTTTAGACAGGTTGTCTTAGTGACAGTGACATTGTTACGGACGGTCACCCCCTCTATTAGACTGTGGCGTTTGGCACAGCGAGGGACCCGCCGTAATAGCTTAACAGGGTCGCGGCCCGCACACCCCAACCCTGGCCCCACCTGTTCTCAGCAGGGCTGGTTGTTGTCTCCGCGATTTGAACCCGAGACCTTGATAAGAAGCACTTAACGCTTGCACTTTTATGTTACGGACGGGCACCCCCTCTATTAGACTGTGTCGTTTGGCACAGCGAGGGACCCGCCGTAATAGCTTAACAGAGTCGTGGCCCGCACACCCCAACCCTGGCCCCACCGGTTCTCAGCAGGGCTGGTTGTTGTCTCCTCGATTTGAACTCGGGACCTTGATAAGAAGCACTTAACGCTTGCCCTCATCACAAGGGTTGGGGTGTGCGGGCCGCGGCCCTGTTAAGCTATTACGGCGGGTCCCTCGCTGTGCCAAACGACACAGTCTAATAGAGGGGGTGCCCGTCCGTAACAGACAGGTGGTCACAAGGTAGAATGTTGGGGAGATAGAAATTTGTCTAAGTCCACAGGCGTTGAATGAAGCCAGTTCACTCAACGCCAGATGCCAAGAAACGCTGAGTAAAGCATGGGCAGTCAAAGCCTGACTGTTGACAAAGCAGGATTTTGACTAAAGTCCAATAAGAGGCGTCGAGTAAAGCTTAGACAGTCAAAACTTCAGCATTGGCAAACAAGAAATCTGGCAAAGTCCAGAAGCGCTGAGTGAAGGCAGTTCACTCAACGCTCAGAGAAGAAAGCTTCTAAAGATCTGTCAAGAAATCTGGCTAAGTCCAGAAGCGTTGAGTGAAGGCGGTTCACTCAATGCCCAAAGAAAAAAGCGTCGACAGAGCAGTGTGATGTCAAAGCTTATGAAGATGTAGACAGAAAAATCTATCTAAATCCAGATGCGTTGAGTGAGGACAGCTCACTCAACGCAAGCTCATCAAGAAATTCTACTAAGTACAGAAGCGTTGAATGAAGGCAGTTCACTCAACGTCTCATCGAGAAGACAGACAAAGATAGAAGCGTTGAGTGATGAAGGCTCACTCAACGCATTCATAAAGATGGAAATCAGCTAAGTACAGAAGCGTTGAGTGAAGGCAGTTCACTCAACGCCTCAGCAAGATGGCAGGCTACAGAGAAGCGGCTAAGTACAAATGCGTTGAGTGATGAAGACTCACTCAACGCCTAGCAGTGCAGAATTATTGGCTAAGTCCAAATTCGTTGAGTGACGAAGGTTCACTCAACACACTCAACGCCTGGGATGAACTGTGAATTTGGCCAAGTCCACAGATGCTGATGTCAGCAAAAGTCAGCGGAATTTTAAATTGTTGCGGGAAGTCTACAGTACATGACAAATGGCGCCGCAGGGCTACTGTACGATATTTTCTGTAAAAGCAAAGTTGCAGCCAGCAACTTCAGGTGGCCCCACAGGTCAAAGAGCCGTTGGACGGCTGAAGATAAAAGTGATCAGATCGGCAGAAACAAATCAACTTTTAGGGATTTAACATTTTGTAAAGAGGCGGAACTTCATCTTCTTCCTCTCGCCATTGTTGCAGAGCCTGAAGCAGAAGTTCAAACCGCTAATCTAAAAGTTCAAGCAGTTAGTTGTTGTGATTTTCACCTACAACAAGTTCAAAGAAATCTCTGAGGAAGAAGCAATCAAGGCTAACCCTAGCTACGACAAGATAGTTATTGTGATCGACACCTTCAACAGCAAGGTCAGAGAAAATCTCTAAGTAAGTAGAAGCAGCAAGGCAAGCCCCAGCTACAACAACTTCACAGCTCTAGCAGATCATTCCTGAAGAACACTTTCTGGAGCTGTGAAGAAGAAGATATGACTGAGTTTCACTCTCAGTTCAGGAAGAAACAGTTCTCTGCAATATACTTCTCAGCACAAGCCAAGTCAACTTGAAAATCAACCATCTTGTTACTGTGAAGGAGATAGGACTAAGCTTTCTTAGTTCAGGAAGAAGGCTCAGAGAATAATCTCTCTGGAGTCAAAGATAGGGCTGAGTATTTCTCAGTCCAGGAAGGCAGGCTCATAGAACATCTCTTTGGAGTCAATATCAATAACAACCATTATCTATGTAAGATCTAGTCTTGGATCTGAGCTGTAGAGCCTTTGTGCCTGAGTTGTAGGACCTTTGGCCTGAGGTAGGATCCCTGGTGTGGATCTGAGGTAGGGCAGTTTTGCCTGAGGTAGGAGAGTCATTCTCTCTGAGTTATAGGGTCTTTGTGCCTGAGTTGTAGGATCCTTCTGTGGATCTGAGGTAGGGCCTTTGTGCCTGAGCTGTATGAAAGTCATTCTCTCTGAGTTGTAGGGCTATTCTCCTAGCCTAAGCTGTAGGACTATTAATTTATTTTGAGGTAGGTGATCTTTTGATCACTGAGCTGTAGGAGCAAGCTTGCTCTGAGGTAGGGTTTTGTGCCTGAGGTAGGTCTTGGAGGAGACTGAGAGATCCTGAGGGATCTGTGTTGTAAGCTCTTTGGAGCCCAGTTTTGGAGAAGTGACTTGTCTAACACACTGTTAGAAAGGTGGGAGGGACAGTAGATGTACCCATAATCTGGGGAACCACTATAAATTTTGTGTGTTGTATGATTGTCTTGAAAGATAACTTAATCTAACTCACAACACACTAAAGCAAGGAAAAAGATTCAAAAGACTGAAAAACCTATTCACCCCTCCTCTAGGTGTTTAGCTATCCTTGAAACTAAAGACTTCCAAGTGGTATTAGAGGGAGGTTATTCAAAAAGAACTTAACAGTCTGAGTTGATCTCCAAGGGTAGCTAAAAGGATTGCACTTATGAGTTCTGGAGAGAACCATAAGGAGTGGAGATCAATGAAGCATTAAGTCTGTAGAAAGGAAAACTTTGGAATTTGGAAAGAGAGGGTCAGGCTGTTCATAGAAGCCTCAGATCCTTGGATCTTCATTACTGTCCAAGAAGGACCTTTCATCCCCATGAAGGTCTCTGTCTTAGATGCAAATGTCTAGACTCCAAATAAGTATTCAGAAATGACTAAAGATGAAGTCATTCTAGCTACTATGGATAAGAGAGCACAGAACATCATTATTAGTGTTATAGATGATTCAACCTTCCAGAACTTGGTTCACTGGAAGACAGACAAAGAGATGTGGGATTCTCTTGTTGTCTACATGGAAGGGACAAAGGAGGTGAGGGATGACAGAAAATCCCTACTCAACCAAGAGTATGAAGCCTTCAGGCAGACCAAGAAAGATAGCATATCTAAATGCTATGAGAAGTTTTTCAAGATAGTGAACAGTCTGATCACCTATGTCAGACAGTTCTCTAACTATGAACTGAATGATAAGTTCTTGAGATCCCTTAACAAGGAATGAGACATCGAGATCTGTGCCATCAGAGAAGTTGGCAATTTGGCCAACACATTGCCCCAGAATCTGTTTGGCTTCTATCCCATGAGATGCAGCTGAACTTCAGGAAGGCTGAAGAGGATGCTGTCTGTTCTCATGATAAAGAGAAGTCTGTGACCTTCAGAGATGAAGCCACAAGAAGAAGCAGGAGAAAGACTCCTTCTCCACTAAGGTGAGTTGCAGAGTCAGAAAGCTCAGATCCCAGCTCCTCTGGGAATAAACTATCAGATGGAGAACTAGCACTATTCTCCAAGAAGTTCAAGAAATTGTTGAGTATAAGGAGACATTGGAAGAACAATGGGTCTTCTAGCTCCACCTCAAAGAAGCCTTACTCCAGCAAGGATAAATCCAGAAATGAACCCTCTGGGGAAAGGTATGACTCCAAACAGAACAAACATGTTAAGTCTAATGTTGTTTGCTACTGTTGTAACAGGAGTGGACATGTCATTGCTGACTGTCCAGATAATAAGGAGGAGATGAGGTCTGAAGGCAAAAAGCATCACAGGGACATGAAGACTGAAAAGAGCTTCTTGACCAAGAAGAAAGTCAGCCTATCAGACAGTGATTCTGAGTGTTCAGATTCAGATGAAGAGGAGGCCTACATTGGTCTCATGTCCTTTGAAGAAGAGGTTGATCATCCAACTACCCTCCAGGCATATGGGCTCCACTATCCTCTGTTGATAGTGATTATGGAGAGGATGAGAAGTTCAGTCTCATGGCCACATCAGAAGAAAATCAGGACAACCCTACTCCTGATGAGGTACTCTATCCATAGCTCTTCTTGTGCCTATGAGTCTAGCTCTATCTCTGAAGCATCCACTTCCTCTAGTGGGAATGATGGTTCAGAATCTGAAAATGATGTCAATCAATTTATTGACAAGTATGAGGCTCTTCTGGATGCTTTGAGAAGAAGCAAGAAGTTGGACAAGAAGCAGGCTGAGGAGATTATCTCCCTACAACTAGCTGTTTCCCAGCAATCTGAGTCAGCATCCTTGTTGGATTAGAAAGTAAGGGAAGTCAGCCAACTAAAGGTCATCTCAATCATCTAGATTGAGACCATCAGCCACAAGAACAGGATCATTATGGATCTTGAAGAGAAACTTCAGAGGGAGAAAAGAATTGCGGCTAGTTTTTCAAAGCCCAAAATAGTGTTACCACTTATTGACTCCTTCACTTCTCAAAAAGACAATAGAGGTTTAGGGTTTAAGTGGAATTCTAGAGTTGCCCATTTCGAAGGGAAAGACAAAGCTCCTGTAGTGCCTCAGGCCACATTTCACAAGGTAATCCTCCCTTCCAACAGGTATGGCCAAGACTGCATGTATGGTCACTGGAAGAATGAGAATTTTTCGTGAGTACAAGGTATCTTACATTGGAAGAAGAAATGGCGTAGGTTTGAGTGCATTGAAGGCTCCCCATGAAGAAGTCCAAATGGCCCATTATGGACTATTTGTATTTGCTGCTCCAGTCCCCACGCTCAAGGATAAGGCAGGTTTCTATTCTCAGGTTCCACCAGCAACCACCTTGACCAAGGGGAAGTCAGCCAGTAAGGATCACTTGGCTGTCTGTGATGCCATCAACAACATGTCAACTGCAAAGAAGACTATTGTTGATGAAACTCAGAATAAGCCATGTGCATCCTCTAGCAGACTCACCTTCAGTCAAATTCTTGTTGAAAGACATAAGAAGAAAGCTACAACACTCCCCTCTGAACAGGCTGTTAATGATGACCTGCACTCTTCAAAGGCTGTTCAGAAGAGGAGATATAACATACATGAATGTTGGTGTTGTGGTAAAGTGGACCACTTTGCTGTAGATTGTTGGCACAACCCTAGTGTGCCAAGGGCAAGGGTGAGTCTTCCTGACAGGACTGCTGTAGGTAGACATGTGCATTTTTATACTAACCAGAACCTAGGAGCCAATAAAAATTGGGGTCCTAAGATATACTAATCTGTGTTTGCAGGAATGTCCAAGTGTCCATACCCTCATATGGTACTTGGATAGAGGTTGTTCCATGCATAAGACTGGAACAAGGAGTTATCTTAAGGATCATACTACAGTGAGGAATGGACCTAAGATTTGCAGTTGAGAAGTTGGAGATGGATATTGATCATCAATGATACTCCTCCTACTGCCCAAGAGGAAAAGAATGTTTAGTGCATTCCTGAAGAAGGACAAAGTACACAAGTCTTGGGTAAAGACCTTCAAGTGGTATCTGACTGAATAAACAGGTCAGCAGGATCCAGCCATTGAAGCTCAAAGATATTTGACTGGTGGGACACAGTTTCTGCTGTCATTTCAACAGAATATTGAAAAGAATAGAGAAGAAAAAGAAGGTTGTACGCATTACTGAGGAAAGCACATGAAGCATCTATTCTGAGAGCAGTAAGGAAGAGATATATGATCCTCAGCTGTCAGACTCTTCTGAGAAACATAAAGAGAAGTTCAGGTTTCAATATTTTCTGAACCTGCAGCAAAGATTGTCCAAGTGGAAGTTCAGTCTAGGTTGTTGGACAAGCTTAATTCTTATCAAGAGAATCTCCAGCACAAAATAGATCAGCAATACTGCTGAAGATCAGCATGTCCCTATGGACATTGCTGGGGTTGAGGGGGAGACTACCCAGATGGTTGCACTTGCTGTAGGAAAGCAAGTACAATCAGTTCAAGAACAGCTGGATTGCTCCAACTATATTTGATACAAGTCATCAACTTCTTATGTGAAATGCAGAGATTGAGGGGGAGATTCCAACAGATCTCCCTGCTCAAGAAGATGAGAATGTCATAACCTCCCTGACTACAGCTGGCAGTTGTATCTGAAGAAGTCATAAAGGGGGGTAGACAATGATCAAGAAGAGACTGTGCAGGGTGCAAGGAAGATAGGAAAAACAAGGATGAAACTTATCAATTCCAAGAGAGAAGGCTGACTTCATGTAATAGCAAGAAGCTATATCCATTGTTGAGTCATAATACATACCTGCAGGGAGCTACTGTGCACAGTTGTTGTGGATCTAACATCAGCTCCAGGACTATAACATCAAGATAAGTAAAACTCCCATATTCTGTGAGTCAACTAGTACAATCTCCATTGCTAGGAATCTTGTCTCTCATAGCAGGACTAAGCACATAGAGATTATGTATCATTTTATTAGGGAGCATGTGGAGAAGAAATACATAAGTCTTGAGTTTGTCCCCACAGACAAGCAAGTGGCTGACATCTTTACTAAGTCACTAGATGAAGTCAAGTTCAACACCTTCAAGTTTGAGTTGGGTATGTTGAACTTGGTATAGTTTTAGTTACTCATTATTTTATTTTTGTTGCAGAAATCACTTTTCTTGTAGGTTGATAAGTCTGTCAAGTGGGATCAAGACTTATATGGTCTCAAGTGTCCATTAGAGAGGATGACAGAAGATGCTCATGTTAAGGGGGAGTAAGTCAAGATGCTCCTGTTAAGGGGGAGCAAGTCAAGATGCTCCTGTTGAGGGGGAGCAAGTCCAGCAGTTGCAGGAACAGGTTCAGCTTCCTGTTGAGAGGGAACAAGCAGCTGCAATAGTGGATCAAAGATCAACACTGCTGATCTGTATGTCCTCAGGACAATGTACAGACTGAGGGGGAGATCAACACTAGTGGAATGTTGTTGCTGAGAAGACAATGTTGTTGTTGAGAAGACAAAGCTGCTGCAGGAGAAGAGAAAAACAGAGAAGGTCGGCTCCTCCCTGATTATGGTTGCTTCTGCAGAAGTCATAAAGGGGGAGGAGTGGCATTAGCTCAAGTTGATCAAGGATGGACCACTTAAGTTTCAAGTGGTTGCATTGAAGTGTTGTATCAGTGGTATCAACACAAGAGGTATGATCTCTAGTTAAGTAGTATGATCACTAGTGTAGTGGAATAAGTCTAGGATCAAGAGAAATGTTCTCCCACGATCCTTTCACCTCCCTCTTTAGATAAATGCCTTTTTGAAGAAGCCAGAAAAGGGGAGGAGCGAGAGAGCAATACTTGACATGACCAAGTCATGTTGAGTAAGTGCATATACTTAGAGGAGTGGGAGAGCAATGACTACATATTAAGTCAGTGCATATTACTTTCCCACTTCCAAGTGGTATGAGGAAAGTGCTTCAAGTAGTATGAGGAGAGCAATGACTACATGTTGAGTTAGTGCATATTATTTGGAAACATTCAAGTGGTATGAGGAAAGCAATGACTTGACATGTTGAGTCACTGCATTGAATTGGAGAACTTTGAACAAGCCTACAGCTGCATTAAATTGATATGTTTTATGTGTTAATGCATCTTAGTATTGCTGTGTGTTCTGTCTTCTTCAAATAGGGGGAGATTGTTGGGAATATTGCCTTCAATGTTCCCTAGATTTGAAGAGGCATCACCATCAATACTAAAAGCATAATTGTATTTGATGTATGTTCAAGTTCAATATGTGCAGGATATTCGTTAGAATAAGTTTAGACAGCTTGTTTAAGTGACCGTGACAGGTGGTTACAAGATAGAATGTTGGAGAGACAAAAATTTGTCTAAGTCCACAGGCGTTGAGTGAAGTCAGTTCACTCAATTCCAGATGCCAAGAAACGCTGAGTAAAACATGAGCAATCAAAGCCTGACTGTTGACAAAACAGGATTTTGATTAAGTCCACAGGCGTTGAGTGGAGGCAGTTCACTCAACTCCATATAACAAGAGGCGTCGAGTAAAGCTCAGACAGTCAAATCTTCAGCATTGGCAAGCAAGAAATCTGGCTAAGTCCAGAAGCGTTGAGTGAAGGCAGTTCATTTAACGCCCAGAGAAGAAAGCTTCTGAAGATCTGTCAAGAAATCTGGCTAAGTCCAGAAGCGTTGAGTGAAGGCAGTTCACTCAACGCTCAAAGAAGAAAGCGTCGACAGACCAGTGTGATGTCAAAGCTTAAGAAAATGTAGACAAAAAAATTTGTCTAAGTCTAGATGCTTTGAGTGAGGATAGCTCACTCAACGCAAGTTCATCAAGAAATTCTACTAAGTACAGAAGCGTTGAGTGAATGTAGTTCACTCAACGCCTCATCGAGAAGACAGGCAAAGGCAGAAGCGTTGAGTGATGAAGGCTCACTCAACGCATTCATAAAGATGGAAATCGGCTAAGTACAGAAGCATTGAGTGAAGGCAGTTCGCTCAACGCCTTAGCAAGATCGCAGGCTACAGAGAAGCGGTTAAATCCAAATGCGTTGAGTGATGAAGGCTCACTCAACGCACTCAACGCCTAGCATTGCAGAAGTATTGGCTAAGTCCAAATTCGTTGAGTGATGAAGGTTCACTCAACGCACTCAACGCCTGGGATGAACTGTGAATTTGACTAAGTCCAAAGATGCCGATGTCAGCAAAAGTCAGCAGAATTTCAAATTGTTGCGGGAAGTCTACACTACACGACAAATGACGTCACAGGGCTACTGTACGATATTTCCTGTAAAAGCAAAGTTGCAGCTAACAACTTCAGGTGATCCCACGGTGCAAAGAGTCGTTGGACGGCGAAAGATAAAATAGATCAGATCGGCGGAAACAAATCAATATTTAGGGATTTAACTTTTTGTAAAGAGGCAGAACTTCATCTTCTTCCTCTCACCATTGTTGTAGTGCCTGAAGCAGAAGTTCAAACTCCTGATCTAAAAGTTCAAGCAGTTAGCTATTGCGATTTTCACCTGCAACAACAAGTTCAGAGAAATCTCTGAGGAAGAAGAAGCAACCAAAGCTAACCCTAGCCGTAGCAAGATAGCTGTTGTGATCAACACCTTCAACAGTAAGGTCAGAGAAAATCTCTGAGTAAGTATAAGCAGCAAGGCAAGCCCCAGCTATAGCAACTTCACAGCCCTAGAAGATCATTCCTGAAGAATACTTTCTGGAGCTATGAAGAATAATATAGGACTGAGTTTCACTCTCAGTTCAGGAAGAAGCAGTTCTCTGCAAAATACTTCTCAGCACAAGCCAAGACAACTTGAAGATCAACCATCTTGTTGCTGTGAAGGAGATATGACTAAGCTTTCTTAGTTCAGGAAGAAGAAGGCTCAGAGAATAATCTCTCTGGAGTCAAAAATAAGGATGAGTATTTCTCAGTCCAGGAAGGCAGGCTCAGAGAATATATCTCTGGAGTCAATATCAACAACAACCATTCTCTATGTAGGATCCTGTCTTGGATCTGAGTTGTAGGGTCTTTGTGCCCGAGTTGTGGGACCTTTGTGTTAGGTCCATTGATCCCAATGTCCTGGATTTGAAGAAGGCCTAGCAAACAATGTATACACATGTGGTGATCTAACTTGTGCTCAAGTTTAGTGACTGCAGGATGTCTACTATATATAGATTGGACAGGTTGTCCAAGTGGTCAAAACAGGTACTGTCTAGGCCTAAGGGGCTAGGTCGGGTAAACACTAACCTAAGATGTGGATAGACAGAAATTTGTCCAAATCCACAAGCGTTGAGTGAGAATTACTCGTTCAACGCCAGATGACTTATAGCGCTGAGTGGAGCCTATACAGTCAAAGACAAAGTAATGACAAGCTGAAAAGTGGCTAAGACAACATGCGTTGAGTGAAGTCAACTCACTCAACTCCATACAGCAAAAGGCTGCGAGACAGGGTGATGCAGTAACAACCTAAGAAGAAATATGCAGAAATTAGGCTAAGTCCAAATGCGTTGAGTGTAGCTTACTCACTCAACGCCAGATAAACAGAATAAAATATGTTAAGTAGTTTGGCGTTGAGTGGAGCTTACTCACTCAACGCCAAGGAGCAGAAAAATCTGGCTAAGACAGAAAAGCGTTGAGTGAGACATGCTCACTCAACGCTTTCAACGCCATGATTCAGAAAATCTGGCTAAAGCAAAAGGTGTTGGAACACCCTATTACTATTTGGACCAGGATGACTATATTTCTATAGGGATTGTGTGCTGTGACCTCCATGTTTTTATAAAGGTCACATAGGCTAGTTAGAGTAGTCTTCAGCTCGACGCATAGTCGACTTCAGCTCGACGCAGAGTCGATCTCAGCTCGACGCAGAGTCGACCTCAGCTCGACGCAGAGTCGACCTCAGCTCGACGTGGAGTCGACCTCAGCTCGACGTGGAGTCGACCTCAGCTCGACGTTCCGTCGAACCCAGTTCTGCTTACAGAAAACACTCTCTGGCCGACGTGTGTCGTGCTCAGATCAACGTTTTATTGTGAGCTCGACGCTTTTCAGACCGCCGTCAGTTTTGGATAGGAATTCAAATTCCTTCTGACAGACAATTAATGCTGAAGATTTATTGGCCGTTACAGCATATCTGGTGCATGGCTCAAGGAATTTTCTAAGGAATGTCTGCCTATCATTTCCTTTGAGGCATGGACAGTTAAGGAAAGCAATTAATGCTGTCCTCCAACGGCTATCAAAGTGAAGGAAGAAGAAGACTCAAGTATATAATTCATTTTCTTCTAATTCTACAAGCAGACACAGAGAATACACAGAACAGAAAGGAGAATAACAATACAAGACTTCAGATCTCTTTGCTCTCTGTGACATTGTGTTGAAAAGCTAACTCACAGAAAATCTGATTGCTTCAGACACCTCCATCCAACTCTCTTGGATCATCCTTTGCTGGAGCAAATCAGATCTTTGAAGACCTGTCACCCTTGTGCAGAGCTCTCCTTCCTGAACCTCATTTTGATCTCAGGGGGAGCTTTGACAACAACTTCAGATCCACTTCTGCTTCTCTTTGCTTGTTGAATAGAGAAGACAATATCATCTCTTTTTCTTTTTCTTTCTGTACAGGGTTTTAACTCCCTTCAAAAGTTACTTTTGGTTTTGCTGAAACCTGGTCAAAATCAGCTCTGTTGGTTTGTGAGAACCTGATCAAAAACTCTCTGGTGCTCAAGACACCTGATCAACTCATCTTGAAGTGGATTCCTATCAAGGGTGATAGAAGAGTGGATGTACCCAGATTTGGGGAACCACTATAGCTCCTTGTGTTGTCTGGATTGCTTGTCTTTTTGTGTTTTGCTTTGTGCTGTGAATTTCCTTTTTACTCTGATTATTTGCTATAGCACTATACACTAAGTAAATACAAATTTTCTCTACACTCAAGTTTTCATTTGGAAAATTATTTTAAATAACTCTATTCACCCCCCTCTAGAGTTAGGAGTGATCTTATCCTGCACTTTCAATTGGTATCAGAGGGAGGTTGATCATTCATACAGGTTAACACCTGGATCAAAAGATCCCTGATAAGATCATTTCCCTCAAAGGGTTAGTTTCTTTAGTTTTACTTATCTTTAAAACTCATGGCACAAAACAAGGACTTTGCTAGCACCAGACCTCCTATGTGCAATCTCTCTAAGTTTGCACTATGGAAGGCAAGGATTAGACTTTACATGAACTCTTTTGATGAAGACATTTTTAATTCTGTGTTGACAGATTGTCCAAGACCTCCCACAGGAACAAGTACATCAGCTGTTCCTCCTCCTTCAGGAACTGATGCTGACATAAAGAAGTGGAAGGCAGCAGATGCTAAAGCCATGAACATCTTGGCTCAAACCATGTCAGATGACATTTTCCAGAAAGTAGCTGATTGCAATACTGCTAAAGAGATCTGGAAAAAGCTGTCAGAAATTGTATCAGGTTCTGCAGATGAAAGAAAGGATAGGAGATCCTACCTGATCACCCAGTATGAGAATTTCAAGAAGGCAGAGTCTGAGTCAGTTGCTGACATGTACAACAGACTGAGTCTGATCATAAGTGAGCTTAGATCACTAGAGAAGGACATATCTCTCACTGAGATAAATGACAAAATACTGACTTGTTTCCCTAGCTCTTGGGACTCAAGAATATGGTCAATTAAAGATGGAAGAAATGTCTGTGAGTTATCCACAGAAGCTCTTCTAGGGAAGCTCTTCTAGGGAAGCTCAAGAGCTATGAGCAATTTATTAAGAAGAGAGAAGAAGAGCAGAAGACATCCACCCCAACAGAGAAGGCTGAGAAAACTATTGCCTTCAAAGCACAGGAAGAAGAACCTAAAGAGAAGGTGTTGGGAAATGAAGAGCTTATGAGCCTACTGGTCAAAAGGTTCAATAAGCTAAATAAAAGGAACTTCAGAAGATGGTCATCCAAAGACAAAGACAAGCCAAGGTATGACAGATCTAATAATAAAGATATTATTTGCTTTGGCTGCAGGAAACCAGGACACATCTTCCCAAACTGTCCAGAAAATCAAGACAAGGACAGAAGGGACAAAAAGGAAAGAAAGGATAAAAGGAAGGATAAGGAGTCAAGGAAATACCATGACAAGCCTTCCTCCAGCAACAGCAAGCACACCAGAAAAGGATTTGTGGCTGAATCCTGGAGTGACTCAGATGAGTCTGATTCCTCATCCAGCTCTAGTGATGATGAGGATGATGCAGAAGAAAAAGGATTCTGCATGATGGCCATCAGTGCATCTCAAAAGAACACTGATTCAGAGCCTGATGCTGACTACCCATCTGATCAGGAACTTACTGAGGATCAGGTGAAGACCTATCCAGCATCAAACCATCAATGGTATCTGGATAGTGGGTGCTCAAAGCACATGACAGGGGACAAGGACAACTTCACTTCCTTCAAAGCCAAGCTTGGACCCAAAGTAATTTTTGGAGACTCAAGCTTTGGAACTACAAAAGGATATGGTGCAGTCAAAATTGGCCCAGTCACATTCAAGAAGGTGGCATATGTTGAAGGACTCAAGCACAACTTGATAAGTATCAGTCAATTGTGTGATGAAGGATATCAAGTAACCTTCAACAAAGCCATATGCAAAGTCAAGTCTGTGGACAACACAACTGTGTTGACAGGTAACAGAAGAGGTAACATTTACTTAGTGGATTTTCATTCACCTGTAGTAGATATTTGCTTATTTAACTCCCTTAGTAAACCTAATGAACTTTGGCATAAAAGACTAGGACATGTGAACCTTAGAACCATTGCTAAGTTATCCCAAGACAACCTTGTTAGAGGACTACCTTCTGGTCCCTACAAGAAGGAAGGACTTTGCAAGGCCTGTCAATTAGGCAAGCAAACTAAAAACAGTTTCAAGTCACTTAATAAGAGTGACTCACCTAGAATCTTGTACTTATTGCACATGGACCTTTTTGGACCAATTAATGTACAAAGCCTAGGAGGGAAATCTTATGCTTTAGTAATTATAGATGACTTCTCAAGATTCACTTGGGTGTTCTTTCTGAGGAAGAAGTCTGATAACTTCAAGATTTTGACAGATTTTCTCAAAGGTATACAGATTGAGTTCAATACTCACATTGCCCTGATCAGAAGTGATCATGGGACAGAGTTTGATTCTCTTCTTATGCTAGAGTTCTGCCAGAATGAAGGTATCAGGCATACTTTCTCAGCTCCCAGAACTCCTCAACAAAATGGGGTAGTTGAAAGGAAAAACAGAACCCTTATTGAATCTGCCACAACATTGTTGACAGATGCTCACCTTCCTCTAACCTTTTGGGCAGAGGCTGTGAACACCTCCAACTATGTTCTGAATAGAAGCCTGATACATAAACTAAAGGGTAAGATTCCCTATGAGTTACTCAAAGGGAAGAAACCTAAAGTAAACTACTTCAAAATTTTTGGTTGCATTTGTTTCATTCACAATAATGACAAGAAATACCTAGCTAAATTTGAAGCCAAAGCTGATGAAGGAGTGTTCCTGGGGTACTCCTTGACTAGCAAGGCTTATAGGGTTTTTAACAAGTGCACAAATAAAATTGAAGAATCCATGCATGTTACATTTGATGAAACTAACATGTTTTATAAGGAGAAGGAGACTTCTACCATAAGCAATTTGCAGGAACATTCAATTTCAGAAAATCTGAAACAGCTCACCATCACAGACAAAGGGTCATCACCTTCACCAATTCAACAAGTCACTGAACTTAGTGACAATGAAGAGGAATTTCAAGTTCTGGAAAGTTCAAAGGGCCAACAGAGTGAAGAACCAGTTGTTGTTCCACAAGAGGAAACAACAACACAGGTTGGTGCATCATCAACACCCCTTGTTGATCTAGCAACAACAAGAGATCACCCAATCTCACAAGTAATTGGAGATATCTCAGTGGGTGTGCAAATAAGGAATCAAGTCAATCAAAATATCATGCACACCTGCTTTCTTTCTCAAATTGAGCCTCAAACCATACAAGATGCAGAGCAAGATCCAAACTGGATCATTGCAATGCAAGAAGAGTTGAATCAATTTGAGAGGAATAAAGTTTGGGAATTAGTACCAAGACCAAGGAACCAGCAAATTGTTGGAACAAAATGGGTATTCAGGAACAAATTGGATGATCAAGGAATAATTGTGAGAAACAAGGCAAGACTTGTTGCACAAGGATATTGCCAAGAAGAAGGAATTGATTATGACCAAACCTTTGCACCAGTTGCAAGGTTGGAGGCCATAAGAATCTTCCTTGCATATGCAGCTCACAAGAGATTCAAAGTATATCAGATGGATGTCAAGAGTGCATTCCTCAATGAAGACATCAAGGAAGAAGTCTATGTAAAGCAACCTCCAGGTTTTATCTCTCCAACTTTTCCTGATCATGTATTCAAACTGCATAAAGCTTTATATGGTCTCAAGCAAGCTCCTAGAGCATGGTATGAGACCTTAGCTTGTTTTCTGTTGGAAAATGATTTTAAAAGGGGTAGAGTAGACCAAACTCTTTTTGTTAGAACCCATAGGTCCCACACCCTACTAGTACAAGTTTATGTAGACGACATCATATTTGGGTCTACTGATTCAAACTTATGCAAAAAGTTCTCACAACTTATGCACTCAAAGTTTGAAATGAGTAGCATAGGTGAGCTTGCTTTCTTTCTTGGATTGCAAGTTAAACAACATGTGGATGGCATTTTCATTTCTCAAACCAAGTATGCAAGAGAACTGGTTAAGAAATTTGGAATGTCTGAAGCATCTTCCATGAAAACACCTATGCCTACAAATGCTGTTTTAGATGCTGATGAATCTGGAAAACCAGTTGATCAGACAAACTATAGAGCAATCATTGGCTCATTACTTTATCTAACAGCTACTAGACCAGATATTATGTTTGCTACATGCATTTGTGCTAGATTCCAAGTAAGCCCTAGAGAGTCCCACCTCACATTAGTCAAGAGGATTCTTAGGTATGTAAAAAGTTGTCCTAATTTAGGTCTCTGGTATTCACATGACTCAGGATTTGATCTAACTGGATTTTCAGATTCTGATTATGCTGGATGTAGAGTAGACAGGAAAAGCACCAGTGGAACTTGTCAATTCCTTGGTGATAGACTTGTCTCCTGGTTTTGTAAGAAACAAACCTCTGTGTCCACATCAACTGCTGAAGCTGAATACATGGCTGCAGGTAGTTGTTGCTCACAGATTTTGTGGATTCAAAACCAGCTCCTAGACTATGGCTACAACTTAGAGATGTCTAAAATCTTTTGTGATAATACCAGTGCAATATCTATTGCTCAAAATCCAGTTCTCCATAGTAGGACTAAGCACATAGAAATCAGACATCACTTCTTAAGGGATAATGTAGAAAAGAAGAAAATTGCACTAGAATACATTTCCACTGAATTACAGAGAGGAGATATTTTCACCAAACCCTTGGATGAAAAGAAGCACTTCTTTTTCCTCAATCAGTTGGGAATGCTAGATGGAGACAGCTTAAAATAAAACTCCAAGATTTTGAAACCCATAATTAACAGGAATAGGAAAAATTTCATTTTAAAAAAATTTTCCTGTCTGAGTGGTTGTTCTGAGCTCTGAACTAAGCTCGACGCTGCGTCAAACGGAGATCGACGGTCCGTCGCCCTCAAAAGCGTCGAACGTCGAACTCAGCTTCTGGCGTCGAACTGAGTTCACAGCTCCCTGGCTTCTTGAGTTTCTCTCTCCCCGGTCGACGTCTTCATTCAACGTCGACCTGAGCTCGACGTATAGCTTCAGCCAAAGCGTCGAACGTCGACCTAGGCTGGACGCTGTTGAGTCGTTTCAGTTCTCCTAGAGCCCTTGAGCGTCGAACTGAGCTCGACGTTCTTTCCTTTTCTGCGTCGAACCCTAAGTATAAAATCATTTTTTCTCCGTCGTTCGCAGTTGCGCATTCATATTTCTCTGCTCAAGCTTTCTCCCTCCAAATACTATACTTTTGATCTTGGAAGGTATTCTTTCTTTTGCAGGACAATGGCAATCACAGCAGGAGCACTGGCGGCCATGAAGTTCGACTCTGGTTTCGACATTGATTTCGATTCTTTTGATGGATCTCCACAACACTTTCTGGATATACTGAATCTTTTCAAGGAGCAGCAACTAGTCCACTTCATGTCTACCAGGATACCCCTTCCAGAATCAGAAATTAAAGAATGGTGTCTTACAGCAATCGTTTCAGATAACAACTCTTTGACTGGGAAGATTTCAGGAAATGAGGTAGCCATCTCACCTCAAGTCATTACAGATGCTTTCAACTTTGCTGCTGGAGATGATGACATAGAACTATCAGTGGAAGAGTATACTGTGATGCTGGACAGGATGGGGCATACTGCTGGTAACCCCTCTAAACTTCTTAAAATTAACCTAGCAATTGAGTATAGGTTATTAGCAGATATAACTGGAAAAGTGATCTGTGCAAAGAGGACTGCACATGATGCAATAACAAGGCATCAGTTTTGCCTCATGGCTGCACTAATGGATAAGAAACATCCCAACTGGGGATTAATTGTGTTTGAAATGCTTAAGAAAAAGTTGGATAAAAACTCTGTCCATTTTGGAAGAGTTCTTGGGCTGATTCTCAACCATTGCTGCCCCCAACTGCTTGTGTCCTCAAAGAAGCACATCAATGCTTCCAAGAGGCTCACATGTGCTCTTATTGGCAAATGGGATAGGAGAATTGTGAATCCCAGGGCTGCTGCAGCAATGAAATCTTCTGCAGACACCAGGACTGTCGAGGTCTCTCACCCTCAGTCCACTGGTCCAGAAGTAGGGATCATGCCAGCCCCCTCTCTCACCCTTCCATCCACCTTCATCCCCTCAACCACAATTATCTCATCCACTCAAACTCTCCCCTCCTCCATATCTACCATTGCCTCCTCCCTTCCACCTCACACTACTTTCCTCCCCATAACCTTGGATTCCACCTCTCATGAGGATCTCTTTTCTTTTGACATGCATGAAGACTCCTTCATGGATGCCTCTACCTCCTCTCATCATGACTTCCTCCATCCCTCTACTTTTTCAGACTTACTCTTCTCCTCCATTCAGGAATCCAGTTACACCTCCACTGTCTACACCACCCTCCACCTCTTCTACATTCTCAGTTTCTGCTACTCCCTCTACCTCTACTCAAGTTCCCCTTGAGCAAGTAGCTCTCCTCCCCCTAGCCAATCAAATTTTTGACCTTCTGTCTCCAAGGCTCTCCTCCCTCCTGGATGCCAAGTTGGCTCCTCTCATTCTTTCCCTGAGCACTCTTTCTGCCTCTGTATCCTCCCTTTCCTCTCAGTTGGCATGCCCTTCTTCTGGGGGCCTAGAGTCAGCTACCACTGATTCTAGGCAGGGGGAGATGTCAGCAGAAGAAGAGCTGCCTCCTTCTTCAGTTCAGATTGCTCAGACTTATTCAGAGACAGTATCAGTTGCTTGTTCAGAGACAGTGTCAGTTGCAGAAGTTCAGAAGATATCTGAGGCACCTCCTCCAGCTTCTGTTCAGAGCTCCTCCCCTCCAGCCCAGCTTCAAGAAGATCTGTCCAGGGCTATTGTCCCTTTTCAGAAGGCCTTGACTTCTGATATAGCAGTGGTAGCAGTGGCTCCTGCTAGTGTTGAAATTGATTTGTTAGCTCCTGTTGAGACTTCAGGTGAAGTGATTGAGACACCTGATGCTGCAGAGGCCCATATCTCCCAAGCCCTTCAGGAACCAGCCTCTTCAGCCTCTATGGCTCCTGAGGCTGTGCCCTCTCCTGCAGTGGTTGCTTCCTCCTCCCCACTGACAGCAGAGCTTCCTTCAGTCTCCTCCTCAGCAGCTCCAGCCTCCATCAGCTTTCCCATCTCCAAAAGAAAGTATATAGATCCATATGAAGAATCACAAAGTTCTGAAGATGAGTTTGCCACAGATTCTGATGACTCCTCTGCAACTATTGCAAGGAAGAGGAAAGCCAGATCAAAAGCCATGAAAAGAGTACCTCCTGCCAGAGCTACAGATCATGACATTCCCTATTACATCAAATATAATTGTGAAATCACAGAACCTTGGATGCAGTACTCTCAGAATCAGAGAAAAGCTATGAAACAGAAGAGAAAATTTAATGAAGGACCATCTAAACCAGTCCATCAGCCTCCACCTCCACCTCCTCCAGATGCAGGTGCAGGTACTGGTCTATCTTCCTCTTCAGCACCTTCAGCTCTACATGGAAAGACTTACCAAGCCAGAAGACATCAAGGAGGCAGCCAGCAAAGGGGAGGTCAACAAAGAGGAAATTATAGAGGCAGGCAGTCCAGAGGAAGATCAGGCTCTCAACCTTATCAAAGGGGAGGAGCCATTGATCCAACCTCTGGGCCCTATCCTTACAGGCCTAGAGTTGACCTCACCCCAAGATCTTCTCAAGAAACATCCTCTAACAAATTTGAACCTGCAGTACCCTTTGAAGATCCTACCAAAACTCCTGCTTACTGGAAAGCTAGGATGACAGAAATGGCTGCTCTAAATGAAATTAGCAAAGCCAGAGAAAGAGGACTGGACACCTCTCATATCAGTACTATGTCAGAACAAAGAAGAGAGGAATTGGAAAAGTATAGCTCAAAGAAATTTTTTGATTCAGACAGATACATGGAACTCCACCCTGCAGCTGTACCACCCAGTGCTAGAGATCAAAAGTCTTTAGGTGCAGCTGATGACTACAGATCCAAAAAGGAAGCTTCCAATCCAAACAGAGAAATCATCTTCAAAAAGAGTGATCAAGACAAAGCATCAAAGGACAAGTAAAGTAAGGTATTCTAACACTTTCTATATACTGGACTCAGGACATTTGAACAATTCTGCTGCTATATAGTGTTTTATATATGCTGCTTATTATTCTGTCATGTCTGGCTGTATTATATTGTGTTGTATATGCTTTATTTCTTTCTTTGAATCCCTAAAATTCATGTAAATAGTAATCCTAATCCAAATAGGGGGAGATTGTTGGAACACCCTATTACTATTTGGACCAGGATGACTATATTTCTATAGGGATTGTGTGCTGTGACCTCCATGTTTTTATAAAGGTCACATAGGCTAGTTAGAGTAGTCTTCAGCTCGACGCATAGTCGACTTCAGCTCGACGCAGAGTCGATCTCAGCTCGACGCAGAGTCGACCTCAGCTCGACGCAGAGTCGACCTCAGCTCGACGTGGAGTCGACCTCAGCTCGACGTTCCGTCGAACCCAGTTCTGCTTACAGAAAACACTCTCTGGCCGACGTGTGTCGTGCTCAGATCGACGTTTTATTGTGAGCTCGACGCTTTTCAGACCGCCGTCAGTTTTGGATAGGAATTCAAATTCCTTCTGACAGACAATTAATGCTGAAGATTTATTGGCCGTTACAGCATATCTGGTGCATGGCTCAAGGAATTTTCTAAGGAATGTCTGCCTGTCATTTCCTTTGAGGCATGGACAGTTAAGGAAAGCAATTAATGCTGTCCTCCAACGGCTATCAAAGTGAAGGAAGAAGAAGACTCAAGTATATAATTCATTTTCTTTTAATTCTACAAGCAGACACAGAAAATACACAGAACAGAAAGGAGAATAACAATACAAGACTTCAGATCTCTTTGCTCTCTGTGACATTGTGTTGAAAAGCTAACTCACAGAAAATCTGATTGCTTCAGACACCTCCATCCAACTCTCTTGGATCATCCTTTGCTGGAGCAAATCAGATCTTTGAAGACCTGTCACCCTTGTGCAGAGCTCTCCTTCCTGAACCTCATTTTGATCTCAGGGGGAGCTTTGACAACAACTTCAGATCCACTTCTGCTTCTCTTTGCTTGTTGAATAGAGAAGACAATATCATCTCTTTTTCTTTTTCTTTCTGTACAGGGTTTTAACTCCCTTCAAAAGTTACTTTTGGTTTTGCTGAAACCTGGTCAAAATCAGCTCTGTTGGTTTGTGAGAACCTGATCAAAAACTCTCTGGTGCTCAAGACACCTGATCAACTCATCTTGAAGTGGATTCCTATCAAGGTTGATAGAAGAGTGGATGTACCCAGATTTGGGGAACCACTATAGCTCCTTGTGTTGTCTGGATTGCTTGTCTTTTTGTGTTTTGCTTTGTGCTGTGAATTTCCTTTTTACTCTGATTATTTACTATAGCACTATACACTAAGTAAATACAAATTTTCTCTACACTCAAGTTTTCATTTGGAAAATTATTTTAAATAACTCTATTCACCCCCCTCTAGAGTTAGGAGTGATCTTATCCTGCACTTTCAAAAGGCGTTGAGTGAGACGTGCTCACTCAACGCTCTCAACGCTTAAGATGCTGAAGAAGTAGGAAATTGATCAAGGCAGAAAGCGTTGAGTGAGGAGTGCTCACGCAACGCTTTCAATGTCAAGCATGCAGAAAAGGCTGAAGAATAAGCTAAGGCAAAAGACGTTGAGTGAGGCTTGCTCACTCAACGTTGTCAACGCCTAGATAGATAGAATTCTGTCTAAGTGCCTTGGCGTTGAGTGAAGCTCATTCACTCAACGCCTATTCTACTAATGCTTGATTTTGGCTAAGCCCACGGGCGCTGACATCAGCAAGTCAACAAGTCAACATTATTCAAACTGATAACGGGAAAGCTACAGTACATGACAAAAAGCGCCGCATAGCTACTGTACGACAGTTGGCGTTAAAGCAAGGTTGCAGCTAGCCATTAATGGTGTGGGACCCACTACTAAAATAGTCGTTGGATTGCAATCAATAAAAAGGAGAAGCTTCTCTAACAAGAAAGGGTGAGGTTACAGTTGTTCTTCATGATCGCCATTGTTGCTGTAGCTGAAAAAAGTTAGCTCAAGTCAGCAAGACGAAGAGCAAAAAGAAGTTAGTTGTTTGTTATCATCCTTGATATCAGCAAGATCAGAGCTAATCTCTGAAGAGAAGAAAGTGAGTTAGCTGGTGCCATCTTCACCTGCACCAGCAATATCAGAAGGTTTGCCTTCTAAGGTAGAAGCAGAAACAGATAACAGATTTCTGCAAATCAAGTTGCTTCTCAGCTCAGCAAACTCAAATCTGAAGATCTACTTCTGAAGCTGAGAAGAAGTGAGAACAAAAGTTGTTGATTCTGTCCTGGGAAGGAAGAGGAAGCAGAGCAGTTTACTGCTAGTTATTTCTAGCTCAAGATCTTGTAGCTAAGAAGAAAGTCAGAGCTAAGATAACTTAGCTCAAAGGATAACACAGAGAAATTTCTCTGTGTTAAATATAAATCACCATCTTTTTTGTAGGATCCTTCCGGATCCTAGCTGTAGGGTCATTTGCCTGAGGTAGGGCTTAACAACCTGAGGTAGGTGAGTCATTCTCACTGAGTTGTAGGGCACTTGTGCCTGAGCTGTAGGATCCTTTGGATCTGAGGTATGGCTTAACAGCCTGAGGTAGGAGAGTCATTCTCTCTGAGATAGGATCCCTAGTGGATCTGAGGTAGGGTTGTCCTTCTAGCTTGTGTGTAGGGCCTTTGGCCTGAGGTAAATGATCTGCTGATCACTGAGTTGTAGGCCCTTGTGCCTGAGTTGTAATTCTTGGAGGAGACTGAGATGTCCTGAGGGATCTGAGGTGTAAGCTCTTCGGAGCTAAGTTTGGAGAAGTGTCTAGTCTAACATGGAAGTTAGATAGGTGGGAGGGAAAGTGGACGTACCCATAATCTGAGGAACCACTATATATCTTGTGTGTACTTTGTGTGTTTTCTCTGTGTTGACTTTACTGCAAGTTGAATGTCTTGAAAGCAGAAAGTAATCAACTAATAAAGCATCCAACAAAAGGAAAATAAAAGATAGTCACTAATGACTAAAAAACCTATTCACCCTCCCCCCCCCCCCTCTAGGTGATTTAGCTATCTTTAAAAATAAAGACTTTCAAGTGGTATCAGAGGAAGGTTGCTCAAAAAAAACCTAACCGTCTGAGTTGACCTCCAAGGATAGCTAAAAGGTTGCACTTATGAGTTCAAGGGTAAACTATAAGGTGTGGAGCTCAAAGGAGCTCCAAGTCTGCAGAGAGAACAAGAACATCATTGGGTTGTTGACAGCTCTTGCAGAAGACAGTCTATCCAAATTCAAGAGCAAAGATCAGGGCCCATCTGTCACATTCAGATAGTGACTCAGAGGTGTATGAAGCTGAGGAAGGTGAATGCAGATGCTATGCGCTGATAGCTACACCAGAAGAAGAATCCTGCCAGGATCAACCTAGACAAAATCAGGTATATTCTCCATCTAGCTCATTCTCAGAGTCTGGATATGAATCCTGTACAGACTCTGATGCATCCTCATCAAGTGATAATGAGAGTTCTCTTTCAGAAGATGATATCAATCAATTGATTGAAAATCATGGTGTACTTCTGAAGGCTTTCAAAGAAAGCAAGATGCTTGTTAAGAAACAAACCGAGGAAATTGCCTCCCTACAGCTGGCTGCTTTCCAGCAAGATGAGACTTCATCTTTGCTATATCTAAAAGTGAGGGAAGTAGCCCATCTAAAGACCATGGTAGATATCCATGTTGTGTCCATCAAATATAAGGACTCTTTTATCAATGATCTTGAAGAGAAACTTGAAAGGGAGAAGAGGATTGTGGCTAATTTCTCTAAGATAGATGATATCAAGAGAAAATCTGAATCTGAGTGGATTTCTAAAGTTATCCAAGCTCAGAGGAGAGGTCAAGCTCCTGTCAGGCCTCAGTCAACCTTTCATAACGTAATTCTCTCATCCAGCAGGTATGACCAAGACTGTAAGTATGGTCACTGGAGGTGTGTGAATCTTTCTTGTAAGATTACAAAAGTATCTTACATTGGAAGAAGAGAGGTCAGGGGATTGAGTGCACAGAAAGCTCCCAAGGTAGAAGTCCAAAAGGCCCAACCTGGACCTTTTGTATTTGGTGCCCCAGCTTCCTCATCAAGAATGTGGCAATGGCCCATTCTAAAGTTCTTCCAGCAAGAACTCATACCAATGGTAAGTCAGTTAGTATGGCTAACTTGGCTGCCTCTGATGCCATTAAGAACATGTCAACTGCTAAGAAGGTTGTTGCTAATGAAGCTCAGAGAAAGCCAAGTTCCTCTACTAACAGACTCTCTCTTGGTCAAGCTCTTGCTGAAGGAAATAAGAAGGCCACAGTTCTCCCTACTGAACAGGCAGTCAGAAGTGGCTTGCACGCTTCAAGGTGTGTTCAGAAAAGGAGATACAACATCCATGAATGTTAGTGCTATGACAAAGTGGGCCACTTTGCCATAGATTATTGGCACAACCCCAGTGTGTCAAAGGCAAGGCAGTGTCTTCCTGACAGGACTCCTGTAGACATGCATTCTTATGCTAACAGGAACCTAGGACTCAAATCAGCTTGGGTTCTGAAGGTAAGGTAAATCTTGTTTTGTAGGATAATCCATGTGGTCATACCCACTT
This sequence comes from Platanthera zijinensis, assembly GCA_039513925.1. NCBI lineage: Eukaryota > Viridiplantae > Streptophyta > Magnoliopsida > Asparagales > Orchidaceae > Platanthera > Platanthera zijinensis. The sequence continues at coordinate 50,038,624 of CM077086.1, forward strand.
ATGGTCCATGGACAGACATGTATCAACCCTAGGACTGGTACAAGGAATGGATTAACTGACCAGCATGCACAAGATACGTAAGACAGGTGCAATTATTGAGGGGGAGCTAGTAATAGAAAGCCAGATGCATATCAATGGCTAAAGTTCAGGAGCAAGGAAGCTGGTGTACTCAGAGGCTGTGAATCCAGCATCAGCTCCTAGTCTACAAACTTGTCTCAATAAATAAGTTAGTGGCTAACACACTCACTAAGTCACCTGATGTAACTGGACTCAGCATCCTCTAACTTAATTTGGGCATGTTGAATTTATGTCTAGTTGCACTCCACTAGGACACATTAAAATATATATTGCAAGAAAATTTTAACCCTGTAGGATTGGTCGACCTAGTAAAACTCATGATTAAATGCAAAAGTTCTCTATGAGCGGCTAAGTAATAGGATTAAACCCAGCCGTTGATCAAAATTTGATCACCAAACAGGTAAGTGTCTTTCCGCCTTCTCTTTATAATTAACTATAAATAGAAAAGCTTGTGCATAGAGCAAAGTCATCGTTCCTTGCCCTATCCCGCCCGTATTCGCCGAATAGTGTCTTCCTCGCTAGCCCTCAGAAATTCTCTAGCAAAATGACGCCCAAAGATCAGGATTTTCTCTTTGAGGGAGCAGAGGTTGTTCGCAATGGATTCATTGACGCTCCTGAAGAAGTTCAGCATGTGCTTCATCTTCTGCAAAAATCTGACCTAGCTTTCGTCTTAACTGAGCCCTGTCTACTGTGGAAGAGGGAAGTGCTAGAATTGTTTGCAAATGCCAAGGCAGATGCATCGGCAGGCAAGGTCAAGACTGTAGTAAGTGGGAAGAAGATCAAGATTACCCCCAGAAGGCTTAGCAAGGCGCTGCAGTTGCCAAAGCTCTCTGTGAATGACGACGAAGATGAACTAGCGCAGGATGATATTAAAACTGCAATGAAATGGTGTGGGTTGTCCAAGCACTCCACCGGCTTAATCCTAAGGAAAAAACTCAACCTAAGAGGTAAGTTTTTGGCTGATATCGTTGGAAAAGCCTTGCTCTGCAAAACCGGCTCCCACAATAAAATATCAAAGAAGATGTTCGAGGTAATCGCAAGAATTATCTTGTCAAAGAAGAGAGATTGAGGGAGAATTCTATTTGAAAGGATTATTGAATGCATCAATGAACCAAACTTAGGGAGAATTCTATCCCTATTTCTGCGACAGACAGTCCCAGAAATCCTAAACTTGAAGCCTTGAACAAGATTCATCATATGCGACGAATGGACATTAAGATACTAGATCGATTGGAAAGAGTGCTCCAGCCACATGCCCAGTCTGCTCCCAAAATGAAAAAGAAAGAAGCTCCAGCTCCAGAGCCAAGCAGCTCGAGCAGTTCTGCTGAAGATGAGGGAGAGCCTCAAGATTCAAGTCCAACAGGGTCTGATGAAGAGATAAGGAAGGACAGAAGTGCACAGGTATCAGTTTCCTCTGATCGTGCTGCCAGAAATCAGTTGAGCAGTGCTCAATCTGAAGAAACTCCTGACCGAGATGATGACTTGCCTTCAGCTGAAGTTGCTGGGCAAATTGCTGAAACTATTGTTACCAAGATTTCAGCTAGGATGGAAGGAGAGGATTTCAGGTCCGATGATGCAGGTGATCACCTGTCAAATCCTGATGATGCTGATGTTCCCAGGCCTCAGAGTGAGGGGAGATCAATTTGACTTCTGAAATTGAGATAATAATGTCTGAAGGTGAGCAACTCCTGGCTCAAGTTATGGATGCTGCATTTGTTGAGAAAAAGACTGCAATGGCTGAGGGGGAGCAGCTTACACAAGAGATAATGCAAGATGCATTAGTTGTGGAGGAGCAGCTACAGGTTCCTCCAAAAGTAGTTCAGACCGCTGCAAGTGATACAGATGTTGTTATTGTTGTTATACTGAATGCCAATGAAGGCATGATAGAGGTTGAGGGGGAGATTCAATCTGAACTCCCTGCTCAGATAGAAGTTCACAACATTGATTCCTCAATGTCAGAAGAAGAGGCAGATGCTCCAGAAAAAGAGATAGATGAAAATGAGACTGACTCTGGTGAGAAGGAAGAGATCAGACAAAATCTAGAAACTCATGTTGAAGGCACCTCAGCTCAAACAGACCAGATTCCACCCATCTTTTTGGCCCAACTGAAAGGTATGCTGGATGAGCAGAGGAGAGCATTAGAAAATTTTGTGGATGATGTATTAAAGGGCATCAGAGATGATCTGAAAACAGAGATCAAATCTATAAGATTTGAAGTAAACTTGCTGAAAGGAGAAACTGTCAAGTTCTTTACAAGAGCTGCTCTGGCTGTGGACTACACCATGGACAAGATGGATGAGGCAAGCCAGAATGTTGTCACTATCATACAGAATCAAGAGATTCAGTCCAAGAATTCACTGGCTATCCACAATGCTGACAAAGTGTTGTTGGATAAGCAGACTGCTGCTATATTAATCAAGGCAGATGGATGCACCAAGTTGCTGGATGACCACCTGCTCCAAGTTAAAAATCATATTACTGCAGGAGTAAACCATCTTGAAACAGAAAGAAGCACGGCCTACACCTCCCAGACTGTTCAAATAGTTGAAGAAATCAAAAAGGGGGAGAGTGAAGTTATAAGGACTAACACAAAAAACATGGTCTGGGCAACCAATGCTGTGAGAGGCTCACTGGGAATGGAGCCTCTGCATTATAATAACATCTCATTAATGCTTGCTGAAGTGCAAGATGCCTTGTACAGAATGTCTGTTGCTGATCAGGTACAAGATAATCAGGGGTATGTACTGTACATAGAAGAAGGTGATAATGTTGGTGCCCAGTGGGGAGAACAGTCTACTGTTGCTGAGATTCCTTCCTTCAGCCCCACTGTAGACCAGGCATTACAACCTAAAGAAATGACTACAACTGTTGAGATGACTACAACTGCTGAAACTTAAGAGGAAGTCAGACTAAGGAAAAAGAGATACAGGGAGGAAATGGAGAAGAGGCCTGATTTCAAACAATGGAGCCCTGAGTTCAGATCCATCATTCTGCTTGTCTGGGATCAGGTCAAAAACAAGAAGTCAGATAGAGGGAAATGACACAGCTTCATTGAATGGGATAAAATGAAAAAGAGGGACTCAACAAGGAGAGCTTATTGGAGGAACAAAAATGCTGTAGAACCCACCAAGTACTTCCCAAAGCCTTGCAGTTACTTTCAGAGGCAGAAAGATAAGAAAGTTGAAGCTGCAGCTGAGAAAGATAAGAAAGCTGAAGTTGCAGCTGATAAAGCAGACAAGGCGGACAAAAAGGAAAAGAAGTTAGCTGGAGCAGAAGACAAACCTGCAAAGAAGTCCAAGGGTAGTGGAATAGTTATAAGGGAACCTGAAACTTGAAAAGTTTCAGGTTCTGCTTATAGGGCTAAAAGAATGTGTAATCCTTGTTAAATGCACAAGAATTGTTCTTCAGTAAAAGTTAAATGAAAATCATTGTGTTGATAATCATTATTTTTGTTTGATGCAGTTTATTGGTTATTGGTTATATTGCATAATTGTGTTAGTGTATACATTGTCATAAATTTTAATTTTTTCAAATAGGGGAGATTGTTGGGTCCATTGATCCCAATATCCTGGATTTGAAGAAGGTCTAGCAAACAATGTATACACATGTGGTGATCTAACTTGTGCTCAAGTTTAGTGATTGCAGGATGTCTACTATACATAGATTGGACAGGTTGTCCAAGTGGCCAAAATAGGTACTGTCTAGGCCTAAGGGGCTAAGTCAGGTAAACACTAACCTAAGATGTGGATAGACAGAAATCTGTCTTAAGTCCACAGACGTTGAGTGAGAATTACTCACTCAACGTCAAATGACTTATAGCGCTTAGTGGAGCCTATACAGTCAAAGCCACAGTAGTGGCAAGCAGAGAAAGTGGCTAAGTTCACAGGCGTTGAGTGAAGTCAACTCACTCAACGCCATACAGCAAAAGGCTGTGAGATAGGGTGATACATTAACAGCCTAAGAAGAAATGGGCAGAAATTTAGCTAAGTCCAAATGCGTTGAGTGTAGATTACTCACTCAACGCCAGATAAACAGAATAAAATCTATTAAGTAGTTTGGCGTTGAGTGAAGCTTACGCACTCAACGCTAAGGAGCAAAAAAATCTGGCTAAGGAAGAAAGCGTTGAGTGAGACATGCTCACTCAACGCTCTCAACGCCATGATTCAGAAAATCTGGCTAAAGCAAAAAGCGTTGAGTGAGACGTGCTCACTCAACGCTCTCAACGCTTAAGATGCCGAAGAAGCAGGAAATTGATCAAGGCAGAAAGCGTTGAGTGAGGAGTGCTCACTCAACGCCAAACATGCAGAAAAGACTGAAGAATAAGCTAAGGCAAAAAGCATTGAGTGAGGCTTGCTCACTCAACACTGTTAACGCCTAGATAGACAGAATTATGTATAAGTGCCTTGACGTTGAGTGAAGCTCATTCACTCAACGACTATTCTACTAATATTTGATTTTGACTAAGTCCACAGACGCTGACGTCAGCAAGTCACCAAGTCAACATTATTCAAACTAATAGCGGGAAAGCTACAGTACATGACAAAAGGCGTCGCATAGCTACTGTATGACAGTTGACGTTAAAGCAAGGTTGCAGCTGGGCATTAATGGTGTGGGGCCCACTGCTAAAATAGTCGTTGGATTGCAATCAATAAAAAGGAGAAGTTTATCTAACAAGAAAGGGTGAGGTTACAGTTGTTCTTCATGATCGCCATTGTTGTTGTGACTAAAAAAAAGTGAGCTCCAGTCAGCAAGACGAAAAGCAAAAAGACGTTGTTTGTTATCATCTTTGACATCAGCAAGATCAGAGCTAATCTCTGAAGAGAAGAAAGTGAGTTAGTTGGTGCCATCTTCACCTGCACCAGCAAGATCAGAAGGTCTGCCGTTTAAGGGAGAAGCAGAAACAGATAACAGGTTTCTGCAGATCAAGTTGCTTCTCAGCTCAGCAAACACAAATCTGAAGATCTACTTCTGAAGCTGAGAAGAAGCGAGAACAAAAGTTGCTGATTCTGTCCTGGGAAAGAAGAGGAAGCAAAGCAGTTTTCTACTAGTTACTTCTAGCTCAAGATCTTGTAGCTAAGAAGAAAGTCAGAGCTAAGATAACTTAGCTCAAAGGATAACACAGAGAAATTTCTCTGTGTTAAATATAAATCACCATCTTTTTCTGTAGGATCCTTCTGGATCTGAGTTGTAGGACCATTGACTTGAGGTAGGTGAGTCATTCTCACTGAGTTGTAGGACACTTGTGTCTGAGCTATAGGATCCTTTGGATCTGAGGTAGGGCTTAACAACCTGAGGTAGGAGAGTCATTCTCTCTGATGTAGGATCCCTAATGGATCTGAGGTGGGGCTGTCCTCCCATCCTGAGTGTAGGGCCTTTGGCCTGAGGTAGGTGATCTGTTCATCACTGAGTTGTAAGCCTTTGTGGCTGAGTTGTAAGCCTTTGTGGCTGAGTTGTAAGTCTTGGAGGAGACTGAGATGTCCTGAGAGATCTGAGGTGTAAGCTCTTCGGAGCTGAGTTTGAGAAGTGCCTAGTCTAACAAGGAAGTTAGATAGGTGGGAGGGAAAGTGGACGTACCCATAATCTGGGGAACCACTATATATCTTATGTGTACTTTGTGTGTTTTCTATGTGTTGACTTTACTACAGGTTGAATGTCTTGAAAGCATAAAGTAATCAACTAATAAAGCATCCAACAAAAGGAAAATAAAAGATAGTCACTAAGGACTAGGAAATCTATTCACCCCCCCCCCCCAGATGATTTAGCTATCCTTGAAAATAAAGACTTTCACTTTGGCCTGATGTAGGATTCCTGTTGTGGATCTGAGGTATGACAGTTTTGTCTGAGGTAGGAGAGTCATTCTCTTTGAGTTGTTGGGGCTTTGTGTCTGAGTTGTTGGATCCTTCTGTAAATCTGAGGTAGGGCATTTGTGCCTGAGTCTTAGAAGAGTCATTCTCTCTGAGTTGTAGGACTATCCTCCTAGCCTGAGCTGTAGAACTATTAATTTAGTCCTAGGTAGGTGATCTTTGGATCACTGAGCTGTAGGAGCAAGCTTGCTCTGAGGTAAGGCTTTGGTCCTGAGGTGGGTCTTGGAGGAGACTGAGAGATCCTGAGGGATCTGTGTTGTAAGCTCTTTGGAGCTAAGTTTTGGAGAAGTGCCTTGTCTAACACACAGTTAGAAATGTGGGAGGGACAGTGGATGTACCCATAATCTGGGGAATCACTATAAATCTTTTGTGTGTTATGTGATTGTCTTGAAAGCTAACTTAATCTAACTCACAACACACTAAAGCAAGGAAAAAGATTCAAAAGACTAAAAAACCTATTCACCCCCCCCCTCCCTCTAGGTGTTTAGCTATCTTTGAAAGTAAAGTCTTTCAATGGGCCATAGTCCGACACTCTGTTTCAGCGCTGGATCTTATCACGACCTGTTGTTTTTTACTCCTCCAAGTAGCAAGATTTCCACCAACAAGAGAGCAATACCTTGAGGTAGATCAACGATCATTGATTGACCCGGCGTAATTAGCATTGGTGTAGACCTCAATTCTTAGAGCCGAATCTGGGGAAAGCAAGATCCCACTCCCAGGTGAGGGCTGAAGAAACCTAAGAATTCTATTAGCAGTTTCAATGTGACGAGTCTTCGGAGCATATGCATAAATTGGCTGATAACACTCACAGCTTAAGCAATATCTGGTCGGGTATGAGCCGGGTAGATTAGTTTCCCTACAAGCATCTAAAACTCAGGTATATTTTCAATCTCCTTTCCATCATAACGACCCATTCTGTGGTTCGCTTCAATTGGGGTATCAGCTGGTCGACAACCACTCATCCCAGACTTTTCAAGAAGATCCAGAGTATACTTCTTCTGGAGATAAATATCTCATGCTTTGACCTTGCCACTTCAATGTCTAAAAAATATTTGAGTGTATCCAGATCCTTGACCTCATACTCAGAGGACAATTTTTGTTTTAGAAGCTTGATTTCTTCCACATCATTGCCTGTGATAACAATATCATCAACATAAACAATGAGAGCTGTAAGTTTACCGGTTCTACACTTGATGAACAGTGTATGATCGAAATTGCCCTGGTGACTTAGTTATTAAAGGCGCAAGGCGCACCAAGGCGCAAAGGGGTCTTGGAGTCTAGGTGCAAGGCTCAAGGCACCGACGCACGCCTGACGAAGGCAAGGCGCAACCACATTCATTTCAAAAAATAACCATCAAACATCAAATCATTTTCTTGATCAGATTTTTCATCTATTTTATTCATTAATTATTCATTACTATCATTTATATCTCTTAAAATAGAATTAATGTGATCATTTGCATCATATCTAAAGTATTAACACTCGATTATGTTTCACAAACACTAAATCATTCCATAACTATTGAGCTCTTACATTTTTTTTTCTTTTTTTGGAAAAAAATTTGCAACAAAAATCGCACCAAAACGTGCATTTATGCTCCCAAGGCGCAAGCCTCTGAGTCTGTTGAGCCTGGAGCCTTAGGCGTGCCTGAGGCAGGCCTTTAACAACATAGTCGGGCGATACCTCAAAGACGGCATAGCTTTGTGAAATCTCCAAAACCAAGTCCTTGGAGACTGTTTCAGTCCATATAGGGTTTCCTTTAACTTGCAAACGTGTCCCACTGAACTTTTAGGAGTAAGGCCTGGTGGGAGAGACATATAAACTTCCTCGTCCAGATTCTCATGGAGGAAGACATTTTTAACATCAAGTTGTCAAAGATCACATTCTTTACAGGCAGCACAGGATAAAAGAACTTTGATAGTGTTCATCTTTGCTACATGGGCAAACGTTTCATGATAGTCAATTCCAGAGGTTTGAGTATAGCCTCTTGCCACCAGTCTTGCCTTACACCTTTCAACAACACCCTGAGAATTTTGTTTGACAGAGAATACCCATTTGCATCCAATCGGTTTTTCCCATAGGGAAGAGACACTAAATCCCATGTGTTATTTTTTTCAATTGTCGTCATTTCCTCAAACATCGTTTCTCTCCACACGAGAATTTACAGAGCAATCTGTCAGGATGTTGGTATGGATATGGAAGCAAGAGAAGACACAAATGCCTTATGGGAGGTGGAAAAGGAGTCGTAAGAAACATAATTAGAAAGAGGATATTGAGTACAGGACCGGATACCTTTGCTGAGGGCAATTGGAAGTTCGGAAGGCCCTGAGTCCGGGTCCAATGATTGATCTGGTTGCGCAATAAGGTCAAATGTGCCAGTGGGCCTCTTTCTTCGTCGAGTGTACACCGGCAAAGTAGGAGCAGTAGGAGGAATAGAATTAGAGATAGGTATATCACTCACTTCCGACGGTAGCAGCTCCCCCTAAAGTGATTGATAAGGTGGAGGAACGGACATCGGTACAGATGGAGAGGGCAAAGAAGGGAAGTCACCCGAGGTAGGATAATAGCCCTCACTCTATCGAAACGTGACATCCATGATGACAAAAACCTTTTTTGGAAGGAGGATGAAAACACTTGTATTCCTTTTGAGAAAGAGAGTAACCAATAAACACACACCTCTATGCCCGTGGATCAAGTTTGGTGGGAGGAGGGTGATGGATATGAACAAAGCAGACATAGCCAAACACCTTAGGAGTGAGCTGAGAGGAAGAAACCCGAAGAGTGCTAAGGGGAGTAGCATTCCCAAGAATACGAGAGGGCATGCGATTAATAAGATATGCAGCCGTAAGGATAACATCTCCCAGGTAATACTTGAGAAGATGCATGGTGGTCAAGAGACAGTGAGCCACTTCCAAAGGGTGACGATTCTTACGCTCTGCAACCCCATTTTGAGTAGGGGAATAAGCACAATTAGTTTGATGTATAATGTCATGATCAGTCAGATATGCAACAAAATGCGAATCCAAATATTCACGACCATTATCACTCCGGAGAATCTGAATTTTGGCATGTAACTGGGTGGATATCATATTATGAAACCTTTTGAAGGTAGGAAAAACATCACTTTTTTTGCATAGTAAATATAATCATGTAGTGCGAGAAAAACAATCAATAAAAATGGCAAACTAAGCACACCCCGAAATAGAAGATACGAGACAAGGTCCCCACACATCAGAGTGAATCACAGTAAAAATGGAACAGAGCTTGACAACGAAACACGATTAAAAGTAGTACGACAATGTTTGTTAACAACACATACATCACAAATAAAGGAAGTAAAAGCAACAACAGGAATAACAAGAAACAATAACTTAATAACATGAATAGACGGGTGTCCTAAGAGACAATGTCAGGAATATAAGTCAGATGTGCTTGAGTGAAGGGCTAGAGGCGGTGCCACTAGGCCGGAGTCGAGCACGTACAAACCATTGACCAGACTACCGGAGTCAATCACCGTTCCCGTCTTCAGGTCCTGAAAAACATAAGAGGAAGGATGAAAAGATACCGAACAATTCATGGAATTAGTCAAATGGCTACTAGAGAGTAAATTACGTGTGAAATTTGGAACATGCAAAATAGACGATAAGGTGAGAGAGAAACAGGAGATGTTACCCTTCCTAGCAATAGAGGAAAGGGAACCATCCGCAATGTTCACTTTATCACGACCAGACAGAGGGGTATAGAAAATGAAACCTGAGGCGGAGCCAGTCATATTATATGTGGCTACAGAGTCAATGATCCATTGAGGAATAGTGAGCGGCAAAGTGGGCACCTGGAGTCCCAGTGTGGGTATATTAAGACAATGCAGATGGCTCTGTAGACAAACCTTCCATCATGCGTCAAAGGGCAAGGATTTCATCAACCGAAAATGCACCTGGGAGGACAAAAGAGTCAGCACCAGGCACAACAAGAGACATATCCATAGCAGCATCAGTGAGATGGGCAGAACGAGGAGGTGTATGTCGACCATAAATGCGCCTAAAGACACAACCACCACGAGAAGGAGCACCACCCCTCGGTGGAAGAAAACCATGGAGTCTGAAGCAGGTGTCTCTGGTATGACGGGATTTCCCACAATAATCATAAAGAAGGTGGTCTTTATCACTACCCTTCAGCTTAGAATCACGGGTTGGTCGGGCCCCCAGTAAAGAAGGGGTACCGACAACAAGAGCAGAACTCTCAGGAGTTAGGTCAGGAAGAAGAGTCTAGCGACGATCAAACTCCTGTTGAACAATGCTATAAACCTCCTGAAAAGACGATAACGACAAATGCCCCAAAATCTGAAATCTAATCTGATTGAAATCCTAATGAAGATCATGTAGGAACTCAAAGATGCGGTTGCGATCCTCCCGAGCACGGACCTAGCCTCATCAACAGGGCTAACAAAAGTGAGGGAATCAAAATGATCGTATTCGTATTCCTGATACAATTGAGTAAACTCCAAATAGTAGACAGATGGAGGACAATCACACTCATAGAGTAAAGATATCTTCCGTCTCAACTGCAAGATCTGGGCAGCATTACCTTTGCGAGAATAAGTTGTCCCTACGCGCCGCCAAATATCCACAACAGTATCCAGAAATAAGTAGTTGCGAGCGATGGACTCCTGCAAATTCGTTCTTCAAGACATGACCAAGAAATTTTTTGAATTCCATTGTGGCCAATCAGGGGCAGTCTTCTCCGGGTTTTTTAGTTTGCCCAGTGATATAACCAGAGAGGCGACAACTCTTAAGTGCAAGGGTGATAGAGCGAGACCATGAGAAATAATTAGAATCATCTAACTAGATTGTAGTAATCTGCGTAGTATTGTGATCATGACTCCAACAAAGAGAACTTGCAGGAGGAGGAACCAACGAGGAGGCAGTAGAATCACTAAGAGAAGACATAGTGGCCCAAGAATAGAAAACTTGAGACCACACTCCACATAATGCAGCAAAGAGCGGCCGATTACGCCGAACAAATATTGGTGTAGAAAAGGAGAGGAATAAAAATCCACTCCATCCAATGACTGGAAAGAGAAATGGCGTCGGAAGGAAGCAATGGCTTCACTGCATGTCCAACGCCGGAAGGAGAGGAGCTTCAAACCCTAGGGGTGCTTCATGAAGAGGAGGAAGCCGGATGGAGGGCTTGCGATCCTTGGAGAACCGACGAAGTGCAGTTGGCTTGTTGCGCTGGAAAGGAACCCGCGCGACGGTGCGCTTGAAGGCCTGCAAGGTGTCACGCGGGGGACGACTAGCAGAAAGCCTGGCGGTTCGGCGAGCGGGATGGAAAGCTTGGACGACGCACGAAAGCGATCGCGGAAGACGGGGCGAGGGATGCGGGTTTGCGGGCTGAATGTGCGACAGGAGAGAGAGAAAAACCTCATGTGGCGCTTGGGCACCAAGAGTCGTTGCTCTGATACCATGTTGGAGGAAACAAAAATAATGATTCAATACTATTCCAGGAGTACAATTTCCCTCTATATATGGAGGCGTACCAAGGATTAGTGGCAAGCTGTAAATAGCTATAAATAAAATTGGACATAAAATAAAAACATACTATATTACTGGATAATATGGAGTTGAGGTGGAACCTCATTAGCATGACAATGATAACGACCTCTCGTTGGACTCGCTGATCAACAGTGAAGGGTTGATATTAGATACAAACACAAAAGTACCTTTGCATTACCAAAAGTTGCATATCCCCAATAGCTCCAGGAGTGTGAGAATCGAGCTCGTTGAATAGATATTACAAATGTTGTAATACTATCTTGGGCAATATTATTGAGCGAGGTTTGTCCCACATGATTTTGGCAGACTCGCGTTCCATGCAACATTTGTTGGGATCTCTCCTTGGAGTTTAGCATCTATGTTTTAGCTATGTCATCGTCCCAAAGCCATTGATCATATGCCATAACAAGAGGATCACGAGTCACATGTTGAAGATTATCGAGCATTGAAAGTTCCTGATGGAAGGAGTTTGCCCATTAATGAGAGATTGAAGTCACGGAGCTCATGGGAAGAAGGGGACGAGATTGCCAAAACGATCCGGGAGGAAGATTCTAAAGAAGTGTCTATTGTCACAAGGGGCGCGTGAATGCAAGTGCCAGTTGAATGATCGGCTAGACAGAGGCTAGGGATGCTTCCTTCACATCGTGTCCTTCCTTTGCGTCGGTGATAAAAATGCAAGTACACTGGAAAAGAACGGGAACTGGGTCGATGTATTCCATGAAGAAGCATCCAAAGCATAATTGCACACTCACATGATCTTTGTCCTTTTAAACCCTTTGAGAAGTATCGACTTGTAGTTTTCGTTGTGTTGGAAGTGCTTACACATGGCTCTAATTGATTCATTTTGATCCAAAATATATTTTGCTATTGCAAGTATTTATCTGGTTGTAGTTCTCTGTTCTCGTGGATCCGTGCAACCCATAATGTTGTTCAAGTAATTTCAACTAACCAGAAATACAGTATTCGACATCCTAAAAATATTATGAAATCTTACTGGATACCTGTTCAGTGGTTCTCCCAGCCATTTCTCTCCTGTTTAGCTTGATGTCACGCATGACTGATTTCTAGATGACGTTGAAGCACACGCATACATCTGATACATTGTCAATGCATAAGAATGATGACCACACACCCGATGATTATGATTATACATTTGTGTATTGGTCTGTTGAATCTGATTATTCAAACTAACTGTCAGAATAATCTACGGACATCATACATACCTAAAACATGAACATATGATTTACAACATATTACACGATGCACCTAAAACACGAGCATTAAACATAACATTGTGAAAAACTGATCTAAAGCAAATATATATATATATATATATATATATATATATATATATATATATATATATATATATATATATATATATTCCACAGTACAGATACACTAGTAACATATTGTACATAGTGCATAATACAGTTCACAATGAAACAAAACATGCATAATAAAGTCCACGGTGCATTAAAACATAGAACATGACATCATCTCTGCTCTGTTTGGTGGCATTTAAGGTGTTCAGGAATACTCATGACGATCTCTTTGTTTGCTCTCCCTCAAGTCATAGAACTTGAAGCCGTCCATAACCTTAGTGTATTTTCCATGCTCGTCCATAACAGCCAAGATCATCACAGGTTTTAGATCATTTTCACACAATATTATTTTTATTTTTGAGCTTACACATTGATTTCCCATTTTAACTGAACACATTTGATTTCAACGCGCTTCACAACTCATCTCACAAATTGCAACAAAGGGTTGGGCATAGTCATAGGTGTATCACAAATTGTATAACTGAACAAGGGCTGGGCATACGCATAACTGAACAAGGGCTGGGCATACGCATAACTGAACACATCATCAAACAAGGGCAGGGGCGTAGGTGCTGTTTGGGGAAGAAATACCCAACACTCAGAGAAGCCATTGAAATTAGTAGAAAGAAAAGATGAAGATTACCTGCTGCTCGATCGCCTATGGTACAGTGGGGGAAGAAGTTGAGAAATGGAGAGAATATTATTTCCCCAAATCTAAAATAAGGTATTACATGACACTTCTATATATACATAATAGTGAAGACTCGAAACCATTATTAGAGGTGACTAAAAAATAAAAAGACACGAGCCTTTATAATGGCCCTTTACAATGGGTTTAATTCAACTCTCCCTCTGAAATAGAAGTATATGTTGATCATTTCCAGCTTGGAAATATTGGTTAGTTGATCTTGGGATTGGACGAAGAGTGTGCAGATGTCACCTTTATCCAAGTTGTTCTTGATGAAATGTCTGTCAATTTCAACTTGTTTGTTTAGTCATGTTGAATGGGATTGTGGGCCATGTTCACAGTAGAACGTATGATCTTTCCTTCTTGTAGTCGCCCAATCCTGCATTATACACTGAAGTCAAAGTCCCTCACATATCCCTTATGACATTGTTTTGTAGTTTACTTCTGCACTAGACCTTACTACCAGATTTTGTTTCTTGCTTCTCCAAGTAACGAGATTCCCCCTAATAAAGGAGCATTATCTGGTGGTAGAGTTCTGGTCATCTTGACCTTTCACCCAATCAACATTCTTGTATACTTCAATACTAACATACTTGTTTTAGGAGAATAGAATTCCACGTCCGGGAGACTTCTTCAGGTACTGTAGTACTCGTATGTCAGCTTCCTGATGTCTCACTCTGGGAGAACGCATGTGCCTGCTTAAGATCCCAACTTCATATGTCATATCAGGACGAGTGCTTGTAAGATAGATAAGTCTACCTACCAATCTTTCGTAGCTGGCAGAATTCATTTTTTCACCCTCCTTGTCTTTATCAATTTTAGACTTTTCTTTTATGGGGGTATCGACAGGTGCACACCCAAGCATCCCTATTGTAGTATATCCAGAATATATTTTCTTTGATAAATGAAGATTCCACGGTCTGACCACATAAGTTCAATCCCTAAGAAATATTTTAACTTTCCTAGGTCTTTGATTTCAAACTCCTTATATAACCGTGTTTTAAGTCACATGATTTCTTTCAAATCATTTTTTGTGGTAATGATATCATCAACATAGGCAATGCGAATGACCACTTTCTCTACTTTTTGCTTAACAAAGAGAGTATGATCAGAGTGACCCTGTTTGTATCCCCAACAAAGTAATGACCTTTTGAAATTTCCCAAACCAAGCTCTCAGAGACTGTTTCAATCCATAAACGAAATTTTTGCAGTTGACGGATTTTTCCTTTTGATCATGTCGTCATGGTTCATGGTGAAAACTTCATGTATACCTTCTCTTCCAGATCGCCATGTAAGAAGACATTTTTTGCGGTGCGGGCGGTTTTTACGGTTTGCGGTTTTTCATGCTCACCCCTAGTTGTAGGTCCAATCTCAGGCATGTCGCACATGATAAAATGATGTGTCATGGTAGTCAATGTTGGGGGTTTAAGTATATCCCTGTGCGACTAGTCGTGCTTTGTATCTCTTTACAACCCCTTCTTGATTTTGTTTGACAGACAAAACGATTTTGATCCAAAATATTTTTCCCGGTTAGAAGGAGAGATAGTAGTTGAATATACGCGTTAGACGCAGTTTTATTTCACGTTATTTTACGTTTCAGTCCTTTCTCATTTAAGTGTTCACGTGATGTCACGTGTGTTTGTAACCTATATATATATATGAATGATTTGCCCGGTTTAGGGCATCCGACTAATTTAATTCTCTCGTTCTACTTGGTATCAAAGCCTAGGTCACCGATTCGCCTCTCCCGCACTCGGCTCCCGATCTGCCCAATCCGCCCCTTGCTCCCGCTCTCCCCTCTCACGCTCCGCCACTCCCGCTCTCGCCTGCTACCACAGCAGCCCCACTCACGCTCCGCCTCTCCGGCTCTCGCCTGCTACCGCAGCAGCCCCTCCCGCTTATTCTTCGCACCGGACGGTCCGCCCAGTCCGTCGAAAGGAGCGTCCGGTTGTTTTTTCCTTCTTCGACCGCCTTCCTTCAGCGCCTCTTCTTCTCCGCGGCGTTTCTCTTCGGCAGTCTTCTTCGCCCGGTTTTTCCGGGCAGCCCGGTGTCTCCTGCCGTTTTGTCCTCCATGGGGGCTGTCTGGGGCATCGTGTTCGCATCCTCCGATGTCCTCTCTGGCGGTTTGATCTAAGGGTCACTCGTAGGATGCGGTTCCGTCTGATTTGAGCACTCCGTTTTTTTTCCTTCTCTCTTTGATGGATGATTCCTCTGACATCTCCTCACCACCTCACACAGGTGCCCTTCACGGTTCCTCTGCAGATCCTCCTCGGAGCCACGACCAGTCTGGCTTGTTGAAGATAACTATTGTTGCCTTAGATGGCACGAATTATCTGGAATGGTCTAGGGGAGCACAACATGCTATTCGCAGTCACCAGCCATGCAGACACATTGATGGTACCACTGTTGAGCAGCCACGTACCGATCCCTCTTGGAGAAAATGGGATGCAGACAATTCATTGGTTTTCTCGTGGTTACTTCACTCGATGTCCCCCCAGGTGTATCGCAGCTATATGTTGTTGAACTCAACTTATGAAATTTGGAAACATGTCCGTGACACCTACTCTCGGGCAGGTAGTTTGACGCAGATTTATGAGCTCACTCGTCGTGTTTTGGAGCTGAAGCAGGGAACCATGACCGTCACTGCCTACTATTCTGAGTTTGAACATTTGTATCAAGAGTTGGATTACTTCAACATCTTTATTGCCTCTTGCAATGCCGATGCGCAGGCCCTACAGAAGGATAAAGATCGTTTTCGGGTTCATGTCTTCCTTATGGGGCTCAACATGAAATTTGACGCCGTTCTTCTACATGTCCTCAATCGTGAGCCTCTTCCCTCTCTTCGGGAGGCCTTCAGTATGCTCCTCAATGATGAGAATCGTCGTCGCTCTCTTGGTTCCTCTACTAATCACTCTGCGCTGGCTGGGATTTCTCGTGGATCTCCTCCTGTATGCAGCCATTGTGGGAAGAAAGACCATATCAAGGATGTATGTTTTCCTCTACATCCTCACCTTGCTCCAGCTGGTCGGGGTTTTACTGCTCGTGGGCGAGGTAGACACCGTGGTGGTGGCCTCCAAACTTGTGATCGCACTTAGTACTCTGCGCACTCGACCGAGGTTCAGGAGGACACCTCTGGGGTCCTGTCTGCTATAGAGTTAGAGGTTTTTCGTCGTATGTTGCTCGCCCAGACTGACCCTACACCATCTGCTTCTACTGTTGTGTTTGCTACTTCTGGTCTCTCCAGTGCTCATGTTGTGTATTCCTCCTCTTCCAAATGAATCATCGACTCGGGTGCCACAGATCACATGACTGGCTCTGCCTCAGGTTTTACCTCCTATACTCTTCTTTTTGGTCGTGATAAGGTCATTGCTACTAATGGTTCTCTCTCATCCATCGCTGGTAAAGGAACCATTGTTTGTTCTCCTGACCTCTCACTGTCCTCAGTTTTGCATGTCCTTTCATTTCCCCGCGATCTTCTCTCCATTAGTCACTTGACTTCTCCTTTGAATTACTTTGTAACCTTTTTTCTCGGATGTTTGTGTGTTTCAGGATCTGGATACGAAGCAGGCGCTTGACAGTGGTAGAAACGTTGGTGGGCTGTACTTGCTGAACCAGTCATTATCTCTCAGCGCTCTTTCTTCCACAAGATCTCCGACGTTACACGACATCCAGCACTGGCATCGACATCTTGACCACCCTTCGGCTTTATATCTTACTAAACTGTTTTCTGCTTTCAATCGTTTGATTAAGTCGTTTTCTTGTGACACTTGTGAACAATCCAAACATATTCGTTTGAGTGTCAGTCATATGTCTTTTCCTAGCTCATGTCCATTTGATGTTATCCATTCTGATGTTTGGGGTCCCTCCCCGATGTTATCTTTATCTGGCTATAAATGGTTTGTTATTTGTATTGATTGTCATTCTCGTACTACTTATCTTTATTTGTTAAAACGCAAATATGATGTGCTTACTAGCTTTCAGTCCTTTCATAAAATGGTGGTGCAACAGTTCAGCGACACAATCTGTGTCCTTCGTAGTGATAATGGTGGGGAATATGATAACCGAGGAGCGTTCGATGTCTATCTTGCCAAACATGTTATTATTCATCAAACCACATGTGTTCACACTTCTACTCAAAATGGTGTCGCTGAACGGAAAAATAGGCACTTGCTGGAGGTTGTTCGGTGTTTGTTGCTTGTCATGCACCTTCCCAACTCCTATTGGGGTATGCGGTCCTCACGGCCGCACACCTTATTAACCGTCTTCCATCCCGTTCCATTTCCTATGATACGCCCCTCTCCCGTCTGGCCAAGAAACACATTGTCCGCACCTCTCACTTCACCCCCCGCATCTTTGGCTTCGTCTGCTTTGCCCATGTTCATACCCCGCATCGTGATAAATTGGATGCGCGATCTCTGATGTGTATTCGTTGGATACTCTCCTACCACCAAAGGATACCGTTGTTATCACCATCCCACTCGTCGCTACTACTGCACTGTGGATGTTACCTTTCGTGAGAGGGAGTCGTTCTTTGGTCCTCGTCAGGGGGAGACGGGTAGTAACGGCGACGAGACCATCATCTCTCTTCTCCCGATTGTTGCCTCTCCTCTTGTTCCACTTACTCATGTTCTGTGCACTGCTCCTGTACCTTCCACCTCTTCTCCTATATTATTCACATACTCCTGCAGATCCTGGACTGTTGAGCAAGTACAGACAGTGGATGTTTCACCGGTATCGGTGCCCGTCTCCGATCCAGATTCAGATGATGACCTTCATGTTCCTCTTGCTCGTCTTAAAGGTAAAACGGGCGGCACCAAACACCCCATTTCCAACTACGTTTGTTATACTCATCTCTCTCAGGCTCACAAAACTTTTATCTCATTTCTTTCCTCTATTATGATTCCTCAGACCTAGCAGGAGGTTGTTCAGATACCTTAGTGGAAACAGGCTATGGAAGAGGAAATGTGTGGCTTGGAAAAATGGAACATGGCGGCTTGTTAGTCGTCCCCCTGGAAAGCGAACAGTTGGGTCAAGTTGGATCTTCTTTGTTAAATAGAATCAAGATGGGGCGGTGGAGCGGTACAAAGATCGTTTGGTCGCTCAAGGGTATACCCAGATCTAAGGTATTGACTATCAAGAAATATTTGCCCCTATTGCGAAGATGAATTCTATTCTGGTGATCCTCTCTTGTACTGCTAGTCGTGGATGGGTGCTACAACAGCTCGACGTCAAAAACGCGTTCTTGCGTTGTGATCTGGAAGAAGTGTACATGACTATCTCTCCGGGCTTTGTTAAAGAAGGGTTCAATGGAAAGGTCTGTCGACTGCAAAAATCCTTATATAGACTAAAGCAGTCCCCGAGGGCTTGGTTTGGACGGTTTAATAAGACCATGCTTCAACTAGGATATGCTCAAGGACAAGCTGATCATACTCTCTTTATCAAGAGGTGAGGAGCGCAGGTATCAATTCTTATTGTATACATGGATGACATCATCATTACTGGTGATGACCGAGAGGAGATCGTTCACTTGAAAGAACAACTGGGCAGAGAATTTGAAGTCAAGGATCTGGGAAAGTTGAAATACTTCTTGGGAATTGAAGTGGTGAGGTCTCGGCAAGGGATCTTCATCTCTCAGAGAAAGTATACCCTTGATCTTCTGGATGAAATTGGAATGCTAGGGTGTGCACCCGTGGATACTCCAATTGAGGTTAATCACAAGATTGATGTGGATACTAGCGGGGAGAAAGTAGATGCTTCAAAATATCAATGATTGGTTGGGAGACTCATATATTAATCTCATACTCACCCTGATATTATGTATGTTGTGGGTGTCCTAAGTTGGTTCATGCACTGTCCCTCAATTTGCCATCAGCAGACTGCTTATCGGGTACTGCGATACCTCAAGAAGTCCCCATATCGTGGGATTCTGTTCTCTGCAAACCAACATTTGGAGATTAAAGTGTTTACAGATGCTGATTGGGTCAGTAGTTATGATGATGGAAAGTCCACTACCGGATATTGCTCGTTCTTGGGCGGCAACTTTGTATCATAGAAGAGCAAGAAGTAGAATGTTGTTGCTCGCTCAAGTGTTGAAGCAGATTATAGGGCTATGGCGCAAGGAGTTTGCGAGGGATTGTGGTTGAAGACAATTCTTCAAGATATGGGTCTCCATGTGAACAAGCCAGTTACTATCTACTGCGACAACAAGGTTGTCATCAGTATTGCACACAATTCAGTTCAACATAACAGGACGAAACATGTCGAAGTTGACAGACACTTCATCAAAAAACACATAGACAAGGGGAATATTTGCACTCTGTTTGTGAGCTCATGATCAGCTAGCTGATATTTTCACCAAGAGGTTAAGCAGTGATAACTTCATGAACAATTCTAACAAGTTGGGAATGATCGATATATATTCCCAACTTTAGGGGGAGAGTTGAATATATGCGTTAGACGCGGTTTTATTTCACATTATTTTACGTTTCAGTACTTTCTCATTTAAGTGTTCACGTGATATGTCACGTGTGTTTGTAACCTATATATATATATAAATGCTTTGCCCGGTTTAGGGCATCCGACTAATTTAATTCTCTTGTTCTACTATAGTTCCCAAGTTTAATTTTTCTCTAAGGTTGACATCTCTTCCTTCATTGTTCTTCTCCATTCTAATATATCTATCACCTACTACCAAGCTTTAGGAATACGAAAAGATGATAGGGAAGACATAAAGGCTTTATGTGCCTAGGAGAGATTGTGATATGAGATATAGTTAGCAATATGGTATTTGGTAGATGTCGTCTTACTCTTCAGATGTATGAGAGGTTGATGGAGGTCTTCGTTAGGACCCTGTTTTGAAGCATGTATTTGTCGAGGAGGAATTGCATGAGTTTGTACCATCTCAACACTAGGAATACTTGAGGAAATTGGTGAATATCCCTCTCAACAACATGTGTAAAGGTGATGACATGAGTGAACGTGGTGTTTGGAGTAGTGGGAGGAGAAATATGCGAGGCCGCAATGGGAAGAGGGATAGTGGGAGCGTCAATATCGATGTCTCTCCCCATGACGAGAGCCTAAGAATTGTTCGTCTTCCGAAATATAACATCCGTGGTACAAAGGAAATATCGAGAAGAAGGGCTGTAGCAACAATATCCTTTCGTATTGGAGAAGTAACTCCAAGAAAACACATTTGTGAGAATGAGCATAGACACATCAAAACACACTTGGTGGGAAATGAGAGGTGAAAAGGATGCATTTAGTTGACAAACTAGATATAAAAGAGACATTGTAGAGTACTGGACGAAAGATGGTTAATAAGATAGGTTGTTATATGGACAACTTGACCATAACAGGATTTGGGGACATTCGTTGTAATTATGAGGCATCTGATAACTTAGAGTAGATGTTTATTTATTTTTCAGCAACACCGTTTTTGATAGAAGTATGAACGCATATGATTTGGTGAAGAATACCATTGTCAGCAAGATAAGTCCCAAAACACCACGGTCGTCGTACACCCCCCTATTATAATTATAAATGACATGAATCTTACTATCAAACTAGATGTCCTCTATTTTTGGGAAAAATTCAATGCAGTTAAATACATCACTCTTCCGTTTGAATAAGTACACAAACGCAACGCGAGAAAAACATTCACTAAACCTAACAAAACAACGGTGACTAAATAAAGTGGTATCACGAGAATGTCCCTGAATGTTTATATTAATAACATCAAAGGAATTGTACTTGGAGATGATAAATTTGTCAGACTATATCGTACATGTTTACAGAAAGTACAAACATCACAAACAAATTTTCCATACACTTAAAAAAAAAGTAGGAGACATCTTAAGAAGATAATTTGTAGATGGGTGTCCTAGATGTTGATGTCACCATCGTACATTCGCGAAAAAGGGAGCATGAGTACTAGAGAGAGCTTGGTGAGTAGGATGGTTCAAGATGTATAGGCCCTTGCAGTTCCTACCATTGCCAATCAAAGTTATAAATATCAGATGTCAGCGACATATCGGATTGTGTTTTTAAATGTCGAATGCTCAGGGATATTTTAAAATATTTGATTTCCATATCTTATAAATATGTATATTAACTATAATTATATGTTCTAAAAGTAAAAAAAATATAACAAATAGATGAAAAATGAGTCATGTATATTACAAAATAATTTTGAATAACATCCAAGATAAGATATTTTTAACAAATACAAAATGATGCATTGTAAAATATATTTAATATAATACAATATTTTTATTTTGATCACACTAAGTTTATAGCAAATAAAGAAGAACTATTTTCAAACTTATCAATCTATATTAAAAACATGCAAATAATCAACTAATAAATGTTTTAAACTTTTTCCCATTTTTGTAATATGAAATAAAAATATTGTGTGAAATAATTATACAAAATTGATTGTAAGAATAAAACGTTAAAAACTGTAACAATAAGCATAATTGATTTAAACATACATAATATAATACTTCTGGGTGATTTAAACATATATGATTAGTCTGCTAATGTAACATAAAATAAAATAGCGGACGATATATTTAAACGTAGTGTAGGCTGATATATTGAAAAAAGTCGGATATGTTGGCCTATATTACAAAAAAATAATCTATTTTGTTAGAAAATATCGCTTTGCCCTCAAAAATGACATGTTGAACATTTAAAACAATGCTGACAATACGCTGCTTCGTTACCAGATCTTGAAAAACACAACCATCATGAAGAAACATCACGAAGCAGTTTAAGAATGTAGTCAAGTGATTAATAATTAGTAAGTTTCTAGTCAATGTTGGAAAATGAAAAATGGATGGGAGGGGCATGACAGAGAAACATAAGACAATCCCTTTGCTAGCTATGGAAGAGGAACCATTGGTGGTGATGACTTTATCACAATCCGAGAGGGAGTGGATAAGGTAAAACATGATGACACCCCTTTAATATGAACAACTGCACCAAAATCGATAATCCACTCAGATCGGATTGCGGAAGTGGATTGTGTGTTTGGAGTTCCTGAGGTGGTAAATGCTGCGGTAGAAGAGAGCTCTGAGAACATAGTAGACGTAGCAGAGCATCGAGATCTTTAGTTGAAAACCTTCGAACGGAAGCTCCCCAATATTAGTGTCGGTGGTATGGGCAGCGATATGGTGATTATCCTGTCAAGGACCATCACATCCACGATTATTATTATTCTTTTGTACTGGAACAAGTTGAGGATGAAGGCAGTAACAAGAGTCATGGACATGACTTTGCTTGTCGTAGTGACCACATCTCCTAATGGAGGAGGGCTGGCCTTGGCCAATACCACCAAGCGCGGAAGGATCTAATACTCGGTTGGAATTGAGAGAGCGTCGCCGATCCTCATCGCCCAAGACCATGTTGAATGCTTCCTGAAGAGAGGAGAGATGATGGCGGTTTAGGACATGGGTGAACCATGTTAAAGCCCGTGTTGAGATCCATAAGGAAGACAAGGAGAAGGTGACGGTCCTCCTTCATTTTTAATGCCCGAGCATTGAGGGTGATTGTGGTTGTGAAATCGTAAAAGTAGTCGAGCTCTTGGTAGAGACATTCTAATTCGGAGAAGCATGATGCAACATTAGAAGAACATTGTTTAATTTCGAGAAGACGTCGGGTAAGCTTATAAACTTATGTGGAGATACCAATTTGAGAATATATTTCTCGTGCTCATGTCCAAATTTCGAAAGCAGAGTCCATTAACATGTAGTTGTGGTACACTAAAGGGGACATTGAATGGGGAAGCCATGAGACCACTAAAGTGTCATCAACATCCCACTTCCTCCACTGTGGATCTATTGTGGGAAGTTGAACAACGATCCCATCAATGTACCTATATAGTTGATGAATGTGGATCGCATGTTGTGCCACTCGGGACCATTCAAGGGGATTGGAACTTTCCAAAGGCACCGTGGTAATCTAGAAGGAGCTGGTGGAACTATGGCTTAACCGGTAATTATAATCTGGAGGGTTTATTCATAATTGGAAAGGGGGTTTGAACACTTGAACTCAAGGAGCCCTCCATCTAGATATTTCAAGCCGCGAAAATAGGAACTCGCGAAGTCAAGCCATATGCGTTGCTCGTAAACATGAGTTACGTTGTCAGGAGAAGTAGGTCTCGCGGATCAGTTCCAAAACACACAAAGCTCTCAAAGGCTTGGTAGCAGATCTCGTTGTAGTAGAGTAGGTCTCGCCAGAGCTAAGGCTAGGAGCAAATCTCGTCGGAGCTAAAGTTGAGATGATGCGACCCATGTTTGCATCTCTACTTTTTTTTATTTCTAGTATTTTTGTAGCGCTTGTCTTCACACATTTTATGTTTTAGTTTTCACGCATGTTGTATCACACTTGTTACTTATGCACTATCGTTCGACTTATTGGAGTGACCGACCAATAAGATCCTAAATAATAGGTCAGTCAAATTAGAAGTTGTATTAAATTAAGCAAGCAAATGAATTAACGTATTTGTTTTTATTAAATGAAAATATAACAAACAGTGAAGTCGGTATTATTGTGGATACTACTTGGATGGATGGAGTTGTTGGGGCAAGCAGAAAAGGTGATAGAATCATAGCTCTTAAATATGTCGTAGGAAATGAAACTATTAATGTGATCAGTGCTTATACGACACAAGTAGAATTAAGTGAAGCTATTAAAGTTAAATTTCGGGAAGACTTGGATGATTTAGTAAGGGAAATCTCATAAATAGAGAAGATTTTCATAGGAGGAGACTTAAATGGACATATAGAGTGAGAAAATGTAGATTATGCAGCCGTTCATGAAGGATTTGGATATGGAGAAATAAATGAAGGTCGAAGCTTTTTATAACGTGAGTTATTTGTGATAAATACGCTTTTTATAAATAGGGAAGAACATTTAATTATATTTAAAAGCGAACCAAATAAGTCACAAATTGATTATTTTATGATCCGCAAAATCGATAAAATGATTTGTAAGGATTGCAAAGTCATATCAGGAGAAAGTTTGACAACACAACATATGTTAGTAGTGTTAGACGTACAAATTATATATAATAAATTTAAGAAAAGAATAAAAATGTTGCCAAAAAATTCGTGATGAAACTTAAAGATGAAAAAATAGGTTACTTTCAAGACAGCAGTTATAAAATAACTAGTTGATGACCCTTACGTTGATCATAGTGTCTCATGTGAAGTTATGTCTTCATATTTAAGGACAACTGGAAAGAACGTACTTGAAGTATCAGAAGGTCATGCACCCCTAAATAAAGTATCTTTGTGGTGGAAAGAGGAAGTGCAAGATAAAGAAAAAACAAAGAGGATCAGTTATAAATCACTCTACGCTTGTAGGAATGATGAAAACTTAGCCAGATATA
The DNA here is from genome assembly GCA_039513925.1 of Platanthera zijinensis. Lineage (NCBI taxonomy): Eukaryota > Viridiplantae > Streptophyta > Magnoliopsida > Asparagales > Orchidaceae > Platanthera > Platanthera zijinensis. The sequence goes on from CM077086.1 coordinate 50,063,524, forward strand.
AAGTCACAAAAAAAATAGACATGCAGTAAGTAAGCAAGAAATCAAGCTTATGAAAAATTTTATAAGCGACTAAATATCAAAGTTAGAGAGCGTGACATATATAAAATTGCTAGAGTTAGAGAAAGAAAGACAAGAGATTTAAGTAAAGTGCATAAAAGATGAAATAGATACAGTTTTAACGGATGATGTGGATATTAAAGGGCGATGAAAAAGATATTTTTATCAACTCTATAATAAAACAAAAAACAATGAATTGTACTTGAAAATTTTAAGTAAATCGGAAGAGTATAGAAACATAACGTTTTATCATAAAATTCAATTATCAGAGGTAATAATACTCTAAATCATAGATATACAAAATTGTCTTAATTATAGAAGAATTAAATTGATGAGTCATACCATGAAATTATGAGAACGAGTTATAGAAAAAAGAATAAGATGGGAAACTAACATCTCGGAGAATCAATTTAGATTCATGGCGGGGTGGTCGACCATGGAAGTTATTCATCTATTGAGGAGACTGATTGACACCTACTGAGAAAGAAAACAAGATTTGCATATGCTGTTTATCGGTCTTGAGAAGGCTTATGATAGAGTTGCAAGAGATATCTTATGGAGAGTCTTAGAAAAGAAAGGTGTAAATGTATCATACATTGATGTAATCAAAAATATGTATACAAATTCAGTGACAAGGGTGAGGGCATCTGGAGGACACATGATTTCCCTATCAATGTTGACTTACACTAAGGTTCAGTTTTATGCCCTTATCTCTTTACCCTTATCTTAGATGAGCTCACCGGACATATCCAACAAGCAATACCTTGATGTTTATTATTTGCGGATGATATCGTTGGTCGATGAGACGCGAGAGGGTGTAAACGCAGAACTTGAGCCTTGACGAGACACTTTAGAAAAGAAGGGTTTTCGGTTGAGCAGGAAAAAGATAGAGTATATCGAGCTTAAATTTATCCTTGCAAGATAGACGGATGACTTCGTTATTAAGTTGTGTGATCAGGATATTTCTCGTAGTGAATGTTTTAAATATCTTGGATCAATAGTTCAAAAAGACGGAGGTATTGTTAAATCTGTGACACATAGAATCCAAGCAGGTTGGTTGAAGTGGAGAGGCGCATCAGGGATCTTGTCTGATCGTAAGGTACCATTAAAACTTAAGGGCAAGTTCTACTGTACTGCAATTAGACCAACGATGCTCTATGGTTCTGATGCAAAAAATGGGAGTTGCGGAGATGAGAATGCTTCGATGGTTGTGTGGACACACGAGACTGGATAGAATTGGGAATGAATGTATCAGGGATAAGACGGGAGTAGCACCAATTGCAGAGAAGATGCGAGAAGCTCGACTAAGATTGTTTGGACACATGCAAAGGAGACCATTAGTGGCACATGTTATGTGTTGTGAGAGTCTAGTCACTAGGCATGTTAAACGAGGGAGGGGTAGATCAATAAAGACTTGGAATGAAACTATAAGAAAAGACATGATGTACTTAGGCATTAGTGAGATTATGACACAAGATAGGCACAATGGCGACAAAAGATTCATATAGCCGACCCCACTATAGTGGGATGAAGGCTTGAGTGTTGTTGTATAATTTATTTTGGAGGGAAAAGCCTAGTTATTTTGCCTGCTCAATTAATTTTACCATTGAAAACTCTCATTTAAATCCTCTCTGTTGTAAACAGCCAGGCGGCTCATTTGAAAACTCCCCTTAGCATTAAGGGGACGGTCACTCTTTTGAAACCCCCAATTTATATCTCATCAGTTATTTAAAATTAGAAGAAAACCTTCTTTATAAGCATGGCTTTTTCCTATCCAAGGACAGCCTGGGAAAGAAGAAAACGTGTCATTGCAGACATTGTCATATTCCTCACCTGGCATCACTGCCCGGCCGATACCCCCAACTCCGGCGCTACTCGACAACTCGTCGCTGCCTTCCCCAGTCCCGACGACCTCCGGCGTCACATCTCCAGTCCACCCCCGACGGAATCGAGCGACCTCAGCTCCGATCGTCGTCGACATTTTTCTCCATTCAGCCAGTCTTCCCGATTCCTCTTTCGACGATGAGGATGAGTTTTTTCACGGGTAGTACAATCTCCGGCGAACCTTTCCGGTGGCCGTCCAGCCTCGGGCCAACCACTGCAAAGCGCCCACGGTCAAGCTCCTCCACCTGAGCCTGTTTCTTCCTTTCCCAGCCTGGATGCAACCTTCATCTGTTTGGGAGAACTTGTTTTTACTTGCATAAATTCTAGGTATAACTCTCTCCCAAGCTCAAGACTCCTTGTTATTAGTAAAAATTTTATGCTTAGTGCTAGTTTACTTGGAAAATCATAATTTGCTTCCTTAAGGTAATACCACTCTTATTTGTCGTTAATTTCAAAAATCGAGCTTTATTTCTTGTTTGCTAACGCATGTGGATGAGTTAAACATATCGTTGAATTTGAACGAGTGTTAGGCATTTATGCGCGTTTGTGAAAGCTTGGACAGTTGTCCATTGAAAGTGCTCGATGGAATCCACTAACACGCCTTATTTTAAAACTAATTTCCAAATTTTATCTTATAAAATCAATTCTCGAATTCAGGAATACATCAGTTTGGTCTCAAAGCGTGCTCGATTCATTGTTAACGTGAATTAGACGATGCTTGTCTTATTTTCATTTTAGTTAAGTTGTTTTTTTTAAAAGTTCCGTCACTTTTATTTCTAAAAAAGAAAACTACTTTTTTTATTTAAAAAAAGCAGTTTACTGTTTTAAAAAAAATTAATTAGCTTTAAAATGGAGAGTCGCATAGATCGCATAGATGCCAACATAGGTGACTTAGCTAACCGAAGACGGTAGAAGCATTCACTGCCAATATAAGAGACACGAGACAAGTCGTGAAGAGGTTAAGGATCTCGGTTAATGCTTTAGAAGCTGAACTTCACCTAGGACTAAATCAACCACCTCGCCAAAATCCTAGGCAAGAGAAACAAAATTCTAGACCTGTAGAACCTGCACAACCTGAACCGGGACTCCGTTGCTAACCCCATTGGGATGATGGAGTTAAGCTAGATGTGGGTGATTTTGAGGGTCACGTAGAGCCCGAGAAATTCTTCGATTGATGTGAGCATGTGGAAAGATTCATGGTATGAAATCAAATGCCTTTGAATCGTCAGGTGGAATATGTCATCCTTAGGCTTAAGGGATCCACAATAGTCTTGTGGGTTCAGCTAGAGCGCACACAATTCACCTTTGGCCTAGCCCCTATCAACACGTGTGTTGAGTTTAAGTTGCAACTGCGAAAGCGATATGTCCCCGGACTATCTGCAAACTCTTTATCAAAGGCTCTTTCCTGTATAGGCGCATTACTGAATCTAGTCGATCTCATTGAATTTGCATGCACCGAACCCGTACGCGTTTCCCCGATTTTCTTGGAAGCCGTTGTTCTCGTTGACCCCTCTCACAGGACTCTCACGATCTCCCACTGTTCTTTCATGCACTTAATGTGCTTGTCGATTCCGTCATCAATGCCCCGAGGGCTCAGTGCAGTTTGTTGCCTGCAAATTCTTTTTTAATTGAATGCAGTCCAACTAGTATCATCTTATAATCCTGTAACACTCCGTTTACTTGGCATCTGCCCTAGGGCATCTCCTCTTGTTCTAGTAAATAGCCTATCAAACTGTTAGTGTTTTTATGGTGATCTGGAAGTACTCCAACAGTTAGTTTCACTGTCAACGCGATATGAGCCAATAAGGTTGCACATAAGAGTGTTTTGAGAAATTGGAGGAAGGATTGCGTTGACCTCACTAATGGTATATGAGTGAAGGGCAGATCATATGACTTGAAGAAACTTCACAGGTTGCATCGAGTGCGTATCGACGTGCGCCGAGTGCGCATCGACGGGCGCCGAGTAGAAGTCGACGCAGCCGAGCTCAATGTCGAAGTAGATCTAACTTAATTAAGTGACATCAGATGTAGAGTGCCTATAGCCATGGGATTGGCATGCATCATATGATGGATGTGAATAAAGAGTTATTCACCAACCATATAAGAGTTGCATGACGATGCAATTGACAAAGGCTCGCTACCTAAATAGTCACACTATGAGTGATCAACCAAAGCTGGCTTATGGTGTTGGTGAAATACAGATCTTGTCCAGTAGAGAGTAGCTCGCATTAACTTTCTGAATTGATATTGAGGGTTATCAATTTGATTAAAATAGTGAAAGTATTTTAATTAAAGTGTATATTAAAATAAAATGCATTTTGAAATATAGTACTAAAATTACTTTGCATAATTTTTGTAGAAATTTCATGGCAAATGGATCTCACACCA